>JACGCM010001727.1:1380140-2070210 GCA_014058105.1 Kingdonia uniflora
TTTTACAATTTTTGAATGCATATTCAATTTATTGTTATTCTATATTATATGATAGATTATCATGGATCAAAAACATGTTTTCACTCTTTTTTATCGGATTAAAAATTAGGTTTTTTGATTTTTTTACCCTTAAGAAAGGGTTGTATTCAAACTTGTATATCATTCGATGTGAACATTAGATAGATACGAGACCACTTCAGTTATATGGCCTACTCCGAGATCTTTCCTACGGTATATGGCACGTCTCAGGGAATTATCCCAATCGTCAGGAATAGTACGTTGAAACTAGGCTATTTCAGGGCAAAAAATAGCGATTTTTGGTCGATGACGTCAACAAGATAATAAAAGATATGTTTAATTTTTATTTTGAAATAATTATCTGATGTGATATCATCATTATCTTCAGTGACGTCAGCAGTGACAAGTGTCAAGGACACGTGGCATGCTAATGTGGCATAGTGCATGCGTGGCACGTGTGGCATACATGTCACGTGGGGTACGTACGGTACGTGCTGTGACACGTGGCAGTCGTCAGACTGTCACCGGCCGGTCACCAGAGACTGGCCACCGGCTTGACGTCAGAATCTTGCCAGAATATTTATCAGACGATCACCGGAGTAGTGATGTGACAGACACGTACAAGGCACGTATGCATAGAACGTGTGGTACACACTATACGAAATTAACTAATTTTTTACAGAATTTATGACCGGCTTTAGTAGTTGCTTATTTGTGGTGAATAAAAATTTATACTTAGAGCATCCGCAGCAGGGTATGGGTTGAGTTGAGTTTGCCAACCCACACCCATACCCAAACCCACACCCAAACCCCTCCCAGTAGGCACTGTTTGAGTGTGAGTTCGCTGAGCTGGCGCTACAGGAACTCAACTGAGTGTGGGGAGCTCACACTAAAAAAAATTGAGTTTGGCGATGTCTAGATCACCGCGCGGTGTTCTTTTTACCGCGCAGTAAAAGGAACACCGCGCGGTGATCTAAACACCTCCAAACTCAATTATTTTTTTAGATCAGCTCCCTGACTTCTTCTCACCAAAAACCAAGAAACCCTAGTATAGAGGAGAACCTCTACGCTCTCCTCAAATGGCAAACTTCGGCACTAGTAGTAATAGCTCTACACCGTCGACCCCATCCTCCCAAAACCCGCCTTCAACACCATTCGCTCGACACCCATCATCACAATTCACTCCATACCTCTACCAAAACCCATCGCAATTTCAACCTCAATTCCAATCACAGACCCCACCTCCGTTTACTATGTCGCAAGGGGATCCCAGTTATGGACAATATCAAAGTCCATTTATACTATCTCAGCCGCAACCTCAGGCGTTTAGCCCATACTATCAACCCTATCCGCTCACTCATCCTCAAGGTTTTCAATCGCCAAATTACTTTCAGAACTACCTATTCCATGGTGAATCTACTCAGCACAGTTAAAGTGACGCAAATGCGTCAATACCTGTTGAAGCGGTGGCTCCCCAGAAAGAAAAAGGAAAAGGAAGAAAGAAAAGATCACCGGCAAAATAAAGACCAAGCGTACAAGTGTCAGAAGATGCTGAGTTTTTGGACGAGACGGAAGATGCTGGAATGCATTGGACGGACGCAGACTTTACGTGTCACGCAAGGGCGTGGGTAACAACTTCTGTCCAAATAAATGGCTGTACAAAGGGTTTTAATTTCTATCATAAGGTCAACATTACCTTTAATAGAGACCCTGAGTGCCCTACACTACGATCATGTGGGTCGACCAAATCTTAGTGGTATGCCCTTAATGCACAATGTATGGCATACAAGGGGATAGTTGCTCAAAAATGATTTAGGAATAGCAGCGGAAAAACATAAAAAGATCGGGTACGTTATAGT
Source organism: Kingdonia uniflora (assembly GCA_014058105.1). Taxonomy (NCBI): domain Eukaryota; kingdom Viridiplantae; phylum Streptophyta; class Magnoliopsida; order Ranunculales; family Circaeasteraceae; genus Kingdonia; species Kingdonia uniflora. Next base: position 1,382,018 of record JACGCM010001727.1, read on the forward strand.
TTCCTTTAACTCAATTTCAATTATTTATTGCGGATATACACGTTAGTTATTTGTATTGCGTAATTTTGCGAATTGTAGGAAAACGATGCACATAAAATCTATAAAGTCTTGAATGGCGGCAATGACTTCAAACACTGTGAAGCGTATAAAATTTTGGCGCGGGAACCGCGATGGGCCAACCTAAGGGATGATGGGTTGAACCATACGGTGAATATACCAAGAAATGTGGTCAGGAGAACATCGGACAATTTTTCTTCGAGGAACTCGGTTGGATCAAACAATCTATCGGAGAACCCCGACGGCCCACCTGTACCTCAATCCACAGGCCTAAATTCTGACTTAGATGGTTCGTTGTATGAGGGTGGAAGCAGACCCATCGGCTAAAAACTCCACAAAAAGCACATTACGCCACAAAAGGCAATAGAGGGTGTTACTACATCTAGTAGCGGTATCCAGACTCGGTTGGATGAACTACGGTTGGAAAAGATGCAAGCGAATCATGAAAAGGAAAGAAGAAGAGCAGAAGCAATATAACACTGGCAAGCCAAAATAGATTTAGAACAAGTAAAAGAAGATCGCAAAATCATGGAGATAGACTTTAGTACTCTTTCTGGACATCAATTGCAATACTATCTACAAAGGCAGGCTGAGATAATGGAACGTTTGGCCAATAGGGGCGGACCAGGTACTTGAATAGGTGATGAAATATAATTTAACTTTGCTGTATATTTGAGTTTTATTTCCAAGAATGTAGTTTACCTTCCAATAATATAATCGTCTGAATAATGTACTTTGCTATTGAAGAATACAATCTTGTTTTCAAAATATTTATTTCCGATAATATTGTGTTAAAACAATTACAAGATTAATGCAATATCAAAAACTTGTTAAATAAACTTGTGCGACAAGAAGCATTAAATTACATGAATAAAACTCAGATAATACAAGAAATAGAGTACTAGGTTTTAAAATTTCCCTTCACGGCCCACAAATGCTCAATTAGATTATCCTTTAGATCAAAGTCAAGTTCTCGACTTCGAATCCGGTTCATTTTCGATATAAAAGATTTTATTGCTCTGCGTTCGCGTACAATATCGAACCGTTCGCCTTTGATAGTTGAGGGCTCGGCCGGATCGTAGTCTAAGTATGATGGAAATGCACATCGTTCCTTTTCGACGATCATATTGTGCATTATCACGCACGCCTTCATGACATTGCTCAATATCTGGGGCTCCCATAATTTTACCGTTTTTTTACAACATTGAACCGAGATTGTAAAATCCCAAACGCCCGTTCTACGTCATTTCGGCAACTTTCATGTTGCTGAGCAAAGAATGTTTGTTTCGCTGTAACCGGATTGGATATGGTTTGGACAAGTGTTTCCCATTTGGGGTATATGCCATCCGCTAGGTAATACCTTATATCATAAGCTTTCCCGGCAATTGTATAATTGCAAGGCGGGGCGATACCATCGACCAGGTCGGTGAAAAGATATGATTATTGTAGAACATTGATATCATTGTTAGACCCTGGTAACCCAAAAAAAGCATGCCAAATCCAAAGGTTGTGTGAAGCTTACCGCTTCAAGAATCAGTGTCGCATTGGGGTAATGACCAGTAAATTGACCGTGCCAAGCTATGGGATAATTTTTCCATATCCAATGCATGCAATCAAGGTTTCCTAACATGCTAAGAAATCACCGGGACTCTCCGATCACTTTTAACTTTTCGACGTCGGTCGCGTTTGATGCTCAAAGATATTCCTCGCCAAAAATTTGTATAACCGCAACACAAAACCTTTTCACACATAACAAGGCTGTGTTTTCTCCTATTCGGATATATTCATCAAAAAGATCTGCCGTAACACCGTAGCTTAGGAAATGTAGTGTTGGGACTACCTTTTGGTACGGTGATAACCCCATAGTACCAGCGTTGTTGGGTTTTTGGACAAAATAATGATCATGTGCAACGAATGCATCGAATAGATGCATAAACATGTCTCTACTCATACAAAAACGTCGCCGAAATTCTCATGGCTCATATGTGCAATTCGGCTCGAAGTAGTCTCGTATAATGTTGTAATGCCCCAATGGGTGATCTCGCTTCTTTCTCTTATCCTTACGGCCCATGACACTCCCGTGATAACTTGAAGTTGCATCCTTAACTACTATGTTTACTGCAGCTTGGTGCAGAACGCAAAGTGTCGCCGCACAATTATAGATAAGATCGTCATCGAAGGACGACGACGATAAATCTGGAGGATCGGGTATGGATGAATCGGATGATGTAGAAAACATTTGAGGTTGTGGAGTTGAGAGAAGGGTGTAATACCAGAAGGTAGATTTGTTTCCAATGGAAAAGAGATGTAAAAATGGGAGAAATGTAAAAGGGGAAGAAGTTATGAGTCTTTTACCCTAGATTTGGCGATGAAATGAACACCGCGCGGTGTTCATTTCACTGCCAAATATATGCTTGTATTCCTCAGTGACAATTTTGTTCGAATAGAATTAAGTTCTATTCGAATAAAACTACTCAGTGCCAAATTGTACGAAATTGTTAAAATTTATTCGAACAGACAAATAGTTTATTCGAATAGACATTGAAAAAACTCTATCAAAAACCTAAAAACATCACAAAATAGTCTGTAAAAATATAAAATACCTCTGCGTAAATTTAATCGAATAGACAAATAGTCAATTTTAACAAAAACTTCAGTCAATTTCAACATTAGATAATAATGGCTAATGAACATTAAAAACTTCCAAAACATCGTCTACAAATATATCGTCTACTCATAATCGTCTACATAATCAAAACACAGCTTCTACATCGTCTAAAAAAGCATAAAAATACTTATATCTACTAAGAATCATCTCCAGCACCCCGCCCCCTGTGGCTAGTACTTCCTCCCCTGGTTCGCGGACCAGATCCACGCTGCCTCGTCCTCGTGCCTCCTCCAGATGGTAGCGGCACCACCCGTACGTTACGCCCCCTCCTCAGGTCCTGAACGAGACAAATAAACTTTATAAATATTTTGACAAAATAAATATGACATTAAGAAAAAATACCGTAATAAATGCATAAATAAATTACTTACATGGGAATATAGCTGATGATCTATACTATCAATTTGCCTGCGGGCAATAGCAAGCTGTTCCTCTACCTCCTGGAGCCTCTGTGCGTCCCGCGTAGACTCTTCAAGGACGAGTCGCCGGATACCATGGGTCAGGTGCCACAACTCTTCTGCGCCGTAGGATGAAGACATGGGTGGCGGGTTTCTCAAGCGGGAGATGGAGAGGTTCTCATGCTGCCCTGTCCACCCCATGTGCTACCCCAGGTCTGGCCCCTTCACCTCGCCAGGAAAATTGAAGTCCTGGGATAAACTATGATCCAACGCTGACGTAACCACCACGGGTGTAATACCAGCTCTGAGTACACTCAGTCCGAACAGATCTAGATTCCCTATCCTCTGGGAATCTATCAACATGTGACCTACCTCTGAAGTTTGTTCAGCTCAGTATGAGGCGTAAGTCTCTCGTTCCTCCCCTGCCACAAACTTCTCGCAGTCAACGAACCTGGCCTATCTCATCTCATGTAAAGTCGCTGAACTAATATGTGGCGATATGCTAAGCAGAGGATCAAAAGGAATACGCACCTCGCCAGTCACCTGCCTTCAGTATCTATCCCCCAAGTAATATTTGTAGTTTCTGTTTGGTACTTGAAGTGGTATCCTTTTACGGGATAGGAGCTTTGCATTCAGTACGTCCTCTGTCTCAGACACTGCAGAATCGAACCAAGGTTCCCATGTGATCATCTCAACAGTATGGTGATCAATATGGTATCTGCCTATAATAAACAAATTGGTCGTCTGGTCATTTGTTTTCCTCCTGTTCCCCCTCTCCCATGCTCTGAGGTACGGATAGGCCGGGTACTTTACCTCTTCCTTGACTATAGGGTGACCAACCCCACAATACTCATAGAACTAATACTGCATTTTGGAATAACAAAAAAAATAATTATAATTTATATTTAAAACGTTTATTGGAAGATATTTGATTTGTAAATGGAAAAAGTGTTAGTGTACCGGAAGAAGTTGCCCAAATCCAGTGATGGCACCCCCGGTCGTGACTGCGGTATTCAAACCATGGTACATGGAAGCAAGAATAGCATAACCCTAGTTATATTGGGCAGCCGAGTCCAAATCATTCACGGTCGCGAGATATCCAAGCGGGACGGTGTCGTTGGCCGTTTGAAACCACAAATATCCCATCATGAAGAGGATAAAGCACGATCAATAGTAATATCATCCTCACGATCAGCTTCGATGGTCAAGTACGTCCTCAAATGTGCAATGCTGACGTTCCCACTCTTTATATGATTGGATTCAATGTTGGGGAGCAATTGCCTCGCATTAGATAAAATAGACCATGTGTCATCATATGGCACCTGTATCGGATATCGGCCGATGGACAATGATGTCAACATAGTAAAATCGAGGGGAGTGACCCCTATCTCCGTACAAGGGAACAGAAACGTGTGTGTGGTTGGCCACCAACGCTTTGTAAGCGCCTGAATTAGCCAATTATCCGAATTGCCCAAGCGTATATCCATAAACTACCCAAAAATATTTACCACGGCGTCCTTTACAGCTGGAAGAATGACAATATCCTTCCACACTTTAAACATCGTAGTGAATGTGCCGCACACATGCATCGAATCCCAATTTTGTTTATTGAGGCATTTTGTCAAACACTTGTTTTATGGAAAAAAATAATTTCATAATTACACTAAAACTTACTGTGAGTTCCTTTCCCGTGTAATTGATGTGAGTGACTCCGTCTGGGAGTTGGGTAATACACCTCCGCGGGAAGTTATCTTCGGTTGGGTTTAGCATATCTTAGGGTTGAACATCTTCAAATTCTACCCACTTTTTCTTCCTTCCGAACCTCGAGTGAGTTACGGAACGCTCAGGATCTCTTGTTCCTCTAAACCCATGCAAAGTACTGGGGTGTGGGTTTTCCTCTGGCATTTGCATTTTGATTTTGTTGGAATTAAAGTTTTTTTTACCAAGGGATTTTTGAGAGAGAGGTAGATGTAAAAAGTTTGACAATAGTCGAATTCACTTGTGAGTTTTACTTACAGATATTACGGCGGTGTTTTAATCTCCTCTAAAAAAAACTAAAAAAAACTACGTAGGCAAACTCACACTGGCTGCTGGGAGAAGTTGAGTTTGAGTTGTGGGTTTGGTGGGCCAGGGTGTTAGAACCCACACCCAAACCCACACTCGCTGCTAGAGATGCTCTTAAAATGGATAGAGCTCGTGTTATATTCTTATGCTTCTTTTTAGAGAACCCCTGCCTTCTGAATTCATCAACTTGTTTCCCTCCCACGTAAGTTCATCGATTGCAAACACGTAAAATCCCTTTATTTCTTCTTCCTTCTCCATGTTAAGTCTTCGCTACATGAAACTTGAGGGGCCTCCATCCCAGATCATGGAATTGGGTAAGAACTTGAAACCCTAGCTTTAATTCAAAGTTTCTGATTTATATCAGAAATTATAAATACTAGGGTCCGTTACTCTTGCGTTAATTGAATTGCAGCACGATTGAAGAGGTTTAATTTTATATAACTTATTCCCCATACCACTTCCCAATTGCTATTGTTTTTCCCATTATATCTTCCAAAGCAAACAAAGTGAATTGGACAAATGGCTTACATCTCAGTTGGTTTGAGTGCTGAATTGCTGCTCGAACTCTTTGGATTTGTGAAAGCAATTTGTGTTGTTGTTTACTTCTTAAATTGAGATGGGAATTATTTAGATTTTAGATGGTTTTCCTTAATTAGATTTGTTAATTTTTTTTTTCTAGAATTTGGATGATTTTCAATGGTGTGAATCGAAGAGCAAAGTGATCGAATATGGCCGAAGGAGATGAGCTATACCAAAGAGAAAAGCTATTTTAATGGTGTTAATTTTCTTTTTCTAGTTGTTGTTGCTTCTTCTTCATACTTGTTGTTGTTATACCAAAGAGGAAAGCTATTTTACAGATATTAAAACATTGAGAATGCAGAGGGGTGGAGGAAATAGGGATGATTTGTTTGGTGACCCATTTTTTGGGGATCATTGGAGCTTAGTTTCAAACTTTTTCGGTGGGAGAAACCCCTTTGATGATCACTTCTTTAATCCTCTGAGCATGTTTGGACTGAGCTTGTTCAGTGGTGCTCCTAATCAGGCTCCTGTTTCTGGGTCCATACCTCGGTCAAGTGGACCTGTTATTCAAGAAATTTTGTCTGATGAGTCTGATGGTGAGGGAGGAAAAGAAGAGAAGAAGGATAATCCCAGAAAGCACTTGAGGTCAGGCAGAGAAGTGCATGTTGATGATCAAGCGGAAGGTAATGTTTTTCAATCTTATTTATTAAATGTGAATGTAAATTATCATTTAACTTGTGGCTTCTTCGATTTTTATAATAAAGATTTACTATTGAGTTCATTTTGTAGAGAGGAGGATGAAGCATGTGCAGTTACGAAATGGTTATAATAGGCTTGATAAGCCAACACCTTAAACTCAAAGCTTCAGCTTTCATAGCTTAACTGTTACTTATGGTGGTCCAAATGTTGTTTATTACACTTCATCTACAACAAGGCAAGCGGGTGGTGATGGAGTAAGTACATCGGTGATTTGATTAGCTTGATTCTTCAGGTTTTTGCTTAGTTTCTAATAATATAGTTGTTATTTATCAGCTGACATTAGAAGAGAGCAAAGAATGGATACTACTATTGGTAATGCAGCACATAGAGTTTCTAGAGGAATTTATGATAAGGTACTTCCTCCCTCTCCTTCTTTTTCGTCCTTAGGCTCTCTCATCATTATTGCATGCGATGTCAATGTGTACCTATGTTCCGTATTACTCTTTAAATGGTGATTGACAATGTTTAGAAATGGTTTTTATGGAGATTTTAATCAAACCAACCTCAAGGAGTGTTTTCTAGAGAAACAAAATGTTAGAAAATAAATATTGAGATTAAAGCATCGGTACATGAGGCGATGAGGTGATCTGGAGGTGCAAGTCTTACTGCGTTTTTATTAAAACCATGGCAATCGATGTGTATCTATGTGGAAAATATGATTAGAAAAATTGACAACCTGTGAATAAAGTGAAAAATAGAGAATAATCACATAACACAGACATTCTTGAGGTGTACGGATAATGAATCAGTTGGATTTCTGTCACAGGAAGAAGCACTAGTCTCTATTATTTTTCCCTTCTCTCGAGATTTCAGCCCTATTGTCGTTTCTCCAAGACTATCGCAGCTCTCCACATATTACTATGTATTAACATATAGAATAGGTTGTACTAGAAATTGCATAATATTACGAGACTGCTACTGTTCTTGTGAGAAAGAAGTCCTGATATATTTTCTTTTATAGGTTCATTCATTCACAAGGAAGCTTAACTCAGATGGTAAGGTAGACTCAATGCAGACCTTGCACAACCTAGAAGAAGGTATGTTTTGCCATATATTTTGAGGGTATTTAGCTCTTTATGTTTCCTTATGCAACTGTGCTATGGAGCTCATAATGTTCTTTTTTCCTTAGATGCACTTGATGGGTTTAAAAAAGCATGGGAGAGGAATGCTCAAAAGCACTTACCCGGCTTGAATGGAGCTCATAATGTTCTTTTTTCCTTAGATGAACTTGATGGGTTTGAAAAAGCATGGGAGAGGAATGCTCAAATGAACTTACCCGGCTGGAATGAAGGGTTCAATACGCAAGGGAACGTGGGTAAGTTTTTGAGTGGCAATACACTCTCAATTTTATATTAAGTATTTAGTGTGGAAAACTTTGTATTAGGCTGCCTATATGCAAAAGTTAATTTCACTCCAAATTTTCACCTTCCCCAAGTAATATGGTGATATAACTATAAATAGCAGGTGGAGAGTGTGAGTTACGCTTGTAAGTTGGTATGCTCGTGTTGTTTTTCTGGTTCATCCTAGGTCTTTTTCGTAAGTTCCATTCGCTTATGGACTATGTATTCTGAAATTGTCGGGGTTTTCTGACCTTTTCATTTTTGTAGTAGCATACCTTTGTAGAAGTTCGTTTCAGGTTTGAAAGGGTAATCAACTTGGTCTTTGAACTCCTCTGAAACAACAGCTAAGGTTCAATTAACCAAGTAAGACATCAATTTTCTTGTTTTAAAGTGTCAAGCTTCTCTTATAAAGCAAAAGATAGTCTTCGGCACCTAGGTAGATCTACCGCTTAGACAAATTGGTGATCGAAGTATAAATAGGATGGAGTAGGTAAGATGCAGTCTGAGTCACAAAGTTGGAAAGTTTGTGAAATTTAGCAAGGTAAAAGAATATAAAAAACAGGTGAAAACTCATCAAAAGTCAGGAAGAATTGTGCTTAAGTAAATGCAAAACAAAATAAAACAAAATTAAGACAACACAACTATTTCTGCTTTAACCAAACAGTAAAACCTCTAATTTCCGAAAGGTAATTGTCGACGATTGAAAATAAGCAACAATTCAAATTTGAAAGAGGGATGTAATTAAAGAAGATAGACAAATATCTAGTGCATCCTGTATTGATTGAAGAAAGCCCAACTCTATGACTCTGACTCTCCCGCATGCCTATCGGTTGTCGGGGTGGGACAACGATCCGGCAAGGGCAGTTGAAAGAGGAAAAAGGCGTTCATAGTGGGTTTGTCTATAAGTCTCGAGTAGCTAGTGTCCTCTTACGCAACTGAAGGTAGAGCCTCCAGTAGGTGCCCACTCGTGACTCCTAGGCCTTATAATAGGTGCCCACGTAATTGAGTTCATTTTGCAGAGAGGAGGATGAAGCATGTGCAGCTACAAAATGCCTATAATAGGCTTGATAGGCCAACACCTCAAACTCAAAGCTTCAACTTTCAGAGCTCAACTATTACTTATGGTGGTCCAAATGGCGCTTATTACACTTCATCTACAACAAGGCGAGCGGCTGGTGATGGAGTAAGTACATCGGTGATTTGATTAGCTTGATTCTTCAGGTTTTGCTTAGTTTCTAACAATATAGTTGTTATTTATCAGCTGACATTGGAAGAGAGCAAAGAAGCGGATACTACTACTGGTAAAGCAGCACATAGAGTTTCTAGAGGAATTCATGATAAGGTACTTCCTCCCTCTCCTTCCTCTTTCATCATTATTGCATGTGATGTCAATGTGTACCTATGTTCTGTGTTACTCATTAAATGGTGATTGACAATGTTTAAAAATGGATTTTGTGGAGATTTTAATCAAACCAACCTCAAGGAGTGTTTTCTAGAGAAACAAAAGGTTAAAAAATAAATATTGAGATTAAAGCAATATTTAGCGAAGGTTAAAACATTCTCAATGTTTTAACATTTATTCAACAATTTTAAACCCCTTTATCATTTACTGATTTTTTCTAGCTTGATTCAAACACTTCCAGGGAGGTTTCCACATATGGTCAATTACACTTTAGCGAAGGTACTTATTTCCTCCATTTACTATTATGATTTCTTTCTTTCTTTTTCCTCTATTTACTCTCCCTTTATCATTTTGTAATTTTTATGATTTCCCTTGTTTTCAGGTTTAGGTGAACACCCTACTAGGAATTGTTAGAGGATGGATATACAGGATCTTATAATCATGTCCATCCTCGTTCCTAAGGTTTGGGACTCTCTTGAGCTCTGTTTTGTATTTTTGTTTTCTCCTATTGAATATATTTGTTTTGTATTTCTGTTTTCTCTTATTGAATATATCTGCTTAAACAGGTCTAGAAAGGTTCTAAATTTGATTATTTCACATTGTTCAATGCTCTCTTTTAAAGGAATCCCTTATTGGATAGCTCCTAAGGTATTTAGACTTCACCTTCATTTTACCTTTTGCATTTCTTATCTATCATGGTTTGAAAATAACTCTAGTCTCCAGCCTATCAAATGAAACTTGTATACTCGTGGTGTTATTTTCAGGTGCTGAAAAGTTACATGGGAAGCTAGATACAGTTTTTAAATGTTAGCTCAAGTTTAAACTATATTTATGAAAGTTCAGGCCGCATTTATTCAAGCTTATGCCATATTTGTGCGAGGTCGTCGCTTAACTACAAAGACCTTAACTACAAAGACAGTATATAGTAGAGATCATGAAGCAAGTAAAAGGTGGAAGGCAGTTTAAAGATTAGTTGTTGCAAAAGATTATTTTAAGTTCTTTTTGGAGGAACTATATACAAAATTTTGAATGAATATGTTTTATGTACTTTATCATTTTTATAATAAAATGGAATTATTTTTTTTTCATATGGTGTTTTCTTTTTATGTTATTCAGCTTTATACAATGCAGTTGTTGCAAATCAAGGATAGTGAATACGACAAATTTATTTTAGTTGTTTCATAAATAGACTTTTCAGGAGAATTAATCGCAAATAAACAACAAATTTTCCAACCAACCAAAACCGTCGTAATAACTATTTTAGGATACTACATTTAAGCAAGTTTACAACGGTTCTGAACTGACGTAAATAATCGACGAGGAAAGACCGTCATAAAATTTATGCTTTGCGATGGGACTTTTCTGTCAAAATATATAATCGACGGCTCGTTAGCGACGGGAATCACGACGGTCTAAAACCTTCACAAATGAGCGTTAACGACGGCTTTGGCCCAACATAATATTGAGTTATTCGTATAGCAATACACGTGCATGGAACATGTACAGCCTGTGTGTGTGGCACATGTGGCAGATACGTGTGAAGCCCATGTATGTGGCACGTATGACCTGTGCGTACGTGGCACGTGGCAGACCGGGTTCGACCGGTTCAGACCAGTCAACCTGGTCTAGGCCTTAACCCAGACCGAGTCAGACCGGTCCAAACACTAAAACGATTTTAAATAGCCCAATTTTTTTTAAAAATTCTTATCGACTGGACTACCCCGTGGGGGGACTATTTTGAATTTTCTTATGAAAAATATTTTTTTAATTTTTTTGGGAAGAGGTGCCATGTATAGGAAAGTTTGCTCACTTATATGTAATATAAGTAAATGGTGTAATACCTATTTAAGTATCTTACGATAGCTAATAGGATATTACTGGTATGCCGCTAGGATACTAATTATCATGATCAGGGATTACTAATAATATGAAACCAAGACTAATTTAGAATACGACTAGGAGTTATATCTAAATCACAGTAATTGTCACGGACAAATAACTAGAGCTTAATTGGGAATTGACTTAGTCTTATTTCTAAAAACTTGGTGTCTGAGGAGCCAATTTTTTGTATCTAGGTGCAATTAGATGTTACATAATAACATTTAGACAGTATATATGCAATAATAACATCCTATAGGACCCTAAAATGTTATTTCAAAGACATGCATAATCAACCTATCTTGTGAACCCAGCAGACTTCAGGATAGGACCACTTGTCAGCTAAATATCTAAGAGCCCTCATATTTGTAGCAAATATGGTCATTTGGTTAGAATATACATACCTTTATAGAACTAGAGGGCTTAGAGCATACTAGTTCTCTGAAATGCAACATCAAGTATTTTTGAATAGCTATATTGGCTAAGACTCTATTAAAACATACTTTAAGGTTAAGATCGCCATTTTACGGGGTAAATTTAGGATTTGTCGCTTAATAGGATATGAACAAGGTTCACCTATAAGTAATAATTGAGAATCACTGACTTGTATAGTATGAATTGCCTTTAGTAATGATTGGAAATCATGTACTTAAAAAGGATTTCATAAGGAACGCACATATCTAGTGGTTTTAAATATCAATTTTAACTAAGATTCTATTAAAATGCAAATCTAAGATTAAGATTGTCATTTTACAGGGTAAATTTGGGATTTAATCATTAGAAAAGAATTTTATGAGTTTTAGAATATGAATAGGGTTCAACTATAAGATGATTAGCTATGAATTATGTATTTGTATTCTAAGTACTATGATCTGTCTTTAATGCAATTAATATGCTTATCAAGAATTGCCATTAATTAAGTTATATATTTTACATAACAGATGTATGTCAGTCCACGATATGAATACAAACCATTGCGGCTTGATGGTTCCAACTACCTGTCTTGGTATACGGACATAAAACTCCATCTGCAGACAATGAATGTCTCAAAGTCGATTGTTGCAGATAACACTGTTTCTGAACCACTCAGGGTACATACCATGTTGGCTATGCGCGCCCACCTTGAGCCAAAGCTAAAATTTCAGCACCTCCATTACGAAAATCCATATGAGTTATGGACGAGCTTAAAAGAACGCTTTAGTCTGCAACAGTCCCTAGCAAACTATAAAAACCATAACCGCTGGAACAACTTGAGGTTATGTGACTTCAAAACTGTAACTGCCTATAATTCAGTACTATAGAAGATTATTACAGCCAGGAGACTCAATAACGATTATGTCTTCGATAAAGAGGTTTTGCAAAATACTATTTCTACATTTCCACATTTATAGGCTGCTCTCAGGGACCAATATGCAAAAAATTGAATTTAGTTATCCTGGAGATCTGATCCAACTCTTGCTCGCTGCAGAACAAGATGGCACATTTGTTTTTGGGAAAAGCAAGAGGTTTCATCCTAAGAGGATGAAACCAGCTGCACGAAAGATCTTATCTCATGACAAAGATAACCATGAACGGGGTTCTGGGAGTGGGAAGGCGACTAAAAGCGGAAATTGGGGATTCGAGGGCCCTCAGAAGCACAACAGGTTTAAAAAGATTAGAACACCACAAACACCAAAGAAAATCAAGAAGCCAGATTCTAAATCTCCTTGCTTGAGATGTGGGGCAGTTGGACACTGGTTTTGCGACTGCAAAACACCATGGGTGCCTAGAGTCAAAGTCCAGGCTAACCACATCACCATTGATATAACTTTTATCAATACAAAGTTAACAGCGTCAAACTTCTTTGGCGACACTGATGCCAGCATGGATCAACATATAGAGTAATCTGTAACGATTCTCCAGTAGACATGTGATGTCACATTAGAGAGAGCACTAGTAGTTTCTTTTTTATAACATACTTAATTTACTTTTTGTTGTCAGTATTTTTGATTTTATTGGGAGTATATCATTTATATTTTAATAAAGTGTTCGTGATATACATGATATTTCAAATTTGTTTTAAATTGTGATTATTCAAATTTATTGCTTAGAAAGTAGTTAAATTCTATGCATGATAGTTGATCTACTATATACAACCCGTATATGGATCTATTTGTTCATTGAGTATGACCGATAATCAGATGAGTGGCGACACATGTCTAAGAGATATTATAACCACGCACTCAATCCTTTTGAGATATGAATATATTTCTTGTCTAACCTTGCGCATCAGGGATGACACAAATATCATTGGCACGTCCAATATGATAGAACGTACTGAGTGCATTACGCTATTACTCTCTAACGGTACGATACAAGGTATCTAGTCTACTTTATAAACTAGTAAATTCAGTCTGATTTTACTGAGTTTCGGGAGATACATAATAATATTTATCACGTAATGACTATCGAAGAAAATGATATACAAGGTTTTATGCATTTACTCAATGTCTAAAGGTTAGAACACGGTATTGGAATAGTTTCTAATATATTCCTCAAGGCTCGGATAGTAAGGAGGATTATCGGGATTACATCTCAACTTTCTTTAAAAAGAGAGAAGATCCAGATATTGTACGTGTAACGATTGCTTTCAAGGAAAGTCTATTATTTCATCCTAGTATGACCAAGGTGGAGTGCCATCTCCAGCCTTCACTCCAAACGCCTTCATGGAGACACATGTGGACCTTTCCATCCACATAGTGACCAACTTGAATATTTATGGCCATAAAAGACACGTCTAGGAGACGGTCTTACGTTTGCATACTCATAAAATTTATGAATGCAACATTAACACAACTTCTCACTTAGATCATTCAATCGCAGGCTCAGATCCTGGATTAACCGATCAAAGTCGATCGATGCAACTTGACGAGGGCTTGAGAGTGTGACTCATAGGCTTTTAATAATTATTTTATCGCTAAATAGGATAGATGATTGAGCATCGTGAGTACCCCATACCGTACCTAACTTGAGATTGGCAGAGAACGTAATCAAGCGATTTAAGATAATTGTTAGGCCACTGTTATTACGATCACAGCTTTTGGCTAGTGTGTGGGATTTGCATTTTTTCTCCCGCAACACTGAATAGGGTTTGTCCCTTAGCAAATCATTAAATTATTGTTTCCAACAGTGACTAGTAACTGGGTCGGAGCCCAGTGTAGTCCATCGACGAATATTTGGATATTCCGTACAGGTGTCAATCGCACGTATGAGGATGGGACCCTCAACGTCGGCCTGGTATTATGTAGGTTATGATTTGTATGTATCACTAGATATTTGGACCCACTAATAACGTATATACTGTAGAGTAAATAATTGTCTCTTTGATGAGACGATATTCTCAGCTTTGGTGGGGGGAGATATGACAGTCAATGCTGAGGATGTTTCCAAAAGGTCTTAAAAAATACCATCGTTGTCTCATCTAGATCCTTATACATATGTTAGGTGACAATAAGGTTCAACGGTTTACAAACCTTCAATAGGTCATAAATGAATATCTAGACACATTCATAGACACTATTAAACTATCGTAAGTGTATGTACCTGCAAGTAATACACCTGCACAGTAGAACATTCCGAAGGAATTAGTATCGTAAACAAATTTGAGGCTCGCGCTTAATACGGAGCACCGTTGGAAGAAAGTATTCAGAGCCAGGGTATTGTAGAATAAGAGATAAATATGACTAATGGTGTAGTCGGTTCATCGAGGATGGAACCACCCATCGATAGGTATTTATATTCGCTGTTGTGCTCATCATCAAGGATGAGGATTCAGAACCACTTATTGTAAACAACTGTGTGTTGTTATACATTAACAAAAGTAGGTGCTTGAAATCCAAGCGGAGCTCAGCTTGCTCATAATGTAAAGTGATACCATTGAGCCTATCGGCTATAAATGGGAAAGGTACGGAATCACTATTAACTCAGAGAGATAATTTGGTCAAGGCAAGACTAGTTACCCAGGAAATCTTTAAAAGATCTGGCATCGATTACAATATGACATATTACCTGGTTATGGACGCTATAACATTTCAGTACTTATCATTCTGTCAAGTTGTCGGGGACAAGCTAGACATGCGTCTGATGTAAATACCGCGTATCTATATGGGAAACTAGATACAGATATATACATGAAGCTACCTGAGAAGATATAAGCTCCTGGAAGCAACTAAGCCCGACACATGAGGTGTGTACATAATAAAACTGGAAAAGTTATTGTTGACTTGAAGCAATGGGCCCATGTGACATAGTTGACTGAGTATTTACAGGTCAAGGACTTTGTAAATATCTTTATGTGTCCATGTATTCTTATTTAGAACACATAAATTAGCTTTAGTATCATCATAACAGTGTACTAAATGATTTTAATATTATTAGACCTCTGGGAGAGATCGCGAGAGCCACCGAATACCTTGGGAAGTAATTAAAAATACAAGACCTTGAGAAATCCAGAGTGTCTCAATTTGTAGATCGAATATCTTGATAGTGGCACTCATACACCGAGTAATATATATCAGAAGAGTTATCTAACACTTCGATATGGATGTAGCACACAGTGTTAAGTTGTTTATTGTGCGTCCAACACTTTGGTATGGACAACGACATCTTCCACCATCCTAATGGGGGGAGAAACTTCTTAAGGCTATGATGTCATAGCTAGGAGGTGCTTTGTTAGACCCAATGACTCATTCGCAATGAACTGTTTGGCTTGCCATACTTTTGTTCATACCCAAAGGTACTGGATTGAGATCAGGCACATTCTGAGGTATCTGATCGGTATGAAAAACTGAGTTAGTTCTACTCGAAATGGTAAACGTAAAAGTATAGAGTACACCGATACAAAATACTTCTCAGACCCACATATAGGCCATTGTCAAATGGATTATGTGTTTATGTACAGGGATACATAAATATTCTTGGAGATTGATGAAGCAGACGTCGGCAACTATACCTCAAACCACGAAGATTCTTGCACTTCATGAAGCTGGTAGAGAATGATGGTTGCGCTCCAAGATACATTTCTTCAACCGAAGTTGTGGCGTGTTCTATCCAAGATAAAACATCGACTATGTATGAAGACAATTCAGCTTGCATCATTCAAGTCAATGACGATTTATCAATGGCGACAGAATGAAGTACATTTCATAGAAGCCTTTCTAACCTTATGAATTATAAAAGGCGAATGAGATTGGCGTTGTTGAAGATATTTCAGAAGACATCTTTGCAAATCCATGCACGAAGACTCTTGTACCACTTATGTTCAAGTAGCTATTACACGGAATCGGCATACAGAAGATTCATTTATCAATATCTCATAGAGATACATCTCAGGGAGATAGATCTCAGGGAGATCGACATCAGGGGGAGTAGTCCCAGCCTGATGTGAAGACATGCGTGTTGTACTCTTTTTCCAGATAGCGCAATTTTTATCCTAGGAGGTTTTACTGTCTGGAGGTTTTTATGAGGCAACGTATACGCGTCTACAACCCATACAGGGCATAGAATTATACTTTTTCCCTGCACAGCTTTTTGCCCAAGGGGGTTTTGCTAGGCAGAGGTTTTGATGAGGCAAGTCGTCCTAGTATGGGACACCCCAAGGAGGAGTGTTAGGAGTTGGATCCAAGCCCAAGCTATGAACCCAACAGGGTTGGGGTGTCCTATTAGGACTCCTAACAAGACTATAGGCCCGATAGGGTTATGGGGAGAGTTTGAGTAGGTTAGGTAACCTTTGTTGTAGGGTTATCCTGATATCACTGTATTACATACAGAGAACATAATTCAGAATCAATAAGAAATCTTCTCTTCTCTCTCTCTTTTGTTCATAAGATATAGTACTGTTATATTGCTCTATATCGATTATCTCTCAACAGATACCAAGATATTCATGCGTTTTAGTGTATCTTATGTTGCCCGAATTCGTTTATATGACTTCATATTAGGCCGGTGGCGCCCTACATGCCTGGTTGTTCTTGGGCTTGAAAGTTTTAGGTTAGATAACTAGAGGTAGATACACTTTTTATGGTTAGCACAATATGAGATTTTATCCATAACTAGGCATAATGATACATGTGTTAGTCTAAAATTTTGGAAATTGCGACTTTAACCCATAGTTTAGGTAGCTTTAACCTCTTAAGTTTCAAAATTTTGTTCTCCAAGAGGGTCCTAAATTACACCATAAACCTATGTTTTCAATAGTGTAGACACAATGATCTTTCTTAAACTGATGTTTCAATTATAACTTCAAGGGAAGAAAAGTGTTAAAAAAATATTGTTCCTTGCACTAATATTTTCCTCTCTTTTTTTTTTGTGAAACATTTTCATCTTCTTATTAGTACATTATACATAAGATTATATGTTTTTGGAACAATCCCCAAACAACATGTGGACTAAAAACACCTCCTAGATTTTAGATAATGTACTATCAAGAACTAACCAATGAAAATATGCCACGTTTCATCGAAGGAAGCCACTCTTCTTGCATCCTTGTGCCACAATTTTGGACCTTGTTATTAACCGGTAGCACTAGAAAGATAAGAAGAAAAAATTGTAAGAGAGAAAAGAGAGAAATGGCAGCCTCAGTTATGTCATCTTTGAGCTTGAAACCTTCATCACCACTTGTGGAGAAATCAAAAGTGAGAGGTCTTCCTTCTCTTGCAAAGGTTTCCTCTTTGAAGGTTGAGGCCAGTGTTAAAAAGATTAAGACTGACAAGCCTACCGGTTAGTCTTTTAAATAAGATTGTAATAATTATTTGACATGATACAGGAAGAGGTCGATCAGTAGCGGTGATATTGTGTTTGCCATATTTCAGGAATTGGAGGTGGCATGAACTTAAGGAATGGTCTCGATGCATCCGGAAGGAAGCCTAAGGTTTTTTTTTTTTTTTTTTTTTTTTTTTTTTTGGAATCCATGGAAGCCTAAGGTACAATTACTTAGATCAACTCTTGTACATATATAGCATCAAATTAAAACCAAATTGCAACTCAATTGAGATCCAAAACTTAAGATATAGGGTCATGATAGTGTACCAACCTCGTAACAAACTAGTTGTTTTTAGAGAAATATGCTATCTTTAGGCTTAAACTCCAAGATTGTAGCAACCTCAAGAAGTAAATAGGTGTTAGTTAGTTATATAATCTGGTAGATTTATCTCAACTCCCATGATGAATATATGTTGAATTAAATGACATGCGATCTAGAATTATAGATGCATTCGCTTATCAGTAAAGTTTTGGGTTTTCGGGTATAAACAATCTAAAATTTGAATTTTTCGTAATATCTGTACTATTTTTCCTTGTTATTGGGGCTTAAGTAACTCCCACTGACCCCCTGATACTTCATATGTTGCCATGGTTACAGGGAAAGGGTGTTTACCAATTCACAGACAAATACGGTGCTAATGTTGATGGATACAGGTAATGTTCCGCCTCTTCAATGTTTCCCCTATAGGTTTTAGCTATAACTTTGTGTAAATCATATTACTACCAAACCAAAACCCCTTTGAATTGCAATAATCTCGCACGAATAACAGGTTTTAATATCAATGGACAACGGCATAGTACTAACAAGTAGACCGATTTTGATATAACAGCCCCATCTATGCACCAGAGGAATGGTCTCCAACTGGTGATGTATATGCCGGAGGTAAGACATAGTACTTCAAGTTTTGTTTTTGTTTTAGATAAACATATTCCGCTCTTTCATTTGGTGTCTAATATTTGTTGTGCAATTTGAATTGTAGGTAAAACCGGTTTGTTGATCTGGGCAGTTACACTGGGTTCAATCCTCCTTGGGGGTGCCCTCCTTGTCTACAACACAAGTGCCTTGGCTAGCTAAACCAATCTTATTGTGTAGCCAATGTTCTCTAGTTTCTCCAATCACTCGGGCAACATGTATACTCTAAGAAACTCTTGTTTGTCCAAACTTTGATAGTAATTAAGATCTATGTATGAAAGTTGTAATGATGCATGTGTTGGATTTACCATTTATCTATTAGGGGTTAGGGGTTATCTCGTAAACAGAAGTTATGTAGCAATGTTTTTTGAGGGTATTCTCCGTATGTTTAGCCACTCACGGCCAACTACGGTGATCCCCGGTTGCCCATCGCTTGAGCGTAAAATGATATCTAATTCTTCAGATTTTGTTTCCGGATGCAGCGTCCCTTAAGGAAAGTAGAATCAGTGTCAACATACTTAATTTGCACTGCCAAATTCAGTCTGGTTACAAGATGCAACGCGAGCCCTAGTTTGTAACTTAGGAAGAGTTGGGTCTTCCTCCTTTGGTTGTGACTCAATACAAGAAAGAACGAAAAACCAACAAATTGGTTTTTAGGAAAATACTTTTAAGAACTTTTTGTTAAAATGAAACTGCTTCTATTCCAAAACAGAAACCTTGCAAATGAAATCCACTATTTTTTGCAGTGAAATCTATGACAACTTTCTTCTTTTATGAACCTCCAATTTTACCTTGGGATTGCAAGCCAAGATGTATACTCCAATTTTACCATGTAGTACCTCTATAGTCTGCCTCTACTAAACTGACCTCTGTTAGGAACCAGACGGCTAGGGAACTACCCGAACTGGTTTAGGATGAAAGACTCCTAACCCAAGCCCATAAACCCCTCGAGTCTATATATATCCTAGAGCTCTAACATAACCTATTGGTTTACATCTATATTACTACTGTGATATTGTGATTGCAAGACTAGGGAGGACGGATTTGTTTTTTACAACCTCCAATATCTATCTATAATACTAAAGGAAATAGCTATGGCATAAGAATCGGCTGTTGATCACCCTACATGTTTATAACACAGCCGTTAGATCATGAGAGTTATTTAGTTATTCCCAAAATTTATTTAATACTAAAATACCTCTATTTCGTATGTACCAAATCCGATATCGTAATTAGGTGATGTAAGAAGGGGTATAAATGGAAGTTCGGAGCATAACTTTTCACATATCCGAAATAAGCCTAAATTTGCCAAATGATTCGGCTATTGATTGATTGAAAGCAATCAAAGCTTCAATACTCTAAGAGCACTCATCTCCTCCTTCTCAATCTGATGATGCGCAACGATGAAGATGAAAGTCTACGAAATTATTTGCAATTCACCTCAACCAACACCTCCCTCTCTCTTCTCTGCAAATCAACCTTCTAGGTTTCCAATTCTCACTCACAGATTCACCTCTCGAAGACTTAGAGCTCAACATTTGATTTGATTTTGATCAGTTTCAATGGTTGCCATCCTCGAATCCATCACACTCCCTGGATGCTCTGCCTTTCGATCATCAAACACTTCACCATCACTGATGATGGCTTCAATCTCTAGCACTCGCAAATCCGGTGGGTTATCGAAATTCAACAGTCTTAAACTCCAGTTATCTGTAACTCAAAGGTTATCAATTCCATTTGAGTTCATATGCACCAACACCTGCTTCTGATTCTATGACGTCACAAATAATTTTTCTTACTTAGGATGTACTTGCTTGAAGGAGCCATGCTCATGTTTTTCATGTTGAATATGGATATACAGGTCACATGTTTGGGGACATTTTTGCCTATGTTATGAAGGTCTGAAGCTAATTAACGACAAGACTTATCAATTTTTGTGGGATTAATGATGGTGGCAAGGTTTGTTCCTTAGAAACTAAAATTGTAAACGTCAACAGAGCTTTCTAGACTATTTAGGTTGTTTTTGGTTCATGGAGAATGAAAAAAAATGAAAAGTGATACTCCTGAAAACCAATTCCCTAGTGTTTGGTTCATGAGGAAAATTGATAATCCTTAAAACCCACTTGGTATCCAAAACTCGGGGAGTAGATTTTTATTTATTGTTTTTTGATTTCGTGTTTTAAGAGATCTATTTTCATGAAATTATTTTCCATAAAAACTATTTTCCAGTAAAAGTTTATGATTTTTCTTTGAAGAAAGTATCTTTACATGGTAACACGGTTTTAGTTTTCGGAGAGATAATTCACGACATAATGATGATCACGTGTAAATAACATTTTTAAATATTCTAAATGAGTAGCAGAGGGAGCACAAGTTCAGTGCAGAGGTCTACCAAGAGGTGCAGTTTAATCTCATACCCCTTCTTTTAGATGGTATTGGGAAATTTGAATTTTTTTTGAAAATCCAATCATGTACTTTTATACAAGTTGCCACTTTTTGCTAGCTTCACCGCATGACAAGATATTGATACAGGCTACCCGCTTCTTAATGGCCAGTGACCACAACTTTTTGGAAGTCAGCACTCATGTAGGAAAAAGTAAATCCATCTCCAACTATCATAAAAAAATTCCTGATCATAATATCCAAGTTTTTTAGCCTATTTCAGCTGAAAAATATCTTCAAAGGGATTCTAGGGAAAAAGGTATGTCTCGGTTATCAACGTTATTTTCTTTTCTGAAAGAAATAAATGTTCTTTGTATGGTTTTGATTTATTCGTTTGCATTTATAGAAATTTTATGCATTTTGTATAGGAATTCTATTTCGAGTACTTTATGTGCAATGGTCTTATATATTTGATTGTCGATGTGGTTTTATGTTCGGATATACAAGGATCTTAAGATGTTACAATTAACTGCAAGCATGTGTTGCCATCTCTAGCTTTGATGAGAAAACTCCTTACTGTGCAAGATCAAGTAAGTTTGAGTTTTTCTAAATTTTAGGCCATGTTTCAAAAAAAAATCCCCGTTTGCAATGAGTGAACCATAAGTTGTGTTGGTGGTTGGTCTTTACTGAAATGACTACTTCACTAGCATTATCAATTATATTAGAGTGGGGAGTTTATGATGATCGTAATCTCACTATGTACTTGGTGGTCGGTTTTTGCTAAAGTGGCTACTTTGCCCATCTCGCCATCAGTCTTTATCTTTTGGATATATAGTAAATTGGATTGGACAATCCAGCCTGACTGTCTTGCAACCTTCTACAGGGAAGTTACAGATTTTAACCCTGCACTGGTGGCATTTAAAATTACATGGAATAACTTGGTTTAGTTACGACAGAAAAAATACTAATAAGTCAGAAGAGAAGGTTGTTTATTTGGTTCAAAATTCAGTGGTGGTGAGACGATGGGATATCCACATCTCCTTTCAGATCTTAGTCATCTCTACTGCTTTCATATCGTACATTAAAGATTTGAGAACACCACCCATATCTTTGTGCAAATCATTTTTATTTTGATTTTTTTCTTTTTATGTTCATAGATTAGAGATATGAGAACCGCCATTGCTACAAGATCATTTCTTTGTTCTATTTGCAGAGTTTAGCGAATATTCCGAAGATGAAAGCTGATAATTGGTACAAATTTGGGGTTTTATATTTGAATTTTAGGAAAAAATCACTATTGGTACAATCCACGATGGAACTCATTAGCAATTGGTCTGATTATTGATTTCTCATCCGATAATACCAATCCGAGTGTCTTTTTTAAAAGGTACAATATTTCTCCTCGCATTTTTTTGATCAAAATGTTGTTAGTTTCTTATGTTTCCAATTGCTGCATTTTCGGGTAAATGTTGGTGGTGAATATGATGAAGATTTATTGTAGTTTGGGTTGGGGAAAATGTTATTCTATTTATTTAATTTGGAATACCAATGAATATGGTTAGTTGTCAAAAGGACCATTCTATTGATACGGATAGCCAATGATTGCGTTCCGTGTGAATTTCCATGGTATTTCATGTATGATGGTTGTTTTGTATATATTAGAACCATGGAAAAGAAATTTCCATAATGCTGAGATTTCTTTTGATGTGAGTGAATGGGTTTGAACATTTATATTCAATAGAATTAGTACTAAGAGCCTATATGGTATTCATCAGTCCGTTGAAGATTTGTTTTTTATGTATTTTTGAAGTATTTATTATTCATCTTGTGATTCTCTCTTTGAATCTTTTTTTTTTCTAGAATCCCACACCCACACCCAAAACATAACATGTGTTTCTTATTTTGTTGGATACCTCTAAATTCATCGTTAAATAATTTATTCTTTAATGATTGCCCTTTATTTCTTGGTTGCTTATCTTTACTGTTTCTTTGTTTCTATAAAAACGAGGTTGAACGTTGGATTCCCTAATTCTTTCAAAATCACAAAAGTGGTATTAGAAAAAAATTGCCACTACGGAATTACATGGAAAATCGTACTTTTTGATGTTTGCATTTAGATTCTTCAGTCAGAGAATCTAATATAATCTTTCTCAGTAACATCTTGGGTACAAGTTAAGTACTTAGTGTAATCATACTTTTATTTTCCATTTTATAATAGATTTTAGATTTATTACCTTACAATCTTATTGGCTTTAACCAATGATTAATTTGTTGCAGATTCAGACTGTTGCTTGGTTGGTGTTGCTTTAAGGTACATTTTTGTATGTATTTCTATATAAGGTGAATTCATGTTTTGATATTTTGAAACTTATGATAGCAAGAATTCGTGCGGATTATATTGTTCCCATTCGTACTAGGATCTTTAGCTCAAATGGAAGAGCGCTTGACAATGCGAGTATACATATTAAATATCTCAAGAGATGGTGTTTCAAACCCACCAAGATCCCATTGTCTTAAAATGTTATACAAGTAAAATAAAAATAAATGTAAGTATTGCTGTAATGAAATCCTAGAATGCTATAAAATAAAAGTTAAATACTCAAAAATATTATTGCATTCTTTTCAAACCTCATGAATTTCTCGTGAAATGAGACCCAATAAATGCATTATTTGTAATGTGTTATATGTTGGGAATTGAGATGCTTTATGAGTAATGCCTTTTTGATCTATTTGTCTTGGTGAGCTGTATGTGCTTTATGACATTAGTTTGAGAATTGGATTTTCGTGGATGGTACTGCTGCCTAGCATTCCTTTACTTATTATGGAAATTGTTCTATGTTTAGATATGCAATAGCGTTAGCAATTTACTCTCTTTTTTATCTAAACCATCCATCGACCATTGTATTGTAAATTTTAAAAAAGTTATGCCTCAAATAAATTAACAAATGACTGTTGTAGGAAAGAAGCATGTTTTATTAGCCTTCGGGCTGTGTGTGGGACTTTAGTCTTTGCATAAACAATATTTTGGTCGGGGGTCTTCTTTAACCCTGTTTTAACAAGGGCTTGATTAGCTCTGGACTTCTAATGCAAGTTGGGAATGGATAAACTCCCAAAACACAATAATTTTGTAATCATTACTTGTGATGAAGTTTCTAAATCAACTTCTAGTAAGCGAAACAACAACTCTAAAAACAGAATGTCACAACATTTTTAGGGATGAAAGCAATGAAGAAAATTGATAACCACAATGATAGTGAAGACCCAAAAAATGGAGATGTGCTATAAAGTGACGCAGAAAGTGAAAAGACCAATGGAGCTGAATGATAAACAAGCCTACTATTTTTTTCAGTACACACCTTAGTTTTTTGCTTTATAGCAACTTATTATTCAATCTTAAGCCATACTTTATTTTGCACTCCTAATCAATAAAGATATTTAATCCATGTAATAGAGTTTCAGTGCTTTTACTCTACTAGATTAAATAGTATATGCTTTTTCTGTTGTTGATCAATATATAGAAACATGCATAAAGCCATATGATAAAGTTTGATCTGGACTGTTAATTAACACTCCTATGATAAAACAAATGAAATATCATGTTTTCTGTGAAACTTTCTTGCAACATTCAATGGCTTGAGCTACATGATAACATCTCCAAATGACCTCAGTCTTCTTTTCAAAATAATCTACCACTGTATTATAGTCAATACTCACCCACGGTCACACTCTTTGAACATGTTTTATACTATATTCATTGCAATCAAGTCAAAGAATGTAATAGTTTCAGCCACCCTGTATAATATCCGAGAGATCACCATACAAGATACCCATATAAAAGCTTCAATAACTCCTAATTCATAACAATAGTCTCATTACAAACTAGCTTTAGCCCTCCATTGATTAATTTGCTTTGAAGTACTTTTCATGTGTGGTCATTAGCTAATTAATGTTTTATGAAACATAATCTAGTTTGTGGGAAGAATATGTTAATTGATATGAGCATACATACAGCATATGTAAAGGCCATACAATCTGCCCAACATTTCATTTATATTGAGAACCACTACTTCCTTGGGTCATCATATAATTGGACTCAATACAAAGACCTAGGGGAATAAAATAACCTTCAACATTTAACAATAGTTATATCTATAACCCAGTTATACCAGGTTTTATTATCTTCTAAGTTTCTTTTACCAAAAACATAATCATAATTGTTGGGATATGATCAATCTAGAACAGAATAATACTAAATCATGAACAAGAGAGAAATAGAGAAAGAGATTTATTGATTATCATCATCATGTTCTTTGTACATAGTACAGTGATATATATAGACAACCCAGAAGGATTCCCTATTCTACTCTAACTCTTCCCATGACCCTATTGGGCCTATGGGTTTGCTAGGAGTCTGTATAGGACACTCCAACCCTGTTGGGTTCCTAGCTTGGGCTTGGACCCAACTTGTAACACTCCCCCTTGGGGTGTTCCATACTAGGACGACTTGCCTCATTAAAACCTCTGCCTAACAAAACCTCTTAGGCAAAAAGCTGTGCAGGAAAAGAGTACAATCATATGCCATGTATAGGTTGTAGGCGCATATACGTTGCCTCATCAAAACCTCCAGCCAGTAAAATCTCCGAGGATAAAAATTATGCCATCAGGAAAAAGAGTACACCACGCATGTGTCCACGTCAGGCTGGGACTACTCCCCCTGACGTCAATCTCCCTGAGCTCTATCTCCCTGAGATAATAAATCTTGTAAACTGCGTATGCCGATTCCATGAACTAATCT
This sequence comes from Kingdonia uniflora, assembly GCA_014058105.1. Taxonomy (NCBI): domain Eukaryota; kingdom Viridiplantae; phylum Streptophyta; class Magnoliopsida; order Ranunculales; family Circaeasteraceae; genus Kingdonia; species Kingdonia uniflora. Next base: position 1,407,991 of record JACGCM010001727.1, read on the forward strand.
CTTGAATGTAGGATATGCAAGAACCTTCGTGAATAGATCTGTCAGGTTATATTCTGAATGGACTTGAACAACGTCGATCTTATTCGCCTTCTGCAACTCATGTATGTGGAAAAACTTTGGTGAAATAAGCTTCGTTTTGTCATCTTTAATAAATTTTCCATTGACTTGAATGATACAAGCTGCGTTGTCTTCATAAAGTGTCATCAGTTTATCTTGGATAGAATTTAGACCGCAACTTCCGTTGATATGGTTGATCATAGACCGCAACCAAAAACATTATCTGCCGGCTTCATGTAGTACAAGAATCTCTGCATGGTTCGAGGATGTAGTGACCATTGTCTGCTTCACTGATCTTCATAAAATCGCAGTATCTCTATACAATAATACATAACCCGATTGTGATTGGCCTTTATGTGGATCTGACAAATATCTTGCATCGGTGTATCCTATAATGTCTCATTTTCTAAGTTGTGGATAGAACAGACCCCAGTCTTTCGTGTCGATGAGATATCTCAGAATGTGTTTGATCTCAATCCAGTGCCTTTGGGTAGGAACAGAACTATGGCAAGCCAAACTATTCACTGTGAGTGAGTCATTGGGTTTAGTATACCCAGCTAACTATAGCAAAGCATCTCCTAGTTAGCACCACGGCCCTAGGAGTTTCTCCCCCCATTAAGATGGTGGAAGATGTCGTTGTCCACACCCAATTATTGGACGCGTAATAAATGACTTAGCACCATGTGATACATCTATATCGAAGTGCTTGATAACTCTATCGATATATATTGTTTGGTGTACGAGTGCCACTATAAAGATGTTCAATCTGTAAATCGAGACACTCTTGATTTCCCAAGGTCTTGTATTTCGAATTCCTTTCTAAGGTATTCGGTGGCTCTCACAATCTCCCCCTGAGGTTTAATGATATCCAAATCATTTAGTACACTGTTATGATGATACTGAAGCTAATTTATGTATAAGAATGCATGGACACATAAAGATATTTGCAAAGTCCTTGACCTTTAAATACTCAGTCAACTATGTCACATGGGACCATTGCTTCAAGTTAACAATAACTTTTTCAGTTTTATTACATGCACACCTCATGTGTCGGGCTTAGTTGCTTCCAGAAGTTTATACCTTCCCAGGTAGCTTCATGTATATATTTGTATCTAGTTTCCCATATAGATATGCAGTATTTACATCAGACGCATGTCTAGCTTGTCCCCGACAACTTGACAGACTAATAAGTACTGAAACGTTATAGCGTCCATAACCAGGTAATAGGTCATATTGCAATCGATGCCAAATCTCTTAAAGATTTCCTGGGCAACTAGTCTTGCCTTGACCAAATTATCTCTCCGAGTTAATAGTGTTTCCGTACCTTTCCCATTTAAAGCCGATAGGCTCAATAGTATCACTTCGCATTATGCGCAAGCTGAGCTTTGCTTGGATTTGAGATACCAACTTTTGTTAATGTACAACAACATACAGTCATTTACAATAAGTAGCTCTAAATCCTCATCCTTGATGGCGAGTACAGTAGTGAATATGAATACATTGTAAATGGGTGGTTCCATCCTCGATGAACTGACTACACCATTAGTCATATTTGTCCCTTATTTTGCAGCTCCCCGGCTCATAATACTTTCTTCCAACGGTGCTTCACACTAAGTGCGAGCCTCAGATTCGTTTGCGGTACTAATTCCCCTAGAACGTTCTGTTGCGATACTAGTTCCCCCAAAACGTTCTACTGTATAGGTGTATTACTTACAAATACATACACTTATGATACTTCAATAGTGCCTATGAATGCGTCTAGCAAATCATTTATGATCTATTGGAGGTTTGAAATCCGTTGATCCTTATTGTCACCTAACTTATGTATAGGGATCTAGATGAGATAACGATGGTATTTTCCAAGACCTCTTAGAAACATCCTCAGTATTGACTGTCATTTCTCCCCCCAATGCTGGGAATATCGTCTCATCAAAATGAAAATTATCTGCCCTGCAGTATATACGTCGCCTGTAGGTCCAAATATATAGTAATAAATGTGAATCGTAACCCACATAATACCAGGGCGACGTTGAGGGTCCCATCTTCATACATTGTGGTGCGATTGGCACCTAGATGGAACATCCAAATGTTCATCAATGGGTGACACCGGGCTCCGCCCCAGTTACTAGTCGCTTTTGGGAAAAAATAATTTGATGATTTGCTAAGGGACGAACCTTAATCAGTTCTGCGGGAGAAAAAAATGTATTTCCCACACAATAGCTGGAAGTTGTGATCGTAATAACAGTAGCCTAGCAATTATCCAAAATCGCTGGATTAGGTTCTCCGCCAATCCCGAGATGGGTATGGTGTGGGGTACTCACGATGCTCAATCATCTATCCCATTTAGTGGTAAAATAATCATCAAAAGCATGTGAGTCCAACTCCAAAGCCCCTGTCAAGTTGCATCGATCGACTTGGATCGGGTAATCCAGGAACTGAGCCTGCGATCGAATGATCTAAGTGAAAAGTCGTGCTAACGTTGCATTCCTAGAACTATCTCCTGGAGAAGTCTTTAATGACCATAAATATCCAAGTGTGCCACAATGTGGATGGAAAGGTTCACATGAGTCTTCATGGATGCGGTTGGAGCAAAGGCTGGAGATCTTACTCCACCTTGGTCATAATAGACTTTTCGTGTAAACAAACGTTACACGTACACTCTCTGGATCATCTCTCCTTTCAATAAAAGTTGAGATATAATCCTGATAATCCTCCTCAGTATCCTAGTCGGAGAAGTGTATTAGAAACTGTTTCAATAGCGTATTCTAACCTTTAGACATGGAGTGAATGCACAGAACCTTGTCTATCATTTTCCTCGATAGTCATTACGTGATAAGTATTATCATATATCTCCCTAAACTTAGTAAAATCCAGCTGGATTTACTCGTTTATAAAATGAACTAGATGCCCTGTACCGTACCATGAGAGAGTAATAGCGTGACGCACTCAGTGCATTCTATCATGTTGGTCATGCCAATTATATTCGTGTCATCCCCGATACACAAGGTTAGACAATAAATATAGTCATATTTCAAAAGAATAGAGTGCGTGGTACTAATGTCTCTGAGACATATGCCGCTACTCATCCGATTATTGGTCATGCTCAATGAGCATAAAGAGCCATAGGCAGGTTGTATGTAGTAGATGAATTATCATACATAGAATTTAACTACTTCCCAAGCAATAAATTTAAGTAATCATAAGTTAGAACAAATAGAGAATCTCATGTATGTCACGATCACTTTATTGAAATATAAATAATATGTTCCCAACAAAATCAAAAATATTAACAAAAATAAATAAATCAAGTCTTTCTAGACAAGAAAGTACTAGTGTTCACTTGAATGTGACATCACATGTCGACTGAGATATCATTACGGATTACTCTAAATGTCAATCCATGGCGACATCAATGTCGTTAAAGAAGTCTGACGCTACAAACTCTGGAGGGGCGGGGTTAGTGTCAACAACTACCTGGTAGGTTTGGACTCTGTCATCGGTAGCCATTTGTGGTACAAGGCATTTTTGTGCCCAGTGTCCTGTGCCATCACAGTTAAAGCAAGAAGATCCCTGATCAGTCTTTTTTTGCTTCTTCGCATTGCCTAGTGTCCAGGATTTCTTAAATCCTTTACCTCTCCTAGGGCCAAAGGGTTTCGGGCTCCCACCCATCCTGTATCCCTGGTAGCCTCCCCTGCCCCATCCATATCTTCGTCCCCGACCTGTAGAGTTGTTTCCCCGAAACTGAACATTGTTTGGCGCATGCAACGGCGCACTCCCAGAGGGCCGCATATCATGATTCTTCAGCATAAGTTCATCGTTTTGCTCAGAGAGGAGCAGTGCCTGAATCAAGACTTCATGAGTCTTCAAGTTCTTTCGCCGATATTGCCTCTGAATCGTAATATTGCTAGCATGGAAGGTTGATAGAGTCTTCTCTATCATTTCAGCATCTGTGGCATTCTACTCATACAGCACAAGTGTAGAAGTGATTTTATGGACTGTTGAGTTGTAATCAGCGATCGTCCAAAAATTTTGGAACCTAAGGGTGTTCTATTGGTGCATCGCTTTTGGAAGCATAATGGTCTTATAATGACCATAACGCTCTGGCAAGCTTGACCCTAAGTCAGCTGGCTTAACCTGGTTGAGGTATTCAGTCTTCAGGTCATCCTGAATATGATGACGAAGGATAAACAAAGCCCTTGCTTTGTCCATGAGATCTTCCTTGTTGCCAATGACGATGGTCTTCTGCAGACCAAATGACTTTAAGAATAAGTCATCGTCAATGCACCAAGTGAGGTAATTGGTTTTAGTGAGCAGCAATGGTGGAAATTCAACATTGTTGAATGTCGCAGACATCTATAATGCAAGATATAGATTGTAATAAGAGACAACCTTTGATAAATATATCAATTGCATGAAAGAAAAATCATAGTACTTAGAATAAAGCTAAAAAAAATTATTCCTAATCATCTTATAGTTGAACCCTGCTCATATCCTAAAACTCATGAAATTCTTGTCGAATAATTAAATCTCAAATTTTACCCAGTAAAAATGACTATCTTAATCTTAAGTGTGCGTCTTAATAGAATCTTAGCCAAGATTGATATTCAAAACTACTAGATGTGTGCGTTTCTTATGAAATCCTTTGGAAGTACATGATCGCCAATCATTACTAAAGGCAATTCATAGTATAGAAGTCAGTAATTCTCAATCATTATCTATAGGTAAACCCTGTTCATATCCTATGAAGCGTTATATCACAAATTTACCTTGTAAAATAGTGATCTTAACCTTTAAAGTGCGTTTTAATAGAGTCTTAGCCAAGATAGCTAGTCAAAACCACTAAATGTGTGTTGTCCTTATTATGAGAACTAGGGTGTTCTAAGCCATCAAGTTCTATAAAGGTAGGTATATTCAAGCCAAATGATCCATTTTCTATGAATATGAGGGGTATTAGATGTTTAGCTGACAAGTGGTTCCATCCCAAAGTCAGCTAGGTTCACAAGATAGGTTGATGAGGCCTGTCTTTGAACTAACAGTCTAGAGTACTATAGGTTGCTATTAATGCATATATACCTCTAAATATTATGCTTACAGCATCTAATTGCACCTAGATACGAAAAATTGGTTCCTCAGACACCAAGTTTTTAGAAATAAGACTAAGTCAATTCCCAATTGAGCTATAGTTATTTGTCCTGAATAATTAACTATGATTTAGATATGACTCACAGTCGTATGCTAAATTAGTCATGGTTTCGTATTATCAGTGATCTATGATCTTGATAATTAGTATCATAGGGGCATACCATTAATATCCTATTAGTTATCGTAAAGATACTTAAATAGGTATTACTTCATGTACTTATATCACATATAAGTGAGCCGATGTTCCTATACGAGGCACCTCTTCCTAAAAAATTTAAAAAATATTTTGCATAAAAAAAACTAAAAAAGGCCCCCCATGGGGTAGGTCTAGTCGATAGGAATTTTAAAAAAAAATTGGGCTCAATTTGACCAAAAATAGGGCGATTTAAAGCCATTTTAGTGTCTGAACCGGTCTAACTCGGTCACACGTGCCCGCACATGCACCACACGTGTCAAACACACACGTGCCACGTACACTTGCCACACACGTGCACTACCACGTGTCACACACGTACACTGTCACGTGTCACACACGTATACTGATCCGGAATGGCAAGGAATATCCACGTCAGTGTGCCACGTGCCCTCGACACCTACCATGGCTGACGTCACTATGGATAAGGATGACGTCATAAAAAGATGAAAAAAAATAGTAAAAATTAAAAATTAAAAAAAAAAAAAAATTGATGACGTCAGCGACCCAAAAAAACCCCGTCGTTTTTGGCCGTGAAATTGCCTAGTTTCAGCGAGCGATTCCCGGCGATTGGAGCATATCCCAGAAACGTGATATATATCGTTAGAAAGCTCTCAGAGTAGGCTATCTAACCAAAGTAGTATCGCCTCAATCTGATCTCCACAGTAAAATATATTCACGATCGAAAATAGGCCTTTATCAATGGTAAAAAACTCTAGTTTTTAATCCGATAAAAATAGGGAAAAAATAGGTTTTCGAAACATGCTGATCTATGATATATTATAGATCTGAATATAGGTATAAAAAAAACATAAAATACATTTTCTCCTAATCGCTTTGTTTCTATGAAATCTTTTATTAGACTGAAAGATCTGCTCTCCTCGCTCCTAGAGCTTGCGTGCTGATAACGTGTTGGGATATGATCAATCTGGAATAGAATAATACTAAAGTATGAACAAGAGAGAAATAGAGAAAGAGATTTATTGATTATCATCACCATGTTCTCTGTACATAGTACATTGATATATATAGACAACCCATAAGGATTCCCTATTCTACTCTAACTCTTCCCATAACCCTATTGGGCCTATGGGTTTGCTAGGAGTCTGTATAAGATACCCCAATCCTGTTGAGTTCCTAGCTTGGGCTTGGACCCAACTCCTAACAATAATCATATTTTCATTTATAGGTGCAAATAACTTAATACCGATGGAAATAGCTCTCAAGATTACTAATAAGATTAGAGAAAATGAGAGGTTTGCAGTGTACATAGTTGTCCCAATGTAGCCAGAGGGTGTTCCAACCAGTATAGCTACAAACAGGATTCTCTTTTGGCAGGTGTAACCATCCCTTGAACTTTTATTTTCTTGTCGACATTTGACATTTAATTTGGGAATCACAACTATTTTCAAAAGGTTCTACTTGTATTTATCAAGTATTAGTACTAATTTTGCATAACAAGACAATGTAAATGATGTACGAGACAATATACAAGGCTTTGGAAGAGGTTGGACTTGAGAATACATATGTGCCAAAAGACTATTTGAACTTCTTCTGTCTTGAAAATCGTGAGGCTCCAGATGGCACCGAGCTTTCTTTTGAAGGAAGTCATACTGCATCAAACACTCCTCATGCATCTCATTTTATCCCTCACCCCAACGTTATACTTTTAAGAATATAATTTCATAGTACTTTCCACATTTTTTTAGTTAGTTATCACATCTTACCTTTTTTTATCTTCTATAAATTAAATTTGCTATAAATCTACACTAGTTTTTTTTTTCTTCTTAAAGTGAAGTGGATTATATCGCAGTTTTTATCAATTATATTTGTCTTATTAGTTAATGTAATGTTCTGCATATTTGGTAATGCAGGCACTGATAAGAAGAATCGACACTTCATGATCTACGTACATTCAAAAGGTATGATATGATGAATATGTGATAATAGGCTCTATGAACATTAATCAGCCCTCCATGGATGGTACGAAAGACACTGAGATAGCAATGGGTGCTTATCAACCGCAGCATACATGGTCAAGAAAACTCTCTAATCCGCGTAGACAAGTAAAAGCTTTTATCCATTAATATGTTTGCATCTCTCATATTAACCACTGTTAAGTATATCTAAATATCTTTCTGACAGTAATCTTATTTCCATTTTCCGTCTATGTATGCACATATATATATGATTATAGGATGTCACTATGGGCAGAGCACACGGGATTTCTCAAAGATATTTTTACAGTACCAAAAGGCTTAGAGTGTGTGAGAAGGGTTAGGTCATTGGGGGAGTCAAATTGAAGACAATTTGCAGCGGAAGACGTATCGGGGATGAGGGGACACCATCTGAAATACCCTATGGAAGTTGATACAAGGGGCTAGGTAAAGCCAATTCCTGGCTGCAAATCATTTCCAGATGTTGGAGGGACTATTGTTGGTACATTTTCTAGTCTTCAAGAAAACCTAACAATTTAACCAAAATACCAATTTTGGTATGATTTTGAATGTGGGATTGGTTGATGTAGAGAATATCAGGGCAGCTAGAGCTATAATGAATGATTTTGTAGATTAGTTATAAGTTTTTGTTCATAATTAGAAACCAATAATTATGCGGACTCATCCCTTCATTTTATTTGTACATAAGCTCCATGATTGTGCTAGGGATTTACTTGTTTATAACTGATTAGCGTGTTGTAATAATCATAGATACAGTGTTTTGTTTATACTAACTTAGATCAAGCAATATACAGTTTCTTTAGCAGTCAGTAAGATTTGAAGTACTCTTATAGGATGATATAATAAGTCATATATTCTTTAAGTTACATGAATCTTTGGTGACTGAAAATTTGATTCTTCCTTTGACACCAATCTAGGTATTTCTAGGCCACAGTGGGGGACTTGACACTGATAGAAATCAATTACCACGTCTAGTGTATGTCTTTAGGGAGAAGAGGTATGGACACAATCATCATAAGAAGGTTGGTGCCATGAATGCTCTGGTAAGTAGATAATTTACAAGTCAATATTTTGGTTTCTTGCAATTTGTTATATTTGGAAGTTTTTGTTTCAAATTTTCTGCTTGATATGTATGAAAAATAGGTGAGAGTCTCCGCTGTGCTGACAAATGCACCCTATATGATGAACTTGGATTGTGATTATTACATCAACAACAGTAAGGCTCTCAGGGAAGGAATATGTCTTATGATGGATCCATTGCTGGGGGAAAAAGTATGCTATGTGCAGTTTTCACAGAGTTTTGACGGTATTGATCGAAATGATTGATATGCTAACAGGAATACTGCATTCTTGGATGTAAGCACAAAATCCTCTATACTGTTGTTGTTCTTTGAAATTGGTATTTTGTATATGTGAAATTAATGGCTAATCTTTTCTCCAGATTAACATGAAAGGTTTCGATGGGATTCAAGGACTCATTTATGTCGGGACGGGATGCGTTTTCTTTAGGCAGGCTCTCTATGGGTTTGATGCACCAAAGACAAAGAAGCCACATTGTTGAGGACTTGCAATTTCTTGCCAAAGTGGGCGCACTGTAGATGTTGTTATTCTGGAAAGAAGAAGAAGAAGGATACAAAGGCTAAGTTAACATTGATTCCCTTTCCCGGCACAAAGTGGCTAAAAGAGACAAGAGACAAGAGACGTGTGGCTAGATTAAATATTTTGCAAGAAAAGAGCAGTAAACAATCTCAAAATTCTAAAGGTCAATCACTAAGTTTATTGCGACCTGGAAGGAAGCATGTCGGGTGCATCCTGTTGTAGAGGTACTATTTCTTTAGGGCCTGCATTTATTACCTCTAAACTGTCAAATACATCATGTTGTTATTGAAGACTCCTTTATTTTACTAATAAATTTTGGATCGGATGCTTCTTTTCTACAATTCTGAAGATCAAAAGGGAAATCAATTCTTTTTCGACCGGTTTCTCTGTAGAAAGAAAATATTGTCTTTATTTTCAATATTTCCGTTTATTGGTTTACTAAATATCGGGGTAAGTTGATCTTTTAATTTCCCTCTGTATTGTAGTGTAATGCATAATGGGGGTTAATTTATACATCTTCTATAAATCTTTGTATATCATTACCCCTCGCCTGGCACTCCTTGAGATCTAATATTTTCTTCATGTATACACATTTCTCATCTAAAAAATAGGATAATGACGTATATATGCTAATTCAAGGTATATCTGCATTGATATTTGTTTGAGGTTTTTTGTTCATTACAGACAAAGTCCATTAAATTAGGGATGTGGGATGGCCTTTTATGATGCTTTTCATTCCATTGGCCAAACATATATGTACATCTCCACCTTCATCTTCTGCTGAACTCGAAACAATTGAAATTGAGCCTCCGTGTAAAAGAGATGCATCATAACAGTCTTCTTTACATAAATTAAATGTATTAGGTTTACTAAGCGTTCAAGTTCACTAAACTTTTTGTTTGTCCTCTTTTTATAGCAAATAGGGCATCACAATTGAAATTGAGCCTTACTTTTGATTTCAATGGGGAAATGGCAAAATGTTGATTTTCTTCTTATGCTACACTACACTCCGCAGATGTTATTGTTGTTGATATTGGCAAGAGTATTGTTGCATGTTTTGAACATGAAACATCAATTACAAGGGAGGCCAAATTACCGTTCAAGACACAACTTTCATGCTAGAAGAAGTTATGTGATTGTGAATTATGGTTGACAGAGAAATTTCCAGTCAATGATTTAGATTCACTGGGTTATGGAGAGTTCTTATAATAATAGACATTTATTTGTTATTTGATTACAATGCATTTTCATGTTCATGACTACAGTTGAAGAAGTATTATCAACCTAGAAAAAGTCATTGAATCATATTTGTGACTCTTGAAGGAGATAAGGTTCCTCTATATAGAGCAGAGCAAGCTTAGCAGTTTCAAGAATGGTGGTAGAGTTCCAGTGATGTTGGAACTCGGAATTCGAACACGAGGAAATGTGGTGGGGAAGTTAGTGAGGACAAAGCACAAAAGGTACATTACTTGCCCTATAGTCGTAGCGGGCGTTGACTCCGCAACCTCCAAACCTATCAAGCTCAAACAAGATTCATGTACATCATTGAGTTCATAAAGGCTTTGCGCCTATACTTTTATTTGGTTTCCCTCGTCCTAAGTTATATTGTAAAAGTTGGGGTGATTTGAGGCATACGGGGTCGTTTCATTGATGGGCCAGCTCAATCCCTTGCATCTAAACCCTATATTTAGAAATTCCATGGATTATACCCGAGTTATATGCAGCTTGGTTGGCTTCTCTGCTTCAGTTTTCCTCTATTTTCCATACTTGAAGAAATGGCGAAGGCAGTTTACATTTCAGGATAAACTGAGAATCATAAGCAAGACTTTAGAACGTGCAGAGGAAAGAGTTATTAGATTTCAAGAAATACATTATCGGTTGTTCAACCATATTTTTTTGTACTACTGCCATCAGGAGCTTGAACAAGCCTTGTTGGGTGCCTGCAAAGATGATGCGCACTTACTCAGATGAGATTCTTGATATCTTCATGTAAGATAGTTCTCATGGAAGGGCAGGTCAATTAAGAAATGCTTAAATTTTCCTATGTTTGTATAGTGGATTGCTGAGAAATTTATAAGTTCTTAAGGCTAAAATAATGTAATGTTTACTAAAATTACAAAACATTGGTTTTGTGAGAGGGACCTATTTTCAGCTGCACCGAGATTATATGTTATATTGTAAAACTCTCTGTGTTAGAGTTATGAATGGGTTTTCATTACATGTATATGTCATTTATTATGTAAGACGCTATTGTTAATATTTGTAGATTTGTTGATATGTTGTTGTTACCTCACCACAATCTTTTCCACTATAATTTAATGTTATAGGGGCGATGCTTAAATTCTAGCAATTTCAGTGCTATTTAATAATATTGTGTCGTTTCAGCCTGCATTTATGTCAAGAACAACGTAAATTTTAGCATTTCAAGTTATACTGAAGGAGGTTTCTTTTCAAAGTCGGGACATTAGGCTTATGTCTAAAAAAAGCTACTATTGAAGACAATATAACTTCAAGTTTTCAGTATAACTTGAAAAGAAACCTCTAATTATAAAAAATAAAAATAAAAATCTAATTATAAAAAATAAAAATAAAAAAACGTCTAAACAACATTGACTGTGTGAGGGTGTGATCCCTCATTCAAAACATTGATCCGCCTTGCTCTTTTTACCGTTATACTGCTATCACTTTGGACCACCCAATATGGTTGAACTATGTTTTGCCTATGAAGGTCTTCGATCAAGACTGACGTCTTGTACTCATGTCATTACAAAGTACTACAATTTTTGTTAAAGCCAAAGTAAAGCGATTTACAGATAACCAAATCATCATGATGAAAGCCTGTAAGTCGTCCGTCTGCCCAGGATCTTATGCATGGTCAACTATTTCCAGTTACGTTTGAGAATTGTGAAGAATAATATTACCCTTGACCAAGCCACGGTAAAATCTTGATGGCACTATCTATAGTACTGGACACGCGCCTTCAACACTTAAACAATACAAGACGTGTCTTCAGCATACACAAAAAACTACCTTCGACGATGAATCGCCAACATTACAAAAGTCATTAAAAATCAAGCATATAAAAAGCTATTTAATAGTTTTCAATTCTCTAAAAAATTTAAAAATCATTGTAGGCACACGTGATAGCGTGTGCCCGACTGCTAGTATTTTTTGAAGGGAAAGGATTTAGAGACACTCAAGTCTCAAACACTCAAGTCTCACTCAACCACAGCCAATCATCTAATAGAGATGAGTGGCTCTCAAAATTTGGTGATTTCCTATAAGAGAAATAAGGTGGAAAAATGTTGGGTCCTACCTGCTCCACTCTCTCTAGCTGACAAACATTTCCCTCTCACTCTCAGAAATTTCAAATTCGAGCAACCCATCACTCATGTCACTCAAGTCTCTTTCTCGCTCATATCACACACATACTTTCTCTCTCTCTCTCATATCACACACTCTTGCTTACGATTTCTTCCATTAGAGTTAACATTTCAGTCTCGAAAGGGAAGCGATTCTGCCATTAGAGGTGAAATTGATCTCTCCAAAGAACTTCGACACCCTTGCTGATAGTGTACATACTCGACAGGTACTTTATGACCCTTACTTAATAGTAGTACACTTGGATGTTGTGAAATTGTTAGAAAAATGGTATCCCCCCCCCCTCTCCCCCACTTAATCCCTGCGAAATTTGTTAAAAGAATATAATCTCCTGTGTAATTTGTCTTTGATTGATTATCTGCAAGTGGGTCCCATGAGAGTAATGCATAAATCAATAATTTTATTTGCATAACCCTGAACTGAGATTAAATAATTATCGGATTCGACAATATTAGTAGTGCGATCCACACATACACTACTATAATTATCGAATTCGATAATATTATATATGACTGTTGGAGATAAACTAACTGAATTATCGAACTCGACAATATTACATATGAATGTTTGAGGCACAGTAACTAAATTGTCGAACTCGGTAATATAGAGTGAGCAACGATGGTGAAGACGAGGTCTCAGAGTCGTTGGGAGACTGTTTCTCGCCGTATTAAGCAGTTGTATGACAAACTGGTGCTACGTTATTTTGGTTCGGTTAATCTGAACGGTCTACCATTGCCGCCGTGTGAGGCAAGCTACAAAGGAATGGGCGAGGCTGAGGTGGCATTGTGGAGGTTGGATTTCTATTTGCATTGTCTGTTGCAGTCGGTCATCCTGCATCCAATGGCGCGGAACGCAACTCTTGTGGCCGGGGGTAGGGAACTGGTTAAGAAGGAAGGTTCTGGTTCTGCCGGTGGCGGTTAAGGATTTGATGTTTAGGTATTCTGGTTGTAATGTTGTTGGCATGTACATGTAATAAAGTAGTTGTCGTATTCGCCAAGTCACGAAGAAATTTTGGGTGGTACAACGAGTTTTTGTGTGTGATTATTTACATTTTGTATTTTGTATTTTGTAGCATGTGATGTAATGAATAATTATGAAATGAACATGCGTTGGACTTGAATTGTATTTGGTTTGTGATATTTTGTTTAATTACTTACAACTCACAATCGTTTCTTTTATGTGTAAGCTTGTCAGTCAGATCAACAATGGAAGACTCCGTCGATGAAAATTGTTCGAAAGTTATTCGTGAAGAGTCCCCAGAAAGGTGTGAAAATGAAAGTATTATAAACCCATTTTCGGTGGAAGCCCCATACGAGGGTCAACATTTTGATATTGTAGAGGATGCACGTCTGTGGTACGAGGGATATGGAAGAGAGAAAGGTTTCACCACCAAGATACGCAATTATATTAAGCGTTCGAGATCGGATGATAAAGGCAAAGCCCACTTTTGTTGTATGAGTAATGGCTTTTTAAAGAAAAACCTTAGGAATCCAGAGAGTAGCGATGTAGCTGGCAACAGAAGATCATCTGATAAGTTTGGGTGTAAAGTAACGATGAACATAAATTAGAATACCAAAATAGGAAAATATGTCTCCACAAGTTTCACAGATATCCATAACTATAAACTCGTATCTCCACGGAATCAACATTGGATGAAGGTTAGCAGATTCTTTCCTGAAGCAGCAAAAAACCTTACCGTGGCTTTTGAGCTCCACAATATTCCGGTCAGCAAGTTCCCGGCATTATTCCCAGACAGAACCTTTAGCAAACGGGATTGTTACAACCACAATGCCAAAATAAATAAGGAACGACTAGTCAGAGGAGATGCATAAACCACATGTGAGTGGTTTAGGAAGAAACAAACTGTAGATCCGATGTTTTATTTTGACATAGAATTACATGAGGAAGACCGAGCACTGAAAAAAATTATCGATGGACGTTCAAGGAGCGCATATGAGGTATTTGGGGATGTCGTCACCTTCGATACTACGTACCGGACGAATGTGTACAAGATGCCCTTTGCTCCGTTTGCAGGGATCAACAACCACTACCAAACAATTCAATAGGGATGTGCTCTGCTAAGAAATGAGCAAGAAAATACATTTGTTTGGTTGTTCCATACTTGGCTGAAGACAATGAACTATAAACAGCCTGTTTCAATTATCATTAATCAAGATGCAACTATGGCCGCGACTATTCCCAAGGTAATGAAGTACTTAGACACTTGTTACTCTAGTTACAGTTGTTGACTGAAGTATATTGTAGATTTTACATTACCAATATTGTTGAATTCGACAATATTCGACACTTGTTACTCTAGCTACAGTTGTTAACTGGAGTATATTGTCGATTTTACATTACCAATATTGTCAAACACTTGTTACTCCAGTTACAGTTGTTAAATTGTCGAATTCGATAATAATTGCTAGCATAACTTCAAACCAATTACACTACTAAATTATCGAATTCGACAATATCATATAATATTCAAGGACACTTTCATTCTAAGTTATGATTTATTTCCATGTCTCCCCCAATACCAGACGTCAATTTTGTCTGTGGAACATCACAAATAAATTTCCTGAGAAAATCGGCCATGTTTATCGGGAACCATCTACATTCAAAGAAGATATCGATTCGATAACGCACAACACATATGAGGCTGTAGAGTTTGAAACCAAGTGGATAGACCTAATGAAGAAACATAAATTGGATGATAACGTTTGGATGCAGGGAATCTTCAATATTAGACAAAGATGAATACCGTTATGGAATAGGTTAACCTTCTTTGCAAGGATGAGCAGTACAGGACGAAGTAAGTCCAGAAATAACTTCTTTAATGGTTGGTTGTCAATAACAACTTGGTTGTACAGTTTTGTGACCAAGTACGAGGCTGCCCTTTTTGAGGTATATGAGCAAAAAAGTGCAGAAGACTTTGCATCTGAACACAGATATCGTCAAGTTGGTCCTCATCAAGCTCTACAAAAATATGCTACAAAGATTTATACCAGAACAATGTTCCACAAACTTCAAGATCAGTTTGACCAGGTTGTTCGCTTCATTGCAATAGAAAGACACGTAGAATGCAACGTTCGGCAACTTACGGTGAAGTCCCATAGTGGTCGTACCGAGTCATTTGAGCTAGAAATAGACTTAGAGAAGCTAGCTGGTAATTGTGGATACAAGTTGCAATATTGTCGGGTTCGACAATATTACAAATGCATAATTCGAAATACACTACCAAAATTGTCGAAATCGACAATATTATACATTGCAAGTAACCATATACACTATAAGTATTGTCGAAATCGACAATATTTTATTTTATAGATCCAAGTGCACTATTAAAATATTCTTCAGAGCCAATATGTACATACTTTGAACAGTCATAAATGAGATTCAGATGACCTAACAAAAATGTATATACTACAAAAATAAATAAACAAGGGGTTTTTTACAAAATATTATATACTGTGATATACAAACAGTGAACTAACAGAACTGTCATGTACAAAAAATGGATAACCATGTAGGGATACTACCAATAAACAGTGAGTTAACATAACTGTGAAATACAAACATTTGGTCGACAACCCTATTTGATTGTCGACAAACCAACAGCAACCATGTCATTAACTCTATACCTCTTTACATTGTGTTCTCTAAGTAATGTTTAGAAGGTCCTTACCCTCACATCAAAATACTTAGTCAGTTGTTCTTTCACAAAAGCTAGAGGAATTTCTAGATTTGCATGATCGTAGAAAAGAGTAAAAACTGGAGGTATTGGTGCATCAAACCTTGGAAACAAGCGAACGTAATGGTTGTCCGCCCCCAAACCAAACTACTAGTACTTACTAGTATCCATAAGAAGGTTTTGGAACCTCTCCTCATTTGAAGTAGTATTTCTTTTACGTGCCTAAAAGAGGGGTAAGAATGTATATGCTTCAGTGTGGCTTATGAAGACTACAACCTTCTCATAGTAAGTGGATAGTAAATGTGCCATATGCCTATACTTCACATGTTGATGACCATAAGAACACGTCTACAACAGAATTTGATACGCGTTCTCACCGTCTGGAGTGAATTGTATACCCAATGTTTGGTTGAAGATACTCTTCCAGAATGCGGGGTCCTTGCAGAGAAAGGTCTTCAATGATTTCATTACATATGGGAATCTATGTTGGCTCTAGTGTTGAATCACGGCGGTAACCCTAAAACCATAAATGTTATCACTGATTTCGATGCCACGAACATCTACAAGATACTTCTTCCACGATTGGAATAAAAGTTTTTGTATCTTCTTCTTCTTAGTCATTTTCTCCCTCCTAGCAATGACAACATTTTCAAGGGTTACCGCCGTGGAAACCAAGTCTTCTTGATAATCTCCCTTGGGTCCTTGCTGTGCTATTGTGAAGAATATTTTTTTCTGCTCAAAAAGTTCTTCAAAGGTTGGGTCCCCCATGTTTCCCATCCCTTCACTTGTGAGTGCCATCTTCAATGCTTGATGTTAAACCTCCTGCAACATGAACTAATATTAGAACAGATAGTAATATTATAGCAATATTGTCGATTTCGACAATATTATATATGCATAATTCCAATTATAGTACCATAATTGTCAAACTCAACAATAATATATTTTGCAAGTGTACATGTATATTACCAATATTGTCAAATTCGATAATATGCAGTTGGTAATCGTCAAATTCGACAACTATGACTTCAAACCATGGATTAAACAGAGCAATCTCAAATAGGTACAAGAGTTAGGAATAGGTCATACCCATTCACTGTTATCTACTTCCAAAGTCTTCTTCCTCTCTTCAAAATAACTAGTTTGTTATGCTGGAAAAAAAACTCCAACATTAGGATAAAAACATTTAGTACATGTACATGTACATTACCTATATTGTCGAGTTCTACAATATTTTGCATGCACAACTCCAAATACACTTCTTAATTGTCGAATTCGACAATATTTGATTTCAATAACATGATTTTGAAGCCATATTGTCGAATTCGACAATTATCACTTCAAACCATGCATTACACAGAGCAATCTCAAATAGGTACAAGTTAAGAATAGAACATACCCATTCACTGTTATTTACTTCCAAAGACTTTATCCTCTCTTCAACATTAACCAACTTCTTACGCTGAAAAAATAGCCAATATTAGGATAAACAGTTAAATCAGTATTCCATAAAATTAATAAGGATGAGAGGGGAGTTTACGAGATGGTTAGTTTCCTCCGTACATCTCGATGCTTCTTTCTTATACTTAGATGTCAAGTTCATTATCTGTTTCAAAGACATAAAGGAGATGAGCTATATAACTCTAGTTTATTTAATGGTGATTTTGGATACTACATCTGATTTTGAGCAGGGGTTAACCGATATTTTGCATAGAATCCAAAATGAATACTGCATCTGATTTTGGATAATCATACACAAACTCCAATTCACTAACTAAAAAAGTCGTACACAAAATTAAACTTAAATTCACTATTATCAAACACAAACTCCAATTCACTGACTAGAATTAAATTCATTCATTTCGAATGACTTACAAAATCTTTTTTCGCAATCAACTTCTTCTTAACGTCCTCATGTACATACAACAAGTCATCATACTTCTTTGCTAGGGTTACGTTTGGCACAGGCTGATGTGATTGTAGCACAGCAAGCTGTTCAAAACACGCAGCACAGGAACAATGTTACCAGACTTACAAATAATGCAACCACAAACCAATAGTGAATTTTGGTAAATTCACAGGTGTAACTAGAGGAAGATGCAAGTCTATCTGCTTCATCAAAAGGGCATTGACCGCTTTTAGTGACTCACTCTCTTTACACTGTACACATTGGGGACAAAATAATCACGCCAAATGCAAGAATGATTAATGGAAGACTATTAGTAATTAGAGGTTATTAAAATCAACACTATTAAAAGCTACACACCACATTACCTTTTTATTCAACTCAACAGATAAGCTTTGATTATAGTCTTCGAGGCCGAAAAATTTGCCTTAACTCTGCCTCCAAACTTGTATTTTTTTCCTCCAAATTTTTTTACTCCAATATCTACAAAAGAAATTTAACAAGGAAAATCAAGATTTTGACAAAAATAAACAATAGATACGATAATGACATCTGCCTAAGACCTTACCTTTGCATCTAACTGCCTTGGCAGATCTGCGAACTCTAGTGCACATTGCTCGTTAACTACACGCTTTAGTTGAATGTCCTTCTTCATTTGTTCAATGGTTTCTTTCAGCATATCACATTCACTTGTCTAAAGTTACATTGACATGAAACATTTAGATTACTTTCTATGTTTTTGTTGATCTCGACAATAATACTATGTAATTGTCGAGTTCGACCATAATACATATAGATAATTTCAGAAATCACTCAGAAAATTGTTGAATTCGACAATTTACATGTTTCCACCTTCACATACACTGTAATAATTGTCAAACTACTTATACTAATAACTATACATAAAAACTAACATTATGTTGGATGCAGATAGGTATAATTGACCTTCTCATTGAGGGCCTCTCTTAGGTTTATATTGGCTTCAGACTCCTTCTCTTTATCTTCCTTGAGCTTCTGAAGCTGGTCATTTAGTGTCGTGATTTGATGATCGAAGCCGCCAAATCCACCCCTTGTTGGTATGGTATCATGGGCATTTGGAAACAGACTAGCATCCTCATGATACTACATAAGTTGTAATTCAAGTGAACAGAATATTAGAGAATAGAAATTTTGAAGCGAATATAATATAAGGGAAGTAAGATAAAAATAGTTGTAATATGTATTAATCGATGCATCATATTGTTCAGCAACATCTTCAGATTGGTGCACGGGGGTGTCACCATGCTCATTGACACTGGCTTCCTTCCTTTGATGAATTTAAACATCATCATCTGCAGCCAGCTTAACAGTAATGGGACAGATCATAGTCCACGAGATAGAGGCAAACCACTCCAAGTATCCCTCTGTACATATTAGAGGCCCCTCTCGTACCCTCCGCCCCCTATCAGCCTTCTTCAAAATGAACTCCTTCCACTTTTGGGCAGAGAAGCAATCAACCAACTCATACTTAGGGTTGAATTTCCTTGACTTTTTATGTTCCATAGGTTAAAAACCTATGTCAACAGTCACTTTGCGAGGATGCCTTGTTCTCGATTGAAGTGCCGCACAACCCTATTTGGGTAGTAGGGTTGAACATGATCTGGACTTGCTAATGTACCATAGAAAAATGTAACCTCCTTGAATGCATGCGCGGAATCCCTTTTATCTCTGTATGGGTCCCATACAACCTACGTGAAAAATAAATCAAATGTATTATGCACCATTAAGTTGAATAAATTTTCCAGTATGCATGAGAAGAATTTAACAACATTGTCGAATTCGACAATATTATAGTGAACTGGTAATTATTGAGATGGAGTATTGCCGATTTTGACAATTTACCATGTTCATTTTGACAAATTTGCATATGCACAACTAAAGAAACCTGAATAATTGTCGAAATCGATAATATTATATGTACAATAGTAGATATACGTAGTCAATATTGTCAAATTCGACAATTATTCAATTTTCTTTAGTTGTGAATATGCAACATTGTCGAAATCGACAATGCTAAAGCAGTGTAATCTTCTAACTCCAAGTACAATGTGATACAGTGTAGCAGGGTAATGAACTTACATCCTCCAGTTTGTAGTTGTCCAATGTCTCCCTAAACTTGAGCCTAGCTATAACACCGTATCTATCCGTAACAGATACGTCCCATTTTTAACAAGTACAGTGCTCATATGCGTCAGAGTCCCTCTTCTTGTGGATCCCAGCAAGCTTTGGGAAAGGTGCAAAGATCCACGACTACATGTATATAAATAAACAAAATAAAATTAATAGAGGTTCAAGCCATATGTAAAAAACAGTTACATAAATGAGTACGGAATCACCTCGAGTAGCGTGGTACAGCCTGTAAATTGCCTCCCATCATCTCGAGATGCTGCACCCAGATTGTAATACATGTGGGCCAGAACTGCTAATCCCCATGACCACTTCTTTGCCACCTTGTCCTTGGTAAACAGGTTAAGGTACCATGCGCTGACATTTGTACCCTTTTTTGTGGGAAATAGAAAGGACCCAAGGACATACAGCATATAAGCACGAGCAACAGACCTGACTGTTAACCCCTTCTTCTTCTTCGCAGCTGAAGCGGTACCGTCACTGAGAACCTTCTTCAACTTGTATGCATAGTGTTCTTTTAGTTTCTTCAGTGACAACGAATTCCCAACACCCCCAGCTTTTAAAGACTTGAATGCATTTAAATCCAGTAGAAGGTTATTCTAGAAAACCTCCAGAAGCGCAAGGAATCCCCAGGTACCACCAATGGCCGTTGCATCACCATCTACAGGCAACCGAACCAATTGTTCCATATCATCCAGAGTTGGAGTCATCTCTCCCCATTTGAAGTAGAAACTATTAGTTTCCGGCTGCCAACATTTGGCAAAAGCAGAAATCAACGCAGAGTTGTAAGAGTTATAGGATATGGCCCCAATCCTATCCAAACCCTTCAACTTAACAAAATTTTCCCCCTTGTGGTTCCTTTGTAAGGTCCCACGTAGACTGGTAATGGTGAACACGAATGGGAAGCTTCTCCTGAACAATAATAGTGATTATGTCAACAAAATGTAACTATCAATAATAGGGATAAAAAAACATAATTAAACAAGGGATTCCATTAAATAATATACCTGCCCTAGCGCGATCGACCTCGCTCTATGGAACCTGAAGCTCCTCAGCAGGTTTTTATCACTAGGGCCTACGTCTTCGTTGCTTGTAGCCCCCTCGCCTTCAGAATACCTCCCAACAATATAAATATTCACATCATAATCAGGGAAAACATTTGGGAGCGGTGGTTGAGCTCCCAAAGCAGTTTGGGCAGACTCAATCTCGAATTCTGAACCCTGGGGACTATTCACAGCTTGCGCAGACTCAGCTTGAGCTCCCAAAGCAGCTTGGGCAGACTCAGTTGGAGGTATTGGTTCACTAACACTCTTATTGGTGGTATCAACAGTGTTTGGAGGGACGACTGTGCTTGGGTAAATAGTCTTTCTCTTTCTCTTATATGTAAGTAGATCTTCTTCTCTGGCTAACTCTCTTTTTCTTCTATTGGAAGCGGCTGGAGGCACGTTCTCATTCATTGTGTACTTGTATACAATTTATTACTCAAAAGATCAGTATTATTGCACTTGGTAACTGTCGAGTTCGACAATATTATGTAAACATAAGTTCAATTGCACTTGGTAAATTGTCAAATTCGACAATACTCCATTTCAATAACTCCAAGTCAACTATACTATTATCGAATTCGACAATTTAAACTTCTAAACATGGATAAAATAAAATGGAGAAGAACAAGAGGAATTCCATAATTGTCGAATTCGACATTATTATGTAACCATAGCAACAATTACACTGCTAAATTGTCGAATTCGACAATATTATGTAACCATAATAACAATTACACTGCTAAATTTTTGAATTCGACAATCCTAGATGTTAATAACTCAATTTCACTTTAATATTGTTGAATTCGACAATTTTGCAGTGTAATTTAAGTTATTTAGGTCAAATATTGTCGAATTCGACAATATTAAGCAGTTTCAATGCCAAATTGTATTACATAAAGGGGGAGACAATAAAATAGATAGAAATTTCGAATGATAATGGAATTTACCTTGAAGTAGACAACAACCTCCACTATCAATCCCCAAGCTATTCTCCAAAAGGAATGGATAATGTCTTTGAATTCAATTTTTTCTCTGAACCCCCAAATGGAATAACAAAGAAAATGACAGTCTCTAATGACGAGACAGTAAGAGAGAGAGAGAGTGAGAAAGAAACTCAAACTGTTCGCAAGAGTGAAAGAGACAGAGTGAGTGAAACTGTTCGCGAAAGTGAGAGAGACAGAGTGAGAAAGATGTTTGGAGGAAAATAGTTGTTTAGTTTGTTTGGAGAGAGATGGGGGGACACAACATTAAATGTGAGTAACAGAAGTTTGAAAAGAGAGAAGAAAATGTCTGCCAACTAGAGAAAGTGAGGCAAGTATGACCCGACATTTTTCCACCTCATTTCACTTATAAGAAATCACTAAATTTTGATAGCCATCTCTATTAGATGAGTGGTTGTGGTTGAGTAAGACTCGAGTGTTTGAGACTTGAGTGTCTCTAAATCCTCTCCCTTTTTTGAAACCTATAAAAGTTTGTCAATTATATTTTAGTAGAGGATAGACATTTTGGCTCTATTTGGTATCTCGGAATTGCTCCACAAATCCGGGATTTCCAGGAGTCACTTACAATCTAGCCGTTGCCAACCATTAGATTGAGGAAAATAACCGAAATCCCGGATTTGTGGAGGGATTCCCATGATACCAAGTGGAGCCTTAGTTTCATCAGGTTTTAATCATACAAACAACAAAGGACAGTTTAAGTATCTAAATAAAAGTTATATTAAATAGCTCAAGGATTGATATGATAATGCTATGAAGAGCAACTCTTGTTTAGAAACAAAACAAAACAAAAACGGAAAATCACTGTTTATCTCGACAGGGATAAGAATGTTTCAATTACTTCTTCCCGCCCCCTGAAACATTGAACTTGAAGAATATTATGTCTCCATCCTGAACCACGTAGGTCTTCCCTTCCTGCTTATACTTCCCAGCAGCCTATATCATTATCAAGAGTAAAACGTAACATGATTTAGTCCCAAATTGTTGAAACGAAAAGAGTTCAAGGAGAAGAAAAAAGATAAAAGTTAAAAAAGCTGTGTATTTGTGTTTTAGGAAGCCAAAAGTGTTTAGTGGTGCAGCTTTAATAATATCAGAAGCATCTAATTGTGTACCTTAACAGCTGATTCGCTGCCCAGCCCTTTTAAATCCTCAAATTTCATGACCTGTAGGGCCCAGAAAAATTCAAAATTAGTATGTTGTGCAGCCTTAAAGGTACAAGTTCGCTGAAGACAAAAGTGCGACAAATTTATGATATCTGATCATGCATATACGCTAGATTAAGTAACAAGAGAGCAGATATATAACATTATTGAAATTGGACGACAGCAGACAAATAAGAATACAGACTTACTGAGCAACAAGTAAAAACATTTATACTTTGGGACAGAGGAAGCTTTTTGGGTTCACGTCATCTATTCCTTTTAAACCAATTTTAGGATCACTTCGATAAAAAGAAAATTTAGAAACCATTCCTAGATTCTAGCAATAAAGTGATAAACATCTACGGAAGAGGAGACAACCCAACCTGGGCAAATTCTGGCTAAATTTACTATATCATAATTCTTAAGATAACCAATGTATCAAAGATATCAATATATGTATGTACATAGGGCGTTTCTTTTCACTTAAGCTGCCCATTAGAATTTTGTTTTTCCAAATGAAGAAAATACTAAAATCAACAGAGGCACTGGCCAAGTTGCATTGTTAGAAAAGGAATTAATGCCTAATCTGCGTTCCAAATTTCACCATTATTAGGTATCAGACACGGTATTCAAAAGTAATTACTGAAAAAGATACCTTCTCCCTTCTTTTACTTCCATTCTTTTCAACCCTACTTTTACAAGTAATAATGGACTTTGGGGAAAAATAGTAATAATGAAGGACAAATCAGTAAAGTATCAGCATATTTTGACGTGTATCTGTGTTGGATACTTGTCCACACTTTTTTGCTTGCCATGTCCTTGTGCATATGGCATAAATGGGTATAGACAAAAATATAGCAAACTACGATAAACAAGCAATAACCTACCTCCGCACAGATAAAACCTTTCTCAAAATCTGTATGGATGGCACCAGCAGCTTGAGGAGCCTTTGTGTGCCGCCTAATTTGCCAGCACTTCACCTGTAAAATTCAGTTGGGCAGCGTAAAAATTAAGAGACAGTAACTGCAGAAATTTACAAGCATGAAGCAGGAAGATGAACAAATGTAAACTACAGGAGTACATTTCCCGGATAGGAACATCAAAAAATGCTACTGCTACCGCATATAAACAAGATACTTTCATTTGAAACCAAGTTCTTGAATCTCACAGCACCCATGAACATCTCTTGGCATTGTCCAGATGACAATGACTACCTGATAAATGATGAAATTTGACCAGAAAAGAGGTGTTAAAATTAAGAGTTCTTTAATTTTCCTAACTATGTAAATTTTTTAGAGTACACCAACGTAAATAACACATCTAATTGTCAAATAAGGAGATTATCAACATTCTCTCTGAGACCTAAGATCGTCAAGAAGTTGAACTTGGGATGGGCTTGGTAGAGAAATGCTATTCCAAGGTTGCGTCGGGATTGGATTGACGCTTGTTAAATTTGGGCAGGGCGTGCGTTGAACAACAAGACTCATCCTGCCTGTATGTCAGGCTTAAAAAAAAAGAGAAAACAAATGTTTAAAAATCAAAAGAACTAGAAAAAAGAAAATACTTCTTAACTATCGAGTATTTTTTTCTGTATTACATATTTGACCGAGTTTAACCTACTGCACCAACGGAATTGACCTATGAGTTCGATTTTAGGGTCTCAATTGTTACTGAGAGATGTTTGAATGGATGTTTACGTGTCCTGCTTTATATATTTTGTTTTTAGAGAAGGACTTGTTAGGTTCATTCAGGTTCATATTTCTTAGGCTTCCTGCATTTGGTCATTTGAATTAATAAGTGCACTTCATTTGTAAGAAAAAACACATACACAGCCATGCACTTCAAATAGTTTCAGCAACAATTTTTTTTACTAAATTGAAGATAGTAAAAATATTATATTGCAGGCAGACCAAAAATTGATACCTCATCAGGGCCCGCCGTGAAAAAGTAGATGAGGTTAATGGCAGAAAATCCAGTCTTTATAATCTTTGTAAGGGCACTGTGGCATAGCAAATAGCATAATGTTTAAAAATAGACAAAGAAACAAATCCTGCCATCACAACTATCAATAGTTTCTATTTGCTTGAGATATGCCAGCATAGTACTATCATTTACCAGAAAGTACTGAAAAGATACAGCAAACATACCGATTAATGCTGATACAAGTCAACAAAAAAAGAATGGCCACAAAAGAGAATTCAATTAACCAGTTAACTGCAACTTCACAATGTATTGCCTCAAACTTAATGCACCTACATTTGCCTAAAGCTGAAGCCGAAGGCAAAGTGTTAACCTACATACCCTTTTATACAATGACGACAAACTGCTGCCTCTCAGATAGCGACAATTAATTAGATTGTGATCTTAATCAGATTAGCTCTCTGTAACCGACTTTACTTGCATTTTTTCCATGAGCATTAATCACCAAGGAAAATCAAGATGAGGAACCCCATAAAGCCATAACACTTATTAATTTCATTGATACGATTTTGTTTGGGTCAACACTTATGATGGACAATCTCAAAGAGATTGCAAGGGTTGGGCCCATGACATAGGAATATAGGATATGACTCGGTTTCCTCAGGGACCGACCATGGAGATGGATTCAACTTTCAAGTGCAATAAAAAAAGAGATTAAGATTTTCCATCATCAATCTCAATAGAGACTTGATGAGTTTATAGTTCAAACCTCGTGGTCTACTAAATGTGCGGCTTGCAATTACAAATTCCGAGAATGCAAGTCCAGAGACACTCTCTAAGAGTCCACGGACATGCAAATAAATTTACGACGGGCCCTAACTCCTAAGATCATATGACTTGATACTCAATTATCCTTGTAAAGAACCCAGATAAGCTAATGAAGCAGAAAGTATATTTTTGAGGGAATTTATTATCCAAAATATCTTCTCTTATCCACTTCTCTATCATCCCTGCTATTACTTAGAATACTGGTAATTAGTTAGGTTCATTGCCAAAGTTGTAGAAAATTCGTTCAGAACTGGGGCAGCGCACGAGAAAAATTGAGATTTCGATAAAGGGAATTAACTGATAAGCAGCAGCTTGAAAAATGGAAACAAAAAAACATTAAAAGTAATGTGCACACTTTTCAACGAAACAAAGATGATTACAAATCTTAAAGATTAAGCCTTTAGAACTGTATTTTACCCAAAATCTCTATTATATATTCACTTTCCAAGAATTTTTTAATGCGTAGTTTTCCATTTAAGGACGTAGTATTAAGTGCAGCATTTCCATTTCTATGCATCGATACAAGGCCTGTATTTCTTTTACTGTACATTTTAGTATGTCATTTGGTCCCCAATCCCCATAAATTTAACTGACCTTTGTACTTTATTTTCTTCACAATATTTTGCAGCTTCATCATCTGGCATATCAGCAAGATTTCTCTCTAAAATACAGCTGAAAGGAAGAATTGGATTGGCTCCATGCTCTTGCACCCTGGAAAATTGATATAGTAAGTTTTACTACATCGAAATTAGATACGAAAGAAAGCTATAAAGTTGTATGTTTACAACCATAGTGGAAACTAGGCCCCAAAGGAGAAAAATCAAGAATATATATTATTTCCGAGAATACAAGGTAACTTCAATATCATTTTGCCTTTATTTAAAAGAAAAACTAATCAGTCTCTAAAAATGGTTTGGCGAATCAATCTTAAGCATAAATAATTATTAGGGGCATGCCTCAGGCCATATAGCAATAGCCGCAGGAAATTTGAGTGGTTATCTTATTTTTTTAAAACCGGGTGCCGAACGCACCCATTCAAAAATCTTTTAAGATTTGAATGAAACTCTCACTCGGATTAATTTCTGAGATCACGTTGCCTTGATCTTCGTATAATTACTAAATTTTCTTAGTTTAGTTCTACTACCATTTTTTCTGCAGTACAAAATAGGGTCTGCAAAATTATATATGATGTCAGCCAACACTGCCTAACCAGCTTCGGAGTTTTAGGTATGGCCAAGCTTCGTCAAAAGCTGCTTTTAGGAGTCTCATGGTTCGATTGCGGATTTCAAGGACTATTAGGTTTTGGAAGTTTAGGAATATTCTATATCAAAATCCTATATCCAGGCATGCTTCAAAGCATTCTATAACATCGGACAGCTAAGGAGACCGACAATCTGTTATCATATTTTTCCTAAGATATTATCGACAGAGCACAATATGTTTACGCAGTTTGTTCCTAACTGGTATTCCTCTCAGATTAGGCATACCTTAGTATGTAATTCGCCTAGACATATTTGCCTTTGGACTTTTGGTTTACGAGATTTCTTCAATTATCAAAAAGTAAAAAACAGAGCTCAACAATAGTTTGTTGTATATCACCAATAATTTCCCTAGCCCAAAATTATAGGAACTGGAAATACTATAATGCAAGACATACATCAATGTATAGATAAAGAATGTACCAAGCATGAATCTTGGGGAGGAACTTGTTTTTCTTTCTTTGGTAGTCTCTCTCATTCATATTAACCTGGCATATAAAATGTAAATATGGTAAACACAACTACATTTTAAAAGCTAAATGAAGGTGAATTCAGTGTATCTAGAGTTTGGAAAACCTGTCAATAAAGAGGAAAAAAGAGGCGACTATATGCAATAACATTTATAAGTCAAAATACAGTGTTGATTATTATATATTTCCAACACTTGACCAATTGATCATACAACAGCAGGAAACCTCTGCCATAAACTGCTGACTTGAAGTTTTGGGTTTTGTTCAAAGTCAACATTCCCTACCTAAAGTCATGCAATGTTTTAATTTACTGAATGGAGGCATAAAGATTTGCCATATCTGTTACAAACTATGAGCGCATAAGCAAATCACTCAATACTAATTTAAACGATATCTTTAATTCAAATGAAACGATGACTACAAGTTCTCTCTACACCCATCTAGGGTTTCTCTTCTCAAAACTCAACACCCCTTCCTCATACCCTAGGATCTCCCATATATATAGGAAATCTCCCTCTATCTTTTTCTTTCTTTCTTTTTTTTTTTTTTTTTTGCAAGGCAAGCCAGTTTTATATAGGGATCCGTAACCCTGAGTTTCCAACCCCATGAGGTTTCGAACCCACGACCTCTCTCTAGGTGGAGAGGTACAACCACCACTGGGCCAAGAGCCCAATGGTAGATCTCCCTCTCTCTCTACACTCCCAACTGAAAAGGAAGCAACTAGAGTAATCCTCTTTTTAGAGGATTCCCTAGGACAAAATAACATAATATAAAATAAACAAAATAAAGAAACAACTAGAGATCGGTCACGGAAACGTGCGCATAGTACCTCATCTACGTGATCACGAAGTTGCTGAGAAATGAGTGTCATCACTTTACGTGGCTAGGACACTCACGTCTCATGTCCTGTCATCCCGCAGTTGCAACAAATGGTCATCCTGACAGTCGTGCTGGTGGTTGGCCCCCAACTGCTGGCGCTGTAGAAGTCGGTGTTGTGGTCGCTGTAGCTGGTGTTGTAAAAAATGGATATCCTTATGGCTTTAGCTTAGCCTCAACTCGTCTTGAATGCGCTTCGTAAGACCCAAACGAAAGCGACTAACCCATTGTGCTTCTAACTCGGATAAAACAACACGTAACGATAGCATGTAAAAGTCACTAGCTTAATCATCCACAGACTGACTTCGACCCTAACGTAAGGTTTGAAGCTCAGCAAAACTCTCCTCGTAAGTGCTCGGGATAAAACGAGCCATCATCTCGCCCCTCATAACCTCCCAACCTGTAATGTAATCATGGCCGCTGGATACCTGTAACTGTTGAATGTTTTCCCACCAATTTAGTGTGTATCCTGTCAATTTTGTCTTTACCAGTGTCACCGCCCTCTGTCCAATGTACTTGAATGCAAGCATCTTATCAACCCTATTTAACCAATCTATAAAACCATCTGCATCTGATTTCCCATCAAAATCTGGCACGTTAATCTTTACGACAGAGTTCAGATTCTAGAACGCATAAATAATGGCGTTCGCGACCTAACTCTCTGGGTTGCCCTGGTAGCCATACCCCTGAGTACCATAATGTGGTTGTTGTCCGTACCTAATAGCTCCAATACCCGGAGTTGGCTGATAGTTGTCTGTGCAAGAACGTGTTCAAAAGTTATTTAGGACACTACTGCAACCTCGACCTCTTTTGTCATGGAAACTGTACCTGTCACATGTCCTCTCTGGTCAGAGTCATCCCAATACCTGTTCTCAGTTGAGAACCCATTTCTCGACGCCCATTGTCTTTGCTGACTACCATGTCCTGAATATCGTGGCCTCTGGGGAGATGTAGGGGACCTCTGTGGTCGTGGAGACACATAAGATGGCACCCCTGCCGATACTTGCCCTCCTGTGATTCCCGCATATCCAGTACTGCTTATGTTGACGTCACCAAACCCAAACCCCAAATTACGTTGTTGACCCAGCGGAACAAACCTCTATGTGGTACGGACGCGTTTGTCATTCTGGGAAATTGGTTTTGCTGCAGTGGTGAATTCGGATCAAAATATTGTGGAACTGGTGGCATATTGTTGTCTCCCTCCCCTAGGGGAATTCGGAAGTAACGTTATCGGTACCACCGAAGCCAAATGAATTGTGGATTTTGTTGTCGCTTTATGTGTTGTAGGTGCCGCTGTGGGTGCTGATGGTGACAACTGTGTTGTTATAGGTGTTGTTGTAGTAGCTGAAGATGTGATTAGGACCATTAGAACCGGAGTTCATATTGTTGTTGTAGGAGTAGTTGTCAACGTTGTCGTAGTTGATAGTGTCGTAGTCGCTATTGAGTTGATGTACGTCAAGTGTTGTAGGTGCCGCTGTGGGTGCTGATGGTGACAACTGTGCTATAAGTGTTGTTGTAGTAGCTCAAGATGTGATTGGAACCATTAGAACCGGAATTCATGTTGTTGTAGGAGTAGTTGTCAACGTTGTCGTAGTTGATGGTGTCGTAGTCGCTATTGGGTTGGAGAGATGTACGTCAGGTGTTGTCCGTATATTTGTCGTTGTTGTTGTTGTGGGTGATGTAGTGGTCGGCGGACCTCTATCTCCATCTTCCCCCGATCGTGGTCTCTCCCTGGTATGTAATTGTTGTTGGTGGGTTATCCTCATGTGGGTTTAAATGAGTAATGCTAGCCCGGCCCAGCTGTAAATTTGGGTCTGAATGTTGCATATGGGCTTGGGCACCAGATTCTGAAATCCCAACGTGATCCACATGTGATTGCCCTAAGTACCCCACACATGTGCCTTGCGTGCCACTATTAAGTGTGCTCTGCCCGATACCATTTGTGCCTTCCCCCGTGCCCTGACCGTAAGGAACGTGCCTTGCACGTGACGAAAATCTGCCTCCATCTCCCCGCGATTCTAGCAATTGTGGCATATTTCTTTATGATCCATGGTGATCTGATTTTTCGGTTGTCCTTCCGATCGTCCATGGATCGTCGAGATTCCCTGGGCGGCGGTGGTGGTAACGTTTTGGGTTGACGGTATTTGACGATGTTCTCATGCTTGATTTCCTTCGATCTCGACGAAACCTTCATTTTCGCGGAAATTGGCAAATTTGTCTATGCTTTCAACGTCGATTTCCAAACCATCGAAAGTATTGAAGAGTCGAGTAACGTGTTGTTCGTTATCTGAATCAAAAAATTCAGTACGAATTTGGAGGAAAATTGTTTATTTTCCGTGCCCAACAACACGCAACGGCGTTGGAATAGTTGGATTGATTCCTGCGTTTCTACTCTCACGCATAAACGCACCCATTGGTAGACCACGTCTTCTTCCCCTTGTCGCGCTCTCCATGTTGTTACGAACTCCCTCCCTCTCTTCTCCATCAACACTAGGGTTCTTTGTGTTGAGAATAAGAATCAACGCCATCATAGCGTCCATCTTGTTCACCACTAGAGAGTTAGCATCCTCAAGACTCGCTAATCGCTCGTTTTGCATTGGTTTCTTAGCGGCTTTCCTCCCTGAAGCTTTTCCCATTGTAAATCGCTACGTAAAAAATATTCTGAGAATTTTTTATGACTCTAGATACCAAGTTGTTACAAACTACGAACGCGGAAGCAAACCACTCAATACTAATTTAAACGATCTATTTTATTCAATTGAAAACTACAAGTTTTCTCTACACCCATCTAGGGTTTCTCTTCTCTCTCAAAACTCAACACCCCCTCCTCATACCCTAGGATCTCCCATATATATGAGATCTCCCTCTCTCTCTACACTCCCAACTAAAAAGGAAACTACTAGAGTAATCCTCTTTTTAGAGGATTCTCTAGGATAAAATAACATAATATCAAATAAACAAAATAAAGAACTAGAGATCAATCACCTATATATGAGAAAAACAACTAGAGATAGGTCGTGGTCGTGACGACCCACAACCTATCAATATCATTGCATTTAGGAAATTCTAAACTTAAAAGAGCAACGTAAATGAACTTATTTAGCCAAGACCGTTCTTTAATTATATGAATATAGAACATACCAAATAGACAACAGGCTTGGCAGTGAGCAATTGGAAAGTATTTAAAATCTCAGCTTCTGCAGCTTTCCACTCCCCTAAACGGACATCTTTTCCTCCTTCAAGCCATGCTTTAACCTGTGGCAAGGTAATTATGTAGTAAGAACAATGCTTGGAAATGGAAAATTTTGATATTGAGAAACTTTATTTTTGAAAATCATTGTAGTAAAATGGTATAATTTAATACCTAAATTGCAAAATGACGGCTGATAGGAAGGTAGTAAAGAACATATAAACATGTTTTTTACAACCAACAAAAATTTTCTTACCAACCTAGCGTACACAACTGCAACGATCTTCCTCTACAAAATAATGCTCTAACCCCGACTTACAAAATAGAATTGAGGCTAAGATCTAAGCAAATGAAATAAGAAATAAGAAACAAGTAAAATTCAGCTGGTCCTAACATAAGCTCATCAGTTACCAACTATTGAAACGTCATTCTTATAATTGGTTATCTTGTGACGACACCCTTGTGGTTCGTAGGTTGTGGTTCGTAGGATGAGTGACTAGACTGAGTGGATAATGACAAAAGAGACTACAATGATGATGCGGATCTCGAAGCAATTAGGATGTGCTTCTTATGGATAAGGACAGGTTTGGATAAGGCTTATCCGTTTTTCAAAACCGATTTCAAGATAAAGCTTATCCATTTTTCAAAACCGATTTCAAGATAAAGCTTATCCGTTTTTCAAAAAACCGATTTCAAAATAATGCTTATCTATTCAAAACCGACTTTAAGATAATGTTTATCTTTAAAGATAATGTTTATCCTTTAACTAATCTAATCTTGAGATAATGTTTATCCAAGATTTTATTTTTAATATAAAAAAGTGAGCTATAGAAGAAAGTTTTCAAGGAAAATAGAAACTAAAAAGCCCTTTCTCAAAAATCTTCTTAGCTCTTCACATCCCTCGTAGATAGAATTCTGTGATTCATGAAAGTTACGAAGAAACTACAAATCATTTCAATCCATTGAGCTTAGCACATCCTTCAAGAGCATTAAAGCGTGGAGTTGGACAACTTAAAAATAGCGATAGCTTGCAGAAGACTATGGTGACTTAGTCAGGCTTAGGTAGCGAAGGAGATATATTTTTCAAGCTAGAAAGCTAGGTAAGCACTACACCTATCTTGTATATCGCTTTTATTGTTGGGGGATGTTTGCTCGTGCGAAGGCAGTATACGCACCGGAGTTTTTACCTGAAGGGCCACAACCCAATGGTTTCTCCGTGATCATATCGTGCGTGTTTTATTCTTGTTCTTATTCCGCTTTAGACATTAGTGATAGTATAATACCTAGGGAAACCTAGGTTTATTAAACTATGACTACTACTTTTGTGATAGTGATTGCAAAATTTATGACCAGCCAACAATACACAATGGTGACGACTTGACGGTCTAGTTCTAAAACAATGACTTCAACCATGAAACTTACAAATCGGAATCAGGGTCAAGATTTAGGCAACTTTAAGAAGATAAATTTCTTATGTTCTTCAAAGATTAAACATAGAGCAAGCAATACTTGATAAATAATTGATTTGATCCTAATATTCTTATGTCATGATTTGACATGATATATCATAGTGGAAATAAACGCTAAGGGCCTACATTCCCATTTCAACCAATGTATGTAGTAGCAGTTAATAGTGAGCCTCTCACTAATGTGTTCTTCCTATGAAAAAAGTGTTATGACAGAGCAATGACAGTATTGCAAATTGAATTGAAAGCTGAACATTGACGATGAGATGAGAATGCAGGGTAGAGTTAGAAAAGGAGCATCTTTATAAACCGTGAACGCTGAGAATGGTGTCCTCAAATTCGAGGGAACAGAGAGCACAGATAATTTGAAGTTATGAGTTCAGACCATCTTTGAGAAGACTCCTTCGCCAAGAATAACTAGGATCTTTGAGAAGACTCCTTCGCCAAGAATAACTAGGACCTTGCCTGACATGGCCAAAACTCCCCATGGTAGCGTATTTTTGCAAATTGAAACCCAAATTAAGACATAATTTCACCTATAGATGGAGGGTTGCTAAATGGGTTAGATGGATGCCCAAGTGGTTGATATCTCATGGATCAAGCCAATTGTGAATTGGTTTCCAAACTATAAGACAAACTGTAACCTGCTGTAATTTTTTCGCTGCAAGAAAACCCCAATGTCTGCAAATATGTCCAAAGGTTATGTATGGAGGACATGTCACCTGTCGTGGGGGTGTTATTAAATGTGTTGGATGACCGGACGCCTAAGCAGTTGACGACCCATTGCTGGAAGCCAATTTGGATGTGTATCCCACTAAAAACACCAACAAATGACAGTTAGTACTCATGGTTTATCGACACAAAGGCGAACTCCTGTTGCATAGTTTCTGTTCTATAAAAGCACTAATTTTATGATTTTCCGATGCAAGGTCTGGAGTTGTGCGTCATACTTGGACTTCTTTACCTTTTACCCTGCTACGATGGAGATATTCTCATCCCAGAGAGTTCATTAACCAACCCATACTACGCATCCTTTGGTTTCATCTTTATCCTTATTTCACCATCCCGCATCCTTGCTCAGTCCCCCTAACCTATCATTCAGCTAATTTTATCATAGATTACAATCCCCCGAAAATAAATTCCCTAAGAATTCTCCAATTTTAGGTAAGCCTTGCTACCAAACCCAGTAGATGCTATTTCATATCCTGAGGCTGAAAAGGCATTCCAACCTCTCCCACCCCTTAGCGACTGTTGCTCAACTTGAAGAAATTGGTGTCAGGGTGCCTTCAGCTGGGTATTTTTTGAGTAAATCTGATGTCCTCTATTACAATGCTCAAATTGTTCGATTGGGAAGAACACACAGTTTACTCGCTTCCAGGAGTCAGCACACAGCCAACCCTCTCCCCACATAAGCACGGTTAAACCTCATCCAAGAATTCGATCTTCTATCTACAGTGTAAACCACAAAATTTAAGGTATAGCAAAGGCAGGAAAGTCCATTTTCACACCCATTTACGATTGATCACTGAATATGGTCTTGCTGATTCATCAAACAATATGGTCTTGTCGATTCAAAGTAAACCCAAGGTTCAGATGTAACAAAGGCACACAGGTGCATTTTCACACCCTTCATGATCGCAAACTACTATATTATCTCCTCAAGTATTCAGTTCCTGAAGAATGGAAAACTACAGGATTTCTTGACATTACCTGGACAGCATCAGCAGAAAATATTATATTTCCTAATACAGAGGAATTCCTAAGATTTATTAAGTATTCCAATTAGTAAGAACAGCGCTTTCAAACTGTTCCGGAAAACGCATTATTTTTTAGGAACAAATTATCAGTTTAGGATCCATGATTCTTACTATCCACCAAAAATATGCATTTAAAACCCGTGCTGCACATCAACTTAATTTCGTATCGAATTTCGAAGTGATTAATTGAGTGGTGTTGATCCTTACTGTAACCGAGTTCACAAATAAGTATGCTCACATAGATAAAGTTGTCAGTGTTTTCATTGCACTCAAATTTAAAAGATATGCCATTTAATTCTTATAAATCCTAATACAAATCTTATCTTCCTCATACATAACGTCCCTGTTGATTCCTGTTTTATATTCCGACGAAAAGAGATTTCACCAATTATACCCCTCCTTTTCCATATCATTTCATCCTGTGACGGTTTCTCTTCTTTTTCATAATTTTTTTTGTTTTTCCCACATTAATTTTTTTGTCTACTTGCCACTTTAAGTGATAGCCCACATGCAGCAACTTTCTTAATATCTTGAAAATGGTAACTAAGTAGCTGTTATACTTGGGGTCGTTATAGTGACCAACAACTCAACATTATAAATGATAAAGATGAACTACTACTAAGAATAACAAAGATCTGCTGTAGAAACTGCGGTGATAACCTTAGATACATTTGTTCATCGACACATACAAAAGAAAGAAGACTTATATATGATAAAACAAAAGCGCTGAGGCCATACCTTCTCACAGCACTCGAGTTCAATTTTCAACTGCTTGTCGTTGCTCCTTTTCATGGCTTTTTCAATATCCTCCACCTTCCTCTCCATGAACTCAATGTCCTACATTTAATCATACACATCGTAAGAAGAAATGTTTGATGATAATGATGAATAAATGTGCAAACACGGTATTTTAGTGACAGCAAATATTTCAGATATGGAATCAGCGATTATAATGTTTTTATAGTATAATATTATGAACATTCCACCTAGAGAGAGGTCGTGGGTTCAAAACCTCATGGGGTTGGAAACTCAGGGTTACGGATCACTATATAAAACCGGCTTGCCTTGCAAAAAAACAATTATGAACATCAACCGCAGAGGCATTATTATCCCACAATATGCATACAGTAAGCATGATAGTGTCTGATCGCTTAGCATTCACGAATAAAAAGTATTACGATGTACCAGATGAAGCAAAAGAGCAATTGAGCTTAGAATGAGTGCACATAACAGATAGGATCAAAGATAATAAGCTCCATAACTCAAGCTTAAGGTTTCATCAAGTAAGAGAGCACAGGAAAAAAAAATATTGGCGCGAGAGGGGTTTGATGTTGTAAGATAACAGTCATTGGATAACTCCAGCAGCCATTAATCCTACTCCAATGAATAAAGTCGGACTCCAGGACAAATGAAGAACCAGAAACTTATAAATATCAGTTCCACTAGTTTCTTTGAAAGACTGGACTTGTATATTACATTGGTTTCTATCTCTATAGATTCTACTACCTTGTGCACTACTAGTTCCGGTTTCAGTTTCCTGATTGGTCTCTTGAAATTGTGAATTTCTTTCTGCTTATAAGACTGCAGGTATTCATGCTTTGTATTGCATGGTTCGTACATTTTTAGACTATCATCCTAAATTTATGCTTCACAGATACATTTCTGAGGACAAGGCCCCTTAAGACCTCTTTTAATTGTCGCCGCTCTCTGGTCAATAGTGTTGGTGTTTCAATGATCTTCACCATTTCTTGAGTCAAGATGGACAGGAGAGTAGTTAATGTGAAAGTTAACTTACTCCATAAAGAGTACAGACAAAATGGGTGGATAGGCAGAATGGGAGTAGGATTTATTATAGGACATTCACATTAGTGTTACTGCAGGTGAAACACTCTGGCATGCTGATATTCTTGAAGAAACCCGACCCTTCTTGGGCGCTCTATTACATGGTGAAGAAGAGCTAGACTCCTTAAATCAAACTTACGAGAACAAGAAAGGTAGATTCCTTGATCTTTCTCTGAGACCAGCCAATGCATCATTGGGTTCAACTTGTTGGAGACTAGTTGCCAAATTTATTGGCAAAGTTTGATGGAGATGAAAGGAAAAGAAGGGGGACAAGAGGCCTTTCCGATGCGGACATGATAGAGAACACGATTCCAAGGATTGTTGTCTTGCTAATTAAATACTATTTTATATTTCATTTCAAGCTTTTATGCTTTGATTCAATAAATGACATATAGACCAAGTAGAATTAGGATTTAGTAAGTTTTCCTAAAAAATAAATATTAGAAATCTATTAAAATTAGGTCTTTTCCTTTACATAGAAATTATGCTCATTGTAATTTAAGTTATTTTGAGTGAAATCAATTTTATTTTCGTTTTAATTAATTGGGAGGAAAAATTATAAACCTTAAATTGAGTTGCATCAATCGCCACGCCAGTAAACTCATCCCTAGCAATGCCTTTATGTACCACAGCATCAGCATCTTGCTTCTATTGTGGCTATCATCAATGTCATCGCCCTGTTTACCAATATAGAGAGAGACATTTTTGCAGCAATAAATTTCCAGCCTCCTTCCAACAACAATTTTTTTGGGGATGATACGGACTTTGCGGCATGACGGCCGTTTAATCATTACAAATGCATCTCACCTCGGAGACCAAGTTTGATAGTGAACTCAATTTCCGATTTTTTTCCTCATTGGCTTAATAGGGCTGAGAGAATTTTTACTTACATACTGTAGAGAGATTCGAGACAGGTTATGCTAGTAAAGACTAAATTAACAGGGTAAGCACTAAATTGGTGAGATAGCGTTAAAAAGACATGCCATGAACACGGTTTAGCCAATATTTTTTAATGGTGGAAAATGAGGCGTAAAGCCGTGAACTTCGTGAGCACTTCATTTTGATAAATTATGAAGAAAAAAATTAGGTATTTGCAGAATGACCACTAACGATTATCATCTATTAACGATTATTTTGACAAATTTGATAATCTCAATTTCAGGGTCATTTTGAAGTTCAGACGAGAACGAGTATCTGCTTGTAAGTCGTAGCAAAAATGAGTTGCACAAAGCAATCCTAAGTGTGCTTGTTAAGCTCAACATTTTTACAGTAGCAAAAGCAGTAGACCTTGCCAAGCAAGCTGAAGATATCCTGAAATCAAAAACATCTCCTACTCCGGCAGCTCCTACCAGGACTACAGCAACTCCTAACACCGCTCAATGCTTTCCTCAATCCAATGCTAGGTATACTTGTTTCAGATGTTGTAAAATAAGTGACTTACAGAAAGGTTGACCTACGTTAA
Organism: Kingdonia uniflora; assembly: GCA_014058105.1. Classification (NCBI taxonomy): domain Eukaryota; kingdom Viridiplantae; phylum Streptophyta; class Magnoliopsida; order Ranunculales; family Circaeasteraceae; genus Kingdonia; species Kingdonia uniflora. The sequence continues at coordinate 1,446,343 of JACGCM010001727.1, forward strand.
ACTTTGGATTGTTGGTTTGTGGCGCTAGCTCCAAAATCATTTTCCAACGATGATAAGCTCCCATCAAAATTTGTCGTTTTTCAACTCAAGCTCTTGATCTTTAAGTTCGTGGAAGAAATTTTCAAAGTCGTACAATGTTTATGTGAACATCATAAATACATGAATCCTGATTACTTTAATTTTATTTTCTAATTTTGGTTTATTTCGATTCAACAAAGGACATGTAGTCCAAGTAGAATTAAGGTTTAGTACAAAAAAATTAAGGTTTAGAAACCTATTAGAATTAGTAGGTATTTTCCTTTAAATAGAGCTTATGCTCCTCATTGAAATTCAAGTTAATTTAAGTGAAATTAAGTTTATTTCAGCTATACTTAATAAGGTTAAATTCTAAACCCTAATCCGAGTTGTTTATCGATTACTTTCAATCTTTTTGCTTCCACAAGATCGAAAATCTATAACTTTCTGTGACGAGAGCCTTGTTAGCTATTCGGCAATAATTCGTGAATTTTCGTTTTTTTGATTAACCGAATTAAACGGGGAGTATTTTTCAATAATTCGCCAAAACGCAATTTTTTTTTGGGTTAAAACGTTTAATACGTGAATTTTTTATTTTCCAAAAAAACTTTCTAAAAAAAATGGGAGTATTGAAAAAAAAAATCTTTTATTTAATGTTTTGGGGATAAGGGTTATTTTAAACTATTTATTACTATCCCAATTTCCCAACTAAAACAAACAAACTATAACTATTTATTACTATCACAAATTCCCAACTAATAAAAAACAAAATGATCTTAAAATGTGTTTTACATGTAAAACAAATTAATTTAATGCTAAGTATTATAAAAGAGCATCTTGAGAAATAACTTTATGAAAAACAAAAACATCATATAGGACAAGAATATTAAATTTGCCCTTATACATTTCCGACTCACATTTTCTATCATGCGTACTACTACCGTTTTACGATTTTTTGACCAAATTGAACATATTGAAAAACGAATAAAACCCGCATATTTCCCGAACCGAATAATTCCCGAGTTCCGAATTGCTAACTAGGGACGAGAGGTTACACCTCAGATCTTTGGGGAGGTAGTCCTTTACATATGATACATAAGGAAAACTTTCACTCAGTAAGTTGTTGAGTAGATTGCCTGACTCCATAATCCATATTGTAAGATTAGGCAGTGAATTGGTCTTTCCGAAAGAAAAAACTTAGAGAAGGATTGACATAGAGTTTGAGCCTCAACTAGAGAAGTGAATCAGTATTCCTCACTTTTAATTGCAGAAAAATGCTTACAAATAGCTGTGAATTTAATAAAATCGAACTGCAAAATTCATAATCAGTATTCCTCGCAAATATTAGTAAGGGGACATATCACAAAGACAAGAATAGTAAAAAAGCACCAGGGAGAGACAAATCCAACTAAGACAAGAAGGTTCCTTTCTTTAAAGAAAAACCTTCTGTTGAAAAATACACAATTACTTAGGAGGAGATAAATTATGTTGCAACAAAAATAAGACAAAACCTCCCTAACATGGATAGAAGTGACAACAACCCAAAATCAAGAAGGTTATAATGTGGGTAGAAACTTACATGAGAGGTGAGGAAGAGTGTAAGGCAGAAAACATTACACCACAAAGGAGTCAATTTCACAAGAAAGGGATTTTTTGTACTAACTTTTCTCATGGTGCATGTATTTCATGGATCTGACAACTACAGCTATAGAAGACCTGAAAAGGCCTACCCCCGGGTTTAGTGAAGGGGAGATTATAACCACTAGAGCAAAGGTGAAATTAGGTGTCACTTTGAGGGGGATTCTTTGTACTTTTGCAAGTACTAACTCTCATAAGACTGTGCCCAATTACATTGGATACATTGTGAATTGTACCACCACCGAGAGAGAGAGGGGGAGAGAGAGACTATATTGACATGGTTTAAGGAGTTCTTAGTCATCACTTTGAGGAGGGAATATGGTTCTCCATGGACCAACTCTCCAAAGACCGTGCATAATAACACTGATGTTCTTGTGAGATGTCCCACCATTGAGAGGAAGGTTTACTACAGTCTAGGTCTAGGGATGCCCATGTATTTCTTGCCTATTTGCAGGATCCTTCAGCATGAGCCTATCAATGCAGACATCTCATACACCATTCACCCACAACATAAGATTTACTTTTTTTAGCAGTCAATAAAGAGGCTACTACTGTAGCCAGTTATGCTCCCTGTGAGAATGTCATTCTTAACCTGATGTGCACAAAGGCTGGCTATCTAGTCTATATCATGGGTTAAAGAAGTGTGTGGGGAACAACATTCAACCACTGGTGGTAGAGATGGACTCAAAGGTCATTGTCAACCGGTTCTACAACAAAGGTGTGGTTCCTGTAAAGTTTAGCAACATCTAGAAAGAGATCTTAAGCTTTGCAGTTGCTCTTCACATGTGTTTGATTCATGTCTACAGGGAGGGTAATCATACTGCAGATTCATTGGCCAAGATGGGGAGTGCTCGGCTGAATTTCTTTTTTCTATCTCTGATTGAGTTGCCTAGACATGCTAGGGCAGCTCTCGTCCTTGATAAAAAGGGCATTGCTCATTTCAGAAAATATCAGATGTTGATTGGGGCCAGGTCTAGTCCTCCCTTTGTAACTTAATTTTTATTATGAATAAAACTCCAAATATCCACCCCAAAAAAAAGAGGCTGGCTGTATTAGAATGTGCTGGTGTGACCCTTTCTCTAAAATAACCCCTTTGAACAACAAGGTTGGAGAATTATATGTTCAGCTAGTGACTGAGAATACTGAAAAGTGTATGCAATCTTTATTTGTTTTGAATTTTTTCTGATACTAATGAGAACAGTATTATAATTAACTATAACGCTCTCCAACTTGTAAGCAGTTCCAACTACCTTGATAAGGGTAGTACTGGTTGCAAGTTGGCTTGGGAGTGCAATGGTTGTAGTCATAGTAGTGGCTGATGTTATGTATTGTTATGGATGCAGGGAACCTACCACAACAACTGCAAAGACTGGAAAGTTTATTTTAGTAGACTGATCTTTGGGACTGGCCAACTAACACATTTAGTGATCTCTGGCAACATTTACAGTGACCTATGGAGCACTAGAAGCATGAGGTCAGGTCATGGTTATGCAAGACTGGCAAGAGAGGAAAGCACAGCTGCTGTTGGAACTCCGCAAAGCTTTAAAACTTTATAGCCATGATTAACACACTCATCTGGAATACTAGAGGTCTGAACATTTCCCTTTAACAGCAGGAAGCTAGAAGACTCGTTACTCAAGAGAAGGTTGCTCTAATGTGCTTAGTGGAGACCAAGGTGAGAAAGGACAATGAACAAACAATTGTAAACTCCATTTGTCCTTGCTGGAACTAGAGTTATTGTGACACCCCCACCAAAGGTAGAATTATACTCTGTTAGGACTAACTGGTCATAAAGGTCAGTATTATAGTGCATCTAGACAATTTATTCACAGCGATGTTAAACATGGGGAGAAGGACTTCTTGCTTTCTCTAGTTTATAACTTGAAAATTTTCTTATTCCAGGTATTTCAGATCATAGCCCAATTATAATCAACCTAATGACGTGTTTCTTGCAGACCAAATGATCCTTCAAGTATTACAACAATGGATGAGCATAGTGAATTTAAAGAAGTTGTTACTAAAGATTGGAGTAATAAAGTGATTGGTGATTTCATGGATTCCATGCTTCAATTGTACAACAAGCTGAGCATTACAAAGATGAGTTTGAAGGTTTGAAGAAAAAGCAGACATGCTCCAATTTCTTAAACTGTCAATAGATCAAACCTTGCAGAAGTCCAAAATCAAAACAACTCAGACCCCTGGATGAAGTGTTCGGAGAGCAGGAAAAACTTTTGCTTGATACCTACACTAATGCTTCTCTAAAAGAGGAATCCATGTTAAGGCAAAGATCAAGAGCTAACTGGCTTTCACTTGGAGATTCCAACTCAAGTTTTTTTCCAGAAAGCTATACAAGCAAGAAAGTACATAAATTCCTAGGTTGCTGTGAAGAATACTGATGGTGTCAATGTCACAGACCATACTACGGTGAGTGCTCAAGCCATAGAGTACTTCAAGGACATTCTGGGAGGTAACAAAAGAGTTGTTGAAGGTGACAGTATTAGAAACCTTGATTTCAATTCCAAAGTTGATCTTTTAGAGCATGATTTTCTTATTAGAGCTGTGGGGGAAGAAGAGATTAAAAATGCTCTTTTTAGCATTGGAGATTTCAAATCTCCTGGGCCAGATGGGATTAATGCCCACTTTTACAAGAAAAATTGGGCTCTGGTTAACATAGTTTTTGTTAAAGTAGTCCAAAATTTCTTTGAAAAGAACAAGCTCTTGACCCAAGCAATTGCCACGTGCCTTACTCTGGTGCCTAAAACTTATAATCCCACTAGCTTTAATGACTATAGACCAATTGCTTTTGTTGGCAAATAGACGTTAAGAGAGCATTATTCCCACTTATAAGTCTTAATCAATATGCTTTTGTTGAGGCCTGAGGGTAGAAATATATGTGATAACCTTATATCTCATGAGATACTAAGAAACTATCATAGGAACACTTGTAGCCTTGTGTTTTTAAGAAAGGCTTACGACCCTGTCCAGTCGGACAATATCCTGATCACTATAGAGACACTAAACTTTCCTGCTCAATTCATTCACAGGAAAAAAACCAGCACTACAGCACCTCACTACTCTGTGAATGTTAATGGTTCATATGAAGGATTTTCTAAGGGGGAAAGAGGCCTTACACAAGGGGACCCAATATCGCCATATCTCTTTGTGATTTTATGGATCTATTTAGCATCCTCATAGAAGATAAAGTTTATAAAGACATGATTAAATTTATCCTTGGGATGGACATTGGTGAGCTTCCTTTTAAATATTTGGGTGTCCCTCTTCTCACTACTAGACTTAAAGCTAAAGATTGCCAACATTTGATTGAAAACATGACCAATAGAATCAAATCTTGGCAGCATAGGTTTCTCTCAGATGTTGGGATACTCGCATTGATCCAAGCAGTGATTCAAATTATTAGCATTTATTGAATGGGCATGTTTATACTCCCCCAACATAGTAGTGATTGTATAAACTTTTGTTATAAATTCAGATAAACTATATTAGTGATTGTATAAACTTTTGTTCTAAATTCAGATAAACTACTCGTATTGCTTGGGATGCAGTTTGTTTCTCCAAAAATAAAGGAGGGCTTGGTCTAAGGTGCAAGAAAACTTGGAACATAGCTGTTATGATGACACACACTTTTGAAGTGGCAGCAGCCAGCAGGTAAGGAAAATATGTTGGTCAAATGGGTGCTTGCTAACTTAATTAAGAAAAAGCATTTCAGGGAAATGAAATTCCCCAAGACTGAAGCTCAGAAGCTTATAAAACATAGCTTGGGACATGGTAAAGACACCCTATTTTGTGAAGACCCTTGGCATCCTCTCATCCACCTCCTAATGGTGAAAGTGTATTATTCTTAGAGATGATGCCAAGGGCAGAATTCACAATAGCTAAATGTAAGATTGGTTTTTTTTCCTTTATGTATTTTTTTTTTTTTTTTGGGCGCTCCCTAGGCATGTAAGGGACACCACTCCCACTTGTAAAAAAATTTAGTCTGCTATTGAGCAAGGGGCTCTGCCTTCTTACCCTACGTTACCCTCCAAAAAAAAACATACCTTTAAATTTGAGTAAATTGAGTGTCCACTTGGATTTGGTTCAGAGGATTGCTCTATCACCTGTGATCTGAGAGAGGAATACAACAATGCTTTACCCAAAAAAAAGAGGATTTACCCAGGGGTAGACTCTGTACAGTCTACTTCAGAAAGGCTTAACTACCTTACGAATCATGTCCAACGGAATGTATATTAAACAAAGATGAAGAGGTATCTAATCACGGCTACCATATTTTTCGCATGTGATGGAGCATTTAATGTAGTGAATAAACAAATCCGGCTCGAGCTAAAAGAAACTACTTTAAAAGCGATACGTATCTAGGCGAAAAAGGATATAAACCACAGACGTTAAATCGTACGCAATATTTTGGCCCTCATATGTTATGCAATATGTTGGAGTTATGACGAATAAATAAACAAGAGTAATACTTATGATTATTCATCTGACTTCAATGTCGCATAAGTTACCTTCAACCGTAGCTCTTCAGTTATAGTCTCCAAATCCCTCACGGGATCCACAATATCGTCAACATGAATAATATCTGGATCTTCGAATCCTCCTAAAGAATATGCAATATGTAAGTTCTTGTAAACAGTACACAAATGAATCAATCAAACATAACCAGTAAAAGTAACTCTGTCAAGAGAATTTCAAGTTCTGCAGTATATTAATGATGACATTTCAGCAAACTCTGAAATAAGAAGTTCTAAGATGTTAAGATGTCAGATGGCATATGGAACTCTCCCCCTAAAGGCTTCTTTGTCACCTGAACCTCTGACAAAGAACACCTCAAATGGTTGGACCTACCCACCTGACAATCTTAACATACAAGTGATTACTTTATAACGAATTGAATGATAAGTCCAAAGGATTAGGATGTATTGAATGTTTAACCCAATTGGATATTATAGATTCTCATGCCCGACTCTTTTACAATGGCTCAAGGCATGAATTATTTGTTAGCTGGAATGTGTTCTGGTTCAAAAGCTAGACCATTTAAGTGGGTCTGATCGTTAATACCTCTACCAGAACGGACATTGTGCAACCAGATCCATGTCACCCATCTCCAATAATATGTTGAAGGTTCATATTAATAGCTTCCTTCCCTGGGATTGAAGATTCATTTTAAACTTACTTTACACCATGTTAACTTGCCTTCCCTAGGAGGTACCAATCTAGTAGGGATCTCTGTGGCAGGGTATCTTTTCGTGTATATGCCATTTACACTAATTATAAATTTTTATCCTCTTATAAAACTCAATTAGCATATAGAGTAAATAATTTTACGTTACAGAGCATGTCAAGTTAGCTTCTTAGATTCCAATGAATTGTTATACAAAAATTAATTCAATGAAGTTCGGTTTCAGAATTAGATATTTGCCATGTCATTTCTCATAAAACTTAGATTATGAGAACAAAATTCTATGTAACAAGGACACAAAAATTCTGGAGTATATGGCTGTTATTTAACATATTGGACATGAACACGTAAATGAACATGGCCAGACACAGATGTTGGCTACGTTTTTTAACTCTGAAACGCGTCCACAAAAAGGTGTCCTAATACGGAGCATATAAACAAATAGGATATAGCAATAGCTTACGTAGAACATGGAAAATTCCATCAACTGCACGAATGTGAGATAAGAAGTTGTTCCCCAATCCCTGTCCTTGGTGAGCACCTCGAACAAGACCAGCAATATCATGTATTTCCAAGAAAGCTGATACCTGTGGATCAACGTCATTTTAAAATGCATTATAAATAAAACATATAAGCAATACCAGTATTATAACCATGATATTTACAAGCAATATTTATTTATTTTGAGAAGATCTACAAGCGTATAATGTCCAATGCAATCCTCTAGCACTATATTCCTGCCAACTGATCTCCATCATAATTCTTCAAAAGTTCAATTTATTTCTTTTCATCTTATTACTGACGAATTGTCAATAGTTACATGATTGTTCAAAAGTTTGATTCAGTTCTTTTCATCTTATTACTAATGAATTTTCAATAGTTACATGATTTTCATCTATGCCGCATATGATCCAGTAATTTCATTCATCACTTCTTAAAACAGGTGCCAAACCAGTTTGAAGATACTTGGTAATCTGATTATGTATGAACTTCAAAATTATTGCAATTCATTTGTATTGAAGACTGTGATGGACAGGTAAATCGTTTTGGTAATTGGGAAAAAATAGATCGGGTCTTGTAGCTGATAGATTAAATCTTAATAGCATCTAAGCCTAGGGTTGTACATAGAACCCAAGAAACCGACCCGGCCCGACCGGTTCGGTCCGACTTCGAGGGCAGGCCGGGTCGGTTTCGGTTTCGTTTATCTAAACTTGGATAAAATTGGGTCGACTACGGTTTTGGACTTATTACCCGGTTAAAACCCGAACCGACTTAAAATACAAATTGGGTTTCTCCATTCTCTTCCTTACTCCAGACTTTGCAGTCCCCTCCTCTCTCTATTGCGATTCCTCTTACTTTCTTCTTCCCACTATCCTCAAACTCTCTCTCATTCAAACTGCTAAAGAGAGGCATATCTATTGAGGATGGTCCCAAAGATTAGTTTTTGAGTGGATAATAATAAAGGTATGGTTGATTGTTTCTTGTCTGAAGATGTCACCATCGTTGAGCCAGCCCCAATTCCACATCTTGATTCTCTTCCTTCACCGATCCATCCATCAATCAATCTCAAGGGGTATGTGAGTTGATTGTTTTGGCTGAGGGTTTTTAGTTGGTGTTTGACTCGGGGTTTTGGATGGAATCACAAGATTGTGATGATAGGTTGTGATGAGGAGTTTAGGTGATGATAGGTTGTGAGGAGTTATGGTGATGATAGGATGTGATGAGTTTTTGTGATGATGAGTTTGGGAGATAGAGGAAAACTTTTACCGTGATAAAGTTTTTTCTCATAGAATCAAACCCGAGCTACGAAACCGGCCCGACCCGACCATTTCGGTTTGGTTTTGGTCCGGGTTTTGGGTATGGTCGATTCAGAGTTCGGGTTTGGAAAATGGGAACCCGAATCATCCGGGTCGGATCAGACCAAACATAAACCCGGGCTGACCCGACCCGTGTACAGCCCTATCTAAGCCAGGTAATCAACAAACTTGGCAATATGAGGCTTTATCGAAGAAGAGTATCTCCCGATGAACCTAGAAAAAACTTCAAGAGATTTCGTATGGGAATAGAGCAAAGAAGAAATCGAATTTGTTGAATCTAAAATTAGTGAAGCTGAAAAACCATGGAGCCTGCCGATAGATTCGAGTTTGTTCTTTTCTCAAGCCTGTCTCTAGAGTTTTAGCAATTAATACCAATGAAGTTTTATCTGGACATTTTGTGGACAAAAAAATTCAATAACCAAGGTGTCTACTTCTGAATAACAGATGAGAGAAGCGAAGAAAGCGATATAAGAGGACATCCATGCACCAAACTATAAAGCATCCTCACCGACAAAAAAACACTTCCGCCCCTTGCCATACTAATGCCACAATCTTTCCCCAATTATATGATCCACTATGGTCACAAAGTTGAAGAAGAAAGCACCATTGAATCCCCCAAAATGACTACTCTAAACAAAGAGCAATTCTTTCATTAATATAAAGAAGCCTGGCACTCTCTACCCTGCCCGAATCCTCTAAAAACTATATTGCTTCTTCTCGAACACTGACCCCAAATAATTGCAGCAGGTAACATTATCCAATATTTCCAAGTTAAACTCCAATCAATTAAGTCGAGAAGATATTTGAGTTAACATTTTGGGGTGTCGAATACCGTTCTCAAAGTAAAGAGGTTTCCTCTCCGAGGACTTCTTATCTGAACACAAACATTTGTGCACCATAGTTCACTAAGAAAGTATCACATCCTTAGATTTCTCGAGTTCTCAAAGAAAAACTTGAGTGGCACTCCCAAACACATCCAGCCACAGAGGTCAAAATGCTCTACAACAAGAATAGCCAAACTCAAGTCAAAGCTAATGCAGATTGTGTTTCACGCATAAAATCAAATTTCGAGAGGACGGGTAGTTTGGATGTAGCTCTTTCATGGTAGACTATTTTATTTCCTATCCGGTAGGAAGACAATAAATCAGTTGGTACCTTCTTTTATGGTATGCTTGGATCATTTCAAATGAGGTAACGAAAAACTTCAGTTTGTATCTTTTTTATTGGTGTTATTTAGATAATTTGAACTGGGGAAACATGAAACTGCTGTATTAGGCCTCAACTAAGTAACTCCCTTCCATTAGGGCTTCTATTTGTCTGCTCCCTCTTCTTACCAAAGTAATTAAGTAACTATCATTTAGTTAAAGACATTAGGTCACTTCTTCACCTCTAATCAAGAATATTAGTGTCTATACAATTAATAATCAAGTACGTATTTGGGTTAAATTTTAGATTATAATTTTTCTTTTAACAAAGGGTACTCAGGGGCCACAACTTACAAGCATAGAGAAAAACATATAAACGGCGACAACCCAATTCCACCTAAGAAAGAGCATAGTGTAAATAAAAGTACTAGAGGGCACAGCCTACATTGCCTACATATTGCTCAAGAATCCATGACTTCATGTAAGCAATGAATAACTATAGAATCGTTTAACCATCATTAAACACAATACTTGAGCAGAGAAAATAGAAACAAACCTCGCTCTTGGGCTTGAACAATTGGCAAAGCCATTCAAACCTCTCATCAGGAACATTAACTCGTGCCTCATTGGGCTCTATGGTACAAAAAGGAAAATTTTCCGCTGGTATAGATAGTTTCGTAAGTGTATTGAAAAGAGTAGATTTCCCCACATTTGGTAATCCAACCTGCAAATTCCAATACAAACACCTCAGAACTTAAGTAATAATAATCCCAAAAACTCAACATACCCTTTCGTCCTTCCATAAATAACATAACCGGGGTACCTTTTCTTTAATAAATGGCGCCTGCCTTAGGTCGCATCTCGCATTAACAACAATACATTTATACAAAATAGCTTGTAACCCTCTTTTCTTAATCACTGATAAAAACCCTTAAACCCCATTTCTTGTACAGTTCCCATGCAAATGAAACAACTTATTTTAATCGCCTGCGCACTCATAATGAGTTATGTAAAAACTAATGGAGACAAATCGCTACATACGTGCAAAATCAACTTCAACCTCAGTGTTCATTGGATTGTTCTAATGCTAACCCTCAATCGAAATCACAGTTAAATAAAGAAAAAACTTCACAATACGCCCAATTATCTAAGAAAAACAACTTAGAAGATATCAAAATGATGAGAATTTGATTCGAATTCTTACAATTCCGATCTTGAGGTGAGAAGAGAATCGACCCAGGATGGGGCTCTCAGCTGGAACCTCTTTCCCTTTAGCAGCTTTTGGAGGCATTTCAAGTGATTCGAGTGAGCTTTGGGGATTCAAATGGTGGTGGTGGTGTAAGCTTTCACTTTGCTACTGCTGGTTTATGGTTTTGTACGGAGATTGAACGTAACTTCAACCCTAGTTTTTTTGTTTTGTTTTGTTTTTTTAATGGGATTTCACTATTTTCTTGTGGATTTGGAGCATGTCCAATAGGTTCACGGTGCTTTTTAACGCTAAATGGAGAGATGTAAATACGAGAAGAGCTAAGAAAAAAATTCCCCTGAATTTCAAATTTTTCTGAAATTTGATTTGATTTTTTCCGATTTTGATTTTTGAACGCTAGGTTGATTTTTTGATTTCCGTACAAATTTTTTCAAATATTCGATTTTGTCGCTCGTAAAACTCTATTTGCTTTAGGTCTAAAATGTTTTACCACTTGTGTTTACTTCAATTTTTAGCATTTTTTTGTGTATTACCCCTCATGTGAAAACCTCATAAACCATCACAGGGTCAAGAGGGTGGGGGAGGTTGAAATGGGGTTTTCACTTAAAGGGTAAAAGCATGGAGAGTGTGATAGAAGGTGAGGTCAACGGTGTTGACCTCTTTGACCCACGATCAAGTTGGTTTTGGAGTGTAAAACTAAATTGACGAACTGTGATTTATTGTATGTAGTCAAGGTAAAGGTGAAAAATATTTAAAACATAACTCTAAATTTAATATGAATTTACAAATTTAACATATCATTCTTTTCATGTGGAAGAATTAGTGAGACGATAAAAGATTTTAAGGTTATGTATGGAAGATGTAGGGAAGAATTGTTGGTAGTTATTATTGCTTTGATTAGATGTTTTGAGAAATGTTGTTTCAGCATACAAAATTGTTGATTACGATGAATGATTTTAACACACAGCCTCTCAACTGATGTCACACTCAGTTGAGTTGATTGACGCGAGATTGTCTCAATCACGACCGATAAGGTAAATCGAGGAACGTTCGTTTGTGGTTGACCCATAAGTCATCATCAAGGTTGATATCATTTCTTTCATCAATTTAGAAATGAAGGTGTGTAATCACATTTTCGCGTCATGGTGATACACCAAGGAAGTTAGTATAAAGAGTTATTTTCACATTTTCAAAGTCATGAGTTATAAGCAGCACATTGTCGGAAGAATGAACAATTTAAATCACATTGATAATGTTTATTTTTACTAATAAAATGATATCACATACGTGAGAAACTCGTTCATCGGGAATTTGGCTTTCCAACCAAATAAGATTGGTGTAGTTCTTGTTTTGATGATGGCCTAAAATGCCTGTAAAGTGTGCATGCAAAAAGTAATTAATAATCATTGAAATGTTAACTAACATACTACTTCCCATATAGGAACAAAACATAATTTAATGGAAATAAATTTAGAATTCTAAAGCATGTAGGTGCATTAGGATGAACTCTTATGGGTGCAGGACGTAAAGATGTCAAAGCCAATAACCTTATTTTGTTGTGTTATATAAATAGCATATTTTTGTAATAATGAAACGACAAATGAAAATGAGTTTAATCCATTTGAAGTAAATTACAATAATACATAGGTCAATAACCAACCTGAAATATTAATATATTGGTCTTAGAAATTATAAGTGTACGCAAAAGCAGATGGGATAGGAAAGAATAAGCAAGGAACAAAACTAACATAACAAACAAAAACCAATGCTGAAAGGAACCACATGACTAGGGTACTAAGAAGGGAGATGTTGAAGCTAAATGCAAGTCGTATGATATAGAGACCTTGTTGTCGCATGATTCAGAGACTTTGTTGTGGGGTTGATATTAGGAAACAAATATAAAATATGTTAGGTGATGATATCCATCTTTATATATAGATAGGATAAAATAAATATAAATGAAGGGTTTGGGAGTAGGAGTTACAAATGTTACTAGGATAAAAAAATAATTTATTTTTAGGGAGGGTAATTTTAGTTCAGACACTATGTCAAAAAGGGGGTGTACTTTAGTTGATGGTGCTAAAGAGAGATTTGTTGGGAAGCTTCTTTTCTTTGATGTGAAGGCTCCAAATAGAGAGTATTTCAGAGTGGATTAGTTTGAAGTTTATCACTTGTTGCAATAGCCTAATTCCGGGATTCGAACTTGGCATTTACACCAAATCTGATTAGAACGCTCAAGAATAGTAAACAATAATCAACAAGATAATTTAACGTGAAAAATATTTGAATAGGTTAAAAACCACGACCTCTCTTGAGGATTTTGAGAAAAAGAAGCTGATCTTATTGAGATTGCTAACTTATTACAATGAGTGTTATAGTTATCTAAAATTTTAGAGTAAAAATTCTTTGGTGTAGAATTATCCATCATTAATCTGCAATTCTCTTGTCCTATTTATAAGTCTTATCATATGACCGTTTGACGACCATTAATATTCTTAATGATGGACGTTACAGAGTATATGTAAGATGTTATTTGACTAGATTGTGTAACGTTCTGATCTCTGTTGTTATACAATGGCTCTATTGATGACTGTACACTTGCATAAATTGAACTGTTGATGTGGAGGTTGAAAGTGATGACTCGAACTAAGGAATGTTGAACATATCTTTAGTAGTGCTTCCTGTATGCTGATGAGGTCAAGGATGAAGCTTGAGTCCGAGATACGAAATAAACTATTACAAGACGACTCTTAACCAGGAGCACGAGGAGCCTCATGGACGAGTGGTGTTGGTTGAGAAATTTATGTTGTATTTGATTCATGATGTTGCTGTCTTGATTCAGATTGTGCCACGTACTCTTTTGATGAGATCAAAAGTTCGTATGTAGTTCGAAGATGAAGCCTGAGTTCGAGATGCAGAATAACCACTACAACTGTCCCCTTTCAGCCAACAGTACCAGAATACTTTCAGGCGAGTGGTGTTGGTTGAGAAGTATCATAAATGCTGCAGTTAATATTTGGGAATCATTTCCAATGTATATTCACGAGTATCTATTTGTGGCTTTTTGGGTTTCGAGACCCAATGGTTATAGTCAATGTTGTTTGCATGGGAACTTCTTTTGACTATAGGAATTTGAAGGGTCTACTTTAAATGTTTATCATATTATAAAAAGCATTTGGCGGTGAGTGTGATGAACCAAGTCTTCGTCTCTGATTCCTTTCTTCTATATTTTTAACTATTAAGAAGAACTTGACTGTTGAGAGTATGGTGACTACCAGGAACCAATCTCGGGAGTTTAGGATTCATAGAAAAATGAAGGAATTGTGCATTCGGTACATTAAAAACCAACCTCTGTATTTGCCGACACCGATTACTGTGTCGCTTACCTATTACCGTATGTCATATGAAGAAGTGATGGAGGCGAGGGATGATTATTATCAAATGGTGCAGTTTTACTATCTGCTGACATCTAAAGCGGATAGCCAAAATGGGCTACGTTTGTTGGTAGAGGAGGCTGTTACAACTGAAGATAAAGCGGCAGGCATTCGCTCGAGGGAGTCTCGCCGGTATCCTGCTAGTGAATGGGTCCTTTCTAAAAAATGGAACCTTATGTCTGTCTCTAGCATGCGGGGTGGAGGTTATGGTGGAAGAGGTGGCGATGATGGAGGAATCATTTTTTTCCATGGACCATAAATATTGGCCATGAAGAAGATCTTTCATCTGTGATTTCCAGTTCTAACTATTTTCTAGACTTTACAGCATGGGATCAGAGTTTGGAAGTTGTGTCAATTTTTCATCATCTTCCCTATGTACTGCTAAAAAACAATTCGAAATGTAACTGTATAAAGTAATATGTTGGAACTATTTAGAACATCTTGTTATCTGTAAGTATTCTGTATGAGAAGGTTTTGAACTAATGAAAATGTCTTTGTTCTGGTCTTTTGGCTCTTTGCATCGAACTTGTTGATGTAGTCTGCTATTGTAAAATAGGAGGCTGTAAATTGGTGTGATTTTATCAAGTGGTATGATAGGGAAAATCATGTTGTAAGGATTTCAGTGTATTGTAGTTGATTGTAGTTGCGAAATGACTTGAAGGATGGAAATATATATAGTTTTCTACGACCTGTGTATTCGAACTGGATGACGTAATATTTCTAAATGTAAAAAGGAGTGACATTGATCTGTAGGTACTACTGCTGGACTTGCTTGATCTTGCACGTTGCCAGTTGTATATTTGTTCTTATAAAATTGGAGGAGATTTTTCATAATATGGAAGGGATGATTTGTCACAATATTTTTTATTTAATGTAGATATTTTGTTGTCTCAAAAATGTGCTTAGAAAATATTCCTTCACCAAAATCTATGGGGTGATATGGATTTGCATAGATCTTTTTCATGGCAATAAAGTAGTGATTCTTGGCTGTTATGTTTTGTATCTTCTCCAGGGATACATTTGTTGTGGAGGTAGTTTGATTTCCCATGGTGAGGACTCGTTCTCAATGTGCTCATCAGGCAGCAGATGGTCGTTTTCATATTAAGGTTGATAAACTCTGTGAGCGGTATTTTTGTCGATTACCTTATGATGTTATGCTACCCGAATGTGTGATGCATTTCGTAGGTCGCTACTGAGTACCACGGTGCGGGAACTGACTGTTCGATAGCTCGCATGTGACAAGATTATTGAAGAAGACACAAGGGCTGCAAGAGGAGAGATAATCTTATGTGAGGAGGCGAACCATCGAAACTGTTTTAGATGCGACAAAAGAGATCGGTAAGCTCGAAGTGAGAGCTCGTACGAAGTATTATGTGATTATTTTTCTATGTTGGTATCCAAATAAATGTAAAATGATGAATGTTTGATGTCTAGATCTGATTAAATAAGAATAAAGTTTTCTGTTTTGCTATTTGTGTACGAATATTTGTGGAAGACAGTTGTAGGATTTTAACAACTGTACAGATCTCTTTGAATTTTAAATATTGATCTATTTTAGGAATGGTGTACGATCTTGGTAGAGTATAAAAGTATCGTGATTGGTCGTTTATACTGTATTGAGGAAGAAGTACAGATTTTTTAATGGCAGATAATAGAGACAGACGTGATGATATTAAATGTTATCACAGAAGTTATTAGAATGCTGTTACCAGAAAATATATGCCTGCAGAGACAGTAGGGATGGCTGACGTGTGTCAGAAGGAGCCGTCGTTTCATAAACCGAGAGAGAGTATAAAAACTTGTCTCTCTCTTCCTCATAAATTACCTACAGTTTCAGAGAGAGAAAAAAATGGTGTAAATCTTATTCTCAAGGAGAGGAAACGTTTAAGTTCTAAGTGTGATTTGAGAAAGAAATCTTCATCAGGCGATAGAAAACTGTCGAAGAAGCGATAGGAGTGCTCAATCTCAGTAAGACATCCGGGCAAAGTAGAAGATTGTTGTTCTTCAAGTACAAGTTGGTAATATAAAGATTTGTCCATTTGATTTGTTTAGTAATCTGGATAATATTTGTAGTAATATATTTGATATATGGAGTATCATGTTTGATATGTGTAGCAACCTTTCTGATATCTGTAATAACCTATTTGATATGTGTATCTGATAATATAGGGGTTTTCAATTTTTTGAATGAATATGAGATAATTTTAGAGTAAGAGGATTTTTTTGTATATAAACAGACTATAGAGAGAGAGAAAATGTTTGCTTTAAAGAAGGAGAGGGAAAATTAAAATGATTGATTGTTGCTTTTTGTTTTGGGAAATTGTAAGGTAGACGTGTTGACTGGGTAGAAGATGGGGTTGTGGTTACTGTATGTAGTGTAGAGATAATGATAAAATATATTTTATATCTGTAGGTCCAGTATACGTTTGAAAACTAGCATTTCCACTAGTAAATTTGTAGTATCTTCGAGTTCAGATAAAATATCGTCTTCATGAAGGGAGGACGATTGTAGTGTCATGGAAGAAACTGTGAATAGTGCAGAGACGATCATAGATATTGGGGGGCCCAATAAAATTGCGACAGTGATAGAGAAGGAGAATATAAAAGAGAAAGATAAAAATTTTGTCATTTACCTAAAGGGAGTGGATGTAGGAAAAGAATACTTAAAATATAAAAAGAAATTGTAGGGAGAGTGGGGGAGTTATGTGGAGGATCAAGGTCTCTGGTTCAGGGCCTATGTCCCCAGGAAAGGGGAGGAGACGGTATACTATCAAGTCCCATGCCTGGAAAAGTGGAAGAAGCATAAAGGGATTAGTGAGGAGGTGAACCTCTCATACTATAATAGTCTGGGGCTATCAGGCCCGAGTAATGGGTTTTTATGTCTTTTGAATCAGGTCGCATATGGCCTTAGAATTCCTCTTACCTACTTTCAGAAAGGTGTCATGAATGTATTACAGTGTTGTCATGCCCAGTTGAATGGGAATGTTTACGAGATAATGATGGTATGTGAGGCACTGAATGAGAAGTAAAAAAATGAAGGGACTGTTAAGCAGTTCGAAGCTGAAGATGTGATGAAAATTTATAAATGGAAATATATCGAGAGTTGAAGTAGTGGTTACCTGGATAGTGATTCATCTAGGCCAAAATTCTTTGATTTCAAATCTGCGGGTAGACCATGGAATGACCACCTTGCGTGGGTAGAGGGTAACTGTATGCAGGTTCCTGATGAACCAGCGCTCAAACTGAACTATAGATATTATAATCCGAGTAAGTAATGTTGACCAATCTTCAAATAATAAATAACTTGTCTTTGATTTGCTACTTAATGTTGTGTTCCTTGTTTTAGCATAACCCAAACCTTTATCTACGCCTGATAAGGCTAGTTTGTTTGACTGTATTACTCAAGATCAGGATGAGCTAAAATAGGTACTTGGTGAGCTCGGTATCCGTAGGGATAAAATGGTAGATTCTGTAGTACCCAAAGTTCAACGAGCTCACGAGAAATAAGCTATGGCTGAAGGGAAGGCTCACCTGACTGTGGATGATGTTTTTAGTCTTCCACCTCCTGTATCTCATACCACCAAATAGAATACTCGGAGGTCCAGGAAATCAACTCGACAGAGTACCTCTGCCACTGGGGTGGCGACCACAGAACAAGAGGTCGCCAAGGCTGCTTTTGTAGGTATGGAGAAGTGTGCAGTTGCTCATGCTAAGGTCGAGAAGAGCTCGATGAAAAGAAAAATGCATGATGAAGAGGGTAATTCCTGAACTTATCCTCATGCCGCAGCTAAGATAAAAGAGCTAGAGCTAAAATACTGTCTGATGGTTGGGACGGATCTAGAGCAGCTCGACGATAAGTATCACGAGCATTCTTTCGCGGTATGTGTTGAAAAGCATTAATTGTCTTTGTATTCAGACTAAAAGTTGTTGTACTGAATCTGTCTTTGTGTATGTTTGCACTGACAACTCTCGATGCTGCTGAAGGGAACAAAAATATGTCTGGAAAAGAGGAGCCAGGAGTTTGGGCGAAGTTTAAAGTTTAATCTGCTAGAATGAAGGAGCTCGAAGCTGAGCTAAAGTAAGAAAAGGATAAGAGAGTTGAAGATGCTACAACGGCTGCCGAGGTCGTAAAAAAGTATAGCGATCTGGTGAAGCATTACGTTGTTATGTCAAAATCGGTTAAGGCACTTTTAGTGCAAAGGTACCACTTCATCCAATCATATTATGATTTTAGATTGAGTGTAGTTGATGTTGAGCTGGGCCGAACTGGTAGATATAGTGAAATAGTCTTTCCTTTAGAGGTTGTTGATGAAGGGATGGCTGATGCTGCTACTACGCTGGAGAAAATGTTGAATCTTCCACCATGAAGTATCGAGCCAGTCCTATCTGTTGAGAAAGTATTAGACCCTCTATCGAAACGTACTGAACCAGTTCCTCTTCTTGGGAAGACATTTGATCCTTCTTCGGAACCTGCTAATCCAGTCCATCTTGTTGGGTCGCCATTGAAGGCTCCATCTGAGGTAGAAATTAACAAGAATATCTAAACCTTCTGTGGTATTCTTTTTTTGATTTGATGCAGTTCGTGTGATATCAATGTGATTGTACTATGTATTGTCATTCTTTGTTGAAGTTGGAGTGATGATTTAAAGCATGTTCATCTTGGATGTCTGTATTATAACAAAATATGTGTACTCTGTGTAGGGGATAAAGCGACTGAAAAAAACTAATTCCGAATTAGAGAGGTCGTTGAGTTGGGCGAAGGGTTTTGTGGCTCGTATTCAACAGGTACTTAATAAAACTGAATATGAGATAAGGCAATTTAAGGAGTTATATGACCTTCAGTGTAGATATTCTAAAATAAAAATAGAGAGGGACGAGGCGTTAAGAAAGGAAGAGGAAATGGGGGTATTAGTTCGAAATCTAAAAGAGTTGACCTATTTTAATAACCCGAGTGATAGAGCTATCTGTCAAAGCATGCTAATAGCTCTGACAATGTATTTTAAGGTCGAAGTAGATAGTGAACGAGGTTTAAAAGAAGTTTATGTAGAGCTTTTGAAGGAATGAGGTATAGTTCTGGATCTAGCTCGGGTTATGTTTTTAGTGTAAGATGCACATAATCGTCATAGTTTAGAGGTGAGAAAGTGTTTTACTCGATCTGGTATGTCTGTTGTATGGGGCGATGTAGAACCTTTATCTAATGTATTTGGCTTTATGTAGGATCGGAGGGTCATGCGAATTGTATTTTTTAGGATAAGAAAAAAAAAGGTTCAACAGCAATTAGAAGGTGAGTTAAAGGAGTTACATGATGAGATATCATAACATGTTGAACAAAAAATATCTTTAGCAACTCGATGTCAAAAAAGTGATTATTCGAATGAAGGTAGAAGCTGATGTGAGGGTTTTAGGTGTATTGCAAAAGAAAATACGTTAGTGGCTGCACAAGGCGCATATGCAATTGAAGGAGTATTTGCATCTGTCTCGAGCAAAAGTCGTTGCTCGAACAGAACATGAATGCCATATAAACAGTGTCATTAATTTTTATGGGGGAGAACTGGCGAGGGTAGAGATTAAATTTAGGAAGTTCGTAACGGAATGTGAGAAGGATTTTGATGTGAAGAATGTTAAGGCTAAAAATATGTGGTTCACTAAAGATGAAGGTGAAATTGTTGGTGAAAAACCTATTCCTAGGTCGAGGGAACTTTTATCATAAGAGGATGAGGAGGAGGTAAAAAATCTGAGACCTCGATCACGGCATAAACCACGCCAGCAGGAGGTGGTGACTTTTACAACTCCTATAGATGTTCAAGTATCAAGTAGAAAAAGTTTGAGAGAGAAATGGCAGTCCTCGCATATCTCAAAGAAATGAAAATAGGGTATTCCCATGTTCTTTTACCTGCCCTGCATATGTGTTAGTTCTTTTTGTACTGTTGTGATGATAGATGTAAACTGTTTTCTATGATAATAAATAGAATGATGTATCTAAATTACTCATATGCCATGTTCTTGATTTAAACTTGTTAACTGTGTCATGTAATATGTTGGTATATACGACTATTATAAATGTAAACTGTTATGACAGGTGGAACTGACATCTAGTCAAAGTTAATGTGACGCATTACGCGTCCAAAATGAACAATTAAATGTTGGGCTAAGTTCATGTCAGGGGGCATTACAGAGAGTTATTATATTAGAAGAAAATTATAAAGTAGAGATTTAAAAAAAGCGACGTACTACCCATGTGACGGAGATGCTCCAAGAAAAAGATGCTTACCTAGCCGTTGCATTGAGAAAGATAGAGGGTTTAAAAGAAGTAATAAAAAAAAAGAGTGTTGAAGCTGTAGGCATCTAAGAACAATCTAGCCAACAAGGGGCTGAATTGACATCTGCTCGTACCCAAGTTACAGAACGGTTGGCAGTAGTAAAGGAAGAAGGAAATACTTTGAAAGACTTGCAATTTCAAGTAAATATGCTAGAGGCGGAGATAACCAATATGCGAGTGCGTGCTTGTAATTATGAAATATTGTGGTGAGTTGCTGATGTGATCGTAAAGAAGTTGTAAAAGGTCCACAATCAACAGAGTGAAGGCATAAACAAGGCTTGGAACGGTATACATATGTTATAGCATACTGTGCAATTGCAGGATTTAGATATCTTGGAGTACCGAGCAGAAAATGACAAACTATGAGATACGAATATGAAGCTAGATGCTGGCCTAATGCGGTTGGAGATACGTCTCGATGAAAGGAGGGTAGAATGTGAAGGCCGTGAAGCTGAAATGGAAGGGTCGATATCTTTAATTTGTCATATGGAAGAATTCATGACAGTGTTGGAATCTCGTAATGCTGATGCGGGGGATGGAAAAAGACGAGTGGAGAAACGCTGTGAATATTTGGAAGCTACGCTGAAGAAAGCGCAAAGTAAGCTTATCAAACTTATTCTTTATAAACAGGTAAAAAGTGAAGCAGGCGATGTGCGCGAGAAAAAGATGATAGCAGTAATTTCGTATCATAGTTCAAGAGACTGGAAGTAGAAAGTAAAATGGTATATGACAGTTTAGTTGCCAAAGGTGTGCAGTGTAAGATGAAGTTAATACGATTTGAGTATTTAGATCCCATGATGGCCAAAATTGGCTCTCTCAAATAGAGTATGGTTAGAGAGGGAAAGAAAATTGTTATAGGGAGAATGCCAAAATTTATGCATCAATGACTGTATAAGGGTTGTGCACATGACGTTGGAGGACTTTCTAATTTAGGTAACGATTCAAGTGATAGTTCTAGTGAGGAATAAGGTGTAATGAATGTGATAATGTTTTATTATACTAAACAAATATAGTAGATAAAGTGTATAATGAAATGACTAATGGCGAAAGAATGATCTGTACTAACCTTACGAGGAACCAACAGTAATGTATGGGTTGGATGCCTATTTTATAGAATGATTCCAAAGGTTTTTGTATAGTAGATGGTTGCTAAAGAAACAACATAGAAGAACATAGAAGATCGGTTTGACTAAAGCCATAAATAACCTGTAAAGTGATATGTGATCGGTTTGGCCGAAGAAACAAACAGTCTGTAATGTATAGATGATCAGTTTGGCTGAAGTAAGAAACGATCTGTATAGATGATCAGTTTGGTTTAAGCAACAAATAATTTGTATAGATGATCAGTTTGGCTGAAGCAACAAATGATCTGTAATGTATAGATGATTAGTTTGGCTGAAGCAAAAATAGTCTGTAATGAATAAATGATCAGTTTGGCTGAAGCAACAAACGATCTATAATCTATTTATAAAAGTACTTGTTGGATATACTAGAAAAGTACTATAATGTAGGGCAATCGAACGCAAGTATTTCATTGGTGTAAGATTGACGTACGATGAATATGTTAGATAGAGTACTGTATGAAATAGTAAAATGTACTTAGATGTATGGGGATCAAACATAAGTCTTGTATTAATGTAAGATCGTCATACAAGAAGATAGATTAATTGTAGAAAAGTACACTGTGATAGATTATTATTCAGTGGCGAGATCATAAGAGCCAATACTACTTTTTCCAATAATGATAAAAGGACCTTCCCAATTTTTAGACAGTTTGCCCGCATTGACTTCTTTTTTGTGTTTGGGAATTTCTTGCAGGACGAGGTCTTTGATTTTGAACTCTCTATGACTTTGACGTGTTTGTTGTAAGATTGGGCTAAAACTTGGTGGTATCTTCCCAAATTCATGATTGCTCTGTCCCAAGTCTACTCGATCTAATTTATGCTATATGTCAATTGGAATTCATTTTCTTCATCTGTCATGGTATGGTTACGTATTAGGTGATGATACTAAGTGGGGATGATTGCTTATGTACCATAAGCCAGGAAGAACGGCATGCATCCAGTTGATACTCGAGGTGCTGTTCGATATGCCCATAATACATGTAGCAATTCCTGGACTTAGTTACCCTTCTTTTCTATTAAGCATTTTTTGATTCCATTCACGATAGTACGATTATTGATTTCGGCATGACCATTACCTTGTGGGTAATACGGATTGAAAGGAGAGTGTATGATATTGTGCTGATTGAAGAATTTGACAACTCTAAAGCCAACGAACTGAGGTCCATTGTCGATTCTGATGAGATGGGGGTAGCCAAAACGGATGATGATGGTTTCCCATATAAATTTGATGACTTAGTCTTCACGTGTGTGACATAGAAGGAGTGCTTCTACCCATTTAGTAAAATAATCCATTGCTACTAAGAGGTATTACTTTTACCAGGTACAGTGGGGAATTCTCCTACGAGGTCGAGTGCCCATCTTTTAAATGGCGAAATGACATTGTTGGAATGGAGTTCTAAGGCTGGAGATCAAATTTGGGGGCCATGTCTTTGGCAGGCATCATATTTGCTTGAGAGTTTAATGGCTTGAGTTTTTATTTTAGGCCAAAAGACTCCTTGAGTAAGAGCTAAATTTGCTAGAGATCGTCCTGCTGCGTGGGAACCACAAGTGCCTTCGTGAAGTTCATGCAGGAATTTTTGAGCTTCTTTGCTGGACAAGCACTCGAGATATGGTCCTGTGACCGAAATTTAATAAAGGAGATCGTTTTCCACGATGTATCGCTTAACATTATCAAGCACACGTCTCCTTTTAGTGGGATCTATAGGGAGTTCTCTGTCAAATGTATTTTAAGTTTTAATATACTTAAGGAAAGGTCATCCCCAATCATCCTCGTCCTCTTCAACGCCCCCAATATTAACAAATTTTGAGCTTATGATGTTAATGCTGGGGGTGGATAATACTTCAATCTTAAGATACCGAGCTTTCGTGCCAAGGATTCCTGCGAGATAAGTGAGAAAATCAGAATGTCTATTTTCTCTATGTGATAAATATTCAATAGTAATCCTCTTGAATATGCATATTCTGTCGACTACTGCTACTGCGTAATCAATCATCTTTCCATTCTTCTAGAATTTTTATGTGTAATGGTCCACAATAATTAAAGAGTCCAGGTACACAGACTACTCGGAGACTCTAATCTTGAGAGCCATATCCAGATCGTGAATCATTGCTTCATACTCGGCCGCATTGTTGGTAGCTTAGAAATTGAGTTTAATTGCTTTTTCGATCCTGTCATTGGAAGGTGTGATAAGCATGATTCCGATACCTGATCTTGCAGGTCTGGAAGATCCATAAGTTAAAAGACGCCATCCCTTTTGAGTTATCCAGTCTGAGTTTTCTTTAAACTTTTCTTCGAACTATTCTTCATTGGTTTCCGTGCTGTCCTTTTCTCAGTTAGGATCTTCTACCAGGAAGTCTGCAAGAAAATTTGTTAATGCTTGACCCTTTTCAAAATGTCGTGGTTCGAAACGGATATCAAATTCGCCCAGTGTGACTAACCATTGTTGTACTCGTCTGGATTTTTCTCGCTTAAATAAAATTTATCGTAAAGGGTAATTTGTCACTATTCGAACTGAGTGGGCTTACAAATATTGTCTCAATTTTTGTGATGTGTATACGAGAGCTAAGAGTAACTTCTCGACCTTGGTATACTGAGTTTCTACTGGAGTGAAAGTTTTACTGATAAAGTAGACAAGTTTCTCTGTCTTCTCATCAAGTCGAATGAGAACAGAACTTAATGACTCGTCGGTAACTGCAAGATATATGATGAGTTTTTTCCCTTCTTTAGGTGTACATATCACTGGTGGTGAACCCAAGTAACGTTTGAGCTCCTGAAATGCTGCTTCACGCTCTGCTATCCACTCGATCTCAGGATCTTTCTTAAACTTTTTTATTGTTGTTCCATTACGCAATAGATTGAACAACCAATGACATCGATTTGAAGACTTTGAAATAAAACAATTTATTGCAGTAATCTTGTTTGCTAATTTATGTATGTCTTTCTTTGTTCTTGGAGAAGGCATAGACAATAGAGCACGAATGCGATTTGGATAAACTTCTATGCTTCGCTTACTGATCAAATGCCCTAAGAATTTGCCTTATTGAACTCTGAACTGGCATTCATTAGGGTTGAGTCGCATTTTGTAAAAACGGAGGATTTCGAAAGTAGTGTACAAATTCTCTATATGGTTCTCCTTCTTAATAATTTTGCACAACATATCGTCAGTGTAAACTTCCATCATTCTTCCAAGGTGATCTTTGAACATTTGAGTCATCAATCTTTGATACGTGGCTCCAGCATTTTTGAGGCCGAATGGCATGAACTTATAGCAATATAAGCCACGTTTTGTAATAAAAGCTACTTTTTCTTGATCATCCGGTAGCAGAGGTATTTGATTGTATCCTGATGCGGCATCAATCATAGATAGAAGTTCGTGCCCCAAAGTAGAATTGAGTAAATAATTTATGATAGGAAGTGGGAAACTATCCTTTGGAGTGTATTTGTTGAAGTCCGTGAAATTCACGCACACTCTGATCTTGTCGTTATTCTTTGGGACTGCCACAATGTTCGAGATCCATTCTGGGTAATTGATCTTTTGGATAAAACCAACTTCGATGAGTTTACCGATCTATTTAATAACTTCATCCCGAAGTCTTGGTCTTAACGCTTTTTGTTTTTGTTTGACAGCTTCGACCTTATCTTTCAAATTGTGCTTATGGCAGACCAGATTTGGATCAATGACTGGCATTTTGTGAAAGGTCCAAGCGAAGATATCACTATTGTCTTTAGGGAATTGGATGAGGGCCTCTAATTCTACCATTGGCAGAAAAGTGCCAATGTATGTTCCTCTCTTTTCTCTATTAATTTTGACATACTCTGTTGTTTCTGCGTTTGGTAAATGGTTTTCTGTAGAGTTCACTGTATAGTTTTATGCGATATTTCCTGTAATTGCTATACGTGTTGTGGTTCTGAGGGTTTTGGAATAATGATAACATAATTTTCACATACTCGAGCTAGCTTCTGACTTCCTTTTATTTCATATATGCCACCATTCTATTAAAATCGCTACGCCAAATGATAGGTAGATGGAATAGCTTGCATATTGTGTAACCAACAACGTCCCATTATCCCAAAATAATGAGATTTTGTATTGATAACATAAAAGAAAACGTCAAGTATTACGGGTCCTGCCATAATAGGAAGTATAATCTTTCCTTCATGTTCTTATCTAGATCTGTTGAATCCTCAAATATCAATGTCACTGGGCTGTACCTTGTTGGCCAATCCAGGAGGATCTAGTATTTTTTAAAGATTTGTCAAAGTCGTTCGAATGACTTTGAGTGTCGTTCAAACGAGTTGTCATGTCCTATAGAATTTTAGCCCAAAACCATATTTTGTTCGAACACGAGTTGCCATGTCCTCTGGAATTTTGGTGATGCCTTTTGGGTTATGCTATGCTTTGGCGATGTTTATGCGGCTAATGAATGAAGTACTTCATGCGTTTATTGATAATTTTGTGATTGTATATTTGGATGATATCTTGATATATAGTCGTACATGGGAGGAGCATCATGGGCATTTACGTAAAGTGTTGGACGTGTTGCGATCACAATAACTTTTTCTGAACGGGAAAAAGTGCGAGTTTGGGAAGCGGGAGCTAGTCTATTTGGATTTTATTGTTGGTGGCGGCGAGCTTAAGGTCAATCCAGAGAAGGTCCCGGTCATTACTAATTGGCCTAGACCCCGCATAGTAATGGAAGTGAGGAGTTTTATAGGTTCTTGTCAGTACCTACAAAAATTTATTCGGTATTTTTCATAAATTATCGCACCGTTGCATTCTTTGACAAAGACCGGGGTACAGTTTGTGTGGAAAGAGCACCATGAGAAGACTTTTTTGTTACTAAAGTAGAAGATTAGGGATGCACCAGTGTTAGCATTGCCTAATTTGCTGCGGCCTTTTGAAGTTGAGACAGATGCGTCAGACTATGCATTGGGGGCAATCTTCAATCATTTTACAGGATGGGAAGCTGGTTGCTTACCATTATGAGATATTTATAGGAGCAGTATGCAACTATCCTACCTACGATAAGGAGTTCTATGCGTTGTATCAATCAGTGAAGCATTGACGGAGTTACTTATTAGGGAAGGAGGTTATCGTACATTCCGATCACAAACTATTATAGTTCTTATCTATGCAGTCCAAGCTTCAGCAAGCTCGCCATATGAAGTGGATGTCGTACCTTTAGCAGTTTATCTTATTGATCAAGTATAAGAAATGAGTGGACAACAAGATCGTTTATATGTTATCTCGACCCCCATTGCAACTATTTCCGATTTGTTGGTAGCTATGCAGATCCAGCCGATTGTTCTTTCTGAGTACATTTCAGGGTATGCCGACGACAAGGAGCTCTATATGATTTATGAGAAGTTACTGCAGGGCAAGATGTATGGGTATGTGCTGAAGGATGGTTTAATTTTCAGGGGCAGTCTACTATGTATTCTTGAGGGTGGAGGCCGTTTATAGTGGATTCGAGAGGCACATTGTTCATAGGTTACAGGTCATTTTGGGGTTGAGAAGACTCTTTTAAATTTATGGCGTTAGGTCTATTGGCCAAAGATGCAAGTGGATGTTGCTCGTATGGTTCGTGGTTGCGTGCTTTGCAACACATCGAAACCTTCCAATAGGAAGATATGACTGTACTTACCATTGTCAGTTCCTAGATGACCTTGGGAGAGTATTTCGATGGACTTTATAGGTGGTTTTCCCATGACCCGGTGTAAGAATGACTATTTGTTTTTGGTAGTAAATCGATTCAGCAAGATGATTATTCTTATTCCATGTCAGAAGACGGTCACAGAGGAAGGAGCAACGCGATTGTTTTTCAGAGACGTCTGGAGGTATTTCGGGCTCCCTTCTTCTATTATTTCTGATAGGGATAGCCAATTTTTGAGGCATTTCAGGAGATCGTTATGGGGAATGATGGACATTAAGTTAAAGAGAAGTACCGCTTTTCATCCGCAGACAGACGGGCAAACAGAGGTCGTTAATCGTACTTTGGTACATTTATTACAGGGATTCCATTCTAAGCATCCTAACACTTGGGATGAGAGTTTACCGTATCTTCAGTTTACGTTCAATTGGGCGATTCATGGATCCACGTTGAAGTCTCCTTTTGAAGTTTGTTTGGGGTACTTGCCACAAAGCCCTTTTGATTTGGCGTTTAGTCTTGGCGACAAGACGGTATCCGTGAAGGAGGAAGAGGGGTAGGTTAAAGCTTAACATTTTATTGAGAAGATTAGTAAAGTTCATGAGTTGGTTGAAGCCCAGTTAAAGAAGACTCAAGTAAAGTATAAGGTTTGCCACAACAAACATAGGGTTGAGTGTACTTTTCTTGAGGGCGACCTCGTTTGGTTGTATTTGGGTAAGGAACGGCTTACGAGGGAAGGTAAGAAGCTCAAACCTATCCGTTATGGTCCGTTTTTGATACTTAAGAATATTGGTGACAATGCATTCCAGTTGAATTTGCCACCTTTCATGAAGATGTATTCGGTGATTAATGCTGAGCATTTGAAGCTGTTTGGGCTGTCTCTTTTGGATGAAGACTCTGCAATTGATACTCACCTACCGTCAGTTGATGACTTATGGATGGAAAAAAGAAGATTCGTTGCTGGATGATGGCATTCTAGAGCAGAAGGTTCATACTATAAGATGGGGTGCTATTGATTCGTTCCGAGTTAGAAAGAAGGGTCAACTACCAAGTAAGTCGAACTGGTACAGTAGGGAATTTGGCATCCCCACGTTCCCACATCTCCAGTTCTAGCTTGAGAAGGAGCTCAATGATCCTAAAGGGGGGAGCCATGATCCAGGAGGATCTAGTATTTTTTAAAGATTTGTCAAAGTCGTTCGAACGACTTTGAGTGTCGTTCAAATGAGTTGTCATATCCTCTAGAATTTTGGCTCAGAGCTATATTTTATTCGAACGACTTTGAGTGCCGTTCAAGCGAGTTGTCATGTCCTCTAAAATTTTAGCCCAGAGCCATATTTTTGTTCGAACGTGTTGGGTTTCGTTCGAACGAGTTGGCTTTCGTTCGAACGACCTAGACAACTTTTCTAGGGTTTAGACCAATTAGTCGTAAAGTCGTTCGAACGACTCCCTAGTTTGTTCGAACAACTTTGACACTGTTTTGGAATCTCAGGCGTTGTTTTGCCTCGAGATCCGTTCTTTTATGATTTTCGAGTTCCCTATTATATAAAGGGAACTTTGGTTATTTATAGGTTATGTTAGATCTGAAGAGAGTTATGAGGGAAGCCTAGGGTTTAGAGTTTTTATTATAATTACTTCAAGTTTAAGTAATCGAATCTCTATTTTTCCAAATCTAATTAGTATTCTTCATTCTTTCTACTAACCAAAGTTTTTCAATCAGATTGTGGATTACCAACCCTATCTGGTCAATCGTGCTTTGAAAATGTAATTCAATAGTACTCCCAATATCTATTATCATCGTGTGAAGTACCATGTTTCTCATTTTTAACATGATTACCATAACATCATGGTGATAATAGTTAATATGACGAACATCATAGTCGTCGAAAGAAATTCTTGTTCGCTAAGAGCTGGATGCAGGAAGCAAACAAGCTTTTTTATCTTTCTTGGATAGGTCGTGATATTGACTGACTCGTTGTTTTTTGCTTTAGTTCGATTGGTTGATGATCTGAGTCTCAATGAAGTGGCTAAGGGATATATGGTATAAATGCTTCTCTCCTGCCGGTTCCTTGGTTTATACGGCTTCTGTAGGAAGTTTGTAACTCCCGTTCTTGTAACTCTTAACGTCTATAATGTATTCATGCATTCGTCCGTCTCCAAAGATGTACTCTAACAGTCATTATAGAGCAAAACAATGTTCGGTCTCATGATGGCGAATCTTGTGGTGAATTCAATAAAGTTTGTTCTCAATAGGCTAGAAATACTGTGCATTTCGAAAAAATCTATCCTTCTAAAGTATAGGGTAAATGTTGGCTATAGTTACGTTCATCTTGGGAAGATATAGTTTTGGCAAGTTACTGCCCTTCCAAGGTCGTTCGTCATTAGATTTTGTCTATATTTTGTCTCCTCTCTGATCAACAACATTGTTAAAATCTTGGCCCTTAAATTGATCTTGAGCTGGCAATGTTGCCTTATGAGGCTTCTGCTTGTCAGACACCATTATATCCAGGTCAATATACCCGTTGACTTTTTCGATCATGTCCTCCAAAGTTGTTGGTTTGTTCAGGACGAGATACTCCTTCGCCCTTCCATCGACCAGTAAAACATTGGTGAAAGCAAAAATAATAATTTTATGGTCAAGCCGATCTACCTTTCGAGCTAACTCTAAAAACTTCTTCGTGAATATCTCGAGCTTCTCACCTGGCATCTACTTGAGGCTGAAAAGGAAGTATAGATTCTCTTCTTTGTCTTTGTTGAGCGAGTAATTCTTAAGAATTCTCGTAATTATTTGAAGGTCATGATGGATCCTTCGGATAGTGCGTGGAACCATCACAGGGGTTCGCCTGATAAGTTGGTAGGAAAGAGCCGGCATAGAATGTGGTTGAACGTAGAATGTAGGCCCAAAGCATCCTGGAACTCTTGGACGTGTTCCACTGGATCGGTTCCTTTGTATTTTTAGATTTTTTGAGTATGGAACCCGGTGGGGACTTCGCCATCCAATAGGTCCTGCACGATCGGGCTCTTCTGTAATCTGTTATGGATTCCTTTAGTCTGAGTATGGGCTTCGAGTAATTCTTTGATTCGCCTGTCAG
This sequence comes from Kingdonia uniflora, assembly GCA_014058105.1. Taxonomy (NCBI): domain Eukaryota; kingdom Viridiplantae; phylum Streptophyta; class Magnoliopsida; order Ranunculales; family Circaeasteraceae; genus Kingdonia; species Kingdonia uniflora. The sequence continues at coordinate 1,476,977 of JACGCM010001727.1, forward strand.
CATGTTCCTGAGTCACATATTGTCAAAATGTGGTGGTTGGGCGTGTGGCACATCCTTCTCCTGGATTGTGGTTGCCACTCTCTTTGCTTAGACATTCTTTTGTTGGAACTCAAACTCTTCGAGGTGAATCTTCTACATGCCTGACTCTCGACAGGCTGCCATCTACTTCTTGATGGACCTCCTGGATCGGGTTGGGCTCTATTTCCTGTTGGTGATGGTTAGATCGAGGGGTACCTCCTAGGTTATTACCTTTTGACGGAGGTTATATTCTGTCATTAATGGAAACTCGCGAGCCTTCTAGTTGTACACTTTTGTTCTTCTGGGCAGTGACCTGCTGACCCTGTAGAACCTTCAACGTGTCATGTACACTCACTAGCTATTGTTCCAGAGTAATACGTCTCTCTGTTTCAGAATTCAAAGTAGCCCGCAGATCTACTAGTATTGTACTCTCTCCTACCATAACGATCGGAGTACTTTGATTTGAAGGCGACATTCTAAAAAGTACACGATCAGCGGTTTCTGAGATAATGAGTTTGAGAACTTTTGTTCCTACAGACGGCGCCAAATGTAATAGCCTAATTCTGGGATTCAGACTTAACCTTTACAGCAAATGTGATTAGAATGCTCAAGAATAGTAAACAGTAATCAACAGGATAATTTAGCATAAAAAACCTTTGAATAGGTTAAAAAGCACGACCTATCTTGAGGATTTTGGGAAAAAGAAGTTGATCTTATTGAGATTGCTAACTTATTACAATGAGTGTTCTGGTTATCTGAAATTTTAGAGTAAGGATTCTTTTGTGTAGAATTATCCATCCTTAATCTGTAGTTCTCTGGTCCTATTTATAGGTCTTATCATATGATCGTTTGACGACCATTAATATTCTTAATGATAGACGTTACAGAGTATATCTAAGATGTTATTTGACCAGATTGTGTAACGTTATGATCTCTGTTGTTGTACAACGGCTCTATTGATGACTGTACACTTATATACATCGAACTGCTAATGTGGAGGTCGAAATTGATGACTCAAACTAAGGAATGTTGAACATATCTTTAGTAGTGCTTCCTGTATGCTGATGAGGTCGAGGAAGATGCTTGATTCTGAGATACAAAATAAGCTATTACAAGACAGCTCTCAACCAGGAGCACGAGGAGCCTCATGGAAGAGTGGTGTTGGTTGAGAAATTTATGTTGTATTTGCTTCCTGATGTTGCTGTCTTGATTCAGATTGTGCCACGTGCCCTGTTGATGAGATCGAAAGCTTGTATGTAGTTCGAAGATGAAGCTTAAGTTCGAGATGCGGAATATAAGCCACTACACTTGTTAGGTTTGCTTGCTCTAGGAGGTGTAGGGTGTGTGTATTGTTCTCTCATTCTTTTTCTGTCGTAATAAAATTGTCACCGTTGCTTTACAAAAAAAAATTAGAGTTACAAATGTTAATTTTTAATTATTGTGAAGGGAGTGGGAAGTTATATAGGTTATTGAGGTCATAATGATATGGAAGTTCAGAAGGGGGGTGAAGAGTGAGTATTGCAAGAGTTTGTTTGGAAGAGATTGCCATGTGGAAAAATGATGAATCACAATGTGAAAAAGCGGAAAAAACGACTTGGCAAGTCTGTCATATTTTTCTAAAAACGACTTTATTTTTGGTCGAAAAAAATGTCGTAATTTTTGCAGTAGTTTTTTGTTTACGACTTTTATCAGAGTCAAAATATTACGACTGGAAACTAAGTCGTAATATCTATCGCTGTTCGTAAAATTTGCAACACAAAAGTTAGTCAATTTTTTTATCGCAAAAAATAACATACGTATGAGTCGTAATTTTTGTCACATTTGTTGCATATTGCAACTCATTTATCCGTTGTTTTATGCGTCATAATCTAACGACTCCAAAATAAGTTGTAAAATCTGCAGCAATTCTCACAATTTTCGACGGAGATATAAGTCGTTGCATACTAATTTAACAAAATATTGTAATTTACAAAAAATAAAAAAAATACTTATTTATAAATTTTGAACTAGATGGATTTGAACCATCATCCTCTCAAGTTAATGAGCGCTCTTCCTTTTTTGAGCTTATAGTTCTATTAAGGTATAAAAATGCCAAAGTTGTAAAATTAGAAACGTGTATGGCAAACAACTTTCTTAGGCCGAACTAGACCTTTTGTTTCTTATTCTAAACTCTCATTGGGATCTGAAACGTATATTATATATATTAATTAATAAATATTTATAATGATATCTCACTTCCATCATTATTTTAAAAAAAAAAATTCAAACTTGATTAAGTAACATACTGTTGCAGATTGATATCTATGATAAGAGCAAACTCATAGTTTACCAATGTCTTTATGCCAAAGTCAGAGACTAAATTATATACATATATACTTAAAACATAGTATCATATATATAATAGACAGTTTAAAATATACCTCTCTATTGAGATATGGTGTTGCATAGGAAGTCAGATAACTTCTAAAATTCTCTTGGTTATGATCACCAATTATTCCACTTGCACATAGTTCTGTAACTTTGTTATCAAGCGCTTGAAACATACAACTACAAATCGAAACAATCGAATAAACCAATGAGAATATAATTATTAAAATGAGCAAGTTATTGCAATATATCGGAGAAAGATCCACTTACTTAAACCATATTGTAGCTGCTAGTAGTTATAATCCCCTACAATGCAATGACCTCTCAATCCATTAGTGTATAATCTTACAATTAAAAAAGGATAAGAATGATTGAGAAAAACCAAATGTGTGCAATTGCAAATCCTTAAAATCTCAAAAATGAAAAACAAGCAGCAAGTTTATATTAAAATTAAACAATAATGATATATAAATTACGGGTACTAGCAACTATGTACTTCAACTGCAGTTCAACATTTGTCTGGCTGCCCGAGCTGCAACATTACAAAGTAATCTACTTCAAAGAAGAAGCATGGCAGTTACAGTGCCTGAAGATTCAGAAAGTGCATCATCTTCGTTAATTGAAAGAACTATAATAACATCCACGACAACAACTAAAGGGTTAGGAACCACACCCTGAGATTAAATTAATAAAACCAAATCAAGGAATCTAGCTCTTTAGGTTTGGAAAGCAAAGATGCCCTTTTAAGAAGTGTTTTTTACATTTTAATAGCTTATCTCTCAATTATGACACACTTAAGATTTTCTCTAAAAAAATTCACTTTAGTTATACTGGGAATAATTTCTTTGAATTTTATGTTTCTTTGCCTTTGGTTGTAATCATTCCATTTCAAAAAGTTTGTTGGTAATTAAGTGATAAATACCTTCAACTTCTAAAAAAAAAATGCATCTTTATGTCTTTGAGTAGAGAGATAGAACATATGGGTGTTTTCTATATTCTCTAGGATTTGCATCCTCTATAGTTCATTGTGAAGTTAATTGTAGTTTATGAGAATTATTTGTTCCTGACCAGCAAAGTCTTTATCAGGCGTGAGGATAAGCATGCAGTGGCACTCCTTGCTGTAAAGAAGTCTTAACTAAATAGATTGATTATGGGATAAAATTGGAGAGGTCTAGAGGAGAAGAAGAGGATTCCAAAGGAATATGACATGGACATCTATATATATATATATATACACAAAAATTTTTGAGTAGTCACTACCATTTTTATTAACAAAAAAACAGCTTGATGTCTTCAAATGACATAAACCAAGGCACTCCAACAATACGAGCAATTACATTGATTAAATAAAGTAAACAAAGATGAAGCATACTTTTCCCATATATTAATATACTAGTCTACATTTGGTATGAAATCTGTGGAGTGAAGCATATCTTTCCCTCATGGGAACACATGGACAGTTCCAAAATCCTTGGTTAGCCTCAGCTGCTTTATCATCATAATGCCTAGAAAAACAACAACAACAACAACACGAGCGGTGTCATCAAACTTACGAATATACACGAGCAGAAGAGAAAGAAAGTACCTGCAAGGGCAAAGTAGTGCTCCTATTGAATCTTTGTGGTCTGCTAAACCCTTAATAACAAAAGAGGTAACTCCTTTATCCATGCAGAAGTATGTCCCTGAGCGATGAGCATACTGCTCTGAAAACTTCCTCATTATTTTAACAGATTTCTATGAAGGTTCCACTGTATGTATGCATTCATAAATGTACATCACATTGCAATAATTAATTAATCCTTTATGAATGAATGAATGAATGAATTACCTTTGGCACGTACGATGAGACGATACGATGTTGTCCTCCTCGACCACATTGATGCTATAGTTGTAATTGCAGCTCCAACAACACCTTGAATTGTAGTCATTGTTACGATCTATCTGAAATGAGAAAATTCGAATTTAATAACTAGGGTTTCAGGAAAAGAAATTTGACATAATAATGAGAGGAGATTTTTTTTAAAATCATTTGGTTTTATGTTTTTTTTATATATAAAAACGTGACACATGTGAGTGGCAAAAGAGGGAAACAACCAAAAAAGGGGTCAACCCAAGTTGACTTGCACTCGAAGGCAATTTGGGGACCAAAAGGAATATGTAACAAAATCTAGGTCAAAAAGCTAATATGCTGTTTTTATTGGGGATCAAAGTTAAATTTTCTCAATTATTTATTTTACCTTTAATATTTTTGTGTACTACAGTTGGAAGGTAAGGAATGAGGTGTTTAACAACATGGGAGTAATCCCTGAAGCTATCCTAAGAAACATTTATGCTGAGATTACTATAAGAGCATCCTTATTAATCACAAAGATTTATGATACTCTTAGAGATAAAGATATTTGTGCAAAATGGGATATCAATCCTCAATTCCAATTACCTTTGACAAAACTCTGTAATTGAAACCCCTGCCCCTCGGAGTGACCTTACTTAGTACTGATGGATCTTTGGATGGAGACTGTGGAGAAGTTACGAGAAGTAGCAACGGTGATATTCTTTTTGGGTACAGTGGTGGAGTATATGCAGTGACTGTGACTCAACATGAAATGTTTGCTATTTTGAAATGCTTAAAAAGGTGTGCAAAAAATGGGATTCGGGATGTTCATGTTTCAGCGGATTCTGCTCAAATGATTGACTTCATTAAGTACAAGAAGAACCCCCATGGAACTGTTTGCTAATTACCCGGCTATCATGAATATAATAGATAGTTTCACTGCATTTGACAGTTACCATGTATTTCGTGATGTGAATAGGTGTGCAATTTTTTTGGTATTACAGAAGTATATAGAAGTATAAAATCATATGAACAATATAGAGCGATAGCTTAAATTTACGCATTGCAATGTCATCCAGGAACAACTCTTATATTATCTAAATTATAAGGTTGCCCGCTAAGTTTGAAACTGCTAATTTACCCCTCATTCTAGCATATATTGATCGTTTTGAGGAGTTAAGGTTATCTTCCATCAAAAATCCAAAATTTTAAACATCAAGGGCATGTTTGTTTTGAGAAACTATGGGAAGGAAATGAGTTTTTGTTGAAAACAGTAGATAACTAGTCCAGAAATTTGATTTTCGTATGTTTGCTTGGAAATGGAGAAGGAAAATATCTAATTTATGCTTATCTGCAAGAAATAAAATACTTCTCCATTTTATGGCACCAACTCTAAGACCTTAATGTATACGATATATTAATTAACTAGTATAACCACTAGATGGAAGATGGAATTAGAGCTAGGGGTCAGAGGGCAAGGAAAGAGGGATAGATGAGAGATGTGACTATAATGGCTAAGAACTTTGGATCACTATATAGCACCTCACTTCCTATTGAGCCCATGGCATCAGCTCCAGCCTCCTTCATCTCCTAGCTACTCCTTCCAGTCTCCTACTTGCAATAGCCTACTGGTGGGTCTCCTTTCTTCTCTATAACCAGACATCCTTCCAACTTCCATACTAGTGTCTGGTCCCAGTGATCCCAAGTTGCTTCTTAGTCTTCTACGCCTACGCATTTCTAGAGCTAATTCTTAAACATCTTACTAAATGAGCTAGCCTGCGAAACCTCCTTTCCCCTACCTTAGTATGGCTAGCTACAATCTATGCTGCCTGATCTCTAGTGAAAAGCCATTGCTAAATAGTAGTAATGTCTCCCAGACTTTGTGTGGCAAAGTTGCACAAGATCGTTGCTTTTAGTCTATCTCTCTATATGTATTCTCCTCTTTGGCCATCTCCTTGCTGCTCACATGCTCAAGCTCAATGCTCTCCAACATCTACCTATGGCTTCTATAGGTAAGGTTCTTCCTTCTTTCATGAGCATACGCTACATAGCCACGTCCACCCCCTTTATCTTTTCATTAGCAAATGCCTCATAGCCACGCCCGCCCACCCACCCTCTTTATCTTCATTTCTTTCTATCTTTGCACCTTCTGAAAAGATTTCCTTTATATCTGAAATTTTCTTTTTGTAGATTTCCTTTGTTTTTTTTTTCTAGATTTTATTTTTCCCCATTTTTTTTGTAATATTTTTCTCTTAAGAAGTTCTCTTTACATTTTAATAGCTTCTCTCATAATTATGTCACACTTAAGATTTTCTCTAAAAATTTTTACTTTAGTTATATTGTGAATAATTTGTTTGAATTTCATTTTTCTTTGCCTTTGGTTGTAATCATTCTATTTAAAAAAGTTTGTTGGTAATTAAGTGATAAATACCTTCAACTTCTAAAATAAATGCATCTTTATATCTTTAAGTAGAAAGATAGAATACTATATTATCTGGGATTTGCATCCTCTATAGTTCATTGTGAAGTTAATTGTAGTTTATGAGAATTACCTGTTCCTGACCAGCAAAGTCATTATCAGGCGTGAGGAAAGGCATGCAGTGGCACTCCTTCCTGCAAAGAAAGTGTTGTTGTTAAGCAAACAATATGAGCAATTACCTTGATTAATTAAAGCAAACAAAGGCGAAGCATATATTAGTATAGTACTCTACATTTGGTATGAAATCCGTGGAGTGAAGCATACCTTTCCCTCATGGGAACACATGGACAGTTCCAAAATCCTTGGTTAGCCTCAGCTGCTTTATCATCATAATGCCTAGAGCAACAACAACAACAACAACAGGAGCGAGTAGTGTGATCAAACTTAGGAATATACACAAGCGGAAGAGAAAGAAAGTACCTGCAAGAGCAAAGTGGTGCTTCTAGTGAATCTTTGTGGTCTGCTAAGCCCTTAATAACAACAGAGATAACTCCATTGTATGTATGTATGTATTCATAAATGTACATCATATTGCAATAATTAACCCTTAATGAATGAATGAATGAATTACCTTTGGCGCGTACGATGAGATGGGAGCCGCGACGATACGATGTTGTTCTCCTCGATGATGTTGTAGTTGTAGTTGTAGCTCTAATAACACTTTGAATTGTACTCATTGTTAAGATCTATCTGAAATGAGAAAAATCGAATTTAATAACTAGGGCATCAGGAAAAGAAATTGGAGATACCGAGCAATAAACATAATAATACTTGTGAGCTGATGAGTTTGATCCTCAAAATAAAATGAGTTTCATCCTTATCTATACTCATTTCAGGCCCCTCAATCAATTTGGCCTTCATTCCCATGCATACATGAGCATCACCAGCAGTCCCTTCCTAAGTTATAAAGCTATTGCACCAGCAGTCCCTTCCTAACTTATAAAGCTATTGGGCCAACCTTGAATTGTAAATTTGATGTGATGGTAAACATTGCGGGTTATGCCACTTGGCTTCACTTGTATGTAGGAATGAGTGACATATAGGATCCAAGTTGATTACATATGAAAACTTCCATCCATCCTATTCCTATATTATGAATGATTCTACATAAAAGGGTAAGCAAACAAGTTTAAATATATAAGCGGAAGGAGGAGCATGATGAAGACCAAAGTATCCTTCCTTACTTGTAGTCTTTGAGTACAAGTAAATTAGTGTATTTAGACCCCTAAAGGCAGCAAATTAGTATATAGGTTTAACTTTACAACAAGGAAAGGATGGGATTATGGATTATGAATAGTGGTAGTGATGAACTATATTATTCAAAGTTATTCTATCATTCATTCAAAGAATAAATCCTAAGATAAGAACAATATTAGTTACATGTAAAGTTAGTTCACGGACCAAATTAGATAGATCACAACAAAGGCATACTTGTCTCGTTTCCTTCTATCTTGTCCAACCCTTTACATATATGTTTGTTATTAATTATACTTTCTTAATGTGATGTTTTATGGTTAAGGACTCAATAAAAATATAAGAACATATTATTTGCTTGTCATCGAGCTCGAAATGAATGCTAAAACTTAGGTTTCTCCTCCAATTACATATTTCCATGCAGTAGGACGAGTTTTGTTGAAATTCAGAGCAATCTAAAAAAATATAAAGGGAAACTGGATAAATTTTTTGCCTTTATGCAAGGATGAATCAGACCACTTTTTTATTCTTTTTCCAACAAAAACAAAAATTGATACTTAATGATTAAGTTGTAAGCAAACTGATAACAACATTCAAGAGATAAAGTAATAACTGGAAGCACATGTTTTCAACATTCATAGCCTCTGAAGAGCACAATCTCAACCTTTGGAGATGATTTTGGGGACTGTATATGTTGTTGCAGGGGATTCCAGTACAGTCCACTCTCGGCCTGGCAAGGTCTTGATCATTGTAGGGACTTATCCCTCGAGCTATGGATACTCGATCTCATCTATACCTTGAACTCCAGAAGACTCGCTCTTATCCAGTACCAGACTCACGCATAAACAAACACGTTAACAGTTACACATCGACCACGAACTCAAGCAGAATGTGGATCGTCCACAACAGATATAAACAGAACAAGTTAACATACACTTGTCTCCCACGAGCTTGCAGTTACACACTCAACTGCCCATGACTTCCACTTTCAAGAGAACGTGTTCAAGCACGATGTCAAGCTGAGAATAGGGTCTATAAAAGGGCAGAGCCCCAAAGGAAACAGGGGGGTTGACCAACAAATCTGTACATACAATTATCTGATCTCTAGCTATATTTTATGAGATTAACTCTTGTAATCAGATTCTCTCAATCTCTCAAGCAATAATACTACTTTCACAAAATCCTCCACTCGAGGTCGTGGTTTTTACCTATTCATAGGTTTTCCACGCTAAATCCCCTGTGTCAAGTGTTATCTCTTATTTAATTCTTGTCATAGTAGTTCTTGGTGTAAGGATCGATTTCAAGCTAGTTCGAGCTTTACGAAATCTGGTCCCTATATTTGGCATCGTCTATGGGAATCAAACCCACAACCACGTGGTTAAAAGCCACAATTAATATTCATCAGTCAAGCAGTATTCAATTATGGTTCAAACATGCTAATCTTCGGGAGCTCAGCCTAAAAGTTCAAGGGAACCTGATCGGGTTGCCAAGCTTCAGGCGAGCTTAATTGCCGAAGCCAAGAAACGGAGTCAGCTCGAGTGCCATCTATTGGAAGATCGAGAACTCCGCGAGAAGAAGTCAGAACGAGAGCGTCAAGCTCGAGTTTTGGTGACAAAGAAATAAAAAGCTCAGATGTTAGCTTTTCAAACAGCTCTGAAAGTATTACAGAACCGCCAACCACCACCAGCATTGAGAGAGCGCGAAACAGTACCAACAATCTCAAGGGTTTCCGTTCACGAGAGGTTAGGGCCGCATGAGGTACATAGTATAAACATTTCTAGGAATTATTGTGAGGATCCACAAGCACCGATAGTCTCAATTCATTTGGGACAGAAGGCGCAGACAGATATCAGCAGAGATCGCAGGCCATCCAAGCAGCCCGAGGAAGTCTTACGACCTCCTTACCGAGCCTCGCTTCCTGAACATGTGAGCGAGGAAATAGGTGACCACGTTCCCAAAATCATACGCCAAGCGGTTTCGGCAGTTCCGACAGTTCCAGTAGTTCCAGCAGTTCCAGCAGCTCCTATCCCTCAGCATTATATTTCTCTGGAACTCATGGGCCAGCGTATCAAGGAGATCATCGAACCAACGGCTTTAGACAAGAAGGACGACTCGCATAAATTATAAGGTAGTCCAATTTCCAAAGAATTCTTTGATATGAATGTCCCAACAGGTTTTCATACACCCAAGATCATCAAATACAAAGGAACCGAACCTGACCAGCACGTTCAACAATTTCGCGACTCATTGGGTTTGTATTCTAATCTGAATCACATCCTTCGCCGACTCTTCGTTACCAGTCTCCAGGACAAACCTCTCCGTTGGTTCCACTCTTTACCAGAAGGTTCGATTCATACCTTCGAGCAGTTACAAAAAATCTTCATCAAAGCTTATGCCCACAACAAAGACAAAGAAGAGAACTTATATTCTCTTATAAGTCTCAAACAAGCACAAGGGGAGAAGCTCGAGGAGTTCTCCAAGAAGTTTCTCGAACTAGCTCGGAAGGTCGACAATCTAGATTAGAAGACAGTCATGTCTGCATTCATAAATGCTCTGTAATTCAATTGCAAAGCTAAAGAGTATCTCTTCCTGAAAAGCACAAGACTCTCAAAGATATGATCGAGAAAGTTAACAATTACATCGATCTGGAGCAGATGATGCCCGAATCGAATAAACCTGTAAAGGCAGTCCACAATACCAAGGTTCCTTCTACAGATTCCAACAACAACAGCAGCTCGAGCGATCAAGGCGATCCTAAACGAGAAAAGGCAGAACCAGAAAGAGACAACAATCAGAGGTCGCAGAAACCATCCAGAACAGTCATACCAAAGTTTAATGCCAAGCTCTCCGTGATCTATCCCATTCTCCGGAAGGATAAATTTTTCCGTCCAGTTCGACATCTTGATCCAATAGCAGGCCGACCTTATTGCGAATATCACAAGATTAAACACTACATCATCGACAATTGCTATGGCTTGAAAAAGCTCTTGGATATCATTTTTAAGGAAGGGAGGATGCTCGAATACATTATTGATCTTCCCAGCTATAAAGGTGGGAGCTATCTGAAACAAGATGACGTGACTCAAGCAACTGAACAAGCAGAGGAGAAGCATCTATATCATCTCTAATGCAGCAATATGATCGAGATCAATCAAGTTTCAAATTCCAACAGAGTCAAGCGGGGGAAGTTGGGCGAGTGTTGTGACCTTGCCGTCCAAGACAAGGAAGCCAAGCTCCTCCCAGAGTCAAGCAGTCATCGAAAGGGAATCTCCTTTGAAGACTTCGACACAGGACATGTAGAGTATCTTCATCATGACGCACTAGTAATTATGCTCAAAATGAGGAACTTTGTAATGCACACCATGATGGTGGACACAGGAAGTGGGGTTGAGATCCTTTTCCAGAGTACGATTGACCAGATGGGACTCTCAGATCAAGTCGTTCAAAGTGAGATAGACATCAATGGATTTAATGGGTCCAAAGAAGTACGAGTTGGGAAGATCACTCTCCCGATCACAGCAGGGCCTACCACTATTAACATTATTTTTTACGTCATCAACGCCAAATCAAGGTATTTGGGAATACTAGGACGCTGTTAGCTGCACAATATGGAGGCCATCCCGTCCACGTTCCACCAAACGCTCTGTTTCAAGCATAATAACGGTATTTATGAAATCAAAGGAAGTCAGAAACTCTCTCGAGCTTGCGAGAATACAGTCTCACCAGTTCTCAACCATTCAGAACAGATTACTGCATAGCAATCACAGAAGGCTGATCACCTCGATGGTCAGTCTTCTCCAGCCGAGCCCGTGGAATACGTCCAGATCGATGGAGTTAGCCGAGGTACTTATATAAGTAGGAAATTAATTCAAACAGATAAAGAAGCTCTTATTTCTTTCTTCCAATCCAACAAAGATGTTTTCGCATGAAACTTCCAAGAAATGTCAGGCGTAGACCTCTCAAAATCTTGCCACATTTTAAATATCCACGAAAGCGCCACAGCAGTTAAGCGAAAGCAATGCAGGTTATCTCCAAGACTTTGAGACGAGGTGAACAAGGAGATCGACAAACTTATCGAGGTCGGTTTCATTCGAGAAGCCAAGTACCCAGACTGGATTTCTAATATCGCTGTTGTTCCAAAGAAGAATAGGAAGGTTTGGGTCTACGTGGATTTTACAGATCTAAACAAACACACGCTAAAGAACAGCTTCCCTCTTCTGATCATTCATCAGATCCTCGACTCTACAGCGGGTCGTGAACTCTTGTCCATGATGGACGCCGTTTCGGGGTACAATCAGATTCCACTATTAGAAGAAAATCAAGAAAAGACTACGTTTATTACAGAAAGAGGTCTCTACTGTTACAAGGTCATGCCATTCGGCCTTAAGAACGCTGGAGCCACTTACCAAAGGCAGGTCACAAGTATGTTCAAAGAATACTTGGGAGAAACAGTCGAAGTCTATATTAACAGTATGCTTTGCAATAGTCTAAAGAAAGAGGATCACATCTCTCATCTCTCTACAGTATTCAGTATATTACGATCCTACATAATGAAGCTTAATCCTGAAAAATGCTAGTTCGTTGTTCACTCGAGCAAGTTCTTGGGTCATCTTATCAGCAAGAAAGGGATAGAAGCAGATCCAGATCAAATTCGAGCTCTTCTGGAGATGCCTTCACCATCAACAAAGAAGGATGTACAAAAGCTCGCAGAAAAGATTGTAACAATCAACAGATTCGTATCCAAGTTCTCAGACTGATGCAAATGGTTATTTATGCTACTCAGAGGTTCTACTCAACGAGGCAAAAGTTCAAAGAACGAAGATATCAACTGCACACCAGAATGCGAAACAACTTTTTAGGAACTCAAAACTTACCTAGGGAGGGATCCAATCATGAGCACTCTGATAGGCAATGCGGAACAGATTATCTACCTCACATTTACAGATACATCTCTCAGCTCGGTTCTCATTCGTCTTGAAGGACAAATTGAGAAACTGATCTTCTTCATCAGCAAGACACTTACTCCAGCGGAAACGAGGTACTCTAAAATTAAAAGATTACTTTTAACTCTCGTTTACACCGCACAAAAGCTCAAGCACTATTTTCAAGCACATCCTGTCAAAGTCATGACGAACTTCCCACTTCGGGAAGTATTGTTTAAGAAAGAGAAATCCATAAGAGTACAGCAGCGGTCCGTCAGTTTGGGGGAGCACGAAATCAAATTTAAACAACGAATTTCCGAAAAGGGTCAAGCAGTCGCTGATTTTCTAGCAGACTTTCCAGTTTTAGATCCTGACTGGGAAGAACATGATCTAGATCTAGCCGAATGTGCAACAGATGAGTTTCTACCTTCCAAAACTTTTGATGATCGAGCATCATGGATATCTCAAAAAGGGTGGAGGCTCCTCACCGATGGTTCAGCAGAACCCGCAGGGTCAGGAATTGGGATCGTTCTTATTACTCCTTCCAACGACAGAATCGAGAAATCCATCTGTCTCGACTTCGAAGCCTCAAACAATGTTACAGAGTACGAGATACTCATTCATGGTCTAGACATGGCTCTCGAACTTGGAATCACTGAAATCTTGGCCCACACATACTCGTTTCTAATCGTTCATCACTACTCAAAACATTACAAGAAGAACGGTATCATGGTCGATTATGCAGCTCTGGTTACAGAAAAGCTAAACAAAATTCACAAAGCTACGCTCGAGTACCTCCCACAAGGAGAGAATTGCCACGCTGACTTTTGGCTTACTTAACGGGAGTATTGGGTACAGAATCAAGACACCTTCAAATCGAAGTTATTTATGGCCCTAGTATTAATCGTACTACAGTATATGCGATTAACACTGGGGGCGATGAGATGGCGGAAGATGATTGGAGGAAACCATTAATTACTTATCTCGGTTCGGATAACTCATGCAACGGGCCACTACAAAATGATCCACAACAGCGCAGACACATTATCGAAAATTCAAAGCGCTACACAGTCCAACCAAATGGCAATCTCTACAAACGTTCAGTCACTGGTCCATACCTCTCTAAGGAACTTGCCGACAAGATGCTTCGAGATCTACATGAAGGAATCTGTGGATCCCATACTGCAGGACGAGCTTTTGCTAACAGAGCTATTACCCAGGGAGTGTTCTAGCCAGGGATGCAGAAACAAGCTGAAGAATACTCAAGGAAATGCGATGCATGTCAGCGTCATGGAAATCAAATTCGGGCCCCTACCCTCGAACTCCATGCCAGTAAGGTGTACTGGCCGTTCAAACGATGGGCACTTGATCTAATTGGTGAATTCCCCAATACTCCGGGTAATAAGTAATTTCTCTTTATTGCCACAAATTACTTCACTAAATGGGTCAAAGCAATTCCTCTATGCAGAACTCGAGAAAAAGAGGTCATTTCTTTCATTTGGCAGCATATCATCACTAGATTTGGTTGTCCACATTTGATCCGTATTGATAATGGTCATCAGTTCGTTGGAGCCAAGGTCGTAGCATTTCTCAACAAACACAACATAATCCATTCTCCATCAAACTCGTAATATACCCAGGGAAACAGACAGGCAGAAATCACAAACAAGATTATCGTAGATGGTCTTAAAAAGTGCCTTATGTTACAGAAGAAGGGCATCTGGATACGTGAATTACCTTACGTCTTATGGGCTTATCGAACTATGCCGCAGAAGTCAACATAGTGCTCTCCTTTTCTACTTGCCTATGGAACTGAAGCAGTGATCTCAACGAAGTATCACCATCTTGTGAGAGACCACGAGCTCACAGGCAAAGAAAATGAGTTTGAATTGGCTTACAACCTTAATTGGATCGATGAGACACGAGATCGATCTATCACAAATCTTGCACTCGGGAGTTTGCTATCAATGACTGGGTCCTTCGAGAAATCCCAGATAACAGAAAAGATTCACATGCTGGAAAACTAGCAGAAAACTGGGAAGGTTCTTTCATTGCCATAGGTCAAACTGGTCTAAGTTCATACTATCTCATGACGGAAGCCGGTGACAAAATTTCAAATCCATGGAATACAAGGAGATTGAAGTTATATCGACGTTGAACAGCTCCTCCGTCGCTCAGCAAGGTTCAATCCACCTCGAGATTTCCCCTCCAATGTATGCACAAACTCTTTTCAATCAATGAAATCTCATTTTTATCACAAGAATCCTTACTATACAGTTCCCCTTCATCTCCAACATCTCTAAGGGTAAAAGCACAGTTTATCCTAGCTCGATTCCTAAAGGTAAAGCACGAGTAAGGAAAAAACTTGCTCGCTGCCGCTAAACTCCAATATCCAATATGGTATAAAAGCATAAATAATACTAGCTAAACCTCTGAGGACTCCGAAACCTCCAGGGCTGGGGCCATAAAGAGCCTCAGCATGCAGGATCAGGCCTAAAGCACGAGTGAGACGTTGCTCGCTGCCGATAAGCCCAGCTCTCCAATATGGTATCAAGGCATAGATAATACTAGCCGAACCCCTGAGGAAACACAGATCCGAGGCGGAGGCCATAAAGAACCTCTTAGCTTCCGGTGACCGCCTAAAGTACGAGCAAAGCTAATACTAGCTCGCTACTGCTAAGCCTCCTTAAAGTCTAAGGGTTGAAGCACATATAATACTTACTTCTACACCCACAGACTTCTTCTAATTCAATGGGTCAAACCAGAGAATAACATCTACTGCAGGTGTATAACTATTAGTTTCCCATATCAACATTTCAAATTACAACGCTCCTCTAAAGGCCTACATCAAGCATTGAAGCATCAACATCTACTAATTACAAAAGGTAATCGTTATCAGAATTCAAGTCTATTTCTTTTTAATTATGCTGGATTTTCTTGATGGGAGAGCAGTCGACCTTCCTCCCACAGCAGGAGTAGGTGAGACTGCACTTGAGCTTCCCCCTTTCTCAGTCCTGGATGCTATATATTCTGAAGCTCGTTCAGCAGCAATTTCTCTCCCTCGAGCTATTTGTTCAGACGTCGTGGTCCCAATACCACGATCCATAACCCCAATTGGATCTATGCTCGAGATATCGAGTTTACATACACAAGTCCTCCCAGAGAAGCAATCTTGCATCAAATCCCTCTCAACCTGCAGAAATTTTATTTCCTCGACAAAAAATGCTACCAATGCGCTTAATTGCCGTTGATGCAAAGCTTCACCATCACATTTTTCTTGCTCATGAACTACTAGTTCCTTAAAAGATTGGTGAGTAACAACAACGTGCTTGTTATCCTTCAAACGACGAGTTTTCGATTCAGCCAGTTCAGCTATTAATTTATCAATACGTTCATTCATCTGCCTTGTAAGATCTATCGACTTCTGCCAAGAATTTGTGAGATCAATACGCATATTTTCTACTAACTCTTCTTTTCGACAAAGAAATTCCTTCATCTCTCGACTCCCCACCACCAGAAGCAATTTCGCCATCCCTTTTATCCAATTCAAATTTGAGATCCATCTCATACTTCAATTCACGTACACGTAATTCACGCTCCAATTCAGAAATTCGAGCACAGAGTTGATTAATTCTTTCATTCATCTCCTTATCACGCTGCACAAACCTCCTCATATTTCCGTGAGCGTAGGCCAAATCGTCCACCAAACTTTTGTTCTTGGCTTGAACCTCTGCTAAATCAGCCCTGCTCTGAGCCTCTCTCCATTTTAAAAGACGTAAATCAACCTTCAAATGATCTAACCTGACGATCAAACTATCGTGTATTTGTGCAAAGTTACGCAATTCTAAATCTTTGCCCGTAATACTACTGTTCAATTTTTCAAAATTGGCCTCGGACACAGCCAAGTCAGTTCGCGCAGTATCCAGGTCGATCTCTTTCTTTAACAACTGCTCGTTCAGAGCACGAATGTTACACTTCATATCAGATATCTCGTCATTCAATGCTCTAATACGGTATTCAGCTAACTCAGCCTCATACCGAGAACCTGACGTAGCCTTTTCCTTCAACTCAGCAAGTTCGCTGGTAAGTTGGTTCAAGGCCAAATCCCTGCTCAAAATTGTTACAGTCATATCCTCGACTTGGCTCTTAGCATCTTCGAGCTTCAGAGAAAGCTTCACATTATCATCCAACCGATCTTTATACTGGGAGATCAAAGCCTCATATTCTTATGCATACTCAACATTATACAAAAGAGTCTGCTCTTCTCTCTCTCTAGCAACGTATAACTCCTTCTGTATAGCAGTTAGTATGGACTCACAACATCAGTATCTAATAGGGAAACAGATCAGCAGAAGCATACTGACAAACTTGCATTACAAACACCTGCAAGCTCGAGACAGCCAATGCCTCCTTGGCCTACCGACCAAGAAACAAGTTTTGGTCACAAGACAGAGTATGCATGCACAAACATCCTGAACTATAATAAACTTACAAGGTACATATCCCTTCTTTTATTAAATTTTTATTCATCTAGTTATAAATTTATCTGAATTATCTAACCTATAATTCAGCAGAAGATTTTTTCTCCACTTCAAGCAGGCCCTCTAAGTCCACAACTCTGAGGCGCGAGCTTTCTATCTCCTACAATACGGAGTTTCATAAGAAAAGCGTTGTTGGCATCAAACAACATTAAAATATTACAAAGCTCGAGTTCATGTTTCACGACCAATATTACATTACACGATCATTCTACCTGATCAATAGTTTCCTGATTATCGGCAACGATCTTTTCAGCAACATTCAGACCATCCTCCATTTCCTCAACCTCCTCTTCATCCATAATTTCCTTCTCCTCATAATTCCCTTGGCTAAATGCCAAAATATCTGCCTTTGTATACCTCAGCTGGTAGAGCTTCCCTGCAAGGTTGTTCCGAGAAGTAGTAGACGCGGTAACCAATCGCTCTGCTTCAGCTACATTTTCGGCCCTAACTTCTTTCAGCTTTAGGGCAACAACTTCCCTTTCTTTCTCCAGCTCCAATTGAAAAGCTTCCCTCTCCTGAGTCAGTTTCTCTTCAAACTGGTTTTTCTCTCCCTCGAGCTGGGAGATCCTCTTTTCCAGCTCAATCGACCTATCCTGGAGACCAAGCTGAGCCCCCCTCAGAGCACGAGCAAACTGCAAAAAGAAATAAGTCAGCTCAAGCAACAAAATAGTTCGACAAAGCCAACTATTTACTAACCTTCTTAAAGTCATCATCCACAACAACAACCATCTTCTCTCGAGCTTTAGCTCGACATTGTTCCTCCAGGAGACTGACTTCAAACTCAAAATGCGGCCTCAAGTTCGCCCCCTCAGCGATCTTATCACTTTCCTCTAACACCACCTGCGACTTTGTGGGAGAAGTTACCTTCCTCCTCTTACTGCTATCGTCCACACTGTCCGACGTAACAGAACAAGAAGCAGCCCCTCTTTTTACGGTCTTCATCTTTGCAAGGTTTCGTACAACAGTGTTGGAGACAGTGGCCATGCCTACTGGCCCATCTGGCATTTCATTGAGCCGCACAAGCTTCAAAGGTGTATTAAGTTCAGGAGTTAACAATTTCTCTTCTATAGAGCCTGGAGTTTTCCCAGCCATTCTCCTCTTCGCTTGAGATCTCCTGACCTTGTCGTCCTTACTAGCTACCCTTTTGAACCTACTTATCTCTAATTCTTTGAGAACAACTTTGAGCTCAGTGCCTTCCCTGGCAACGACGTCTATAAAAGATTCCTTCCTTGAAACTTTACAGCTAATTCCTGTATAAAAGGTCGGCAACGTAAGATACAAATCAACTATAAAAATATAGTTCAACATACAAATGATAGTTCGATTTTCAATGATATACTTACCCTTTATTATAGTTATATTATTAAGTTCTAGGGGTTCCTCATAAGACCGCTAAAGACATTCACCAGACACCCATAAAAAGGTTGTCATTCCACACTCGCCCTGCTGAAGACAGGTTGAAGAAGCATGATCTTGAAGAACTAGAAGAAAGATATGCATCATCAGTTGCTGTAACATATTTCACAGCATAATACTCCAAAAAATCCTTGGCAATAATCCTCCTCCCACTACCAGATGCAGCCCATCTCTCATTAAGGGTTTCGCATACAAGGATAACTTCCCAAAAATTGCAATTCAGCAGCGCCGGGCAAGCCCCAATCATATTCATAACACTCTAAGCCAAATTGCTCAAAGGCAGCGTTAACCCATAGTCAAACTGGGCTAAATAATAACAAAAACCATCAGTTTGACTATCCTTCACCACGCCTTGAACGTACTCCAAAGACACTTCATCCCTCAAACGCCTGTACTTCTTTTCTTTAGCCAAATCAGGCAGCAAATACAGGTAATCCCCTCATTGACTGACACTACAAGTTCTAAAGAAATTACCCCTATATCCGAAGGTGTGCCCCCAGATCCCATCTATACTACTTTTGGCCTTACAAAACTCCCTAAACCGACTAGAACCTATTGGGTACTTAACTCGAGAACCCTTTAGACGAGGCCATTATACCAATTCTGCTATAGTATCCTCCTCATCCCTTACTCCAATGATGGGAGATAAATGCCCTACGAGGTCTACTTCATCAGCCATTGCACAACCAGAAATCGAAACCATACTTATCAATAGTAAAGGGTCTACTTTACAAGACGCTGGTCCAACAAAACCTACACATAGGCCGAGGTATATATATCAATTTTTATCTCGCACTACTAGATCACTTCTACAATCACAAACTGTCACAAAACGATTTTTATCGCCCCACAGTCATTATTCCCATTGTTATTTTTATTTTATTTTTTGTGTTTGGGTAGGGATTACATCCTTATCCTGACACAATAAAGATTTTTATACAAAAACCCTTATAAACCCAAAGACAGACTTACCTTCAACACCCGAGTGAGAGTCTACAGCGTTAGTCCGCACCAGTTTGCTCAATTTCTTCAACTTCTTCAAAATCCTCCTCGATCTCAGCCTCCTCTCGTTGTTTTCAATAGAGACTCCTAGTCACTGCTTTCCTCTTATCCTTTTCTCCTTCAGCGGTAATGGAATTGTCAGTTGAGATCTCTATCTTTTTAACCTTTCTCTTCTATTTCTTATTTTTTGTATTCGGAGAGGGAGGAGAGGGGGTACTTATGCACCTTTCCCCGAACCGCTGGCGGTTTTGAGTTTTCCAATAAGCAGTCCTCAATTCCTGAACTGAGCCATCTGGCCGTCTGAACCTGTCAGACGTGTCATACTGCTTCGGTGAAACTACATTCCCATCATTAAACCAAATATTATACTTTAGCGTATCTCTCAGTCTCTTGGTCCCATTTTTTCTCAATGCCCCAAACTCATGATTATGAATTATCTACTTTAAAATTTCACGTACATTTGTTTGCCCTACTTATACACCTTTATTTTAACGTCAATATCAGTTAGCAACACAAATTCAAAAATTCATTTTCAACAGCAATCCTAGTCATAGCCTATTTTCGTGAACAAAGTTTTCTTTAAGTAAATTCGGGCAGTTACATTTCAAAAATTCAAAAATACAATAATCAATCACTCCAATCCCCAAGATACTTGCATTTAAAACAATCGGTGTGCCCAACAACACCACAAGCTTTCAGTAGCCTTGAGGCGATATCCCTATCCTCATTGATGATCTCCTCCCATGCCATCATTAAGACGAATTTTTTATGATCTTCAACAGACTGCCAACAGGTACGCATGGACTCAGGCCAGTACACACGGTTTATTTCCTCGCCCTTTTCTACATCAGTCATACCCTCATAGTTTGCTCGGGTCAAGAGCAGAACCGCATCATAACCTTGCTACCCAAAAACATCTTCCTTTATTTCATCAATCTTGAATGCTAAACGCAAGTCGTTCAACGCATGCGCTTCAACAGCCGTCTGAGAGAGAGTCTTTACCATTTTTTATGAATAACCTTCTTAAAGAACAAGTCACACTTTTATACTGTTCAGTTAACATGACAAATTTTTTGATTGACTATACGCAACGTATTTCAATTTCTATAACCCACTCTTTCCGGGTTCGAACTACTTATTATTATCTTTTTGCGCTTAATCGAGCTCTCTAAAGTTTATATTTTAAGCTTTATGTTTGCATATGTTAAGCTCGATTCATTTCCGAGGTAGGATAAGGTATGTTATCCCACCAACTATTCGCTCCCATATTATGTACAGCTCGATGGCATGTCGACTATTTCTGCTTTTCGCTAGTAAGAAACAAACAAAATATTCTTTTATTACGCTCGATTTTTATCTAACAAGTTGGTTACAGGACTACCCCTACAACGTTGCTTTACAATTACAGAATCAAGCTTTTCGAAGCTCGATATTACAAATACTTTCTTAAACACGAGGACAGGTCTCTAGTTCTTTTCTCGTTGCCAAGATAATGCTAATCTTCCAGAGAAACCTCAGCCAAAGCTCAAAAAATTACAAGATTGCAACAGGTCAAATACCTCTTTCCCCTTCATTTCCTTGCAGGAAGAATTAAAAGAAAAGGCGATGGTACCGAAAGAAGCGATCCATCTTCAACCTTCACCACCGCTGTCTCTTTCTCCTTATCCCCACTAACCCGAAGTTCATGAAGATTGAAGATGTCTCCTACCTTAGAAATCAGAACGTTATTAGAGACCAGGGATTTTGCATCGCATACACCCCAACCGTTAAATCGGACGCTACATAATACACGAAAATATTTCAAACAATACTCCTTTAACAAAACAGCAGAGAGAGTCTCTCTACTCTGATAACCATAAAACTATATCCGGAATCCATCCACGATAAAAGAAAACTGGGTATGATATACTTGATTCCTCATCTTAACCATGATGTTGCAAAGCGGAGATGTGTTGCAGGTTATTCGACGATCAAATCTGACCACTATTTATAGCGATACCGCATTTAATGCAAGTTGTTTCCCCAACAGTCATCCGCTCGGGAAAACCAACTGTCTACCCATAACACTCACGCATCATAATGATAACACACTCTTCAATACAGACGTTCCATTTTTCAAGTGCCGCTTACGTCATTACAAGGTCTGAGTTTTAGAGTTTTTTTCAACTAAAGCCACACATACCTTCAGTTGTGAGGGGGCGATTGTAGGGACTTATCCCTCGAGCTATGGATACTCGATCTCATCTATACCTCAAGCTCCAGAAGACTCGATCTTATCCAGTACCAGACTTACGCATAAACAAACACGTTAACAGTTACACATCGACCATGAACTCAAGCAGAATGTGGATCGTCCACAACAGATGTAAACAGAACAAGTCAACATACACCTGTCTCCCACGAGCTAGCAGTTACACACTCAACTGTCCATGACTCCCACTTTTAAGAGAACGCGTTCAAGCACGATGTCAAGCTTAGAGAAGGGTCTATAAAAGGGCAGAGCTCCTAAGGAAACAGGGGGGTCGGCAGACAAATCTATACATGTAATTATCTGATCTCTAGCTATATTTTCTCAGATTAACTCTTGTAATCAGATTCTCTCAATCTCTCAAGCAATAATACGACTTTCACAAAATCCTCCACTCGAGGTCGTGGTTTTTACCCATTCACAGGTTTTCCATGCTAAATCCCCTGTGTCAAGTATTATCTCTTATTTAATTCTTGTCATAGTAGTTCTTAGTGTAAAGATTGATTTCAAGCTAGTTCAAGCTTTACGAAATCTGGTCCTTATAATCATCATTTTCTCTAGCATTCTCAAGTTTTTAAGCAAAAATTTGAATAGCTCCATTGCCTCATCGCAGAAAAAAATTTCACGAAGTAAGATTTTTTGGTGTTTACACTAGGTAAGCCAATTTTTACTGAGATCGGTAACTTGGTGCTGACAAGAATTAAATCTAGCTCTGTAGTAACAACTCCCATAGACTTTACCAGCTCAGCTAGATACATGGTGGAATCATCCCCAAAAGTTTCACAAATAGACTTACTTTTCGATCCATGAGGAGTGAAGGGGCTTTTGACCCCAACGCCAAAGCCCAAACCACAAACTATTTTAACAATCTTGAGGTGATTTAGCTCGAGTGCGCAAGATAGGTCCAGACTTTTAAAATACTCTTTTGTGTCAATACTGAAATCATCCAAGTGAGAACCTAACATACTTACAGACAAGTACTCTTTTCCATTAAAATCATAGTTCATTCACAACTCGTTGGCATTGCCAACTTTTTTGTTATCGACATTCATAACAACAGTCTAAGGTACGTAGAATTATTTAACAAGTATGCAACACCTGGAAACTCCTGACTCGTCAATGCTATGTTCACTTCCAAGTGTGTAAGACTAAAAAATGAACCATCTAAATTTTCCATCGCCTTGGTGATTAGAACCTGAATGCACCAGCTACACAGTTTTAAGACTTTAAGGTGATAAAAATCATCAAGTAGTTTCTTCAAACAATCAACATTTTCCTCACTAATTTTTTGGTAACCATCAAATGATTGCTCATAATCAAGGCTAACTTCAGGAAGTAATGACAAGTTTCCTATGGTATAACTCGCAAATAGAAAGTTTCTTGATAGTTCTAACAACAAGAGGTAAGGAGCATTGATTTCTACTATGACGTTCTTATACTCGATTGCACAAAGATCAGATATTCTTTAGCCTTTGAGAGTCCCGCTTTTTGCTAAGATTTTGCAATGGGAGCCAACATAACAGTTATCTATAGCTACATTTTCAACCACTGGAGAGTTTGAAGTAATAACCTCAATCACGTTACTATCTAATTCAATTTGTTGGAGATTTAATACTCTAAGTACCCATAAACACACCATTTTTGGGAAAATTTATATCACAACTCTTGAGTATCAAAACCATTAACGACCCACAATTAAAGATACAGGATGGTAAGTTGCGGTGGCTATAGATTCCAAAGATATGGAAAATTTGTTCGGAGAAGTCCAGACAAAGGTCCTTGAGACAATGGGTAACGGCAAAATGAATCCAAGAACTAACTAGCTTGTCAACAATATAAAACCTATCGTCAAAGGTAACGTGAAACTAATCAATGTTTGACGAAGCTGGAATGATTTGTCAATAAGGTTAGGGGTCGTGGAGTCGTCGAAGACCATATTAGGGGTAGATTTCCACAAGTCTCTCCATTTTTTGGAGAACAAACTTGTTTGAATTGCATCGTTCATCGACATTAACGATATAATGTGAAGATCAAGGCATCGGGCAACCGATCAAAATGATGACAATCTTCCATCTCCATGATGGGTGTTATTGGAAGATAAATGTAAGATTGTTGTTTGAATTGAAACCCCAAATACTAAGAAATACATAGAATTAGAACCCTTAACGCTCTTTAAACTCTGAGATACATGGAATTGAAACCTTGGAAACTTAGAAATTCATGGAAATATATGGTAAAATAGAGAACCCCATTAATGGATTTATGCAAAAAAAGTTAGAAATCAAAGAAATAAATTTACCTACTTTACGCCTTTCGTGATTATTGCGAGACGGGCAGAACCATTGTGTATTCCTCGCAATAGATCAGATGACACAATAATTAACGTGCGTTTCGGTAAGTTATTGAAGAAATCAAGAGTTATTAAAGATACAATAATCATCCCACGCCTTTCGTTATATGGATTATTCTCCTTTTAAAGGATTTTTGGGGAAAGAGAATGAGATGAAAGAGAGGTTATCACAGAGAGATGATGGACACTCAAGAGAAGATCCGTATTGAGATTGTGGAGAGATTTTTGGCAGAATTAGTTTTTTTTAAAGCAATTGTGGGTTGTATTCAGGATCAACATTTGTAATCGGGTGAAAAGCGAGAAAGGACAGTGTCCACAGTTGAAATTGCTATGTTTTCTTGACTAGGACCAGGGTCGTATTTTTTAAGATGGAAATAAGACAAAGAAAATAATAAACGACGGGGGTTATAAAATTACAACTGGTAATGGAAGTCGTATTCTTCAACCAAAAAACAATACAATAGCAAGTCGTAACTTATTATCCAAAAAGGTCGGTAATTACATGTTTTCACGTAGTGGAAGTGGAGTGATGCGAGAAGAGAATGCTTATGGTACTTTCTATCAACTTATGCTACTATTTAATAATATAGATTAGTAAGACGATAAAGGCTTTTAGGGTTCTGTATAGAAGGTATAGAGAATAACTTTTGTTAGTTGTTGTTGTTTTGATTAGTTATTGTCACTTTGATTAGCTGTTTTGAGAAATTATGTTTCAGTATTAAAAAAAATGTTGATTACGATGCATGATTTTCACAACAACAACAAAAAAAGAACAAAAAAACTTAGATACAATATAAAAACATCAGTAAATCTACAACCTAAAGGTATTCGTATCAACTAATTTTGACTAACTTTAAGGTCTAATCCTCATGCAAAGTGCATCAATCTATCAAATTTCAACAGCCACCCATCTAAATATATATAATTTGTCCATAAGAATGATAGCATTCTAAATATCAACTATAAGAAATTTGTATACATTACATTACCTTACACGCTTCTTAAATCGACCGAATTTCACACACATAATTGGATTTTTGTTCACGCAACACTTCAATCTATCCCGTTACCTTATATTCTTCCCAACAAAATTTTAGACGAAGTCCATTAGCCGATTTCCAATCGAATGTTTCCACTGACATATGAAAGAACCGTATTACTTCATTCGTTTTAAATCCCACTTTTACACTCTTCTTTTTTTTTTGTAATGTCTTCCGCCTATCACGGTAGCTAATATTTATGAACCAATGATAAGACCCTCTGTCAAATCGACTTTTTTATTTGCATATTAGTACTTTAATAATTTTCTCATGCAAGGAAAATCACCCTCTCAATATAAATCTATCTTTTATACATTTTAATACTACACGACATTTTTCAATGGAGAAATACATAAGTAAGAATGTTCTATTGAAGATATGGAGATTTCAGAAATGTCAAATTTGGTCACTTGGGAAGAGCATTTGATGTCGCATGGTGTTTTTTGGTAGTACATTTTATCTTGGTGACATTAATGATTTCACTAATGGATAACCTACACCGTTTGTTAAGTTTTATGTTTGCTTAGGGGTATACTAACGTGTGCAGTTTACTTTTATTGGGGTCTTACCCTTATTTGCTACCACATTTGCTCAGAATCTCGGGAATATATGGTTCATTTCATTTTATGGAATTATTTACTCTATAGCATTAATAATAATCGTTTCGTTTAGTGTACGATAATCCGAAGATGGATTTAAAGCAAAATGAACAATTTTGATTTCTATGGTGTTCTTGGTGCAGCTAAATTGTTTAGTTTATGTTATGAAGGTCATAATGCATTATCAAGCCTATACACCTCCATGATAACTAAAAATTATTTATCAAAGGTATCATTTTTTAAATACTCTAATGGTTTTTCCTTGCATGCAAATGATGAAATTATGTTTTATTGCGGCCACCATTGCATATGCATCGTTCAGAGTTATGGTTATAACGCATTGAATGTACTTTACCTAGTCAGATTACATTAAGTTCTCAAAAAAATGTTGTCACCAATGTCAAAATCTTTATTACGGTCCATCTTCCTTTTGCAAAATTCTCATAGATAATATTTCAAATAACAACTATTATCCAATCATAATCCAGTGACATGTTCTCTTATCGAAGAGAGCTAAACAAAATTCCCATTGTAATCTAAAGTTATAATTGGACATTGGAAATTCATGCGTAAGATATGTAGACCAACTAATGGGTGTTTAACTGTGATGGCTCTCTAAATAACGTATAATGCTTTTATTTCAGGTATTATAAAAAACTTGGAGGGAATCACTTTTATGCCATACAATGCCCCTACAAGATGGGGATAATGAACTGATTGAATTAAGTGTTATTCTAGCTGGCATCATAGTTAATTTGGATTGTAAGATAAACAAAACTTGGAGATAACTTCATATTCTTCTTATGTTATTAAAATTCTAAATAAGAAGATCAATATCCCACGGAAAGGGATTCACATACCTGTAAAGAAGGATCAACCCTATAGATTTTATAGATTCTAATTTTCATGTATATATATTTCCTCTTATTTTCCCATTTTCTTTTTTGGCGGATCTCCATAAGCTTGTTAAAGGAGAGGTCGAAGGCTGTAAATTCCCTAAAATGTAATTATTTTGTCATGATATACCGGTAGGGGTCTGCCTAATCCAAGCTTTACTCTCAACATAAAAAACTTCAGAAAACAAAGAACGACAATGACTAATAGTTATGGCTTTCTTTTTGGTACTAAGCTTCATTCAAAGAAAAATCTTACCAACCAACAATAGTGAATTCATATTGATGCCGTTAAATTTCCTATATGTTAGTACTCTATGCCTATGCTCATTTCTTCTCCTCTACTCTCCCTTACAACCAAACTAGGTTTTATTTAGGACTACAATCTTTAGTCATTCAAGAAATAAAGATAAACAAACAACATTGAATGGCTCATGCATGATTTTTCAAGGGTTCCTCTCCTGCTGTAACATGCAAGCACAATTCTAAGAAAAAAGAAATTGCACAGAATATTAAACCATGTTAAAACAAAATATACCGATGTGGATTAGGGTCATCCCTGGGCATAGGCGCAAGAGGCGACCGCCTAGGGCCCCATAATTTTTACCCAAAATTGTTAAGCAGTGTATAAAAATAGGCCTTTATATAGGCAGTATTTTAAAATGGCCCATTGGTTTGGGTGATTAGACCTATAACTAAACGTCAGAGGTCAAATTCTTGCCTTTTTTATTTTATTATATTTTTTTGTTTTAAAAATTTTGCATTGAAAATGCCTTGGGGAAAAAAATCCCCCCCTGGGAGGGACCATTTTTAGACCTCGCCTTGGGCCCCATAAACCTCAGGGTCGACTCTGGGTTGGATCAACGATTCTTGCCATTTAGAGTGCATCAGAGTTTGGTAGATCAACATTTACGGAAGTAACTGCCACTATTACCCAAGTTTCATATTTGATATAAGACACGATCATTGTCCTAATTCTTGCTTCAATATCACTTGGCCGAACTCCAACTCCAACTCAAACTTTAGTGAGTCCGGTAAATCAACAAGAGTTACATTAATGACATTTGGTGGGGAAATTTTTAAACGAATTTGTTTGTCCGAAACACAACTGTTTGCTCTGGCTTGCCTTTCAATTTTACTCTGCATTATATCAAAACTAAGTTAGATAGCTCACCTCATGACTTTCACCATTAACTACATACAATTAGAATACAAAGGCATAACCAAGCGTAAAACTTGAAAATTATATCTAACATCATCAAACTAGTTTAAATATATACTATAATAACGTTGATCACTCATTCACATGAATGTGATCAATCAACGGATTGGTCATCATGCCACACTACTATTTCCAATATTTGTTGAGTTGATGGAGGCATTTTACAAGAAGGAACAAACCATTACAAAAACTACACAATTTCAATTTTTTATTTCTTTTCTTCTTCTTCTATAAAGTGCCCCTACTATCAAAAAGGTTGTCTACTCCACTATCTACGTTATTATAATGCAAACTTTAGAAGTTAGAGTTGATATTAAGCAACAAACATACGTGTAAAAGAAAAATTATTCAAATGCCAAGAATTCCAACAGTAATTACACTATACAAACATAAATTTTACTTGAATTCCTCAAATAATCTCTGCAGAATCATAGAATCTCTTCGTAGGCAAATGAATAAACTCTCCCCACTCCCTTGCATCATCGCTCTCGGATCACAAAGACCAATTCTTTAACTGTAACACCAAAGGTCTTCGAGTACAATTATCGGAACCACGAGGGAGAAAATCCCTCCCAACTATCCGCCATATTACAAGTTGGCCGAATGGTTATTCCGTCAATAATATAGATAATTGGATAAAATTTGTTTGGTTTTTTCGATTGGGTTATACAAAGATAGAAGAAACTTAGTTAAATAAGCCTAAAAATTAGGTCGACAATAGCGGAGGAGGCGCTTGAGAGACGAGTGCATTTTTGCTGTTTTATTTTTTTGCTGTTTTTACTGTTTGCCCAACCACCGGTTGACACGTGTCTCTTGGTTAGCTGTCAAATTTTATCCCTACCTCTCTCTCTGCCCGAGACATTTTTAGGGGCAGCCTCTCGAGTCCCACCGCTTTTATCTCTTCTTTTCTCTGTGTTTGCTCTCTCTTTTTCTCTCATCTTCTTCTCACTTCCTCTAGGTCCCACACTATCATCATCAATGTCGCCTACTTTTAAAGCTTAAATTTTTTCCCGAAAAAGTTGTTTTTCGTTGGCGAAGAGAACCCGAAAGCAAACTTTCACGGCTCGAATCGACTGTTGGATCTTTGATTCTAAAGCATTCCACTATAATCTTTGAACATCACCTATACTTAGGTTATCGATACCGAGTTGGAGGAAGCTCAAATTAATGGCAGTTTTACGAACACTCATGTAGACTTGTATACACTCGCGGAGATATCCTGCTGAAATCATCCTGTCGGTGATACTACGGAGATCGTTGATTACATATGGTATCAGATGAATACTTTTCGTCGTGGGGTTCTCCTTTAAAACCCCAGCTAGCCCTGCAAAATTATGAGTAGTCGTCGTCGTTGACGAAGATCGAGAACTATTTTCTCCTTCCCCAAACCCAAAGCTGCGATCTTGATCATCTTGTTGAACATAATCTTCAATAAGGTTTGTGTGAGTGGTCAATATATGACGAAACTCGTTTTCCAGTCTCGCCATGGCTATTTCTATATCGTCATTGAATTTGTTGGAGTAGTCATCATCGTTGTTGGAGATTGAGGCGGAGGCTATGGAGTGTTGGATCGAATCCACGACTTGTTGGTCTTTATAAAGAAATCCTCTAGAAGCCTTTGCCCGCTTGATGAACTCACGGTGAGTCTCATGCTCTTCTGCGGTGTTCAAAGAGGCAAACTGGAGCATGTAGACTACCTCCCCCAGGTCACCAGGCCTCTTCTCAAGGTTCTCTTCAAGACACCATAGAGTGACATGAAACAAAGTATTTGCTTCTTGCTTATTAATATTATTATCATCATTCACAAGCCTCCTATCAATCATATCTATAACTTTCTCTTCTTCTAATCTTTTCCTCATATACTCCAGAGAGATTTCATTTGCTTGTGTATTGCCACAGTCATAATTTGGCTTAGCAATATATGACACGCCAAAAAATAAATCAAGAAGTACCTTACCGTAACTAAAGATATCACATTTCTCCGAGATCCTATCACCAAAGAACCACTCAGGGGCCATATACCCATATGCCAGGGTGTTATAACATTATTATCATCCTCTACTCTCATCATTAATTTAGGAATCCCGAAACCGGACACAACTGCTCAAAGATTCTCATCAAGTAGCTAGTATACACGAGGGTTTAAGATTAAGATGTAGTATCCGTTGTGGGCAATAATGATGGAGGTATAGAAGAGCCTTAGCAACATCTACTACAATACTATACCTCATGTTCCAAGTTAAACATGGTCGTGACCAGTAGTAGTTGTGCCTAAGTTGAGCTCGTGATCGTGATCACGATGGATGATGTTTGGAGGAGGAAGGACTCTGGTTGTGAAAATGAGATGTTGATGAAGAGCTAAGCTTGAATTGATGGAAAGAGAAAATAAAGCATCTCATGGAACTCATATCTGTGTGTGTGTATGTTTGTTTTTTAAGAAGGCATCATGTTGTACAATTCAATGCTCCATTATTTGTACTCGAAAAAAATAACATGAACAGTGATGCCTACAGAGAAAAGAGTTTGAATATATAAATAATGGTAGGTCCCACGTCAGATGCCCTTTAATATCTTGGGCTGGGTAAAAAATTTGACAGCTAACCAAGAGACATGTGTCAACCGGTGGTTGGGCAAACAGTAAAAACAGCAAAAAAGGAAAACAACAAAAATGCACTCCTTGAGAGACCAAGAGTATCTCTGTCTCGTACGAAAGCTACGCATTTGTTCAACAACACTTCTCTAACGTGGATCCGAGTACGAGATAATGTCTATTCCACTGAATTACCCGGATCCGACTCCGACTCTAGAATCGGATCCCACACAAAATTTTTCTCCCCGAACAGCCCTCCTCACTCAAACAAATTGCTACACAATATTCGTCTCTATTCTCCTCTTCCGCCATTGTTGCTCTCTCTCTCTCTCTCTCTATATATATATATATATTCTACTGTCTTTGTCGACTGTAATGGTGAATTATGGCTTTGAAACCCTTATTGCAAAACATTTCCTGAATTTTGAGTAATTGGGTTTAGTAATTTTGTGCATAAACCCTAATTTTGAGTAGTTGGAAATCTGCAGTCAGAGAAAGCAAGAAAAAATAGAATGCTCGGGGGATTATATGGGGACTTACCTCCCCCATCATCATCAGAAGAAGAGAAAAACAACACTACTAGTAATAGCACCTCCACAGTTTGGTCAAGCACCTCCAAAATGGCACCTCCAACATTGCGAAAACCCTCATCACTACCACAATCATCAGTTCTTCTAAAACCCCACAACTTAGCATCCTCACATGTGAAGCTCAGACCCCAACAGCCCAAATTGTCGACACCCCCGTCGGTGAATGAATCCCCATTGGTATCGTTTCAGGCGCAACAACATGTGGCGGCGCTTGTTGGGGTAACTTCGACGGTGATCGAGGAGTATGATCCTGGGAGGCCAAATGATTATGAGGAGTATAGGAGGGAGAAGAAGAAGAAAGCAATGGAGGCTGAGATGAAGAAGGAGTTGGAGAAGAGGAGGCAGGAAGAGGAGGAGAGGGAGAGGGAGAAGAGGGAAAGGGCTGCTTTGGAGCGAGAGAACGAGAGGGATTCGTTGAATATATCGGGAGAAGAGGCGTGGAAGCGGAGGGCGGCGATGAGTGGGGGTGGAGCACAAGTGGTGTCGGCACCGAGATCGCCAGGTTCTCCACCGTCATCGTCTGGTGGGGGTGATGGGTTTAGTATTGGGAAGTCGGGGTCGGTTGGATTGGGTGTGGGTGCGGGTGGGAATATGACAGCTGCGCAGAGAATGATGGCAAAAATGGGGTGGAAAGAAGGGCAGGGACTTGGGAAACAGGAGCAAGGGATTACTACGCCTCTTATGGCTAAGAAGACTGATAGACGAGCTGGTGTTATTGTTAATGCGAGCGCGGAGAAGAAGTTGCCTAAGAGTGTTAACTTGAACGGACCGCCTACCCGTGTTCTCCTGCTTCGGAATATGGTAAGTGATTGTTGTTTAGATCATTTATTCTAAAAGTTTGATTTTCATTATCTTTGCATTGATTTGATTAGGCTATATACTCACATTATTGAACTTACTTCACTGGCCTGATAAATCCGACTTATGAACTTAGCTTTTTTTTTACTTTCACTGCCCAATTAGCTAGAAGCGCAACTACTACACTAGTGGAAAAATGCATAAGGCAGACACACTTTCTTAATTAGCTGCGGCTATGATCCCTAGGGGACCAAGGTGTATTACTTAAGAGTAGGCTGTCTCTACTCATTTGACTGCATAATTAGCCGCAATTGAGTCCTTGTTGACATACCAGGGACATTCAAGTGAGGCACTATAGGTGGAGTTGTTCAATGTAGAACTAACTAGGAGCACCTCTCTAGGAGAAGGCCATGAAATATATTTTGGTTACGTGCTCATAAAGGTGACAATACTTTGTGTGTTCCTTCAAAGTGAAGAACCTACCCAATATTGTTGGCAGTAAAGTAAGGAACTTGGAAGGGACCCAAGATCTCCTGGGAGGATCTCTAACAATATTAGCTGTTTAGAGGGATGAAATTAAGGTTTCAGGATGCTGGTGATCAGCCTAACTGAAACTCTGAAGTTACCTCCTGATTTTCAACCATAGATCTTAAACCAGCATCACTTTGCATATTTGCATACAGTGGCGGAACCACTAGTAGACTACCCTGGGCTATAGCCCGGGGTAGATTCTGAAAGGAAAACTATTTTTTACTCTTATGTCTTATCTTTGGTTGAATTGTACTATAACTACAATTCAGTGGTACTTCTCTCTTTAGAACCACTCTCACTGTCCCATACTACCCTTATAAACAGGTACACTACAGAAGATGAAAAATGTTTGTCTATCTCTTCTCAAAAAAGACTAACCCTAATTACTCCTGTCCAAACTAGCCTTTTTCCCACACCAAACTAAACTATCTCATCTGAAAAAAGACTAAGTGTCCATTTGGCATTGTGTTTTATTTACTAAAAAGCAGCTTTAGATTATTGTTGAAGTACTTAATTAAAAAAAGACGTTTGGCAATGATTATTACCATTTTTTTTTTTTCAAATTAAAATAACTTTTCTTACAAAAATCTAAAGCTAGTTTTAGGCTGATTATTCTTGCTTTTAACTACTCCTAGGAACAACAAAAACTTGCGGGAGTTTTCAATTAAAATCGCAATTTTGGAGTGAAAAAATCTTTAAAGCTTATCTTGAGTCTATCCAAGATTAAACTCATCTCCACCAACTAAATAGCTAGAATTTAGTAGGAATAATCTCTCTAGAGTTTAGCCAAAGATCATCTCTCTAGAGTCCTATCAAGGTTTCTTGGACTCTTTTGACTCTCTTCCATAGTCTTAGAAAATCAAAACATCACCCACTTTATAAAAGTTACGTCTTCACTATCTTATCTTTCACAACATCCACTCTACTACTGGTACGTCTCTCTCTCGTGCAACTGCTTTAGGATCACGGTGAGGGAAAACTCCACCATTCTTGGCCTTGATTGCCCACAAACCTCGCTTACGATACATCTGTGACATTAAAATCTTGCTTACTCCTTAAACCAAATCTGGGTTTCTTGTAACTCTAGGTTTCTAGTAAAAATAAGATGTACCTCGTAAGTGAAACCAAACACATCCTCTCATTGTTCAAAGAGTTTGCTTTGATCGATGAAGTCATCATCAAAGACAAAGCTACCCGAGTCTCGAGAGGTTTCACTCTTCGATTTCTTCTTTTGCATTACTCTGACTATTTGTTGTAACTGGGTTAGATCATTGCATTTTTTTAATAAGCATTTCTTGTATACGTGCTAACAAACACTTGAAACTGATTTTTGTTTTAAAGTGTAATTATTCAAAAGGCCTAACCAAACAGTTTTTTGCATTTTTTAAATCACTTTTTGAAAAGTGATTTAGAAAAATCGATTGCTGTTATCTCAAAGCAAAGCTCTCAAAGCTTATGTTTTTCATGTGTAGGTTCGAAAAGTATTATTCTAACTACTCCTAATTTTTTCCCCGGGGAAACTAATTTCCTGGCTCCGCCTCTGTTTGTTTGCATATGCCAATTATTAGCACATGCACCAGCTTTGCCTTACTTCATTTTGTACTGACTTGGCGCGGAGAAGTTCCGCTGAAGGTACTGTGCCGATGTCGTACTTCCCCCGCTCTCCATAAACCACCATAGAAACTTCATCAGTGTTTGAGATGAGTATATGCTTCAATTGAGGAATGCTTGCTAGAATATGTACTAATTTATTTTAGGTGACACCTCTGCTGTATGACTAGATCAATTAAATAAGTCCTTATAACTTCACCACCTAAATCTTTTTTAAGCACGGTATTAAGTATATACCAATAACTGCAAATGAACATCAGTAGCGTCAGTGACCATTCTGATACATCCTTAAACAAAAGGATCTTAATCTCGTATGATGAAAATTATGTGTTAATTGACCGAGGAATTTGCTAATAATCATGATTGATGAAATCCTCCCCAAGTCCCATACATTGAATTTCAACACAGTTAATATAGTTGCGGACCTGACTAATGAACTTCAAGCAACTAATGGCATTTTAAGCAGAGAAGACTTTCTCATGTTCTTCCCGACCACACCCATCAAATCTAACCTGGTTAAACCCACTGGAAATTAGCTGCATCGAAGTTCATTGAAACAGATTCAATCAACTGTTTTTGATCTTCTTTTATAGCATGCATTATAAGAGTTAATCGGAGATATAGTCAGTTAGCCTCAAATGAAAGTCCATTAGTCAAAGATGATAGTATATCTGACTCCCTATAACCTTGCTTTAACATTTATCTTGAAAATCCCAAACAAAGTGGGGATGCTTTCTTTTCCTTAAGTCTGTGTACACAAATCTACTCTGGCTTCTCATAATGTTTTTCCGATCAGAACATCTTTCCTCAGAACCATTTCTTATTCGGAGGTCTCTAATATATTACCTTGAATTTGAGATATCCCCCACAATTGAAGAAATTTAAGTTCACCTTAAAAGAGATCACATGCCTGTCACACATGCACTGCAAATAGCTAAAATGCCCAACATTAACATTCAGTTGAAATCCACAGGCAGAAACGCCAAAAACACCTAGAGCAAGTAACCAATGTACGGAAGATTTCAGGGTCATCTTCAAGTGGCATCAGGTAGATCTCCAAATCTTTACAAAAGTTTAGATTAGGTTTAGCTCGAATCTAGAATTGTAAGAACTTGAACTCGTTGTTCTGAAGACTGATGGCAAATCGTAATCCCTTAAAATGCTTATGCTTAAATGAAGCAATAACCCATTTCACTAAAAACAGACGAAGCTTATCTTAATGAAGGCATGCAATTGACCTTTCTAATGCTTACTTTCTCTTCCACTTGTTCATCATGCAATATTTTAACAACTTGATAAATATGATTTATGGGGTTTCTTAAACTTCACTTCCTATCCCAGATAAATTAGGATATTTGTGATAAAACCTCCATGTTCGATATTCTAGTGAACTTTGCGCCTAGTGTCTATGATATTGAACCAAACATAAATATGGATACATGTTACCTATGTATTTATTTTTTCTTATACCACCAATTGAACTGTAGAGATTTATTCTTTTTTAAAGAATCCAAAACTCCACATCAAAGCTATGGTTATTTATGCCAGACTCCGATGAAGTTCGGATCACTATTTTTCTCAATACCGAAACCCTAAATGTACTCGATAGCATTGCCAATCGTAGAAGATGGAAAACCCCGTCAGGACTTCTAGGTTATGCTTGAAGAGTTAGGCTTAACTCTACAAAACCTTGATCCCCACAAGTTGTAAATCACGGTAAATGGAAGGAACCACCCTCAGTTGATCAATCATACGAGGGGAAAGGAGAATAAGCCCGAACACACTCTAGAGGAAGGGGAAGCAATGGGGGTGATGATGTGCACCGAGTATGCTGACTTTAAGTGCTTTTTAAGAGAAGAAGATGAAGAAATGCGGCTGAAGAAGATGCCCGACGATGAGAATTTTCCTCTTTCGCGATTGATGGAGACTTTTGAGACTATATACTTTTTTTTCCAGTATTTGTCAATGAGTTTGAGAATTTTCTGTCGGATGTTTATGCGGTTTATCAGCACCACACCGCACTGTATTGATGATGGAGGTCAACCCCTGGTATATGATTAATATTTGGGTGTGCATGAGTATATTGCACATTTTTTGATTAAGACATGCAACTAGTTTACGATGAGTGTTGCATATCCGTGGTTATTATCACAATTATTAGTTTTTCTAGCCCCATTAAGAGGATTTTGTGGCTCGTTCTCACGAACATGTTGCTTGGTTGTGGATATCAAAGATTTTTGGCATTGATTTTGTGATGATGACATCGTACCCCCATTTATGGGTACAATCCTTGGCTATGAAAAGTTGTGTGAGACGATCTGAAATTCGAAGAATTTGACTATGATTCAGGAGACTTCACCAAATAATCCAAGATCACAAAACCTCCATGGGCACCTTGAATATCTAAAAATGTCGGTCAGATTTTTTTAGGAGAAAGCTGATAGGTCAAGGACATTCCCCATTGTCGTTGGAAATGTCCCAACCCCACCGAAACTGGGTCCTAGTCGGCTTTATTCTCTCTCTCTCTCCCTTTACTAGAAAATTTTCTCTTTATTTTTGCAAATTTATTTAATTAGAAAGTCTACATTAGTATATTTTTAAGTGAGATTTGCTTTCCAAAAAAGGATTCCAATAAAGAGTTTCTAATAATTTAACAAGCCTATTTTTCCTATTAAATGTGAGTTTATTCTAGGTTTTCTATTAAGTTGGATAGTAGAAAATTATTCTTATTTTATGAGATCTAAATAAATGTAGTGTTTTAAGTTTTATTGATTGTAGTTTTGCAAACGACTCGCTTCCGCGTCGTTGCTATGTATCATAGTTATTCATCAAATTTGGAAGAATTACAACGTAGAAAAAGAATCAAGTGAGAGACAAGCCTCCCTTTTGGAAGTACATTAATGTAGTCTTAGAAAACCAGCTCCAGTCATGTCCATTCATCGCAGGCAGAATAGCTGGAGGTTTGACATTTTCAGCAAATTAGGTCATTTGCTTCTGCTGTGCTTCCCCTTTTCGCAAAAATATGAAGGTGGTCCTAGGAAATGG
The DNA here is from genome assembly GCA_014058105.1 of Kingdonia uniflora. Lineage (NCBI taxonomy): Eukaryota > Viridiplantae > Streptophyta > Magnoliopsida > Ranunculales > Circaeasteraceae > Kingdonia > Kingdonia uniflora. The sequence goes on from JACGCM010001727.1 coordinate 1,514,264, forward strand.
AGTAGATGGGTCTATGAAGGTGCAATATTCATAATACAATGGTTGTGTAGAGGTTGAAGTTGAAGAACATGATTGTGTTTCACAATTTAGTCGTTGATAGTGAATTAGCGAGAGGCATGCGATTTTTTTTAAGCATATTCATTAGACAATCACCGTATTATCTATGTTTGTCGTTGTCATCTAAGTTTCACTCTTTAAAAGCTTTCTATGCCCAAATACCAATCAGAGTTCGCCAAAAATTCTGCCAAGTCTTTCTTAACCCTCAGAGAACAAAGCAAGTACTTATTAGCTGGAAGGCCATTTTTTTTAAGAGCAAACTGGGGTTGAAAGCAGACCCCCCCCCCCCGCTCTTCTATATATTAACAGGATATACAAAAGTGAGATCTCTATGTGGATAACCTCAAAAAAGAAAGAACATCAGAGAGATTAAATAACAACAAGCTATACATACAACATAAAGCTGAAAAGAGAATAAAGAATCTAGTGGACTACTGTCACGGCCCAGCCCGGGTCTACCTCTACAGTGCCTGGAGCACAGGGGAATAAGGGACCGTGCGGCGTACACGCACGTGCCGTCGTCGTGTACCAACCATCTTCACGGGCGCGGCGCGCCAGTGGCATACAACCCACGGATGCTAGAGCGACATCCGGATAATTCTGGATACTCGTGAGGGGTCATCGAATGGGTATTCGGTATAGGCAACAACGCTGAAGGTTCCCTCAATAATCCCTACAGCGTAATCTCTCGTGACGCGCACGGGGTATGGAAAACACACCTGTCCTGTAGCGGATCAAGGTAGCTCAATATGCCGGTTTCCAGATAAGGGACTCATATATCACGGGGCGACGAGCCTGGACTATTTATATTGTCCATCTGTAAGGGGCGGTGCATCTCGGATAGCCCGCGGGGCATAGCGGCGCCATATAAAGCCCTCTTTGGAAAACTGGCCTGCATTGCGAGGCAATGTCCCCTGGCCTTCCCTAGGCCTAGGAGAACTCATGACTATCCCTTGTAGATAGCCCATGAGCCGGGGTCCTTGATGACCAAGCATTAAAGCTCTTTTAGTCATGGGGAGGATTGGACTAAGGTTCCTCCTTAATATAGCTACTAAGTAAATAGTCAAGTTCCAAAAGGAAACGTTAAAACATGAGACGAAGCGTACTGGCCCTTTTCGCCCCCTTAACTGAATCCGATTTCGACGAAACTTGGCGTACAACTATATTAGGATATAGAGAACATATATACTCGGACAGAACTCAAAACGCTCGGGTAGATTTGGCCGGCGTTCGGTAGTTCGTCACAACTACGTTCTTCAGATCTTCAGCAAAGGAGCTGGAAATGAAGTCTCTGCTCCCATAGCTGAAGTGGTAGTGGTGATCCAGCTCACTCAAGAACCAAGGAGAGATGAGTATGAGTTACTTTCTGGTGTAAATTTTACCACTAGCATCTTCTGCCATAATGCTAAGCGGTTCAGTGGACATCATGTGTGAATGATGACTTCTCCCACATCAGAGTGACTACCAGCAAGAAAACGTGTACCTCTGTTTGCTTCTTTGGGAATCAGACTGAGAGTGATCAACAAGCTGAGCAGTGTCTAAATGAATCCTTCTTTGAATGTGTCTGCATTTCCAGTAAGGCTTAGTTTTCTGTTGGATAAGGCTGAGGGAAGGCCATCTTTACCAGCAAGCCAAGCGACGATTCTAATTAGAGAACCTTTTGTTGTCTACTAACGATTCTACGAAGAATCTGGTCTTCGTTACCTAAATAGTATGTAGTTTGACTTAATGGTGAAACCATCACAGTTGATGGAGCCCTGTCAGATTATAGTTTGAATACCTTGACCGACTAGGTTCTGATTACTACAGCAAGCTAGAACTTTTAATTCTAAAAACTTTTTTCCAGTTTGAATTGCAAGAAATTATTTTTTATTTTATTTTATTATCTCATAAATCCACATGATGCCATCATATGATCTTTATATACTAATATCAAAGTGTTAATTAAATATCTGTTTTAGTAATTTTTGGTATTATAAAACTGAGAAATATCTATAACTGTCCTAAACTCTCTCCTTTACAATAGAATTGTGGAAAGAAGGGATTGGCCTACTACTAACTTGTATTTCATCTACGAATTGATTAAGTGTTGACTGTGGCCTGTATTTGTTTGAAGGTGGGGCCTGGTGAGGTGGATGATGAGCTTGAAGACGAGGTAGCATCAGAGTGTGCGAAATACGGTACAGTAACTAGGGTCCTCATATTTGAGATTACAGAACAGGATTTCCCAGTGGAAGAGGCAGTTAGAATATTTGTGCAGTTTGAGAGGTCAGAGGAAACAACAAAGGCACTTGTTGATCTTGATGGTCGTTTCTTTGGTGGAAGGGTAGTTCGTGCCACATTTTACGATGAAGAGAGGTTCGCAAAAAATGAACTCGCTCCTCTATCTGGTGAAGTTCCCGGTTTCTCTTGAAACTCATTCTTACACTTTTAAGTGTAAAAAAAATCCTTGCTTATTTTTCTTATTAAGGTTGGATTTTCATGATTTTGTGCTTGAAGACAGCCTAAATATAGATAGAGTTAGAGCCAGCTCCTATACTTGAAGCCGAGGAGCCATGAGTACGCCTCTAGTGTTGATCTGTTGCACACACTTGACCCCTAAGGTAAAAATGATATGTGGCAAGATTTGTAATGTACTTTTTAGCAGGAAATTTGTGATTTACTTTTGAACAGTACAATTCTGCTTATTTATTCGAATCCCATCAATAGATTATTTTGTTGTGGTCACAATATAACCTCATGCATTTTACTGACCTAAACTGTACAAATCAGCATTGTGCTATTAGAGGGTTGGTAAATTTTGTTTGGTCATCCCGGACTCTGCACCTGAACAGAACTTGGTGCTAAGGCTTACAGAACCCTCTCTTTGTAGACCAAAGAGTTGATGCCGATACTCCATTTAAATTTGGATGTGGTCAGCCAAGTTGACTGTTTAGTGATGCAGTGTTAGGTATATTGCTCTAGTGATCGAAGAAAGGAGAGGAAATAAATAGAGATTATGAAAATTTGGAAGAACTCTGGCTTATGAACATAATTACTCATGAAGACTTTCCTCAACAATAGTACTTGTTTTGCAAGATGATGCTTATTGTTTAAATATGTGGTGCCTTTGAACTTTCTCCTCGCGGCTCCACTTGTTTTCTTGGAAACATTTAAGATTGGCAAAGTTTTTGGCGATTCGACGACTGCTGACCATTGGATTAGTAGAGATTTCCTCTTACTAAACAGTTTTCAACTGCTTTAAAGGTATATATCGTGTTATGCTGGGTTCCCTGAATTGCTGTTTTACTGCCTGGAAAGCTTGAGTTACCTTTTCATGCCCGATTTCCTCTCTGTACCTCTTTTCAGCCATCGTTCAGCCATCCATCACCTTCATTTGCTGGATCACCTCTTTATGTCAGAACTTGTGATATATACCTTTGGTAATATTTGTGATCTGGTAACTTTTTGCAGCTATACGTGTCAAAGCGGAGCTTAAATTATGTAGTATTTAGAATGAAAATCACTTGGATCTATACTTGAATATGAGATTGAGAAGTTTGGAGCATTTGATTTTGTTTTGGAATCAGGAAGTTTGTCGGTTTTCCTCAACAATAATACTTGTTTTGCAAGATGATGCTTACTGTTTAAATATGTGCTGCCTTTGAACTTTCTCCTCGTGGCTCCACTTGGTTTCTTGGAAACATTTAAGATTGGCAAAGTTTTTGGCGATTCGGGGATTACTGACCATTGGATTAACAGAGGTTTCCTCTCACGAAACAGTTTTCAACTGCTTTAAAGGTATATATCGTGTTATGTTGGGTTCCCTGAATTGCTGTTTTGCTTCCTGAAAAGCTTGAGTTACATTTTCATGTATGATTTCCTCTCTGTACCTCTTTTCACCCATCGTTCAGCCATCCATCACCTTTATTCGTCGGATTACCTCCTTTGGTCAAAACCTATGATATATACCTTTTTTGTAATATTTATGATCTGGTAACTTTCTGCAGGTATACGTATCAAAGCGGGGCATAAAATCTGTAGTACTGATTGATTATAAGTCGACGTCTTAAAAGACCTGCAAGTGCACGGTGTACCATTGAATACAAAGGAAAACGAGGTCGTATGCCAATAGACTGGTGGTGCGAATTATACTTCGAGCTACTAGTTTTATTCTATAACAATGAGTTTGTGTAGGTTTTGAAATAAAAAGTAGAACAAAACAAATTGCAAGATAAATTGGAGTAGGAGCCAAGGCATCGATTCCACTCCAACCCATGTAGTCCATGAGAAAGCATATTTAATTAAAGTACTAATTAATTCCCGTACCATGTATCCTTGGTCGGGTATATACGATACTTATAATGAAAAAGAAATTAGCGTTTGAGAATTCTTGATAAACCACCTTACATAACAATGGTCATGTCGAGTAAGGCGGATTACTTTCGTTTCTCCATGTTCTTAACCAATTTTTTTATGGTCAAACAAGATGGTCGATTAGTTTCTTCATTCTTACAAATCCTAGCTATGGTCAAGCATTAGGATGAAAGAAGGAAGGATTCGAACTAGAGCTCGGAGAGAAAGAAATTACTAGTAATCAAATTAAAGCTACTTCTACAACTAGGCTACATTGGGTTGGAGCTTCCTCTAGCTGTGGCTAGGAGGTTTAGCTACTCATCTCTTCGATCATCGCCATATTACTAGATTAAAGAAAATGACAAAAGTAAGAGATAAAAAAAAACCTTTATTGATATAAACTTTGATATTACACTCTCCAAGATGATCTCTCATGGGTGGGATTCCCCTCCTATTTATAGAGTATAGGAAGGGTTACAAAATATCACTATTAAAATAAAATCCCTTAAATAATGCCTTAGATCATTCATAGATATTACAACTCATGAGAATAATATCTACATTTAATTCTCTTTAATGGGCTTCCATAGGCCTTCGGTTGACAACTTCAAATGAGAATCATTGTTGGAGTGCATCACCCTTGTTCTTTGTTGAAAATCGAAAAAATGTACGACTTGTTTATCATGTGACCGATTTCTGTAAATACAAACAAAAATACTATTATTGTCACATTTATTTAATAAATGACTAGCTAGGTTGATATAAATTTAGGAGTTGTACACGTAAATATTACATGTCTATCAAATACCTCTGAACTTGTATTTTGCTAGTCCTCGAGCAAAAGTAACAAAAAACATTTTCGCATGTCAAGCGGTTGTATTTAGCGTATGCAACAAGCCGTTAAACCCCTAGGTTCCCCTGGTGGACGAGTGTTGTCTCGTGAGGGTTTACAGTGATTATACCTACAAAAATCAAAAATAATACTTTGGCAATTCTAGATTATAAATAACTTATTTCCTGTCAACTTATCCTTATTTTGTTATAACAAAAAAAATATTATGACAGAAAATTCCTTAAAACTCAATATTTCCCAAGTGTCCCATAAAATATTATTTTTAAAATCCAAAACTTGACATACTACCTCATGCTTAGAAAAAGATTCAAATATTTTCCTTAACTATATCTTAGTATAATGAAGATAATGTTACAACACAATATATTGTATAGAATAGTTGAGTCAGTGTTTGGTAGTCTAGTATTTATTAGAATAAATTTATCGGTTTGTTCGACAAGTGCCTTAGTCAATTCATCTTCCTGGTATTCTTTTTTTACAAGCCTGATTTTTTTTCTTTTCATACATGGTTTCTTTGTGAAGCCTCTATAACAAGGAGGTTAGGTCGACAATCCCCGCCAGTTGGCTAAGGTTGCCAGGGTTTGGAGCCCTTCTCGACCTCGATCCAGGATTCTCATAAGTAACACTTTTCATGCTCCCTTTACATAGTTCATGGTCATACTCGAGATTGGTGATAATTTTTTCCTCTTTAAGTTCTTAATCATGCGAGTATGCCTTGCAACATAAAAGTTTTAGAGCAAGTTTGGCTTTTCTTTTATACTTTCAGGAACTTATTCTCAGGCAGTTGTCTCCCTTGGAGCGAATTATTCCTAACATAAATACTAAATTTTCCATATTCTGGTCAAAAAATTCTGTTGAAGGTATTGGTAGTATAACAAAAGTGAAGTGTAAGTTTTGAAAATATACCAAGAACAATTTGAGTTTTTCGCTAATCACAAGGTAATACATTGAGTTTAAGAACACGATAAATAAATACAATAGTGTACACTTGGTAAAATATCAAAGTTTTTTTTTTAGGTTTTCCAATCATCATATCATTTTGCCTAGATAAAATTAGTCTAAGTGCTAGAAATTTGCCAAAAATATATCATAAATTGTCAAATCGTCATTATTTTACTCTTCATCAAAAAGTATATAAAATGTAGTTTTTCTACCCCCAAACTTAGACAAAACATTATCCCCAATGTTTGAGAACAAAGTTAAATACTTGGAATGAGAAATAAAAAACTGAAACTTCTCACCTGAATGTAACTTGGGTTGCCTCCCCGGAAGCGCTAAGTTTTACCGTCTTCCGCCAGACGAATGTACCCCCAAACTTAAATATAGAAATAAGACATATAAGGGGCACACGTGATCAATTCTGATAATAGGGGCCAACTAGAAAAGTTATCTCTTCATCGGAAGTACAAGATTCTAAATACGGTTTTAAACGTTGCCCGTTGACCTTGAAAGTATTACCGTCTTTAGTATCTTCTACCTCCACGGCTCCATGAGGATAAATAGTTTTAACTACGAAAGGGCCGTACCAACGAGAATGTAATTTCTCAGGAAATAAACGTAGCCGTGAATTGTAGAGTAACACTTTCTGATTAGGCTCAAAAGTTTTGCGAACAACCGACTTATCATGAAAAGCTTTAGTTCATTCCTTGTAAATTTTTGCATTTTCATAAGCCTCGCGACGAAGTTCGTCAAGTTTAGAAAGTTGAAGTTTTCTATGTGATCCGGCTTTATCAATTTCAAAGTTGAAGGCCTTTGTAGCTCAGAGAGCCTTGTGTTCCAATTCCACAGGTAAGTGGCAAGCCTTCCCAAAGACAAGTCTATAGGGTGACATACCAATCGGGGTTTATAAGTTGTTCGATATGCCCAAAGGGCATCATCAAGACGATCAGACCAATATTTACAATCGGTTCGAACAGTTTTTTCTAAAATTCTTTTGATCTCCCGATTGGATACTTTGACTTGACCACTTATTTGTGGATGATAAGGTATGGCAACCCTATGAGTGATAGAGTAATTTATCAAAAGATTTTGAAAGACACGATTGCAAAAATGTTTACCACCATCACTAATAATTGCCCGAAGGGTGCCAAAACGATTAAAAATGTTTTTCAATTTTTTTACCATGGGCTTATGGTCATTCGTTTGACATGGCATCACCTCAACCCATTTAGAAACATAATCGAGTGCAACGAGAATGTAAAGCTACATGCGAGAAGAAAGAAATGGGCCCATAAAGTAAATTCCCCAAACATCAAATAGTTCAACAATAGGGATGTTGTTCAAGGGTATCATGTTTCGATGAGAAATATTCCAGGTCCTCTGGCACCTATCACATTCAGAACAAAAGGTGTGTACGTCACAAAAATAGGTAGGCCAATAAAGACCAGATTGAAGGACTTTTGCAGCAGTTTTCTTGGTCCCAAAATATCCTCTACAAGCAAAGGTATAGCAAAATGTGAATACACTATGGAATTTATCATTTGGGATGCATCTCCTAATCACTTGGTCGGAACAAAGCTTATAAAGATAAGGATCGTCCTAACTAAAGCGTCTAACCTCGTGAAAGAATATGGTTTTATCTTGCTTTGACCAATGGGAAGGTAATCGTTGGGTAGTTAGGTAATTGACAATATCGGCGTACCAAGGCAGTTGTGAGACAGTCATGAGCTGTTCATCAGGAAATGTCTCTAAGATAGGGAGAAAATCTTCAGCACCTTTAGTGAGAATTCGAGATAGATGGTCTGCAACCACATTCTCAACACCTTTTTTATCTCCAATTTCGATATCAAATTCTTGTAACAAAAGAATCCATTTAATTAACCGAGGCTTAACATCTTTTTTAGATAGTAAATACTTTAAGGCTGCACGGTTGGTGTAAACAATGATTTTGGATCCAATAAGGTATGATCAAAATTTCTCTAAGGCAAACACAATGGCTAATAACTCATTTTCCGTGGTGGAGTAATTTACTGTGCGTCATTGAGCGTGCGACTTGCATAGTAAATAACATGAGGTTTATTATCTACTCTTTGCCCTAAAACTGCTTGACAGCGTAATCTGAAGTGTCACACATAAGCTCGAAGGGGAGTTCCCAATTGGGAGGTTGGATGATAGGGGCTGAAGTTAATAAAAGTTTGAGCTTCTTAAAAGCTCCTGAACATGCATCATCAAAGTTAAAATCAGTGTCCTTAACCGTCCGAGGTGGAGGTAAAGAAGAAATAATGTTAATCTTGGCCTTATCGACTTCAATCCCTTTGTTGGAGATAATATGTCCAAGAACTATCCCTTGTGTCACCATGAAGTGACACTTTTCCCATCTTAACACCAAATTGGTTTGTGTACATCGTTCTAGCATGAGCTCTAAATGGTGTAAACATTCGTCAAAAAAATGATCCAAACACTGAAAAGTCATCCATAAAGATTTCAAGAAACTTATCAACCCTATCAAAAAATATGCTCATCATACAACATTGGAATGCAGCGGGTGCATTGCACAACCCAAATGGTATACGTCGATAAGCATATGTCCCATAGGGACACGTGAAAGTTGTCTTCTCCTGATCTTCTAGGGCAATGGAGATCTGATTGTAGCCAGAATAACCGTCAAGAAAACAGTAATGACTTTTTTCGGCTAAGCGTTCAAGCATTTGATTAATGAATGGAAAAGGAAAATGATCTTTCCTTGTGACCGTGTTCAATTTCCTGTAGTCGATACATACACACCACCCGGTGGTCATGCGGGTGGGGATTAGGTCATTATTCTCATTCTCAACTACAGTAATCCCTGAATTCTTAGGTACAACCTGAACAGGGCTGACCCACTTACTATCCGAAATGGGGTATATGATACCCTAGTCTAAAAGTTTGAGAACTTCCTTCTTCACCACCTCCATTATGGTGGGATTGATACGATGCATGCAAACGGCCGGGCTAATCCCCTTCATGTCTGTTATAGACCACCCAAGGGCTAATTTGTGTCTTCCAAGGACACCTAACAATCTACTTTCGTGGTTAACATTTAGATTGGAAGTTATGATCACAGGCAGAGTTTTAGAATCGCCTAAGAAAGCATACTTTAAAGTCTTAGGTAATGGCTTGAGGTCTAATTTGGGTGCATTAACAATAGATGGAATAAGCAAAGTAGTAGACGGTTCCAGAGGTTCAACATGAGGTCTCCATTTGGACTTGGTAAAAATAGGTGTTGAGTCAAGTAGAGCATTAAGCTCTTCAACAATCAGATTTTCATCAAAGTCTTCACTAAAGTTCACAAAACATGATTTTAAGGGGTCCTCAGAGAATGATTTAGGGAACGAGTTGCAAACTAGGGAGTCAATCATATTCAGCTCAGCCATGTCATCAGAATGAGGAACTTGAATATTATTGTTAAAAATATTAAGCTTGATCTTCATGTCTCCCATTTATAGTTGTAAGACGCCATTAAAGCAATTAATAATGGCATTAGAAGTCACAAGGAAATGGTGGCACAATATGATAGGGATCTCACAGCTTGGATTCTTTACATCTTCAGTGTCAAAAACAATAAAGTCCACAAGAAAAATGAGAGTATCAACCTTGATAAGAATAACCTCAAGGATACCACGTGGGTATCGTATTGACCTATCAACCAATTGAAGTGTCATTCGGGTAGGTTCGAGTTCTTCAAGTCCTAATTCTTGATAGAATGAGTAAGGTAGGACATTCACACTAGCACCTAAGTCAAGTAATGCCCTATCCACTTTGTGATCTCCAATTTTACAAGGGATGGTTGGGCTTCTAGGATCTCGAAGCTTAAGCGTGGTTAATGTCTCAGTCAAGAAGACTTTCTTGTGCACATTGATTTTCCTTTTTCTAGTGCACGCATCCTTAAGGAATTTGGCATATGCAGGGATAAGCATGATGACATCGAGTACTGGAATATTTATATGAACTTGCTTAAATGTATCCAATATCCCGTCAAATTGAATCCCTTTATTAGCTGGAAGAAGACACTGTAGATAAGGTACCTTTGGCTCAATATGTGCTTTTTGTACGAAAATAGATGAGGTATGCAACTCCTTAGATTTCTTAGAAGGTTCATGGGTGCTCACTACAACTGGTTCACTCGTACCTACCTCATCCTCAATAGTAACGGGTGCTGGCTCAACCCTAAGTATTTTAACTCGGTTTTCAATTTTTCTACCACTTTGAAGAGTGGTAATGGTATTAAGCTATTTTGGGATTGAGCTAACATCAAACTCCGATGGTCCTTTCAGATTAGATACAGGTGAGCTAGGTAGCTTACTTGGGGGTCTCTCGTGTAATGCATTTGCCAATTGTTCTATCTGAGTCTCTAGATTAAAGATAGATTGGAATATAGAATTTTGATTCACCAAAGTCTATTGTTAGAATTACATCATTTGTTGCTGAAATTGTACTGATTGTTGCATAAAGAGAGTAAATGTATCGTTCAAAGTTGCTTTGGGTGGAGTGGGTGGGAACTGTTTGGATGACTGAAAGGATTGCTGAGATGCCTGAGGATAAGATTGAGAAATGGAATTTCTAGAAAAATTATGACTTGAGGTTTGTGGCTCTCCAAAACCTGAACTGGGTTGGTTGTTCTTCCACAAAAAATTTAAGTGGTTCTGTCAAGTTGGCTTGTACAGGTCAAAGGTCCCCTTGTAGGTATTATTCAAAGCATTCACTTTCTCTTGATTGTCATTCATTTCATTAAGCATGGGGCACATTTGAGTCACATGGGTTACATAATAAAAAATGGTGCAACACTGTTGCTAAACCTGGTTCATACTAGATTGATTCGTAGCCATAACTTTGATTTTTCGGGTAAGAGTATCTAATTGGGTTTTGATGGCCATTCCCTCACTCACTTCGTATAAGCCATCTTTCTTGGCTGTACGAATATTTCTATGTGGATTTTAATCCCACTACTGGGGGTTCTCAGCTAATGTCTCAAACTCCTCATAAGCTCTATCAGGTTCAAGGTCCTGGAATTTGCCACTATGCATGGATTCTAGTCTATAACTATTTTTAGAAGTTATTCTACGATAGAAAATCTGGGCTAGATGTTGCTTCTCAAAACCATGATGGAGACATTGTGAAAGAAGATCTTTAAACCTCTCCCATGCCTCGTAAAACATTTTACTCTCATATTGAATAAATTCAACAACTTCATTTTTAAGAGCGAGGGTTTTTCCCTTAGAAAACCATTTGGTTTTGAACTTGATCTCCATTTGATCCCATGAATTGATAGATGCTGGTGCCAATGAATTAAGCCAATGACTCGCCTTGTCTTTTGGCGAGAATGGGGATAAATGATGGCGGAAGGAATCCTCAGTAAAATGTTGGTATTTGGAGAGTGCACAAATTTTCTTAAACTCGTGGACATGCTTATAAGGGCTTTCAGAATCAATCCCACAAAAAAGGTAACATTTGGATCATACTAGGCTTGATTTCATAATGGTTTATTGTGACAGCTGGTAACATAATACACGAAGGCATATCACTCACCACTGGGGTCCAATAGTCCCTAAGAGATTTAGTAGTAGCCATGATTGGGGTTTCGACTTCTAGCTCGATAACAAGTTCAATTGGGTCAACTCTAGATGATTTACCTTCTTCCGAAATTGGAAAAACTTGAGATGGATCACATTCGTCCCAAACTGGGGCTCCTAAGTTCCCTATTTTATTGACTGGGCGAGGTGGTCGCCCTCTCCGCTTAGGCTGAGGTGGTGGCCCGTAAATAGGCAAAGGTTCCGGTAAGCTTCCTAAACGTTTTCCTACACATATCCAATTGATCATGCACAACTAATAATCCATAAAATTTGGCACCCGGTGCATTAACAAGGTGACATCCAGTATTTAATTTGACACAATGGGTAATAACAAGGTAACGTCGCAAACCTTTAACTAGTATTTTGTGGCGCTAGGCTGGGGCCGTATCCTATGAACCCGTGTTTTTAACCCGGTCCGGTACACTTATCCTTTGGGTGATGAAATCCCGCGGGAATCTTACTACTATTTTTTATTAGCAGTTATTTTGAGGTCCCGGAAGTTTAATTTTTGTGTGATACGAATTTCTTCGTATCCCTAATGGGTGGCCTTACTTGTTGGAGAGCTTTTTGGGTGATAAAATCCCACAAGTCTCTAACAGCTTTTTGCCTTTACTAATGTTGGAATTAAAAAGAATATTAAACACAACAATAGGTCAATCCAACCACAATAATTTTTTTATTAGAGCAGCGTGTATTTGTACAGTCTACACAACTTTATATGTTCTAGTGCCGGGGCGTAGCAGATATGTACCCCTTATAGATGTCAAGTTTAGAAAAGTACCAACCTACGGGAAGTGTTTCCCGGTGTAGCTATGACCGCCCCTTTACTTAGGGGGCGAAAGAAGGAAGTGCCCCTTCACTTAGGGGGCACAAGAAGGAAATTGCAAGAGATTGAGCGAGCTTTAAGCTTTTTGCATTTTCTATTCACCGTTTTCTGTGCTTCTTGTCTTGTTAGCAATGCCAAAAATTCCCAAAGTTTGATTGACGTGTTATATCGAGAATGGAGAGTGTTAATCGAGATTAGCTAACTTAATGCCTTTATCACAATTCAAATAAAACTCACAGAAACATCTCGTGCTCAAGCGTGTTAAACCTTTCGTGCTCAAGTTTGTTCTCGTAACAAAAGCAACTCGTGCTTATGTTAAAAAAAACAAACAAAGCTCGTTAAAATAGGTGCTCAAGTTCGTTGGACTCACAAATTTTTTTTTATTTAACTCGTGCTCAAGTTCGTTGGACTCAACAAATTTTTTATTTATTCAAGCACCTCAGTAACGTTTTCTCTTGATTTCTTTATACTTAGCAAATGAACTTAAATACAAGAAAACATGAGAATGAAATAAAGAATTGAAAACAAATGTGGGGATGTTCCAATTTTAACTATTGTGGTACTGTACCTACAAATCTTTAAACAAAATGCTTATGGTAAAACTAACCACATAATATGAAGTAATGGTTTTACACCGCTAACATAAATAAATAAATAAGTACCGCACACCAACATGGGTGGGATTCCCCTCTTATTTATAGAGTATATGAAGGGTTACAAAATAACACTATTAAAATAAAATCCCTTAAATAATACCTTAGATCATGCATAGATATTACAACTTATGAGAATAATATATACATTTAATTCTCTTCAATGGGCTTCCATAGGCCTTTGGGTGACAACTTTATATGAGAATCATAGTTTGAGTGCATCACCCTTGATCTTTGTTGAAAGCAGGAAAAATGTACGACTTGTTTATCATGTGACTAATTTTTGTAAATACAAACAAAAACACTATTAGTGTCACATTTATTTAATAAATGACAAGGTAGATATAAATTTAGGAGTTGTACAAGTAAATATTACGTGTGTATCAAGTACTTAGAATGAAAATCACTTGGATCTATACATGAATAAGAGATTGAGAAGTTTGGAACATCTGATTTTGTTTTGGAATCATGAAGTTTGTAGGCTTTCCTCAACAATAGGACTTGGATTGCAAGGTGATGCTTACTGTTTAAATATGTGGCGCCTTTGAACTTTCTCTTCGCGGCACCACTTTGTTTCTTGGAAATATTTAAGATTGGCAAAGTTTTTGGCAATTCGGCGTTTTCTAACCATTGGATTAGTAGAGATTCCTCTCACGTAAGGGTTTACAACTGCTTTAAATGTATATATCGTGTTATGCTGGGTTCCCTAAATTGCTGTTTTACTGCCTGGAAAGCTTGAGTTACATTTTAATGCCTGATTTCTTCTCCTTACCTCTTTTCAACCATCGTTCAGCCATCCATCACCTTCATTCATCAGATTACTTCCATCTGCCAGAACCTGCAATATATATGTTTTTTTAAATATTTATGATCTAGTAACTTTCTCCAGAGATACGTATCAAAGCGGGGATTAAATTCTGTAGTACTTAGAATAAAAATTACTTGGATCTATAATTAAATAAGAGATTGAGAAGTTTGGAGCATCTGATTTTGTTTTGGAATCATGAAGTTTGTCGGTTTTCCTCAAAATTAGTACTTGGTTTGCAAGATGATGCTTACTGTTTAAATATGTGGTGCCTTTGAACTTTCTCTTCGCGGTTATACTTTGTTTCTTGGAAACATTTAAGATTGGTGAAGTTTTTGGCGATTCAACGATTGCTGACCATTGGATTAGCAGAGATTTTCTCTCACGTAACAGCTTTCAACTACTTTAAAGGTATATATCATGTTATAATAGGTTCCCTAAATTGCCATTTTACTGTCTGGAAAGCTTGAGTTACCTTTTCATTGTTGATTTCCTCTCTGTACCTCTTTTCAGCCATCATTCAGCCATCCATCACCTTCATTCGTCGGATTACCTCTTTCTGTCAGAACCTGTGATATATACATTTTAAGTAATATTAGTGATATGGTAACTTTATGCAGATATACGCATCAAAGTGAAGTATAAATTATGTAGTACTTAGAATTAAAATCACATGGATTTATACTTGAATAAGAGATTGAGAAGTTTGGACCATCCGATTTTGTTTTGGAATCAGGGAGTTCATCGGTTGTCCTCAACAATAGTACTTGTTTTTCAAGATGATGCTTACTGTTAAAATATATGGTGCCTTTGAAATTTTTCTTTGCGGCTCCACTTGGTTCTTGGAAATATTTAAGATTGGCAATGCTTTTGGCGATTCAGCGATTGCTGACCATTGGATTAACAGATGTTTTCTGTCACGAAACAGTTTTCAACTGCTTTAAAGGTATATGTCGTGTAATGCTGGCATGAATTACTATTTTACTGTCTGGAAAGCATGAGTTACCTTTTCATGCCTGATTTCCTCTTTGTACCTCTTTTCAGTCATCGTTCAACCATCCATCACCATCATTCGTTGGATTACCTCCTTCTGCCAGAACCTATGATATATACATTTTTGGTAATATTTGTGATCTGGTAACTTTCTGCAGGTATACGTATTAAAGCGGAGCTTAAATTATGTAGTACATTGAATGAAAATCACTTGGATCTATTCATAAATAAGAAATTGAGAAGTTTGGAGCATTTGATTTTGTTTTATAATCAGGAAGTTCATCGGTTTTCCTCAACAATAGTACTTGTTTTTCAAGATGATGCTTGTTGTTTAAATATGTGGTGCCTTTAAGCTTACTCCTCGCGGATCCAGTTGGTTTCTTGGAAACATTTAAGATTGGCAAAGTTCTTGGCACCTCAGCTATTGCTGACCATTGGATTAGCAGAGGTTTCCTCTCACAAAATAGTTTTTAACTGCTTTAAAGGTATATATCGAGTTATGCTGGGTTCCCTGAATTGATGCTTTACTGCCCGGAAAGCTTGAGTTACCTTTTCATGCCTAATTTTTGTACCTCATTTCAGCCATCGTTCAACCATCCATCACCTTAATTTGTCGGATTACCTCCTTCTGTCTGAACCTGTGATATATTCCTTTGGTAATATTTGTGATCTGGTAACTTTTTTCAGCTATACGTATCAAAGAGGAGCTTAAATTCTCTAGTACTTTGAATGAAAATCACTTGGGATCTATACTTGAATAAGAGATTGAGAAGTTTGGGGCATTCGATTTTGTTTTGGAATCAGGGAGTTCGTCGGTTTTCCTCAACAATATTACTTGTTTTGCAAGATGATGCCTACTGCTAAAATATGTGGTGCTTTTGAACTTTCTCTACGCGACACCACTTTTTTTCTTGGAGGCATTTAAGATTGGCAAAGTTTTTGGCGATTAGGTGATTACTGCCCATTGGATTAGCAGAGATTTCTTCTCACGTAACAGTTTTCAACAGCTTTAAAAGTATATTTCGTGTTATGATGGGTTCACTAAATTTTTGCTTTACTTCCTAAAAAGCTTGAGTTACCTTTTCATACTAAATTTCCACTTTGAACCACTTTTCAGCCATCATTCAGCCATCCATCACCTTTATTCGTTGGATTACCTCCATCTGTAAGAATATGTGATAAATATCTTTTTGGTAATATTTGCGATCTGGTAAATTTATACAGATATGCGTATTAAAGTGGAGCTTAAATTCTGCAGTTCTTAGAATGAAAATTACTTGGATCTATACTTAAATAAGAGATTGAGAAGTTTGGAGCATTTGATTTTGTTTTGGAATCCGGAAGTTCATCGGTTTTCCTCAACAATAGTACTTTCTTTTCAGGATGATGCTTACTGATTAAATATGTGGTGCCTTTAAACTTTTTTCTCGCGGCTCCATTTGATTTCTTGGAAAAATTTATGATTTGAAAAGTTTTTGGTGATTCGGCGATTGCTGACCATTGGATTAGCAAAACTTTCCTCGCACAGATATTTTTATAACTGCTTTAAAGGTATATATCGTGTTTTGCTGGGTTCCCTGAATTGATGTTTTACTGTCTGGAAAGCTGGAGTTATCTTTTCATGCCTGATTTCCTTTGTGTACCTCTTTTCAGCCATTGCAAAGCCATCCATCACCTTCATTCGTCGGATTACCTCCTACGTCAGAACCTGTGATAAATACCTTTGGTAATATTTGCGATCTGGTAACTTTCTCCAGCTATATGTGTCAAAGCGGAGCTTAAATTCTGTAGTACTTAGAATTAAAATTGCTTGGATCTATACTTGCATAAGAGATTTTGAAGTTTGAAGCATCTGATTTTGTTTTGGAATCAGGAAGTTCATCGGTTTTCCTCAACAATAGTACTTGTTTTGCAAGATGATACTTACTGTTTAAATATGTGGTGCCTTTGAACTTTCTCCTCGTGGCTACAGTTGGTTTCTTGGAAATATTAAAGATTGGCAAAGTTTTTGGCAATTCGGCAATTGCTGACCATTGGATTAACAGTGGTTTCCTCTTACGAAATAGTCTTCAACTGCTTTAAAGATACATATCATGTTATGCTGGGCTTCCTGAATTGCTGTTTTACTGTCTGAAAAGCTCGAGATATATTTTCATGCATGATTTCCTCTTTGTACCTCTATTCAGCCATCGTTCAGCCATCTATTACCATCATTCGTCGGATTACTTCCTTCTGTCAGAATCTGTGATATATACCTTTTTTGTATTATTAATGATCTGGTGACTTTCGGCAGGTATATGTATCAAAGCGGGGATTAAATTCTGTTGTACTTAGATTGAAAATTACTTGGATCTATACTTGAATAAGAGATTGGGCAGTTTGGAGAATCTAATTTTTTTTTTGTAATCAAGAAGTTTTTGGGTTTTCCTCAACAATAGTTCTTGGTTTGCAAGATGATGCTTACTATTTAAATATGTGGTGCCTTTGAACTCTCTCATCGGGGCTTCACTTTGTTTCTTGAAAACATTCAAGATTTGCAAAGTTTTTTGCAATTCGGCGATTGCTGACCATTGGAATAGCTGGTATTTCCCCACGCGTAAAAGTTTTCAATTGGTTTTCTGGTATATATCGTGTTATGATGGGTTCCCAGAATTGTTGTTTTACTACCTGGTAAGCTTGGGTTACCTTTTCATGCTTGATTTTTTCTCTGTACTTTTTTTTCAGCCATCGTTCAACCATCCATCACCTTCATTCGCCGGATTACCTCCTTCTTTCAGAACCTGTGATATATACCTTTTTGGTAATATTTATGATTTGGTAGCTTTATGCAGATATAGGTATCAAAGCGGAGCTTAAATTCTGTAGTACTAAGAATGAAAATCACTTGGATCTATACTTGAATAGGAGATTGAGAAATTTGCAGCATCCAATTTTGATTTGGAATCCGGGAGTTCGTCAGTTTTCCAGAGCAATAGTACTTGTCTTTCCAGATGATACTTACATTTTAAATATGTGGTACCTTTGAACTATCTCTTCGCGGCTACACCTGGTATCTTGGAAATATTTAAGATTTGCAATGTTTTTGGTGATTCGGCGATGTCTGACCATTGGATTAACAGAGGTTTCCTCTTGCGAAATAGTATTCAACTGCTTTAAAGGTATATATCGTTTTATGTTGGGTTCCCTGAATTACAATTTTACTGCCTGTAAAGTTTAAGTTACCTTTTCATGTATGATTTCCTCTCTGTACCTATTTTTAGCCATCGTTCAGCCATAAATCACCTTCATTCGTCAGATTACCTCCTTCTGCCAGAACCTGTGATATATACATTTTTGTTAATATTTGTGATCTGGTAACTTTTTGCAGGTATACGTATTAAGGCGGAGCTTAAATTCTTTAGTACTTAGATAGAAAATCACTTGGATCTATACATAAATAAGAGGTTGAGAAGTTTGCAGCTTCCAATTTTGTTATGGAATCAGGGAGTTCGTCGGCTTTCCTCAACAATAGTACTTGTTTTGCATGATGATGTTTACTGTTTAAATATGTAGTGCCTTTAAACTTTTACCTCGTGGCTCCACTTGGTTTCTTAAAAACATTTAAGATTGGCCAAGTTTTTGGCTATTCGGCGATTGCTAAACATTGGATTAGCAGAGATTTCCTCTAACGTAACAGTTTTCAGCTGCTTTAGAGGTATATATCATGTTATGATGGGTTCCCTGAATTGCTGTTTTACAGCCTGGAAAGCTTGAGTTACTTTTTCATGCTTGATTTTCTCTCTGTGCCTCTTTTCAGCCATCATTCAGCCATCAATCACCTTCATTCGTCAGATTACCTTCTTCTGCCAGAGCCTGTGATATATAAATTTTTTGTAATATTTGAGATCTGGTAACTTTCTGGAGGTATACGTATCAACGCGGAACTTAAATTCCCTGTATTTTGAATGAAAATCACTTGGATCTATACTTGAATTAGAGATTGAGTAGTTTGAAGCATCTGATTTTGTTTTGGAATCAAGAAGTTCGTCTATTTTGCTCAACAATAGTATTCGTTTAGCAAGATGATGCATACTGTTTAAATATGTGGTGCCTATAAAATTTTTCCTCGCGGCTCCACTTGGTTTCTTGGAAACATTTATGATTGGCAAATTTTTGATGATTCGGCGATTGCTGACCTTTGAATTAGAAGTGGTTTCATCACACAAAATAGTTTTCAGCTGCTTTAAATGTATATGTCGTGTTATGTTGGGTTCCCTGAATTGCAGTTTTTCTGTTTGGAAAGCTTGAGTTACCTTTTCATGCCTGATATCCTCTGTGTACCTCATTTCAGCCATCGTTCAGCTATCCATCACCTTTATTCTTTAGAATACCTCCTTCTGTCAGAATCGGTGATATATACCTTTGGTAATATTTGTGATCTGGTAACTTTCAGTAGATATATGTATCAAAGCAAAACTTATATTCTGTAGTACTTAGAATTGAAATCATTGGGATCTATACTTTAATAGGAGATTGAGAAGTTTGGAGCTTCGAAATTTGCTTTGGAATCAGAAAGTTCGTCGATTTTCTTCAACAATAGTATTTGTGTCGCAAGATGATGCTTTCTGTTTAAATATTTGGTGCCTTTGAACTTTGTCGTCCTGACACCACTTCATTTCTTGGAAACATTTAAGATGGTAAAAGTTTTTGGCGATTCGGCAATTGCTGACCATCGGATTAGCAAAGGTTTCTACTCTTAAAATAATTTTCAACTGCTTTAAAGGTATATATCGTGTTATGATGGGTTCCCAGAATTGCTGTTTTACTGCATGGAACGCCTGAGTTACCTTTTTATGCCTGATTTCCTCTCTGTACCTCTTTTCAACCATCGTTCAACCATCCATCACCATCATTCGTCGGATTACCTCCTTCTGTCAGAACTTGTGATATATATCTTTTTGGTAATATTTATGATCTGGTAACTTTTTGCAAGTATACGTATTAAAGCGGAGCTTAAATTCTTTAGTACTTAGATTGAAAATCACTTGGATCTATATTTAAATAAGAGGGTTGTGAAGTTTGTGGCATCCAATTTTGTTTTGGAATCAGGGAGTTCATCGGTTTTCTACAACAATAGTTCTTGTTATGCAAGATGATGTTTATTATTTAAATATGTAGTGCCTTTGAACATTCTCCTTGCGGCTCCACTTGGTTTTTTTGAAACATTTAGGATTGGCAAATTTTTTGGCGATTCGGCGATTGCTGACCATTGGATTAGCAGAGATTTCCTCTCACGTAGCAGTTTTCAACTACTTTAAAGGTATATATCGTGTTATGATGGGTTCCCTGAATATCATTTTTACTGCCTGGAAAGCTTGAGTTAACTTTTCATGCTTGCTTTCCACTCTGTACCTCTTTTCAGCCATCATTCAGCCATGAATCACCTTCATTCATCAGATTACCTCCTTCTGCCAGAACCTGTGATATATACATTTTTGGTAATATTTGAGATCTGGTAACTTTCTGCAGGTATACGTATCAATGTAGAACTTAAATTCTCTGTATTGAGAATGAAAATCACTTGGATCTATACTTGAATAAGAGATTGAGTAATTTGAAGCATCTGATTTTGTTTTGAATTCTAGAAGTTCATCGATTTTCCTCAACAATAGTATTTGTTTTTCAAGATGATGCTTACTGTTTAAATATGTGGGGACTTTAAACTTTCTCCTCGCGGCTCACCTGGTTTCTTGGAAACATTTAAGATTGGAAAAGTTTTTGGAGATTCGGCGATTGCTGACCATTGGATTTGTAGAGGTTTCCACGTACGAAACAATTTTTAACAGCTTTAAAGGTATATATCGTGTTAGGCTGGGTTTCCTGAATTACTGTTTTACTGCCTGGAAAGCTTGACTTACCTTTTCATACCTGATTTCCTATCTATAAGTCTTTTCTGCCATCCTTATGTCAGAGCCAGTGATATATACCATTGGTAATATTTTTGATCTCGTAACTTTCTATAGCTATACATGTCAAAGCGGAGTTTACATTCTGTAGTACATAGAATGAAAATCACTTGGATCTATACTTAAATAAGAGATTGAGAAGTTTGGAGGATCTGATTTTGTTTTGGAATTAGGAAGTTCGTCGGTTTTCCTCAGCAATAGTAGTTGTTTTGCAAGATGATGCTTACTGTTTAAATATGTGGTGCCTTTAAACTTTCTCCTCCAAGCTCCACTTGGTTTCTTGAAATCATTTAAGATTGGCAAAGTTTTTAACGATTCGGCGATTGCTGACTATTGGATTGGCAGAGGTATCCTCTAACGAAATAATTTTCAATTGGTTTAAAGGTATATATCGTGTTATGATGGGTTCCCAAAATTGCTATTTTACTGCCTGGAAAGCTTGAGTTACCTTTTCATGCTGGATTTCTTCTATGTACCTCTTTTAAACCATCGTTCAACCATCTATCACCTTCATTCGTCGGATTACCTCCTTATGTCTGAACCTGTGATATATACCTCTTTGGAAATATTTATGTTCTGGTAACGTTTTGCAGATATTCGTATCAATGCAAAGCTTAAATTTTGTAGTACGCAGAATGAAAATCACTTGGATCTATACTTGAATATTAGATTGAGAAGTTGGGAGCATCAGATTTTGTTTTGGAATCAGGAAGTTCGTCGGTGTACCTCAACAACAATAATTTTTTTGCAAGATGATGCTTACTGCTTAAATATGTGGTGCCTTTAAACATTCTCCTTGCGGCTTCACTTGGTATCATGGAAACATTTATGATTGGCAAAGTTTTTGGCTATTCGGCGATTACAGACCATTAGATTAGCAAAGGTATCCCCTCATAAAATAGTTTTCAACAACTTTAAAGGTATATATCGCATTATGCTGGGTTCCCTAAATTTCTTTTTTATTGCCTGGAAAGCTTGAGTTACCTTTTCATGCCTGATTTTCTCTGTGTACATGTTTTCAGCCATCGTTCAGTCATCATTCGTCGAATTACCTCTTTCTGTCAAAAACTGTCATATATACCTTTTTTGTAGTATTTATGATCTGGAAGCTTTCTACAGGTATACGTATCAAAGTGGGGCTTAAATTCTTTAGTACTTAGAATTAAAATAACTTGGATCTTTACTTGAATAAGAGATTGAGAAGTTTGGATCATTTGATTTTATTTTGTAATAATGAAGTTTGTCAGTTTTCCTCAACAATAGTACTTGTTTTGCAAGATGATGCTTACTGTTTAAATATGAGGCTCCTTTGAACATTTTCTTCGCGGCTCCACATTGTTTCTTGGAAACATTTATGAATGGCAAAGTTTTTGGCGATTCGGCGATTGCTGACCATTGGATTTGCAGAGATTTCCACATAACAGTTTACAACTGCTTTAAAGGTATATATCGGTTTATGATGGGTTCCCTGAATTGTTATTTTACTGCCTGGAAAGCTTTTGTTACCTTTTCTGCTTGATTTTCTCTCTGCACCTCTTTTCAGCTATCGTTCTATAATTAATTACCTTCATTCGTCGGATTACCTCCTTCTGCCAGAACCTGTGATATATACCTTTTTAGTAATATTTGTGATCAAGTAACTTTATGCAGATATACGTATCAAAGCGGAACTTAAATTCTTTAGTACATAGAATGAAAATCACTTGGATCTATACTTGAATAAGAGAATGAGAAGTTAGGAGCCTCCAATTGTGTTTTGGAATGAGGGAGTTCGTCGGTTTTCCTCAACAATAGTACTTATTTTGCAAGATGATGCTTACTGTTTAAATATGTCGAGCCTTTGAACTTTCTATTCGCGGCTTTACTTAGTTTCTTAGAAATATTTAAGATTGGCAATGTTTTTGGCGATTCGGCGATTGCTGACCATTTGATTAGAAAAGATTTCCACACACGTAACAGTTTTCAACTACTTTAAAGGTATATATCGTGTTATGATGGGTTTTCCTTTCACGTAACACTTTTAATCTGCTTTAAAGGTATATATAGTGTTATGATGGGTTCCCTGAATTGATGTTTAACTGCATGGAAATCATAAGTTACCTTTTCATGCTTTATTTTCACTTTGTACCTCTTTCAGCTATCATTCAGCCATCTATCACCTTCATTCGTCGGATTACCTCCTTATGTCCAAACCTGTGATATATACCTTTTTGGTAATTGATGTGATCTGGTAACTTTATGCAGATATACGTATCAATGTGGAGCTTAAATTCTGTAGTACATAGAATGAAAATAATTTGGATCTATACTTGAATAAGAGATTGAGAAGTTTGGGCCATCCGATTTTGTTTTGGATTAAGGGAGTTCGTTGGTTTTCCTCAACAATAGTACTTGTTTTGCAAGATGATGCTTACTGTTTAAATATGTGGTGCCTTTGAACTTTCTCTTCGCGGCTCTACTTTGTTTCTTGGAAGCATTTAAGATTGGCAATGTTTTTGATGATTCGTCGATTGCAGACCATTGGATTAGTAGAGGTTTCCTCTCACAAAACAGTTTTCCACTACTTTAAAGGCATATATCGTATTATGCTGGGTTCCCTGAATTACTCTTTTACTTCCTGGAAAGCTTGAGTTACCTTTTGATGCCTGATTTAATCTCTGTACCTCTTTTCCCCCATTGTTCAGTCATCCATCACCTTCATTCGTTGGAATTCCTCCTTCTGCAAGAACTTGTGATATATACATTTTTTCTAATATTTGTGATCTTGTAACTTACTGCAGGTATACGTATTAAAGCGGAGCTTAAATTTTGTAGTACTTAGAATGAAAATCACTTGGATCTATACTTGAATATGAGATTAAGAATTTTGGAGCATCTGCTTTTGTTTTGGAATCTGGAAGTTTGTCAGTTTTCCTCATCAATAGTACTTAATTAGCAAGATGATTCTTACTGTTTAAATATTTGGTGCCTTTAAACTTCCTCCTCACGGCTCCACTTGGTTTCTTGGAAACATTTATGATTGGCAAAGTTTTTGATGATTCGGCGATTGCTGACAATTGGATTAGCAGAGTTTTCCTCTCTCGAAATAGTTTTCAACTGCTTTAATGGTATATATATCGCATTATGCTGGGTTCCTTGAATTGATGTTTTACTGCTTGGTAAGCTTGAGTTACCTTTTTATGCCAAATTTCTGTACCTTTTTTCTGCCATTGTTCAACCATCCATCACCTTCATTCGCCAAATTACCTTCTTCTGCCAGATCCTGTGATATATACGTTTTTGGTAATATTTATGATCTGGTAACTTTCTTCATGTATACGTATTAAAGCGGAGCTTAAATTTTGTAGTACATTGAATGAAAATCACTTGGAACTATACTTTAATAAGTGATTGAGAAGGTTGGAGCATTTGATTTGGTTTTGGAATCAGGAAGTTCGTCGGTTTTCCACAACAATAGTACTTATTTTGCAAGATGATGCTTACTGTTTATATATGTGGTGCCTTTAAACTTTCTCCTCGCGGCTCCACTTGGTTTATTGGAAATATTTAAGATTGGCAAAGTTTTTGGCAATTCGGCGATTGTTGACCATTGGATTAGCATAGGTTTCCTCTTACGAAAATGTTTTCAACTGCTTCAAAGGTATATATCGTGTTATGTTGGGCTCCCAGATTTGAAGTCTTACTGCCTCGAAAGCTTGAGTTACTTTTTTTATGCCTGATTTTAGTACCTCTTTTCTGCCATCGTTCAGCCATCCATCACCTTCATTCGTCGGATTGCCTCCTTCTGCCAGATCCTGGGATATATAAATTTTTGGTAATATTTGTGTTATGGTAACTTTCGGTAGGTATACGTATTAAAGCAGAGCTTAAATTTGGTATTACTTAGAACGAAAATAACTTGGATCTATAATTAAATAAGAGATTGAGAAGTTTGGAGCATTTGATTTTGATTTGGAATCAGGAAGTTCTTCGGTTTTCCTCAAAAATTGTATTTGTTTTCAAGATGATGCTTACTATTTTAATATGTGGTGCCTATAAACTTTTTCCTCGCGGTTCCACTTGATATCTTGGAAACATTTAAGAATTGCAATTTTTTTGGCGATTCAGCGATTGCTGACCATTCGATTAGCAAAGGTTTCCTCTCACGAACAGTTTTAAACATCTTTAAAGGTATATATCGTGTTATACTGGGTTCCCTGAATTGATGTTTTAAATCCTGGAAAGTTTGAGTTAACTTTTCATGCCTGATTTTTATACTTCTTTTCAGCCATCGTTTAGTCATCCATCGCCTTCATTCGTCGGATTACCTCCTTCATTCAGAACCTGTGATATATACCTTTAGTAATATTTATGATCTGGAAACTTTTTGCAGATATACGCATAAAAGTGGAGGTTAAATTATGCAGTACTTAGAATGAAAATCACTTGGATCTATACTTGAATAAGAGATTGGGAAGTTTGGAGCATCTGATTTTGTTTTGGAATCAGGAAGTTCTTTGATTTTCCTCAACAATAGTACTTGTTTTTCAAGATGATGCTTGCTGTTTAAATATGTGGTTCCTTTAAAATTTCTCCTCACGGCTCCACTTGGATTCTTGGAAACATTTAAGATAGGCAAAGTTTTTAATAATTCGGAGATTGCACACCATTTGATTTGCAGAGGTTTCCTATCACGAAACAGTTATCAACTGCTTTAAAGGTATATATCATTTTATGATGGGTTCCATGAATTGCTGTTTTACTGCATGGAAAGCTTGAGTTACCTTTTCAGGCCTGATTTTCTCTCTGTACCACTTTTAAGCTATCGTTCAGTAATCCATCACCTTCAATCATCGGATTACCTCCTTATGTCAGATACTATGATATAAACGTTCTAGGAAATAATTATGATATGGTAACTTTCTGCAGGTATGCATTTTAAAGCGGAGCATAAATTCTTTAGTACTTAGAATTAAAATCACTTGAATCTATACTTAAATAAGGGATTGAGAAGTTTGGAGCATTTGATTTTGTTTTGGAATCAGGAAGTTCTTTGGTTTTCCTCAAAAATTGTACGTGTTTTGCAAGATGATGCTTATTGTTTAAATATGTGGTGCCTTTGAACTTTTTCTTCGCAGCTCCACTTGTTTCATGGAAAAATTTAAGAATGGCAAAGTTTTTGGCGATTCGGCGATTGCTGACCATTGGATTAGATGAGATTTTCCCGTGTTATGCTTGGTTCCCTGAATTGATGTTTTTTGCGATTAGGCGATTACAGACCCTTGGATTAGAAGAGGTTTCGTCTAACAAAAAAAATTTCAATAGCTTTTAGGGAATATATCTGTTATGTTGGGTTCCCTGAATTGCTATTTATCAGCTTGGAAAGTCGAGTTACCTTTTCATGCCAGATTTCCTCTGTGTACCACTTTTTAGCCATCGTTCAGCCATCCATCACCTTCATTCGTCAGATTATCTCCTTATCTCAGAATCTGTGCTATATAACTTTGGTAATATTTGTGATCAAGTAACTTTCTGAAGATATATGTATCAAAGCAAAGATTAAATTCTGTAGTACTTAGAATGAAAATCATTTGGATCTATACTTGAATAGGAGATTGAGTAGTTTGGAGCTTCTGAATTACTTTTGGAATCAGGAAGTTCATCGATTTTCCTCAACAATAGTACTTGTGTCGCTAGATGATGCTTACGTTTTAAATATGTGATGCCTTTGAACTTTCTCTTCGCGACACCACTTCGTTTCTTGGAAGCATTTAAGATAGGAAAAGTCTTTGGCGATTCGGCGATTGCTGACCATTGGATTAGAAGAGGTTTCCTCTCATGAAATAATTTTCAACAGCTTTAAAGGTATATATCGTGTTCTGTTGTGTTCTCTGAATTGATGTTTTACTGCTTGAAAAGCTTTAGTTACCTTTTCCAGCCTGATTTCCTCTCTATACCTCAATTCTGCCATCGCTAAGCCGTCCATCACCTTCATTCGTCGGATTACCTCATTATGTCAGAACCTTTGTTATATAAATTTTTGGCAATATTTGTGATTTGGTAACTTTCTACAAGTATACGTATCAAGGCGGAGCTTAAATTCTCTAGTACTTAGAATGAAAATCACTTGGATCTATAATTGAATAATAGAATGAGAAGTTAGGAGCATCTGATTTTGTCTTGGAATCAGGAAGTTCGTCGGTATTCCTTAACAATAGTACTTATTTTCCAAGATGATGCTTACTATTTAAATATGTGGTGCCTTTGAACTTCCTTCTCTTGGTTACTTGGAAACATTTAAGATTGGCAAATTTTTTGGTTATTCTGCGAATGCTGACCATTGGATTAGCAGAGGTTTCCTCTCACGAAACAGTTTTCAATTTCTTTAAAAGAATATATCGTGTTATATTGGGTTCCCTGAATTGCTGTTTTACAGCCTTGAAAGATTGAGTTTCCTTTTCATGACTGATTTCCTCCGTGTACATTGCTTCAGCCATCGTTCAGCCATTAATCACCTTCATTCGCTAGATTACCTCCATCTGCCTAAACCTGTGATATATAACTTTTCGGTAATATTTGTGATCTGGTAACTTTATGAAGATATACGTAACAAGGTAAAGCTTAAATTCCGTAGTACTTAGAATTAAATTCACTTGGATCTATACACGAATAAGAGATTGAGAAGTTTGGGGCTTCTCATTTGGTTTTGGAATCTGGAATTTCGTCAGTTTTTCACAACAATAGTACTTGTTTTGCAAGATGATGCTTACTGTTTATATATGTGGTGCTTTAAAATTTCTCCTCACGGCTCTACTTTGTTTCTTTGAATCCATTAAGATTTGCAAATTTTTTGATGATTCGGCGATTGCTGACCATTGGATTAGTAGAGGTTTCCTCTCAAGAAATAGTTTTGAACTTCTTTAAAGGTATATATCATGTAATGATGGGTTCCCTGAATTGCTGTTTTACTGCCTGGAAAGCTTGAGTTACCTTTTCATGCTTGATTTCCTCTCAATACCTCTTTTCAGGCACCGTTCAGCCATCAATCACCTTCAATCGTCGGATTACCTCCTTCTGCCAGAACCTGTGATATATACTTTTTGGTAATATTTATGATCTGGGAACTTTATGTAGATATACGTATAAAAGTGGAGCTTAAATTCTGTAGTACTTAGAATGAAAATCACTTGGATCTATACTTGAATAAGTGATTAAGAAGTTTGGAGCATCCGATTTTGTTTTGGAATCAGGGAGTTCGTCGGTTTTCCTCAACAGTAGTACTTGTTTTGCACGATGATGCTTACTGTTTAAATATGTGATGCCTTTGAACTTTCTATTTGCGGCTGCACTTGGTTTCTTAGAATCATTTAACATTGGCAAATATTTTGAAGATTCGGTGATTGCTGACCTTTAGATTAGCAGAGGTTTCGTCTCACGTAACAATTTTGAACTACTTTAAATGTATATATCGTGTTATGTTAGGTTCTCTGAATTGCTTTTTTTTTGCTTGGAAAGCTTGAGTTACCTTTTCATGCCGGATTTCCTCTGTATACCTCTTTTCTACCATCGTTCACCTATCCATCACTTTCATTCGCCGGATTACCTCCATCTTTCCGAATCGGTGATATATAACTCTGGTAATATTTGTGATCTGGTAACTTTCTGCAGATATATCTATCAAAGCAAAACTTCAATTTTGTAGTACTTAGAATTAAAATCATTTGGATCTATACTTGAATATGAGATTGAGAAGTTTGAAGCTTCTAAATTTGATTTGGAATCAGGAAGTTCTGCGATTTTCCTCAACAATAGTACTTGTGCCGCAAGATGAATCTTACTGTTTAAATATGTGGTGCCTTTAAACTTTCTTCTCCTGGCAACACTTGGTTTCATGGAATCATTTAAGATTGGCAAATTTTTTGATGATTAGGTGATTGCTGACCATTGGATTAGCAGAGGTTTCCTCTCATGAAGCAGTTTTCAACTGCTTTAATGGTGTATATCGTGTTATGATGGGTTCCCTGAATTGCTGTTTTAATGCATGAAAAGCTTGAGTTTCATTTTCATGCTTGATTTTCTCTCTGTACCTCTTTTCAGCCACAGTTCAGCCATCAATCACCTTCATTCGCCGGATTACCTCCTTCAGCCAGAACCTGTGATTAATACCTTTTTGATAATATTTGTGATCTGGTAACTTTATGCAGATATACGTATAAAAGCGGAGCTTAAATTCTGTAGTTCTAAAAATTAAAATCACTTGGATCTGTACTTGAATAAGTGATTGAGAAGTTTGGATCATCCAATTTATTTTTGAATTAGGGAGTTCGTCGGTTTTCCTCAACAATAGAACTTGTTTTGCAAGATGATGCTTACTGTTTAAATATGCGGTGCCTTTGAACTTTCTCTTCGCGGCTACACTTGGTTTCTTGGAAACATTTAAAATTGGCAAAGTTTTTGAAGATTCGGCGATTGCTGACCATTGGATTAGTAGATGTTTTGTCTCACGAAATTGATTTCAACTGCTTTAAATGTATATATCGTGTTATGTTGGGTTCCCTAAATTGCCGCTTTTCTGCTTGGAAAGCTTGAGTTACCTTTTCATGCCTGATTTCCTCTGAGAACCTCTTTTTAGCCATCGTTCATCCATCCATCACCTTCATTCGTCTGATTACCTCCATCTGTCAGAGTCGGTGATATAAGCCTTTTATAATATTTGTGATCTGGTAACTTTCTACAGATATATGTATCAAATCAAAACTTAAATTTTGTAGTACTTCGAATTAAAATCATTTGGATCATAACTTGAATAGGAGATTGAGAAGAATTGAGCTTGTGAATTTGTTTTGGAATCAAGAAGTTTGTCAATTTACCTCAGCAATTGTACTTGTATCGTAAGATGATGCTTACTGCTTAAATATGTGGTGCCTTTGAACTTTCTCTTCGCGGCACCACTTCGTTTATTGGAAGCATTTAAGATTATAAAAGTTTTTAGCGATTCGGCGATTGCTGACCATCGGATTAGCAGAGGATTCTACTCACGACACAGTTTTCAACTGCTTTAAAGGTATATACATGAATAGAAGATTGAGAAGTTTGGGGCATCTGATTTTATTTTGGAATCAGGAAATTCATCAGTTTTTCACAACAATAATACGAGTTTTGCAAGATGATGCTTACTGTTTAAATATGTAGTGCCTTCAAACTTTCTACTCACGGCTCCACTTGGTTTCTAGGAACATTTAAGATTGGCAAATTTTTTTATGATTCGGCGATTGTTGACCATTGGATTAGTAGAGGTTTCCTCTAACGAAGCAGTTTTCAGCTGCTTTAAAGGTATATATCGTGTTATGATGGGTTCCTTGAATTGCGGTTTTACTGCCAGGAAAACTTAAGTTACCATTTAATGCTTGATTTTCTCTTTGTACCTCTTTTCAGCCACCGTTCAGCCATCAATCACCTTCATTCTTCAGATTACCTCCTTCTGCCAGAACCTGTGATAAATACTTTTTTGGTAATATTTGTGATCTGGTAACTTTATGCAGATATACGTATAATAGCGGAGCTTTAATTCTGTAGTACTTAGAATGAAAATCACTTGGATCTATACTTGAATAAGTGATTGAGAAGTTTGGAGCATCCGATTTTGTTTTGGAATCAGGGAGTTCGTCGGTTTTCCTCTACAATGGAAATTATTTTGCAAGATCATTCTTACTATTTAAATATGTGGTGCCTTTTAAATTTCTCTTCGCGGCTCCACTAGGTTTCTAGGAAACATTGGATTAGCAGATATTTCCTCTCACGTAATAGTTTTTTACTGCTTTAAAGGTATATATCGTGTTATGATGGGTTCCCTGAATTGCTTTTTTACTGCCAGGAAAGCTTGAGTTACCTTTTCATGCTTGATTTCCTCTCTATACCTCTTTTGAGCCATCAATCACCTTCATTTGTTAGATTACCACTTCTGCCTGAGCTTGTGATAAATACATTTTTTGTAATATTTAAGATCTGGTAACTTTCTCTAGGTATACGTATCAATGCGGAGCTTAAATTCCCTGTATTTATAATGAAAATCACTTGGATCTATACTTGAATTAGAGATTGAGTAGATTGATGCATATGATTTTGTTTTGGAATCAAGAAGTTCGTCGATTTTCCTCAACAATAGTTTTCGTTTTGCATGGTGACGCTTACTGTTTAAATATGTGGTGCCTTTAAACTTTGTCCCCGTGGCTCCACTTGGTTTCCTAGAAATATATAAGATTGGAAAAGTTTTTAGCAATTCGACGATTGCTGACCATTGGATTTGCTGAGGTTTCCTCGCACGAAACTATTTTTAACTGCTTTAAAGGTATATATCGTGTTAGGCTGGGTTCCCTGAATTGGTGTTTTACTGCCTGGAAAGCTTGAGTTACCTTTTCATGCCAGAAATCCTATATGTACCTCTTTTCTGCCATCGTTCAGCCATCCATCACCTTCATTCGTCGGATTACCTCCTTATGCCAGAACCAGTGATATATACCATTGGTAATATTTGTGATCTCGTAACTTTCTGGAGCTATACGTGTCAATGCGGAGCTTAAAGTATGTAGTGCTTTGAATGAAAATCACTTGTATCTATACTTAAATAAGTGACTGAGTAGTTTGGAGCATCTGATTTTGTTTTGGAATCTGGAAGTTCGTCGGTTTTCCTTAGCAATAGTACTTGCTTTGCAAAATGATGCTTACTATTTAAATTTGTGGTGCCTTTGAACTTCTTTCTCGTGGCTCCACTTGGTTACTTGGAAACATTTAAGATTTGCAAAGTTTTCGGCAATTTGGCGATTGCTGACCATTGGATTACCAGAGGTTTCCTCACACAAAAATGTTTTTAACTACTTTAAAGGTATATAACCTGTAATGTTGGTTTCCCTGAATTCTAGTATTACTGCCTGAAAAGCTAGAGTTACCTTTTCATGCCAGATTTCATCTCTATACGTCTTTTCAGCCATCCATCACCTTCATTCGTCGGATTACCTACTTCTGTCAGAACCTGTGATATATACCTTTTTGGTAATATTTGTATTCTTGTAACTTTCTGCAAATATACATATCAAAGCAAAGCTTAAATTTTGTAGTACTTAGAATTAAAATCACTTGGATCTATACTTGAATAAGAGATTGAGAAGTTTTGGGAATCTGATTTTATTTTGGAATTAGGAATTTCGTCGGTTTTCCTCAACAATAGTACTTGTTTTGTTAGATGATGCTTACTGTTTAAATATGTGGTGCCTTTGAAATTTTTCCTTGTGGCTGCAGTTGGTTTCTTGAAAATATTTAAGATTGGCAAAGTTTTTGGTGATTCGGCCATTGTTGACCACTGGATTAGCAGAGGTTTCATCTCACGAAGCAGTTTTCAACATCTTTAATGGTATATATCGTGTTATGCTGGGTTCCCTGAATTGATGTTTTACTGCCTGGAAAGCTTAAGTTACCTTTTCATACCTAATTTTTGTACCTCTTTTCAGCCATCATTCAGCCATCCATCACCTTCATTCGTCAAATTACCTCCTTTTGTCAGAACCTGTGATATATATCTTTTTTGTAATATTTGTGATCTGGTAACTTAATGTAGATATACGTATCAAAGCGGAGCTTAAATATGTAGTACTTAGAATGAAAATCACTTGGATTTGTACTTGAATAAGAGATTGAGAAGCTTGGAGCATCCGATTTTATTTAGGAATCTAGGAGTTATTCGGTTTTCCTCAGCAATAGTACTTGTTTTGCAAGATGATGCTTACTGTTTAAATATGTGGTGCCTTTGAGCTTTTTCTTCGCGGCTCCACTTGGTTTCTTGGGAACATTTAATATTGGCAATGTATTTGGGGATTCAGCAATGGCTGACCATTGTATTAGCATAGGTTTCCTCTCACGAAATAGTTTACAACTGCTTTAAAGGTATATATCGTGTTATGCTGGGTTCCCTGAATTGCAGTTTTAATGCCTGGAAAGCTTGAATTACCTTTTCATGCATGCTTTCCTCTTTGTACCTCTTTTCAGCCATCGTTGAGCCATCCATAACCTTCATTCGTCGGATTACCTCCTTCATCCAGTGCCTATATTTTATCCATTTTTGGTAATATTTGTGAGCTGGTAACTTTCTGCAGGTATACGTTTTAAAGCAGAGCGTAAATTATGTAGTACTTTGAATTAAAATCACTTGGATCTATACTTAAATTAGAGATTGAGAAGTTTGGAGCATTTGATTGATTTTGGAATCATGAAGTTCGTCGGTTTTCCTCTATAATAGTACTTGTTTTGAAAGATGATGCTTACTGTTTAAATATGTGGTGCCTTTAAACTTTCTCTCGCGGCTCCACTTGGTTTCTTGGAAACATTTAAGATTGGCAAAGTTATTGGCGATTCAGCGATTGCTAACCATTGGATTAGCAGAGGTTTCCTCGCACGAAACAATTTTCAGCTGCTTTAAAATAAATATTGTGTTCTGCTGGGTTCCCTGAATTGCTGTTTTACTGACTGGAAAGCTTGAGTTACCTTTTCATGCCTGATTTCCTCTGTGTACCTCTTTTAAGCCATCGTTCAGCCATCCATCACCTTCATTCGTTGGATTACCTCCTTATGTCAGAACCTGTGATATCTACCTTTTGTAATATTTATGATCTGGTAAATTTCTGTAGCTATACGTGTCAAAGCGGAGATTAAATTTTGTAGTACTTAATATGAAAATCGCTTGGATATATACTTGAATAAGAGATTGAGAAGTTTGAAGCATCTAATTTTGTTTTGTAATAAGGAAGTTCGTCGGTTTTCCTCAACAATAGTACTTGTTTTGCAAGATGATGCTTACTGTTTAAATATGTGGTGCCTTTGAACTTTCTCCTCGTGGCTACAATTTTTTTCTTGGAAACATTTAAGATTGACAAATTTTTTGGCGATTCGGCGATTGCTGACCATTGGATCAGTAGAGGGTTCCTCTCACGAAATAGTTTTCAACTGCTTTAAAGATATATATCGTGTTATGCTGGGTTCCCTGAATTTCTGTTTTACTGTCTGGAAAGCTTGAGTTACATTTTCATGCCTGATTTCTTCTCAGTACCTCTTTTCAGCCATCGTTCAGCCATCCATAACCTTCATTCGTTGGATTACCTCCTTCTGTCAGAACCTGTGATATATACCTTATTCTGTAATATTTATGATTTGGTAACTTTCTGCTGGTATACGTATCCAAGCGGGGATTAAATTATGTAGCAATTAAATTGAAAATCACTTGGATCTATACTTGAATAAGATATTGAGAAGTTTGGAGCATCTGATTTTGTTTTGGAATCAGGAAGTTCGTCGGTTTTCCTCAACAATAGTACTTGTTTTGCAAGATGATGCTTACTGTTTAAATATGTGGTGCCTTTGAACTTTCTCCTCGTGGCTACAATTTTTTTCTTGGAAACATTTAAGATTGACAAATTTTTTGGCGATTCGGCGATTGCTGACCATTGGATCAGTAGAGGGTTCCTCTCACGAAATAGTTTTCAACTGCTTTAAAGATATATATCGTGTTATGCTGGGTTCCCTGAATTTCTGTTTTACTGTCTGGAAAGCTTGAGTTACATTTTCATGCCTGATTTCTTCTCAGTACCTCTTTTCAGCCATCGTTCAGCCATCCATAACCTTCATTCGTTGGATTACCTCCTTCTGTCAGAACCTGTGATATATACCTTATTCTGTAATATTTATGATTTGGTAACTTTCTGCTGGTATACGTATCCAAGCGGGGATTAAATTATGTAGCAATTAAATTGAAAATCACTTGGATCTATACTTGAATAAGATATTGAGAAGTTTGGAGCATCTGATTTTGTTTTGTAATCATGAAGTTTGTGGGTTTTCCTCAACAATAGTACTTGGTTTGCAAGATGATGCTTACTGTTTAAATATGTGGTGCCTTCAAACTTTCTCCTCACGGCTCCATTTTGTTTATTGGAAACATTTGAGATTGGCAAAGTTTTTGGCGATTCGGCGATTGCTGACCATTGGATTAGCAGAGATTTCCTCTCGCGTAACAGTTTTCAACTGCTTTAAAGGTATATATCGTGTTATGATGGGTTCCCTGAATTGCTGTTTTACTACCTGGGAAAGCTTGAGTTACCTTTTCATGCTTGATTTTCTCTCTGTATCTCTTTTCAGCCATCAATCACCTTCATTCGCCGGATTACCCCTTATGCCAGAACCTGTGATATATACCTTTTTGGTAATATTTGTGATCTGGTAACTTTTTGTAGATATACGTATCAAGGTAAAGCTTAAATTCTTTAGTACTTAGATTGAAATTCACTTGGATCTATACATGAATAAGAGATTGAGAAGTTTGGGGCATCTGATTTGGCTTTGGAATAAGGAATTTCGTCGGTTTTTCACAACAATAGTACTTGTTTTACAAGATGATGCTTAATGTTTAAATATGTGGTACCTTCAAAGTTTCTCCTCTTGGCTCCACTTGGTTTCTTGGAAACATTTAAGATTGGCAAATTTTTTGATGATTCGGCGATTGCTGACCATTGGATTAGCAGAGGTTTCGTCTCACAAAACAGTTTTAACCTGCTTTAAAGGTATATATCGTGTTATGATGGGTTCCCTGAATTGCTGTTTTACTGCCTGGAAAGGTTGAGTTACATTTTCATGCCTGATTTCCTTTTTGTACTTCTTTTCAGCCATCCATCACCTTCATTCGTCAGATTACCTTCTTTTGTCAGAACTTGTGATATATACCTTTTTGGTAATATTTGTAATCTGGTAACTTTCTGCAGATATACGTATTAAAGCGGAGCTTAAATTTTGTAGTATTTAGAATGTAAATTACTTTGATCTATACTTGAAAGGAGATTGAGAAGTTTGGAGCATCTGATTTTGTTTTGGAATCTGGAAGTTCGTCGGTTTTCCTCAACAATAGTACTTGTTTTGCAAGATGATGTTTACTGTTTAAATATGTGGTGTCTTTAAACTTTCTCCTTACGGCTCCACTTGGTTTCTTGAAAACATTTAAGATTGGCAAATTTTTTTATGATTCGGCGATTGCTGACCATTGGATTAGCAGAGGTTTCCTCTCACGAAACAGTTTTCAACTGCTTTAAAGGTATATATCGTGTTATGACGGGTTCCCTCAATTGCTGTTTTACTGCATGGAACGTCGGAGTTACCTTTTCATGCCTGATTTCCTCTTTGTATCTCTTTTCAGCCATCGTTCAACCATCCATCACCTTCATTCGTCGGATTACCTCCTTCTGTCAGAACCTGTAATATATACCTTTTTGGTAATATTTGTGATCTGGTAACTTTTGTAGATATACGTATTAAAGCGGAGCTTAAATTTTGTAGTACTTAGAATGAAAATTACTTTGATCTATATTTGAAAGGAGATTGAGAAGTTTGGAGCAACTGATTTTGTTTTGGAATCAGGAAGTTCGTCGGTTTTCCTCAACAATAGTACTTGTTTTGCAAGATGATGTTTACTGTTTAAATATGTAGTGCCTTTGAACTTTCTCCTCGCGGCTCCACTTGGTTTCTTGGAAACATTAAAGATTGGCAAAGTTTTTGGCGATTGCTGACCATTGGATTAGCAGAGGTTTCCTCTCACGAAACAGTTTTCAACTGCTTTAAAAGTATATATCGTGTTATGTTGGCCCTATATTATACTGAGGAGTTGGTATGAGGCGGCATACTGAAACGGACATCGACCTACATCAGATGAATCATGATTCAATCAGAGTGTTTAATATCATCCTGTCTCGAATACACTTTTATCTAAATCAAGAACACCAACAGCCAATTGTAGATAACCCAAGATAAAATGTGAGCATAAGTGTATTGATTGAAAAACTTTTACTTGACTTCCAAATTATTCAGGAAAATTTCCAATGTAACATTCTGTAACTCTCGTCGAAAACAGACTCCAAGAAAGCGAACACAAATCTTTTCAAACCAATCAGTTATACCTAAAAACCCGGTAGCTGGAAATTCATTTTGAACTTCCTATCTCACACTGACTGATTGAGTTTACTATCTCGTATCAATTCTGCTGTACAAATCACAACGAGCAGTGCTCAGCTTTTGAGGCCATTCCCTGACTCTTTGACGAAGATATTACACGCAAGCAATGCAGCCCCTACCGCAGGTTCGACCTGAAGAATTTAACAAGGCAAATCACCAACTTGTAACCAAAACAATTAAATGAATGAATGTAGACAAAGAGCTGCATATAACAGCGTAGAACATTTTTAGTTGAATCTTGTCAAAAGTACACAAGACTAAGGTAATTAAAACTACTTTAACAGTCAGAGATGACGATTTCTTCGTTCAATTGCGATCCGAATGGGCTAAAAAGGACCTGTTTTGAAACAATAAAATCTTTGTCGTGCATTCTTCTCCCTTCTGGGTGCGGGTGCTAGTAAGCGCAACAGATGGAAAGAAAGGTCTCAGGGTATTGCCAATGGGAGGGGCACCAAAATTCAAGAGTAAGAAAGTTGGGATGGATGCTTTCAGCTTTCGAGTATCTTTTATGGCACGATGTGCTGGGCAAAAGCTCTGAATGCCCTTCTCAGATACAGACTGGGATTGGCTACATAAGGAGCCAAATACCACTTCTTGCTTAGCTTTTTTGCCTTGTTTGTGGAGGACGGACCATGGATGATAAGTTCCGTCATCAGTATGCTTGCACAAGATTTTTTAATAGGTGCAAGCTTGCAGGTACTGAATGCTCTTCGTTAGGAGGCAACTACTGTAAATGGCTGGATAAGATGCCTTTCACCCCTTAGCTTTTCTGCTTTGCTTTCTGGGCTACTGCAAATGGCTGGATAAGATGCCTTTCACCCCTTAGCTTTTTTGCTTTGCTTTCTGGAGGATAAACCATGGACAATAGGTGCCGTCATCTGTTTACATGTGCAAGATTTTTTATTATAAACTGCAGAGACCCGCGTTTCGTGTACCGTAGTCTATGGCCCTAGGTGTTTTGGACGGGTCATAGGTGTCATAACATACGCGAGCAGAATTTCATCATAGCCATGTGGATACCATCACCACTCATTTTGATGAATGATGAGGCTGTTCGGTATATAATGGTAGTGAATGATCCGGTACTACTGGACCACTACTTGTGATTGGCAATATGGCGGTTGTTTAGCTTTATTAGTTTTGTGATACATTATCTAGTTAAGTCTTAAATCATTCCAAGATCATTTTACAGCATCCAAATGTAAGATTTTGCAATTGCTGAGTGGGGTCTTGTTGACCTTTCGGCTATGGTTGGATGGAAAAATAGCGGTTTCAATAAGAACAAAAAGATACACATCTCAATTAAGTGTTTATCACGTGTTCATGCCTGTTTGTCACATGTTCATGATTTTGCTTTTGAAATTAACGTTTTTATTAAAAATAATTAGAGAAGTATTTATCACAAATATTATATAATGAAGCAACAACTTATATCATGAAAAGGTCACAAATAATATGAACGTATAAAACATGTGTAGTACGCTAACCTTCGGTTTAACTGGACAATCCCCCGGATAGTCCTTAGTGATACATTTTAACGTTTTTATTAAAAATAATTAGAGAAGTATTTATCACAAATATTATATAATGAGGCAACAACTTATATCATGAAAAGGTCACAAATAGTATGAACGTATAAAACATGTGTAGTACGCTAACCTTCGGTCTAACTGGACAAGCTCCCGGATAGTCCTTAGTGATACAATTTATGACTTCTTTCCCTATGTCCCACCTCTTATTAGCTTCAAGTACACCACCAACCATGACGAGCGGGAAAGAATCCTTTCCATCTGGAACAGATATTTCATAAGCATTAGACAAAAGTTGACACAGTTGGACCAGCTGATGAATGGAAACTTGCCCTGTTTTTCCATGTCTCCCACAGATCAACCTAGTCTAAAATGAGGTCTGAAATATCATCTTAGTCTGAAATATCTAACCCCATTAGATGATCCTAACCATCAAACTAGTTATTCTACCAGAAATAAAAGGAGAAGGTCTTGAAAAATGTGTACTACCTAGTGTCAGAATCGTTCACCTAAGCGATGTTTCATTCAAACAGGTTTTTGTTGAACTTACGGATCCAAAGATCCACTTAACCATTATGCAAGAGACTGTTATGTTTACTTAAGTAAGACTACTGTTATGTTTACTTAAGTAAGACTTACATATCTTTTTTCCATTTCTACTACAACACTTAATATTAGTTAAGTAAGATCCACTTAAAAATTATGCAAGAGACTGCTATGTTTACTCTTATGACTCACATAACAATTAGGTTTTCTGTTTTGTAGGCTCCTTGTGTTCTATAAAAGGAGGCCCTAGGTTGATTATTTATAGATCTTAGTTTCAAATTTTAGCTTATGAGTTTTGTAGTGGAATTTCAGATTTCACAAAAGATGGAGTTTATTAATTTTGGAGTATTAATTGCTAGGATTTTGAAAGTCGCTGCTTCCTCCGATTTATCCAGTCAATAATAGTACTAAACAAGGTTTTAATTACGTAGGGGAGGTAATTTTGAACTTTTAGGCATGGCCTCATGAGAAGTGGATTAAGTTGGCTAAATAGACAAAAATAAATTGATACGGAGGATCGATGTTCTCCACATGGCCATACCTTCACCACATAAACCAAGTTTCTGAACAACTGCTTTGACACTGTCAGCCAATTCTTGGACGGAATCCAGTAAAATTCTGTTTGCAACGGCATCCCCTGCTTCTGCACAAGCTACTACCAGTGGAACAAGTGCCGCAATGCGAGCCCAAGATGAATCTGCATAAGTCCATCTGCAACATAAAAAAGTATGAGACGCAACGTCTTATCTGAATGCACCCACTATATTTGACTAAATCCAGCTATAAAGCAAAACATATGTTAGATAATCATCCATCCATTCAAGAGGCAGTCCATTAATAGCATGACAGATTAGCATAACTCCACCATATACTTTTCTTTAAGACCATATATAGCAAAGCCAACATAATTATTGGATCGCAATACCAGTAACAATGTTTTATCATAGATGTCATGATGGGATATTAAGAGAAATGTACCCAATAACTTCATCTGGTGAAGATAGATTAAGTTTATTGAGAATACTACGTGTGAGCATCGTCTGTGGGCCACGGCCATCATGAGCCCTCACTACTGCCGTTAATGCCTGTGCAGAAATTCCATAGCCACTGCAGGAAAACAGATCTAATCACTTGTCCGAATTTTGGTAGAGCTATTCAAAAATGGCAAAGTAAGATAACCAAGTCAATTCCTCCAACTGAATGAAAATATGCATGCATAAGAGATTAAATTGTTTGCTCATTGATAGCGTAATCATCGTAACTACGACCAGGGAAGTTCAAGCACCCATGGATTCATTAGGACAATAAAATGAACTAATTAGATGACAACATTGTGGAACTAACTCAAATGCTGATTAAGTATTAAGCACCAGCAAACTAATTTGAATGCTCTATAATGCCTAATTTAAAAAGGACGGTGTTCCTATTCCAAGAAGGGTAACACGGGCGACACAACCAGTCTCCTTAATTATAATTGCCTAACAATAGAAATGTAAATGAGTTTCTATAATTTAATATTTTTTTCGCTCAAGGAGGATAAATAGCAGTCAACTCATGGCATATTAAGAAGGTGAGAAGTAACTATCCAGATGCATCTTTTTCTACGACAGTCACAAGTTAATCATTAGTACGAGAAAAGATAGAAAAGAACAAGAAGGCAGTTGGAATAGGCAAAAAAGTCAACTGCTTGGTTAGCTCCCTGCGACTACGATTAATTTTGAAGCTGATAAGCAACTGATGAACTCCATGTTTTAGATAATTTTATGAAAGCTCAATGGCATGTCGCAGAAAGTGATCCTAAATTAAGTCTACAGAGGAAGTTACGTATCTTATAGAGTATAGCGGATTTTTTTAGAAAGTCTTATACAAAAGCACGGTTGACTACATCTCGGCAATCGGGACGGAAGTAATGAAATTCCCTTTTATTGGAATAGTAGTCCCCTTGTCACAGGGAGAAGAATCGGTAACGTGCAAATTGCCAGACAAAGTTAGTAATGAAGCTCAGTGTATAAGTTTCTATGTTTTAATGAAAGTCAGTATTTAACTTTCTATGTTTTCCAATATAGCTTATCATAAACAGCAGATTCCCAAGGTTTGAATATGTACCTTCCCCAATCACCTAAAGTGGGTCCTGCACCAGCAGCTCGGGCTTCTCTCCCATCCTCCGTGAATCCATAAGAGATGGACCCCGTCCCTGCAATTAACACACATCCGTGAAGTTTTCCCATTGTCCCACTAGCCAGAGCTGCTAGGGAGTCATTTTGAACATAAAGCTTCACACAGCTGGGAAATATGTCCCTGAGAATTTAAAAGGGAAACAAATACTGAAAGTGAGTAATTTAATACCTAGAACTAGAGATACAGAGTAAATTGATCTAGGAAAGTATTGGCACTTAAACTTTAAGTATAAACCAGGAACTTGGTTTGAAAACAGACATAAATAAGAGCAAATGTAGAAATATTACTGCAAATCCCAATAGGGAAATAATACAACTACAAGCAAAAATGAGGGAGTTATTTGAGTTCTACGAAATATTAGTATATGGGCTAAATTATCTAACACAGTTATATTGGAATGGATAATTTATATTGAAAATATAATGGTATTATTTGACACTTACAAGTAGCAAACACTTCGGATGCCTCACTGGAGGAAGACTGTATTTTCATCGTAAATCTAATGGTATTATTCACGGAAAATTCCAACTAAGCAAATTATTTTGAGTGACAGTTGTCCTCTTTTGAATGCGAGCATATGTAACTTGTCAAGCATAATATATAACTATAAATATATTAGGGTGAGCTTATATAGAATGCATAACTTTAATCGTCGGTCACCATTACTTAAGTGTAGTGTCAAAAATGCTTAAAGAGAAACAATGGATATATATTCAAGAGAATAGACCTAAGCCAATTTAGTATCCTCTGTTGATCTGTTGGATGATTAACACCAGATACAGCTAAACAGACAGCTCGGACACAAGATCGTTTTGAACCAGATTTTGAAAGGGCATCTGCCATAACTTGTTCCAATGTCTCCCTGGCTGCAGATTCTGTGGAATTGCAGACACCAAGAAGATAAAACTAATAAAGATTTGGAAATTGGAGTTAATTTTCATAGCATAGTTTGCAGTTGTAATTATTGTGACCTTTATGAGGAATAGAGAAATATTAACCTTTTTTTGTGCCAGTTTGATCACATGTTAGAATGCATAAGAGAGTTAATCCATTAACACTATGTGAGCACTTAGAGACTTTATTTTGTTGGAAAGTAGCACTTACAGTTTTTACGTGGCACAAAATGCAGAATTTTCATTCAATTATCATAGTCACACAAGTAACTGAGAAAGGTGTACACAATACAGTGTACACATGAGAAGAAATAAACAACACCAAAATCCATTATGGTGGTAATTGCTCTTAAAAATAGCGTGGCATACTTTTGTTGCCCCTCTTTAAAGGCATTATTGATAAGTAGCTTCCTTAAACAAAGTTCACAGTTCCGTTCCTAGTTTCCAGAGTGGGAACTGAACTGCGAGCTTTGTTAGTATAATCTAATACAACTTTTCTGCCATATACTGAGGGCTGTACTCAGCGTTTTTAGAGTTAATATGCGCTTAAGTCAAAGACTGGCGCTAAAGCAAGAAAAGGGGAGGTAAAATGACGCAAACTAGAAAGATCGCGCCTTAGGAAAGTGAGGTCTTCACTTAACAAAAGTCAAAGAAAGCTGGTGCGACAAAGTAAAGCTTCTCACTAAACCTGACCTAAGCAAACCACCACTATCGGAGCGCGGTTAGATCATCAGTCCCCGTTGCTCAACAGCCACTATAGCCGCATTAACCACTACAAAAGCTTTAGGGAAGCGCTCCTAACGAAAAGAGTGGAATTCACCTTACTCGACTTGGGTAACGTCTCCCGAACAATCTCAGTACAAGAGTTTTTCGTGGCAGTAAGGAGCAATTGTTCCCCCTTTTGAGCGCCTAGCAGCTTACTTTGCACCCCTACCCTTTTGCATTGGCCTTCACTTACAAAGCCTGTCCTCCCTAAGAAGTCTTTTTTCCTATTACCGCTTACCCCCTCTTAGGCTTTTTATGTAGGTGACTGCTACGGCCTTACGTTGCTACGCAACGGTTTTGGTCTTTTGTTTGGCGTTGCTAGACTCTGTGCCTTGGGACCTTTTCTCCTTGGCTAAGAGCTAGCACACCTTCAACACAGGTCTATTCCTAGGGTCATCTACCGCTAGTAAGCTGCATCTGATGCTCGTGGGTCATAAGGGATCTTTTACCTTTTTTTGGTAAGAAACTTCTTGTTTAGTTGATGCTAATTAAGTGACTTTTGTTGACGGGATTCCTTCACGAGTTAAATATTTTCAATGATAAGTATTCTGAATATTTATTAACTTCAAAATTATCTAATGCCTAATTAATGGATATGGTACAGTCGTGTTTAAAATAAGAAATAGCCAGTCTATATGTGAATATGAATATTAAGCTAAAAA
Source organism: Kingdonia uniflora (assembly GCA_014058105.1). Taxonomy (NCBI): domain Eukaryota; kingdom Viridiplantae; phylum Streptophyta; class Magnoliopsida; order Ranunculales; family Circaeasteraceae; genus Kingdonia; species Kingdonia uniflora. Next base: position 1,557,872 of record JACGCM010001727.1, read on the forward strand.
AATTCACGAATGACAAACACATGGCTTTCTGGTTAAAATCCCATACATCTGACAGGAAAACACCTAAGCCTAAACTCATTCTCCCCAAACCCCAACATCTCTATTCTCCACTTCGCGGCTAACAATTATCTCTAGCAATCACCTCAAAAATAAAAACTCTCTCATCTCTCCATCTGTCTCCTCCTGTGAATTTCACCAATTGACCTTTATCCTTCTAGCTGGGGTAATTTCAATGGTGCATCCTCTTTTTTCTCAATACCCTCTCTAAGTTTTAGATTATATTCAGCATAAAAGTTCAAGGGAATAGTCGAGTGGAAGATCGTTGATCCCTTTTATAACTAATTTCCCACTTCTATTCCAAATAGAGGTTTTAGCACTATTTTTTGTTCTCAGTATTTTCCAACTCTCTCTTCTTAAGCCTAGAGATGTACTTGGTGAGTTTGGTTAAATGCTAGATAGACGGCAAAAGTCATACATCAATGTATCCATCGCTACCAGATGATCTGACTAAAAATATACACGGAGCAATCTCTAGGGTAAACTTCTCAGGGAAAGTTAAATATGTTCTTGAAGATGTCAATTTATAGCTTCAAACAGTTGCCTTACGTTTAGTTCGAAGAGCTTAGTGTTGTAATGATTCTTACAGCTCAAAAGCCAATTTCCCCATTTAGGTTTTTATGCAACATAGGAGTGATGAAAAGCCGAATTCCCCATTTAGGTGTTTATGAAAATGGCATCAAATTCTATGAAAGTTTAATGGGCACTCGTATTTATTTATCCATCACCCTAACATCTCATTTATTGTTAATGTGATCAATCAGTTCATTATCTCCCTTAAAATAGAAATCGGCATTTCTTATGCGCAAGAACACAAAAGAAATACTAAAAATTATCACAAAAACAAAAACACAAACATAAACTCATTAAAGAGTACCTCCGACGCTGTTGTGATTAGAGCAGCCTGCAACTGCCCTAGCAAGAATGGGGAGAGGGTTAGGGAGTTCATCAGAGGGCATAAAAGGCATGCAAATACACACTGTTGATGTTGTACCTCCATCTAAACCCAACACAACTCCTCCTCCTTCAAACCCTCCTCCATCTCTGTGATTCTCAAATTCCCAAATTGCTCCATTTCTATACCTCTTCATCACAACAACAACTCTCAATCAAACAATCTCTCTTATATTTGGTTGATTTAAAATGTAGAATCAAGAAAGTGTTTGAAGAAATGTGTAAAAAGAAAGTATTTGTCTTATATTGGGTTAGGGGATGATGATGTGAGTGAAGAAAATAATTAAATTGATTTGTATTGTATACGGACGGCCATAAAGAGCCAAGAGCTAGAGATAACCGGGGTTGGTTTACTATCTGACATAACAGCATCTCCATTAGCTCTACCTTTTACTTTATTTTATTTTGCTGACTAGTGTGATCGGGGTTGAAGACCCCGCAAGAGCAAGGGCAGCAGCCTCGCTAAATTAGCGAGCCACCTAGGCATAAATTCAGGGAAAATATGACATGTAGCTAGAGCTAAATTTTTTTTATTTTCCAGGGTGGGGATGGATGTCAATTTTTAATATTTTTTTAATATATATATATATATTTTTAAATAAAAAATAATACAAAAAAATAAATTTGTGCGCCAATTGAATTCGCGCCCAAAATTTTTAAATATTTTTTTAATAATAAAATAAAAATAAATAAATATATATATACACTGCGCCAATTCAATTGGCGCAGTTAAAGATTAAAAAAAAACAAACAATTTTTTAATAATAATATTTTTTTTAATAATTTATCTGACCTGAACGGGCTCGCCACAGATAGCCACTGATTTTCTTAAACTTAGCGTAATTTGAACGATAGCTAACCTGAAAAAGTGATTTTTTTAAAATTTGGATCGCTAATATAACGATACCTATTCTGCCCATGCTCTAAGGCACACATGTCAGGAAGAGCAGGGGTTGGTTTACCACCCAGATTCATAAAACATCTCTGAGGGTGGAAATGGTAGGAATGTTGTTTTTGCTCCAACGTCCCAATTTAAATCTCAGGATTTATATCTAAAGGTTGATTTATTTGAGGTACCAACCACTTTTTGAAGGTTCGTCATACCATTTAAGCCCTATGTGGTATTTTGATGTTGGGTAGGTTTTTGAGAGTTTTGAGGGCATCGACGTGGCAGAGAAAGAGTGGTATTCCACCACCTTCTATTGGGATGTTTTGAGGGCATCCCCGCGTCCTAATGCTAAGGGTAAAGTGGGCTCGGGCAATGGGTGCTTACAGTGTCATGTTAGTTATTACATATACTATAATTGTGAATTAATTGACATTTTATTCCATGTCGAACTTTAGGTGATAATCACGAGTGATATTTGTAGGGGCCAAGTTTCGTAAGAGGGGAAACTAGCTCTTACACCACGGGGTTATCTTCGACATGGGGTTTAAACAAGTATGTAAGATAATAATAAACTATATTACTGAAGTAACACATTTGTGTGAAGTCCTAGAATGGGTTACTCCACGACCTCTAGCGAGGATTTTGAATGATTGATGTTATATATATCGAGTTAACAGATAGGTTGAAGAGGAGAATGAGTTACAGGGTATTCAAAGGTAATCTTGTAGAGTTTTGAGGGAGAGATTTTCTAACTCCTTCATAATGCCTCCTCTTTCCTATTTATAGGATATAGAAAGGGCCGATTCACCATTGGAGGTTAGGTTACATGTGTATCCTTTGGGGATAACTGTTCTGTACTTGGAGTCGGTTCTGATACTGTAGCTGCCAGGCGGCTCGTTTCACTGTTCTGTATGGTGAGCTGGCTGTCAGACGTGTCTGCCTTCGACCATGTATTACCATGATCAAACTCTCTTTGTTACTAATGATGACTTATGGTGCTGGCTGTCTGTCTTCGGCTTTGACTATAATGTCTTCGATTGATATCGGAAGGCTTCGTGGACTTAATTGTTGTCTAGTTGGGCTTCGAGTCTCTAGGTAGGCCTCGATGTAGCCTTCTGCCTTTGACCATGTATTACTATGGTCGAAGTCTCTCTATTACTGATGCAAAATTCTGGTGTTGGTCGTCTGTCTTCGGCCTCGACTATAATGTCTTCGATTGATATCAGAAGGCTGTGTGGACTTAGTTGCTATTTAGTTGGGCTTCGAGTTTCTATGTAGGCTTCGATATAGCCTTCGAGTATTCAACTAGTGCTGGAAGGCTGCGAGTAGGTTACTACAATATTGGTTAACTCTTTCTGAGTCTCTAATCACTATTGCTACGGTTTTAATAGGATCTCGAGGAAAGGGAAGTCTTACGTTGAGGTTTCATTTATCTGTGATATAGTCTCATGGAGTCATCATTGTGTATTAGGCATCCCCTAAGAATTTTTGAACATAATAGAGATGGCTAAATTCGGTTTATTAATGCTTAATTCTATAGTATTTCTATAAATTTATGCTTACAAGGACTTGAGAAGTTTTACCCACATCCACAATATTTTTTAGGTGACCAACCTAATGGTGATTGATTGCAACAATGCTTGATGAGATCAGAGTGCGCAGTCTGGATTTGTAGGCTATTATATTATGGTAATATTAATGCGAAAGCCTGATTATGTAATTTATTGGAACTGATGTAATATTTTTGTAATAACGATTCTCACCATATATGTAAAATAAGGTTATTCAATTTATTTATATATGAGAGTTTAGATCATTGTCAATAAATTTTAGTCAGTCTAGATTCTTATAGTTTTGATTGTGAGTTAACTTTGTCAGATCTTCTAGCTGGGTTCGTTATGTTTCTGGTGGGCACCCTGAGGGTCAGGATGCATCTCTGGCCTAGTCAGAAGAGTGACTTGCGCGTGTATGGTACAACGCTGTGAAGAATATAATGCCAATTATATTTAAGGATATTACTATCCGATACTCATATTTAACATATTTTTCACGACTTCACTTTTTATCAGAAATATTAGATAGGGAAAAACGCATTCAAATAAGTTGCTAAACCATTTTCTTATGCAAACCAATAGCCCATATTTTATAATAATAACGTGTGCCTACAATTATTGAAAAATTGTTTATCTATGTTGGCCAATTATAAAGTATTTAAAGTGATCACCAAAATGTTAAGATTAAATGTGATATATAAATTATTTATTGTGTTGCAAGTGTTTTGTGTTAATTATCATTTGATGTAACAACAATGGTAAAGCTATCCTTGGGTATGCTGGCAGACATGACCCAACCTACAAATTTTCTTTTGAGGCATCAAAATTGCAGTTGAGAGAAGCAATTAAACATATATGCATTGCTACTGACTCACAGGACACAGACTATGGTTAGTATCATCGGGGAGAATCGCAGCTAAGTATACAAGAAACGAAAGGGAGTTATGGGAAGTTTAATAGCTTTGATATCAATTATGTACTCGGAGTAATATCACCATCACTACTGCAGTGGTTCAAATAAGTTAAAACTACTTCATTGCGTTCTTGAATTTTTTTTTGATATAAAACCTCTAGTCCTACTTTATAAACCCTAAACATAAAAAAAATATTTATGAAACCTAAATCTACCATATCTACAACTGTATACATCATCCAAATACACAAAAATATTAAATTTCGCAAGCATGGTGCAAAAGATGAGAGAAAGAGGCATCATACCTTGGAGAAGAGAGCAATTACAAAGATTAGGAAGTGGTTTTGTAGGTTGAATGCGATTTACATGAAAGAAGGGATATGAAACTACATGAATACCCTTTAAGATGCAGGTTTAACATAATATTTTACAGTGGTAGTAATAGGAATCCAATAATACCCCTCACACAATTTTGGTATTTGAATTGAGATTTAAGAATTTGATAAGGGTAAATAAGAAATAGTCTTTTTTAGCCAAGTTGGTTTTAATTAATCTAATGGCCCACATTATATCCGCATAATGAGGTTATAACCATAACTTTTGATGAGACCTAAACATTTGTAGCAAAACGTGATTAACGACTGAGATAAATCAATCACGACTTTTTCTTATAGTAGTATAGATTGTAAATGTGGCATAGCCACGAAACATTGACTAGTTTGAGGGAAATGTGTACTTGCATATTATAGATAATGTCTATCTCTTACACTAAAATCTCGAATCATTACTGTGTCACATGGTGTTTGAAGAGTATCCGAGTTTGGCAAGAGTTGATGTCGTAGTTCACATGGTATGATTGATATGAGACATGAGTCAAATGATCTGGTTATCGTTTGATTTTGAGGCACTCACATAATTTCTCTATCAGATAGACATAAGTACCAAATGGATTGTCGAGGTTTTTAGTTAATTTGTGATAAGACGTAAACCCATGCAAGAGATTTTGAGATTGTTCGTATAGGCAAAAAGTGAATGCAAAGTTTGAAGAAATTAACGAGTGGAGCGGGAATGGATTGTTAGGCCAAGATCAGATCAGTAGGATAGTTTTGGCACATGATGAGTTCATCGGTGAAGCCGTTGAGCATGAAGATGATGGAGCAGTGAAATGTAATCTCCGAGTAGCGTTTGATGACCGTAGATTTAGGCATCACCGATGCTGTTGGAAGTGCCGAATCTGACATCAAAGTTGCCGATAACAGAGTAGCGAGCGTCACCGATGCTGAAAGCTCCAAATCTGACGTTAACTTGCTATTAACGAATAAGTTAGTGTTATCGACGTTGGAAGCGCTGTAATCAATGATTCAGGCATCAAGGTCACTGATGACATGGAGAATCGAGCGCTACCAAAGTTTACTTAATGATTCATACTGCTAAAAGTATATTCTAACCGGCTGCCACAATATATTAATTGTACAGTGATTCACCCCGCCTATCCCATGAGACCAATACACCTACATCCCAACCCTGCGCCGATTTGTAACAGTTTTGAAATTGATAATCGAACAACTGTTACGTTGATTTTTTTTCTTCTAAAAAGTGCTATGTAGATATACTCTTGGAGGAACTTAAGAAAAAGTTTAGAAATTGTTTTGATTTCTTGTATCTACCTATTGATTTTAAGACCAACGTCAACAGAGTTCATGCTTTCATCAATTTACTGTAGCAAGCCCATGTTGCTCATTTTTACGAGGCTTTTAATGGTACAAGACTGCCCAACTTTATTTGTAGTTTCAAGGTATTGTTTGTGACGTATGCTAGAGTTCAAGAATTTGTTGCTCTCAACTAATCAATTTATATTGTTTCAAGTCAGAAGAAGAAATGATGCACGCTGGACAAAAGTTCCCTTTTCCCATACGAGTATCAAACTTTACGTGGTGCATGTAAACCAGGTTATAATAAAGAGACAGTATCAACCTTTATAGAGTTTTAAATTTGTTTGTAAGTTTTTCAATGTTTCAATAATACTCATGCTTTATTTGATAAAAAGAAAGAAAAAAGACGTATCGTTGTTGCTTTAAGCTTAACGTTTGAGGGGTATGGATTTCTAAATACTTTATACGATTATTTAAGTATTGATTTTTTTTGTTCATGAGAACGTACATATCTAATGATTATCGTTTATTATTTCTCTATGGTTATCATATGTGATTATGATATGTATGGTTGAGATAGGAATGATGATGATGGTGGCTAAGTGTGGCGAGTTACAACATTCTATGGTGAATAACATATCAAGATCAGCCTTAGCTAGACAAGTAAAAAGAGTTCTAGAGTTCGTAAATGGTTTTATTCATTCGGTATGTCAACGAGGTCATTAGATATGGGTAATGTGGTATCAACAAACATTACCGTTATGATTTAAATGTACAATTCATCATTCGGGAGACTCTGAAGGTGATATCTTGGATTTGGGTATTCCCTTTTCTCACAGGAGTGGGTATTCACTCTATGCATATTTTGAGGGTGTATTGGAGGTGTTTTTGGACATGCCTAAGACTCCAGGAGATCGCGTCCAGTTGGGATGATTTTTATCATAGTTTATGAAAAGTTTACTTATAACTATCAGACGAATGTATAAAATTCGAGAAGGCCGAATGATTTGTGTGGAAGTTAAGTTAAGGACTTTAAATCTTTATCATTGTTTACGATTTGACGGGTTGAGTTGGACTCCCTATGAAGTTGTTAGCTGGTTGGAAAGTTCTTCCAAAGGGAGTAGTTTATTTTGTAGCTACAATAGTGTTACCGTTTTGGGTGACAGACTAACGGCTATATATTGATTAAGACAAATTTTGATCGTATGGGTGCCTTTGAAGGTTTAACTGATGCAGGTGAAGTATTCTTTAGGAGAGGACTCTGTAGTTCTTTATTCAGGTGAGATTGGTCGTGCAATTCCATTGGTTAGTACATTTTCCATTGATCAGAGGCAATGTTTAACAATTTTTTTTTTGTAAATGTGTTATGGTTTTAGGATGTGATAAACTTAGATTTGGAGTTGACCATATGATATCAGTAAATGGTTAATGTTATAGTTGACAACTTTCCATGTCTACAGTAGATACGGATACATGGGAAAAAAAAATGTGGTTTTGATTGTGGCCGATGAGATATAAAATGAGTCAGCTGGTTTTGGAGAGGAAGATGTGGTCAAGTCGGAGAAGTTTATACTTTCTAGTCGTTATTACATCTCAATACGAGCGGTTTGACACATTTATTATGATACTTGAATATTTATGGAGTGAGCGAATTCCTATATCTATTTGGAGGCTTCGATGAATTTAGTATTTTCCTAATATATGTCGATAATATTCATGCTATTGCTCAGAATGTTTATTTTCATATGGACCCGATTATATGTGAGTCTTGAGTTATACACATGTATCGAGATTGGGATGACTTTTGGCTTCAATGGATTAAGAGTTTGCATAGTTGTTGGTGCATGTTAGTATTTTAAGAGATTTGAGGCGAGCAAGGCTCATGTATATGAGCTGGTTTTGTTAGCTGACGTGTTATGATTACATTAGTCGACGCCATTCTCCCCACAATTTTATTTATTTCAGTTATTGATGTAATCGGTTAGTGAGTAACTGTTGGAGAAGATCTTCTTATTTAAAACATAATATTAGTATACTTAGGGTTAGAGTCTTCCTACTTCTATAAAAGAGTCCACATGTTAGTTTCATCTTCACTTGTTATTAGGTTATTAGGGTTATTCCAGTTATTAAGTTTATTTTAAGTTAATTCAATAAAGATAGAGAATTTAGAGTCACAATCTTTAAGTTATGTTTCGATTCAATCTCGTATTCACATCATAAATAGTATCAAAGCCTAGGTCTTAATTGACCACTACGATCATGGGCGATGAATTTTGGGAAGACGATGAATATTACGAAGTAGAAGAAGATTGAGGAGGAGAAGAAGATGAAAGTTGGCTCGAAAGAGAAGCCAAGGGTGCTACAACGAAAGGGATGAAAAAAATTTAGAGGAAAACAAAATTAAAGAGGACAAAGAAATCATGGGTGTTCTAATTGGGGATCTTATCTTGGCACTCTTGACAATGCAAGATACGATGAAGAGTATGTAAGTTGTATTAGAGGAAAACCAATGCGTTAACTACGAATTGTGGGAAGAATAGGAAAGAAATCCGAAACCCCAGATTTACCGGTTATGAAACTCGTCGAATATGCGAAGTTTGATCACGAAGTAGCCTCTAATTTTGTGAGGGGGATGGTGGTAGCATCAACTCCAGCCATTGGCTTTGGACTCGGTGAAAAGTTGAGGAGTATGGGCGATATGTTGGCCATACCAAGTATGGGCCGAGGAACGGTTACAAGAAGAAATGACGAAGTGAAGGGATCCAAATCGATACTATTGATCCACCAATTCAGAGAAGTCTGGGTTGGCAATACGAACGAGAACCGGTTCGGACTCAACGAGGTGGAAAACGACAAAGAAAATTCTCATTTTCGAGCAGCCATGTAGAAATTTGCGGCGTAGGAATCATGGGAAAGAGTTTTGATTCAAACAAGTAAAGATACGATCACAAATATCGAGGGGGGTCGTAAGGTGACCAGGGAAGGACCATATCCAGTCACCATAGTCCCTGGTGCACGACAACTGCTGAACATAACTGATCTGGGGGTTGAACGGACCACGTATGATGAGGGGACAACCGTAAGCTCCCTTCTCCCTAGTACGGGGAGATAAATGGGTGGATTAATTGTGGATGCCCATCTGAAGGCAGTAGGGATAGCTGATGGAGTAGGAACATGGGATCTTATTGTAGTACCAGTTCTATTGAGTAAGTGGGAAAATTTAAATAAAATTCCTAATCTGTTGGGCATAAATAACTTCTTTAACCCAATTTCACAAACAAGTGCTACTTGAGGTAAACATAGTGACAAGTCCAAAGGGGTCTTCCCTACAATAAAGTCCACTTGCAGGGAGGATCAAGATGGAACTAAGTTGTTCGATAAGGGTGATGAACGGAGATAAGAGGTAGCCAAATGCAGCAAGTTGTCACAGAACCTGTAAATTGCTGTTGGTGGTGTGTTATTCGGCAAAAAAGAAGTTTCTCCAATGGGTTGCGACTATGGAGAACCACACCTTGATCCAAAATACTTCAAAAAATTAAAAGTTCCTTCGGATACTTGGAAGGCGACAGCAGGCTACTTTGACATCCCCTTATCGAACGATGATAGATACTATGAAACGGGGAGGACATGGTATGCAAATGGGCTGTATGTACCGCCAAAGGGTTTGTCACCATTCCCACAACTATTGGATTACGACAATGTTAGAGATTCTGAGTGTTGTACAGAGATAAAACCCACGTTTGTCGATTCACTTTTGGAGGCATTTTTAGTCCTGTCCAATAGGCGGGCTATTCTCTATATGAACATCATTCGACGCAGGTATACTAACGACAACATCGTATCCGAGCGCAAGGGTACGAACCAGGGCTATGAAAATTACCGAAGATGGATTCAGAGTTTGAAGGTCGTGGCTACAACCGAGGATGCTTCAGTTCTCTACTCGTGGCTTCTTGCTCCAACTTTAAAATTTATGGCAATTATTTTTAAAGTCGGGGTTAGTTGATGTAACATGATTTTACTGTATACGTATACTTAGAGAGGGGGCATGTTTCTCTAGATTGATTAGTTAACGCTTCTCTCTCAACAATTTTATTTATTTCAACTATTGATGTAATCGGTTAGTGGGTAACTGCAGGAGTTGGTCTCCTTATTTTAAACCTAATGTTAGTGGAATTAGGGTTAGAAGCTTCCTACTTTTATAAAAGCCTCCATAGGTTAGTTTCATCTTAAGTTGTTATTAGGTTATTGGGGTTATGATAAACACATTTTTGTACAAAATTTATGTTTATTTTAAAGAAATTTTTGGCCGTCCTAAAACCCTTTTTATCTAATTATTGCATAGTAACCTCATTTTTAGGTTCTTGATACACCGCCATAAATCTAATCAAAATCCTACTTAATAAATTAATATAGTAAATGCTAAGTTGGGTGTCAATCCACGGAGATGTACACTATTCTTGGGTAAATTAAAATCTAGGGGAGATGGGCTTTTGTTTTGTTGGAAATCTAAGCTAAACTAGGTATTGTAAGTTGAATATTAAGGGTAACTAGACCTTTGGATTCCACACTACATTAGTATATTAGTGTTTAATTTAATAGTTTTCGGTGTTCTCCCTGAATTCTCTTTTTTGAATCAAATTTATAGGGTTTAAAATTCTTTTTTGACATATCCACTAGGAACAAATAAGAGAGTCTAATCCGTTAGGATCTAGACTCAAATCCTAGGTTATTAACTTAGGGCTTACTTCTTATTGGAGACAAGAATAATTTCTAGGTCCAGGGGTCACTAAGTAGACTGAGAAACCAGTTCCTTTCCATGACACCTATTTCTCGTCATATAATAATTGTTCTCATCTTCCCCTAACTTGTTGGGTTCAAGAAAATTGGAGAACAACCCTAAAAAGTGATTAAAGGCCTCTAAGTCAAACCTATTACCTGTAAGAAAATCCTAACATACACTTATTGAGCTTCCTCCTCAGATCTAGTTTGAGCGGATTATCCATGTAACATCTTAATAATCAATAAATAGATATAAATTGACTAATTGAATTATAAACTAAAATATAAGTTAAGAGTGATGCAAACTCAGTTCTTTGCCTCCAAAATAACCCTGAAACGCAAAATAGTTTTGGAGAAGAAGAACAAAACATTAAATAGAGAAACCCTCATTATGAAATATCATAACAACCCCCCAGTCTTCTCCTGTAGTGATATTTGAGCATTTAATAAATATATCTTCTCATTAGATCTTCTAGGGATGTGTGTAAAAAATCATGACAATTGGTGCTAGGTGACCAACGGTCGCTATTAGGATGCCTTTAGTCGACGACGATCGCCAGAATCTTCTCCTTTTAGGGTTTTGCTTCTCTTGCCTAGTAGAGTATGAGTTGAGGTCCATCCTCTTGATACCTTATCTTTGTGATGATCTTAATTTTCAGATATCCCAACTAGGCCAAATACTGATAAAAACCGATCTGCTAAACTGTTGGAATCCCTTAGTGTGGTTCTTGTGCCATATTAGCTCTAATTTGACCATTTTCTTGGCAAATTGACTCTAGTAGAGTAGAGAACATGAAAATAAGGTAACTAGGCAATAATTGGACAAAAAGGCTTTCAGGATGGTAAATTGACTCTAGTAGGTCCCGCAATTATATTTAGCATATGCAATAAGCCGTTAAACCCCTAGGCGTCCTTAGTAGACGAGTTTTGTCACGTGAGGGTTTTTCAGTATTTTTACCCACAAAAATTGTACAACTCAATAATTATAGTATTTCGAACTAATTATTTTGTTGTCTCATTAACTCTTATTAAGCCTAAATATATTGTAGCTAGTTCCTTAAAAAGAGCTTTGTAATGGCCTAATTCCGTAAGCTCGAGATGGCTCGGAATTAGCTTTGTGATAAAAATTAATGTAAAATAAAAAATGACACAGGTGATTTAGCGTAGAAAACCTTTGAATAGGTAAAAATTTATGACCTCGAGTTGAGGGTTTTAGTAACAGTGACTTTTATTACTTGAGGCTGATATTTTATTACAAATGATCTCTCGAACTAGAAATTCTTGATCTTGTAAATAAGAAGTTTGGGTGTTTGAGAATCTAGAAAATATAGTTTTCTTGGTAATTTCTCGTATATTTTTCTGGTCCTTGTTTTTTTTGGAACTTTTTCTTTATATAGGCCTTGTCCGCAGTTCTTTATCGTGCTGAAACACGTTCTCCGATCAATATGGTAAGTGGTGTTTGACTGAATAACTGTTAAGTTCGTAAGGGATATGTGTCTTTAACTAGTTCATATTTTTCTTTTATGCTCGACCCATGTTCTTCATTAGTTCGTGGTGTAGGTGTTAATGCTGACTGTTTATGTTGCGGGTAGAACGCGTAAGTCTGATATGGAGTTAGTTAGAACTGGAAATAGTTCGAATTGGGTTAGATCGAGGGATAGGTCCCTACAATCACCCCCTCAAATCTAATGTCACGAGTGGCTTTGGTTGAGAAAGATTCTATGTGTATATAGGTATATGGGCTTTGGAAGTTTGGAAAGGAAGGAGCATTAATGTGGATTTGACTGTATGGAAGGGGGGATGTTTGTGCATTGAATAATGATGAGAATATTGATGTACGCGACGCTTGGGATTTTGAGAGTTTTGTCTGTTTTGAATGATAACGCTTTGGAAATGTACCTGCACATTAAATATTAGGGTTATATAAATAGTACCTGTACCGAGGATTGTGGTAAAGTACGCTGTTTGCTACAAAATTATTTGGAAGTCTATATTGACAATGGTGAAGACCCGAAGAATGGTTTACGAAGAGAGAGTTTCTGTTGAGATCCAGAACTTGAAGTTGAAATATTTTGGTGATCAATCCTTGGAGATGCCTACCCCCATTCCTGTCTCACTGACGTATCAGGGTATGTCGGAAGAAGAAGCGGCTAAAGCTGAAGAAGATTTTTGCTGTATGTGGAGATTTTATTACGTCATCTTGACAGGTGAGCAACGTTGGAGGTGTCTCCATATCTTTGCAGAAGACAAGGTTGAGGAGACAGATGCAGGGGTTGGCGTAACTGTGGGGCAATTGTGCCGATGTCTTGTGTAGGATTAGATTCTAAGGTCGGGCCCTCTTCATCTCTACCAACTCTTCGGTGGTGGTGGTTATAGAGGAGGCGACGGTGGTTGTGGAGAAGGGAGACGGAGAATGTAAGTTTGCTTCTACACCATCATAATTTCTTGGCTCTAAGAAGACCTTCTATTTGAAGAGTTAGCTCAAGCACCGACTCTTTCTTCTTTCATGCCCAAACTTCCTCCAAATCTAATTTATGGTCAGAGTAATTAAGTGTAAAGGGAGAAGGATGTCTGGTGACTTTTAATGCCTGCTTTGCTTCAAAAGATTCTTTGAGTGAAATATCACCAAAGTCAGATGAACTGAAAGATTTGTTATTTTGGAGTACCTGAAAGACTTGTTATCTGTAAAGTACCTGAAAAACTCGATATCTGTAAAGTACCACCTACAATTTATATTCGAGCTTACTAAAATATGTTATTCAAACTCTGTGTTGATATATAGAATAACTCTTGAAATTGAGCTATGAATAATTCGAAGGTTTACGAATAGATGATGAAATGTAATGTATGAGATTTGAACTACAAAATATATTATAGTAATCGAGCTGTAAAAATTTATTTGTAACCTAAAAGATGTGTAAGAATTTGTTTTCGAGCTGAATGACTTATAATTATTGGGGGAAATAGATAACTGTAGAAGTTTTAGGAATATATAAAAATTAGAAATTCGAGCACAGGGAGGTCGATCTGAAATATTTGGTTTGAATTGAAATAAGTTTGATATGAAATAGGCCGAATTCATTGAGCTCGATGTGGATAGATAAGTTCAAATAACTTTGCTCAGGATACTAGGGTTACTATTAAAATTGATAAAATATAATTACGAATTGTGGGAGATTTGGAGTAGTTTAGAAAACTGTATAAATAGGGGAAAATGATTTTTAAACAGGTTTAAAAAAATAGAAATGGTGTGGACTCGATTTGAGAGAATTTGTTATGCCGCTGAGGGACGGTTGACGATAAAGATAGTTGAAGTGTGGGAACGGATTTTTGGCTTATTAGACTGTGATGCTGACCTGTCTTTGACTGAGTATCAGTTTGAAGGTTTAGATTGGATGGGTAGGGAACTTGAGTACATACGTCGCTTCTATGAGGAGCTATTACGGGAAGTGATTGTGGAGCCTTCAACTCGAAAAGAGGTTATGAGACTAATTGCTGAAGAAGAGATCGAGTTGGAAAATGTGAGGATTGCTGGAGGTAAACTGATCAGTTGTGGCTCCCCAGGACATCAGGGATGTTTCAGGTGTAATTATATGTAAGGAAGTAAATTGTATGAGTTTGAATAAATGTTAAAAAATATAATGAGAATGAAGTTTGTATCTGTCCTCTATTGTTATAAATATTGTTTGTGACTATTGTAAAAAATGAATTTGAATATTTTTGAAATGTTGAGAGCCTTGGAAATGATGTCAGCACTTCTATAAGTAGAATAAGCAAAAAATAATAATAGAAAAAACGGGCAGCTTTTGATTTTTTCTCTGGTGAAATAGCAAGAAAAGTTTGATTGCATCTAAGTGTTGAGTCATCATGAGTGTGGGGAGGTCAGAAGGAGATTTGGGAAAGAGAGATGAAAATATAGTAAATTATGGGGTATGGGGCAATGATGGGAAGGTGTTTTCATTAAAAGGTGCAGGACGTATGATATTGATTGTGGAAGGGATGCCTCAGTTCCAAAATTGAGGGCGGCTCGTGTGAGGCCCTAAAACTGCCAGCAGTTAGATAAAGTAAATTTAAATAATGCTTTATCTTCTTCATTCAGACGTTTATCAACTTATGAAAACTTGAAGAGCAGTGAGAGAGGAAAGAGAAAAAATAGCAAAATTTTTTGTAAGAAATTAATCGAGAGTGATCAACAATCAAAGCGAGAGAGAGTTGTAGAGACTGGGTTATGAAGGTGGTTATATAGCAGTATTGTAAATGAAGGATTTGACGCTATTTCAGATTCACATTTCGACATAAAAGGTTAGTAGATGATTTTGGATATTGTGAATGCTTTTATCTTGAAAATCCTTTTTTGTGGTATGCAAATCTAAAATTTACTATTTATAGCAATCTATAGAAATCTGCTTGATATATTTGTAAAAATGTGATATGAAAGATATATGTATGTGGGTGATATATATGTAAAAAAAATAATGATGGAATACCTGGACCTGTATGTAGGTCGAGCGTGAGGAGTTTTGTGTAGGATCAAACTTCACCTATTAATGAGGCATCAACCTCTGGTCGATCGGCGGAGTCCGAGAATGTAGTATCTAATAGGGTGGATAATATAGGAGTTTTTAAATTTCCTGATTTCCCTGGAAAATTGGTATCCTATCTTCCGGATTCTGATGTGTTTAGAAGTTTTGTAAAGCCAAAGCTTCTGTAAGGGGAAGATGGGGTAATTTTAAAGAACATGCCGGTAGGCAGTTTAGAAATTGTATTGTAGGATCTGGGGATGAACATTTCTTTTTGTTGGCTGATTTGGAAAAAGAGAAAGTAGATGGGGGTTAGGATGAATCGATCTCCTTGGAGTATTATGATGGAAAAGTCCATGGCGACCTGGAGGAGGGTTTTCTGTATTACCTGTCTCAATTGAAGTATGGGTTGAGTTCTCCCCTTAACAATCTTGCGAAAGGGATTATGAACATCATTGGGGCATGTCCTATTTAGTTGAACGGGAACATATGGGCGGTAATAAATGTTTGTAAATTTTTGAATAAGTTGTGGGAGGAGGATGAGGTCGAGAGGAGGATATCTCCTGAAGATGTCTTACAGTTTTATGGTGTGAAAAACTATTCTGCAAGTGGAGGGGCATATTTTTTTGCGAGTTCGACTCGACCTCTTTTCTTCGATCTGAATTTAGCAGGTCGAATGTGGAATGGTAATATGATATGGATGAAGGGTGATTACCTTCAGAGAGATGATGAAGAACCTATGAAATTTTTGTGTAGAACTGTGATACAAAGTAAGTATAACAATGTATAATATTGAAATGTTGAAATTGTATGTTGCTCTATTGGTGATAATCTGTTGTTGATTAACAGGTCCTCAATCGAAGGTGACGAGGAAGGAGTCTTTGTTAGACACTGTTGCTAAGGAAGGGTCTGAGCTCGAGGCCATTTTGAAAAAACTTGGCATCAGCTGAAAGAAACGTGCTAATAGCCGATCTAAGAAAGTTTAAAAGTCTCAAATAACAAGGCTAATAACAGGTATTAGTAGCAACAAGAAGAGGGGAGTTGATAGAGAGAGGCAAATGGTCTTGCCCAAGGCCTCTGGAGTGGACTTTGCAGATGTGCTAGAGTCTACTACGTCAAGCAAGCTAGCTCAGGCATTTCCAAAGAAGGGGATGCTAAAGCGTGGCTCGACCACTGAGCCACAGGAAGTGGTAAGGTTGAAGGAGGGGCAAAAAAGAGAAGGGTTGACCCTCTTACCCAACTGACTGGGGTGAAGGCCTCAGAAGATCGACTTGATGAAGAAGATGAGTTAAAAGTGGTGGAGGATAGGGCAAAGCTTGCAGTTCGTAATGGTGAGGAGAAAATGAGAAAATTGGTAAGTTTAATAATTTATACATACGCTGAATTTTGTATGATGATTCAAGCTAACAATGTGGTCGATTTGTACTTTTTTGTAGGTTGCTCGTTTAATGAAGGGGATCTGCTTCGGGATGGAGGAGGAGAAAGTCGAGCTTGAGAAGGGGAAGGCTGAGCTCGGGAAGATGGTAGCTCGTTTGAAAGCTAAATTGGCTAGGGAGGGAAAGCGAGTGGACTCCTTAAAGGCTTCACAAGAGGTGGAGATCAACGAGCTGACAACGGAAGTGGCAAAGAATTTGGGGGAGGTGGAAATCTAGCGTGATAGACTTGGGCGCCACCTCCTAAAAATGGGGTACTCCAAAACTGAGGTGAATGACATTATGCCAGACACCTATGTTGAGGAGGAGGAAGATGATGAGGTTGAAGATATTGCGGTTGGAGTCATAGATGGGTTTGATGGTGTCTCTCCCCAAATGGTGTAAGATAACTAAGGGGATGACAATTAGCGTCCAGAGGAAGGGAATGAGAATGCAGAATAAAATGTTGACTCTCTGATTGTGTTATGAAGGTTTGGAATGTTGTAATCTGATGGAATATTATTTGTTTGATAGACTTCTGTAGGCTAAGATATTCTTGTAAACCTTGTTGTAGAAACTTAAGGAAATGTACCTAAGAATAAAAAAATTAGAGAATGAGCTTGCTAAGGAGAAAAATGCCTCAACACCCCTGTTGCCTTCGTAAGCAGAGCTACAGGTTATAAAAGAGCAAGAAATATTTAACTTGTATTCTTCGTTATTCTAGAGCTACAAAGTAAAAATTAGAGTGTAGAGACAGACCAAAAACTTGCTAACAGTTTAGGGGCAATGACACTCAATTTTGTATTGATAATATCAAAGCATTGAAAAAGTTAGAATATAGAGAATGCGTACTTTGGAATTGGAACTATATGTTATTGTTCATTAAATTGGGTTCATATTTCGACCTTAAGTTTAGAAGTAGTTTCACACCGTAGATGTCAAAAAATAAAAATTTCATTAGAAATAAGATGTATGTGTTGAGTGAGTATTATAAATCAAACTTGATATATTGTATTTGTGATGTGTAGGTCGAATTGGAGTTAGCTCGTTTGAGCGAAGAAGAGACACGCCAATGTAACCAAGATTTTGCGGCAGAGTTTGATAAAATGAGAGAGGCAAATGAAGATAGGGATACTCAACATGTAAAAGTACATTTCAAGTTTGTTGAGTAACTCAAACCACTGATGGCCTAACTCAGAAGATCGAGAAGAAGGATGCTGAAATTAGAAAGGGGCGAAAAGAGCTCGCGGAGGTAAAGGAAAAGGCAGTGAAGCTCAAAAGCCTGAATGAGGTGATGATGGTAAAGAGTAGGGAGGCTAACATGGATCGATACAGTATACAGGCTTTAGAAATGTCAGAGAAAGAGTTATGCCATTTTGTAGGCAGTTTGAAGGACCAAATGATCTGCAATACGAGCAAACATGAGCAGACTTGAGCTGATTTGCTAAGTACCAAGAACCAACTGGAGCGGTTGAAGAATAAAATGACTGAGAAGGATAGCGAGGTGAAGAAAGTTCGAGATGACTTATCTAACTCCAAAATTGTGGTTGAGCAGTTGACTGTAGCTTTACCTGCTAAAGATATGGAGTTTCGGTTGGTAGAAAAGAAATGTGATGAGTTGAATAAGAGGGTGGCACAATTGAAGACCGATTTGGCTCAGGCTAATTCGTGCACCAAAAATGCTGAGGTTGGGGAATGCTCGAGGAAGAATAAAGGTGATGCCAAGGTCTCCATTGTTTAAAGGGATGTAGTTTGCCTATCAGCTCAAATCAGAAAGCTGAAGGGAAACGTAGCTCGAACTCAAAGTCACGTGCAAAAAGGAAATAAACGGTTAAGGGAGTGCCAAAGTAAGTTGGACGCTACTCTTGCCAGGGAATAAGAGTTAGAACGGATTATCAGAGGTAAGGAGATTTTTATAAAGAAAAAAGCTGAATTGTTAAAGAAATTTCTTGTTGGGGATGATTTAGATAGGGAGCTTGAGGAACTTTGTGCTCAGGTGGCGGAATTGAGGGCGATGTATCTGGCTGAATAAGTTAAAGTTGATAAGAAGGCGAAGGAGAGCATCGAATTTATGTCCCGCATAGATAGTAAAATGGAATGGCAATAAGCACGGTATAAGAGGTTAAAATAGCATCTTTAAATAACTAGAGAAAATTTTTCTAAGGTGGTTATGCTGGAGGCATCGCACTCAGAGATGTTAATGGCAGTGATCGCCTATTTTGTTGAAGAAATTAGAAGGCTCGAGTTAGAGAGGAATACCTTGCACAACTGTTTGTCGGGTAGAGGATGCATTTGTAGAGCTGAAGTAGATCAAGGAAACTATATGAACTCCATGGAAATGGAGTTAGGTTCTCGGCCTGTTGAATTGGTAGAGCAAGGCAGGATTGTTGTGGCTGCTTGAGCTAAAGAATTTATGTCTGATCATCCTCTTGTTGTAGGGGTGTATTAGCATATTCCCCAGATTCGATAAGAGTAAGCCAGCAAAGCATAGTCGAAGACAACCATACATGATCGATGATACCTCAAGTCCTTGAAAAGTTACTTCAAGTCCTCAACCTTCCAAAAGTAGCCATTGTGCCTAGTCAAGAAAAGAGCTGTTAGAGATCCGCGAAGTTTGCCTACTCCCACCGAAATAAGAGACTATTTCTTTATGTTTGAAAATTGCCTGTGTCTACTATAAATACATGTAGAGAATAGATGAGAAAGGACCAATAATCTGCAAACCTTACCATTTCGTTACTTTAACCCTACTATCATTCCAAATTCTGTAATAGCTAGCAATATACTGGATTTTGCATTAAAATCCTCCTCGAGGTCGTAGTTTTTCTCAGCTTTTACTGAGTTTTCCATGTAAAATCTTGTTTATTTATTCTTATTGCATTTTCTTTACGAATAAGTATTGGCAAAGATTCTCCTTCCAAAAAATATGCCACTACAATTGGCACTGTCTGTGGGAATTACCATACTTTTTTTTACCATCACTGATCTAAACACCATCCAATGACAATCATGAACCTGAGAAGCCATTCTAGTACCGTCAGAGATTAGGAAATTCCAGGAGCTATTGATCTACATAGTGCGGTACTCGAGCTTCATAAGCAAATAGCTGCAGAAAAAACCCAAAGACTAGAAGATCATTGTGTCGACGTTCAAGCTCTTCAAATGGAGAGAGACAAATGGAGGAAAGCCTTAGATCAATAAAGTCAAACACATCAGAAAGAAATGAAAAGACTGAGGAAAACACAAGATCAACTCACCGGTCGACAGACGTCCCCTCCAATCGCGCGGAGCGAGCATAGATCAAGAGCAATTCAGCGCGATGATCCACCAGGGGAAGATACGCTACGAATTTCTCGATCCAGATCCGTGAACCCAAACCGAGCCTCTCGATACATTGGTTTAACATCCTCAGCATCGACAACTCAAGGAAGTCCGCGCACACTTCATCAAACCCCCCCGCCTGAAAGAATCCCAATCAGGGAACGATTGGGACCAGAAGGACAAGGAGATTTTTTTCTTCTGGTTGTAACCTTACCATTTACCCCGTAATAGTTTATCACCTTGGATGACCTCAACAACAGGATCTAGGCCATAAACTCTGACAATCCAGGCCGAAGATCCGTGCTTGATAGAATCGAGACAAACCCCATCTCCCCTCATCTCAAAATTATGACTATCCCAGAAAATTTCTATATGCCCAAATTTATTCAGTATGCAGGCTTGACTGACCCGCTTACACATGTTTGACATTTCAAAGCTACAATTGGGTTATATTCCAAACTCGACCACATGCTATGTAGGCTATTCAACATGAGCCTGCAGGAAGAACTGCTTCATTGGTTGCATACCATTCATGAGGCCTCCATCACCACGTTCAGCCAGTTGTAACATCTTTTCGAATCTAACTACGCTCATGCTAGAAAGTGAGAGATCACTGTTGATTCCTTGTTTTACTTCAAGTAAGGCGCGAAAGAGACCCTGGTAAGCTTTTACAAATGCTTCTTACAGGAAACAAGGAAAATTGGGAACTCAGACCCTAAAATCGTAGTTCTAACATTCATCTCTGCACTGCACATAGACTCAAAAGTTCAAGAAGGGCTTACTTTGCACAAACCACGAACAGTTACAGAAATGATTGATGTAGTTAATAACTACATTGAACTAGAGCGATCAAAAAGAGATAAGATGAAGAGCTCGTCTGTCATCCATTCTCAAGAAACATCTTCGACCCCATCTCAATGAGCAGTTACTACTGAAGCGCCCAAATAATACGACAGAAACACCGACAACAATAGAAGAAGGGATGGCAAACCCGACAGACTTGTCCCAGTTTTGCCGCCATTGACAACAACTCTCTTCGCTATCTTGCCGACGATAAAGGGAGATGAGTGTTATCGCGTACCACAAACTATTCCTAATCTTCCCAACATACCACTATTTTAGTATCACAATATGCGTAGCCACGAGACTGACACCTGCTACTCTCTCATACAATTCTTTCATCATATCCTATTAGCTGGAAGACACCACAATTATATCATCGACATCCAAAAGTTTCTCGAGAATGAAACAAAAAATATAAAAGTGGAGTAAAATCAGGTCCAGGGGCAAGCTCGCCACCTGTATATGATCGAGATTAAGAAAGCGAAGAAAAGAAAATAAAACGATCAGATTACATCTTGCTATAAAATGACCTCCTCAGATGAATCAGCAAAACTTCTTCCAAGTACAAGCAAATCAAAATGTCCTTATCAAATCACCATCGAAGACTATGACACCAGCCATGTGAAATATCCTCATGACGACTCTCTCGTTATTATGCTCAAAGTCTGACATGACTACCTACATACGCTTCTTATCGATTCCGGAAGTGCCATAAATGTATTATTCAGAAGAGCGATTGAAGTCCTAGGCCTTAAAGATTTGGTAAAAGCTTCGACAGCAACAATCATGGGCTTTAATAGTTCAAAAGAATCAGCCACAAGAAATATCACTCTGCCGGTTCAAGCGGGTTCAGAGACTACATTTGTAAAATTTCTTATCATCGATGTAGAGTCTAAGTATTTGGGAATTCTGGGACGCAGTTGGTTACATTCAATTAAAGCAGTGCCTTCTACTTATCATTTAATTAAAGCAGTTGGTTACATTCAATTAAAGCAGTTGGTTAGATTCAATCACGAGCTTCAATAGTTCAAAAGAATCAGCCACAGGAGATATCACTCTGCCAGTTCAGGCGGGTTCAGGGACTACATTTGTAAAATTTCTTATCATCGATGTAGAGTCCAAGTATTTGGGAATTCTGGGATGCAGTTGGTTACATTCAATTAAAGCAGTGCCTTCTACTTATCATTTAGCACTGCATTTTCTAACAAATCACGAAATATATGAGATCAAAGGCAGCCAAGAAGTTGTATGAATGTGCTAAAATACCATAACCAACCCTCATACAATCAAATTTCTTAAAGCATAACAACTACAGGAACATCAGCTACCAACATTCGAACATTATGACACCGAGATGGTTGAATCTATTGAACTTGATAGCCCAGGGCGCACAACCTTCATTGCCTCCAAAATATCAACCGGCGAAAAAGAGGCCATGATACAGCTACTTAAGAAGAACATCGACATCTTTGCCTGGACATCCCAAGAAATGTCTGGCATCGATCCCTCAATTGCTTGTTACTGACTCAACCTCCTTCCAGACAGTAAAGCTATCATTCAGAAATGACGAAATCTAGCTCCCCAACTCCGCGATGTAGTAAATGAAGAAATTAATAAACTCCTTCGGGTAGGATTTATTCGGGAAGCTAGATTTCCGAAGTGGGTTTCTAATATTGTAGCAGTACCAAAGAAAAATGGCAAAATCAGGCTTTGTGTTGACTTCACAGAACCCAACAAGTTCACACCCAAAGACAGTTTTCCGCTATCGCTAATTCCGCAACTTCTTGACTCAGTCGCATGACACAAACTTTTTTCTATAATGGATGCAACCTCTGGTTATAACTAGGTTTCACTCGCCAAAGAAGATCAGGAAAAAATGACCTTCGCCACCGACAGAGGTCTCTACTGTTACAAGGTAATGCCTTTTAGTTTAAAGAATCCAGGTGCTACTTACCAGAGACTTGTAACTACAATGTTCAAAGATCATCTCGGCACAATTATGGAAGCCTATATCGATGATATGATATGAAAAAGCTTGAAACAAGAAGACTACTCCAGTAACCTCCAAACCATTTTCGATATCCTTCGCAAGTACCTGATAAAACTTAACCCAGAGAAATGTCAATTCAGAGTCGAATCTGGTAAATTTCTTGGACATCTTTTCAGCAAAAAGGGATAAAAATCGATCCAGCACAAATCAAAGCACTCATCTCGATACCATGTCCTTGAATTAAAAAAGATTTTCAAAAATTAGCTGGCAAAATTGCCGCTCTTCACATTCATCTCAAAGTCGTTTGATCGATGCAAACTGTTTTACCTCCTTCTTCGTGGCAACCCCACTCCTCTTTGGAACAAATAGCAGAAGGAAGTCATTTGGACTCCTGACTGTGAGATAGCTTTCCAAGATCTTAAACGATACTTGGGGCATCCTCCTATAATGAGTACTCCAATTGATGGCTAATCACTTACAATGTACTTATTCACAATTGAAGATTCAATCAGTTCCGTCCTTATTTGAGAAGATGGCGGAGTAGAAAAGCCAATCTACTTCATCAACAAAATACTTATGCCTGTTGAAAAAAGATACACAACAATAGAAAAATAGCTACTCGCCTTGGTCTACAGTTCTCAAAAACTTCGTCCCTACTTTTAAGCTCATCCCATCAAAATCTATCACCAAATACCCCTTCAAACTAGTATTCTCCAAAAAATAAAAATCTCAAAGAATCTAGTAATGGTATGTTTTTCTTGGAGAATATGACATTTCCTTTGATCCCCAAATATCAATCAAGGGACAAGCAGTGACCATGCGTCTGGTTCTATCAATTGGGAAGAACTCGAAGAAATTGCCACAGATGACTCAATAGTAGAACCAGACGTATGGTCAAAAAGCTCAGGTTAGCCACTTTTTACAGATGGATCAGCAGGACCACAAGGATCTGGGATTGCCATCGTCCTCATTATGTCTTCCAATCATCGAATCGAGAATACTATCAAGCTAAACTTCTATGCTACTAATAATGAGACCAAATATGAAGGAATCTTACACGGTCTCGATCTCGCACTTACCCTCGGAGCAGAAGAATTAGCAGTATATGTCGACTCTTTACTCGTGGCAAATCATTACAACAAAACTTTTAAAACAGCGAGAAAAATGGTTGATTACGCAGCTCTCGTCAAAGAAAAGATACAAAAATTCAAACATGGAACAATTTCTTACTTACCTCGACATGAAAATTGACATCCCGATGTGTTAGCTTACATCGCTGCCATGCTGGGATACAACGAAAAAAGTTTTTTTAAAATTAAAATCATCGAGCATTCCCGCCTCAATATACTCTTAACACTCCAGATCACCATTGTTAAAAATGAAAACCCTAAAGACTAGAGAAGACCATTCTATGCGTACCTAAATTTAAACATCCTCCTCAGTAACAAAGAAAAAGTTCAATCACTTTTGGCCAAGTTCCCTAGATTCACCGTAAAAAAATCGCATCTTTTATCATATCACAGGAGGGAGACCACTTATCGAATGCATCTCTTAGAAATAAGCTCAGATTAAAATCAGAGAACTTCATAAAGGTATCTGTGGTACACATGTTTTAGGAAAATCATTAGCCCAATGAACTTTCAAACAAGGATTGTACTGGCCCAAGATGAGACAGGACTGCGATGACTTCGTTTAAAAATGCTATAAATGCCAAATTTGCACCTAAGACATCAATATTCTAGCCTTAGACTTGCATATCAGCAATGTCCTCTGGCCATTCAAACGATGGGAAATTGATATCATTGGACCTTTCTATCCAGCATCGAGAGACTGAAGGTTCATCCTAGTCACCACTGATTACTTTACAAAATGGGTTGAAGCAGTTCCTCTCTGCTATACTGATGAAAATGAAGTCATCAAGTTCCTTTGGGAACACATCATCACCAGGTTTGGCCGTCCGCATACGATACGCTCCGATAATGGCAAACAGTTCATCAGTGCCAAAGTACTTACTTTCCTCCATAAATACAAAATCCAGCTCTCAACATCCACACCATATTATCCTCAAGGCAATGGACAAGCCGAAGTTATAAACAAAAGCATCAAATCAGGATTATGCAGGCGTCTCGAAAACATGAAGGGAGGTTGGATGGATGAATTCCTCAGTGTTCTTTGAGCCTGCTGAACCATTCCTCGAGTCTCAATAGGCTGCACTCCATTCATGATGGATTTTGGTACCGAAGAGGTCATACTTTCAGACCTCGTTCTACCAAGTACTCGATGAAAAATTCTAGATGAAGACAATAAACTCGGTCTCCTTTGCAACATTAATTGGATAGAGGAAACCAGAGACAAGGCCATTGCAAATTTGGGGCGATACCATGATACATTGAAAAAAGTATACAACAAGAAATTTCGAAAGAGGAAATTTGGTATTGGAGACCTTGTCTTACAACGGATCCAAGATAGTACTCGGCCTAAATTTTTTAGAAAATTATCAAAAAACTTGGAAGTGCCATACATTGTCAGTAGCAAAATAGATAATGAAACTTATTGGCTGATGACTGAAGATGAAATACAGCTTGAATATCCATGGAATACTGCTCAACTGAAATTGTTTTACAGATGAGACACTGTAACCGTTTTCATCGATTCAAATAATTTTTTATTATTATCAGTTATCTTCTTACTATTTGATTTAATCTCGATCTATACTTGTCAAGTATATATCAGACAAACAATATCCTCACTATTTGATTAATCTCGATCTATACTTGTTAAGCATACATCAGACAAATAATATCCTTAGTATTTGATTTGATCTCTGTCTATACTTGTCAAGTATACATCAGACAAACAATATCCTTACTATTTTGATTTGTTCTCGACCCATACTTGATAAGTATGCATCAGACAAACCAAATCCTTACTATCTTGATTTGTCCTTGGTTACTACTTAACAAGTATACCTAAAGACTATCATTCAATTTTATGCGAACAATATCCAACTACAACATATTTTACTTCGCACTCTTTACTTATCGAACAACCTCTAAGAGAGCTCTTGTTTTTTTCAAATCTAAATCCAGATACCCATCTAAGGATATATATCTGGTACTCATTCTCATTACTTGCTATTTCATGACCATCTTTCACATATCACGCAAACAGGCACTCCGCACCTATTTACTCTAATCTAAAGTCACATTCGACAAAATCACTTTATCAAATCTGCTAAGAATTATTTACAAAACAAATGTACAAAATTATTTCACGAATAAAATTTTTTCGCAATGCAAATATTCACCAGAAACTACGAATTCAATTGTTTTGGTCCCACTGACCATTTTTACATCCTTTCTCAACATAGCACTGCTTACACAATGTTTAACATTTCAGAAGGAGATTTTTCTTCATTCACATTTAGGGCACCTTTGGGTACCTGTACATCTGCTACCTCACCAGGACGTGTACCATCAGCCTCCATCATTGCATCATCTTGGATACCTTCAATTGCTCCGCGTACATCAGGAGTCTGGGGAACATCGTATTCCGAGCTATCATCAAAAACAGCACCAGCAGCTTTTGCAAGTCCCTTGTAGAATTTTTTCCTTTCTTCCAACTCCTCATACTGTCCTCGAAAATGCGCCCTCACTCAAAGATATTTTTCCAGTTTCTCCTCATTTATCTGAGCCCTCACCTCATCGAGAAGATTGCCCTGCTCTTGCTCCATTGTTTTCTAAACATCGGCAACTTACTCCCTTACATATTTTTTAAAGTTTGTCTTCTGCAGTGCCAAAACCTCCTTTTTCTCTTTCTCTGTCACTTTCTTCGCTTCACCAAGCGCAGCTGTCCTCACCATTTTCACATCAAGCTTATACCAATTCTGTATTGCATTCAACTTAGTCTTCTCCACAATCTAATCCTTCTCTATATTTTTATAGGCAACAATCTAATTTACCAGCTCACCACTGCCCACAACATGACCCATGACTTTAGCTACCAACTTTTTAATCTGCATCAAACTCATATAATAAATATTCGAGTAACCTACCAATTTTTTCATTCGTAGAAAAGCATTAAAATTTCTCACCTTCGACATGTTCCTCTGACCCTCGCTAAAAAACGTATTCAAGCTCTCAATCCCTACCAAGCAATCTTCCAGCTCATTCTTAAGCTCATCCGTCCCAGACGTATAAATATCCATGGTCTTCTGAATTTCTATCTCAGACTCTTTGACAAATTTCTTCTTCGACGTCTCGTCACTGGTCTTCTTCGGGACCACATTGCCAGGACCCCATAGGGGATGCCCCTCTACCACAACTGCTGATTTAGTAGTACCAGCCACCTCCTCCGTTATCGATTGTCGAGTAAGCTTCTTATGAGGAAGCAATGGAGGATAATCAGAACTCACCACCCTTTTCTTTTTATTCCTTCACAGAGACTCTCCTAACATGGCATCAATCTTTATATCAGTATTATACCCAGCCAATGAACGATTTTCTAGTAGCAAGCTAGCGTCTATGACTCTCTTGTTCCTTGCCGATATTTTTCCGTCAATAACAGACACTCCAAAATCTTTTACCCTTGACCTCTTTAGACCGGCCTCTTGGAATAGTGTGCTCACAAGATCTTGGTCGATGACCAGGTTATCAATCTTACCAAAGAAATCTTTCCTCACCTTATACAACTCTTCTTTCACTTGTGACTTCTTGTCGACCTCTTTCAACGTTGCAAACAGCATAAAATAGTTAGAAACATTTCACATCCCATTCAAACACTACGAACATCAACAATTACAATTACCTAACCACAAACCTAAGTGAAAAGTCTTTCTCTTTAGGGGTTCTCCAGGATCTTCCTTGTTGAACTCATAATTCCCAAAGACAAGTAAGCATTCATCGGTGTATCGTCCCCCCGTTGACACCATATCATAAATAGCAGTCTTTTTAGAAACCTTGCCAAGTACCGATAGCCTAACTTTTGCGGGTTCATCTTGAGCGTGTAGTACATACATAGATCATCAGCGGTTATCAACTCCTCCCCCCTGGACCTAAGTCGACCATTTATTGCCCCACATACCCTAAACATGTCATATACATTCGGATTGAACTGACCAGGGGCTACATCATAAAAGTTCATTAACTTTTTTTGGTCTGCTCTGAGAGAAAGCTTCAACTCCTTCTTTATTTGCTCTCGATTCATCAGAATACCATTTAAAGGTACTTCCTGGTCGATCATTTTATACTGGTACTCCTCTAACCTTATATCCCTAGGAATACCATACTTCTTCTTGAAGCTTAATATCTCTTTGGTCTCTGGACCCTTTCTATAACATACATCCTCGCCCTCCTCCACATCTTCTTCCCCATCCCCGCTACCTTCTCGATCACTCGCTTGAGGCTCGTGATCTACATCCGTCTCCGTGTCCTCCTTATTAGCCTGTTCGACAATACTATGTGCTACCCTAAACTGTTCTACTCTACCTAGATCTGCACTACTCGACCCCACCCTATATCTCCATCCTAATTGTTGTACATAAATCCTCACATCAATCATCAGAGGCACTACATCTTCGAGATTCGTATATATATATATATATTCTCATCATTTTGAATTGAACCTGTACATCAGATTTCATATTTTTTTACAGAATTAGAATCTATCACATGTGATACATATATATGTTCATAAGTTCATATATTCATAAAAATATCATTGTCGAGATTACTCTCCAACATGTCATTCGCTTTACTATCTGCTATTATCATTTTATATTTATACTTAATACTACAGTTCTTGATAGTGTTAATATATTTTAATTCATATTCCTATCTTCAATTAGTAACAAATATGCTCAGCTCTCGATGCCTTCTTACTTTTAATAATAAACATCGATAACTTGTTAATTTGGTTTACTTTTGGTTAAATTTCAGGAAACTTAAACAACTTCTTGAAGACACTTCACCTGTTTCCCGCAAAAAATACCATCATTAAAAAAAATGAGAATTTCCCTTCTCCAGGACAAAATCCGACCAAATCCTAACAAAAAAAAAAGTCCTCGATAATCACGCCGTATCAAAACAACTTCTCTACAATCGCGCATTAACCACAGTGCCACCAGCCGATCACTCTCTCTACTCATCTCCACCCATTTCTCATACCACCCACACCAGAACCCATCTATAAACCCCTACGACTCCATTTCTTCTACCATCACACCAATACGAGTCACAACTAAATCAAAATTTCATAAACATTCTATCAAACCCTAATACTATTATATTATCTTCTACTTATATACCATTTACTTTCGATCAAATTCATTCTACAACAACATTACTTAATCTTATTCATTTATCATTTTTAATCAATAAAAAACAAACAAACAATAAAAACCAGAATTACTAACCTTGTTTACGCGCTGCTTCTGTATCCCTTTCCTTTGCTCGCATGACTCTTGTAATCAGAACGCTAATCTCCTCCTTCAAAATTGTAGACCACAAATCCAACGGCGAGCAAAAGAAATTCATACTAGATAATTTTTTTTCCTGTGTTTGCAGAGTGTGAACAGCCGCCCACATCAGAGCTATTTATAGACCCCACATAACTGTTCATCACACCACTTCATGACTGTTCAACTCCTCGATCATAATGCCTTCTACTTCTCATCCCAGCCTCTTCGATACTTTACCTTCTCAGTAACAACAAACCCTTACACTCTCACTCTAATCCTTCCATATCTCAAAGAATTTCTTCAGTTACATTCATGTGCAACAAGGCACAACCTATCTTGTCACAAAGACGATGTACATCATTTTCCTTATATTTCATACTCTTACCTAAAGGAACATATCTTGCCATAATCATTATTCTTGTTAGTTCCCCCACTTTTACTTTACATACAAATTCTTATATTTTTGGGTATATATTTGACAACATCTACAATATCATTATATTCAACATTCTACCTGAAATTTGCTAAAACTATTTTCCATTCCCAAATTTTAATAAGTACATTTTCCATTCGACAAATAAACAACACATTACTTCATTCGACAAAACATCCTGACCAATATTTTCATTACATTTTATTGCCTATAACAACTCCTTATAAGAACCTACTCTTACAAAATTTCAACTTCATAAACCCCTAGCTGTAGCTTCATCTTCCCTCTTCACCAGCAACTTCGCTCGAGTCCACATACCTCCACAACATTCAGGAAGACGCCAAAACTACAATTTGACTCGAAACTCGAAGTCTTCCTCAGCCTCCTTCGCTTCTGCCTCACTTATCCCTTAGTAATCAGGCTCTCCAGGATCTTCCATATGCATATTACAATTCCAAGATCCAAAGTATCGAGTGTACAGTACCCAGTACATCGCCTAAACACGTTTGAACATCCCATTCCGGGCCTGAGATCTCGTCTTCACCATCTTGCATGAATACATCACATCTGTATAAGCAAAAACTATTTATACCCCCTCCAATCATCGTCCAACTCACCTGTATTTACTCTGCCTTGGAACTCTACAATTTCAAAGTCAAATCAATCAACCTTAAAATCTATTCCGGGACCCACTCAGTCAAATACATTCGAGATGTTCTGATAACCCATCATCATTTTATGTGCATTCACGTTTGACATTTAAACTTCAATTATTTATAACTACAATTGATAATCAACAAAATACAGGAATATAATATCGAAGATATTAACTTTATTTATTATGAATAAATTACAATTCATATTCGATAACTTCATCCTTCGATTATAGTACATCAAATTACAATCTATTTTTACATTCGACTTTTATGACTAGTTACTCTATGTTTTCTTTTTACCAGAATTGGGCATTAAAGCCTCTTTCCAGTACTATGAACCTTAATAAATTTCAAGTCACTGAACTTATAAAGGCTACTTCCCCAGATAAAGGCGGCAAAAAATTACAAGAAGCCTCTTACGTTCGGTAAGATCCCTGGACGACCATCCAAGCTTCAAATCTTCATCATCAACATGAACAGTTATCCCTTCTCCCGAAACTGATTGACTCCATTAACTTTACCACTGCATAATGACACCATTGGTTCCAACAGATGCCACCATTCTCTGACAAATCCTTCCCCCACCCTCCACACCATGACATAGTTCATAGAATAATCACTAAGGCCTCCACTTCGACAACACTTTACCTCTGATTCCTCCCCATCTTTATCCTCTGGCATCGTATTCCGCCATACTTGGGGTGACATCCTTCGAAACCACTACTGTTACACCCTCCTTAACTTCCCAATTTATACCCAACTTCACTTTGCCAGATTTATTATACCGCATTAATTGCGTATCGGGAATGATTTGACCAGATATAGTTCACTTTGACATCGGAAATAACAAAAATGACTCATCTTCTAATTCGACAACCTCTTCAGCTTCCAACTTCTTCTTGACACAACCACAAATGCTTATGTTGAGAATGGGAGATTGTAGTAGCATATTCCCCAGATTCGACAAGAGTAAGCCAGCAAAGCATAGTCAAAGACAACCATACATGATCGAAGATATCTCATCTCCTTGGGAAGCTACTTCAAGTCCTCAAACTTCCAAAAGTAGCCATTGTGCCTAGTAAAGTAAAGAGCTGCTAGAGATCCGTAAAGTTCGCACACTCTCCCTAGAATAAGAGATTATTTTGTTTTTTTGTAAACTGTCTGCACCTACTATAAATATAGGCAGAGAATAGATGAGTAAAAACCAACAATCTGTAAACCTTACCATTTCATTACTTTAACCCTACTATCATTCCAAATTTTGTAATAACTAGCAATATACTGGATTTTACATCAAAATCCTCCTCGAGGTCATGGTTTTTCTCAGCTTTTACTGAGTTATCCTTGTAAAATCTTGCTTATCTATTCTTATTACATTCTCTTTACGAATAAGTATTGATAAAGATTCTCTTTCCGGAAAACACGCCACTATAAGGGTAAAGTGTAGCTGACCTCCCAATAGTAGAAAAGAACCCTTTGTAGTGGGTGTATATGTAACCTGAAAAAAGTATCTATCACAGACATATTGAGAGATGAAAGCTAGTTTTACCTTTGCCTTATCTTATGTCTGGTAGAGTTCTTTGATTGAAAGCTAGTATTACCTTTATTTTAATCGCTGAGTATAATTGTCCCAATAATATTAAGAGATGAAAACTAGTTTTACCTTTGCTTAATCTTATGTCTGGTAGAGTTCTTTGATTGAAAACTTGTATTACCTTTATTTTAATCGCAGAGTATAATTGTCGCAGCCATATTGAGAGATGAAAGCTAGTTTTACATTTGCTTTATCTTATGTCTGATAGAGTTCTTTGATTGAAAACTAGTATTACCTTCGTTTAAATTGCAGAGTATGTGTAAAGTCGGTCAAAACTAGTTTTACCTTTCCTTTAACCTGAATAGAGGTCGATTGAAAGCTAGTATTACCTTTGCTTTAATCTATATATTGTCTACGTAAGTAGAGAGTTGTTTGGAGGTGGAAAAACTTGGATGTTTTTATTGAATAGAATGGGATGTACATTGTATGGGGATGAAAATCTCATTTTTGGAATCGAAAAAGTGAGAATTTGAAATAGAGTAGTGAAGGACTTAACGATAGTACCGTTTCAGTCACCTAGTATTATAAGGATTTGAGATATGAACTCCTTCTTCAGTCATCAGATAATCTGATCCCAGGCCAGTGAGACCAATGATAAGGAATGAACCCTCCTAAATTTCTGCTAATTTCGTGGCATGTGGCTCTTTTCTATGTTGAGGGATTTCTTTGAGTATGAGATCATCGATTCGGAAAGTATGACTTTTAACTCATCTGTTGTACGAACTGGCCAACATATGGTGATATCGACCTAGGTTGGCAATAATGCGTTCCCTAGTCTCATCAATCCAATTGAGGTTATAAGCCAATTCGAACTCGTTTTCTTTGTCAGTTAGCTCGTGATCGTTGACCGGATAATGATATTCAGATGGAATGATGGCTTCGGTCCCATAGGCATGGAGGAATGGAGCACAGCTGGTTGATTGACGTGGAGTGGTACGGTATGCCCATAAGACACGAGGATGCTCTCATACCTAGTTTTTTTTTTCCTTTTTTGTAAGTGAAGCCTTTTCTTAAGTCCATCTATGATGGTTTTGTTGGCGATTTCGACTTGGCGATTGCCTTGAGGGTAGTAGGGGTTGGATGATGAGTGGAATATATTGTGTTTGTTGAGTAAAACTATAGTTTTTTCTCCAACGAATTGTGGCCCATTATCAATACGAATTAGGTGGGGTCATCCGAATCAGGTAATGATGTATTCCCTGATAAAAGAGATGATCTCT
This sequence comes from Kingdonia uniflora, assembly GCA_014058105.1. Lineage (NCBI taxonomy): Eukaryota > Viridiplantae > Streptophyta > Magnoliopsida > Ranunculales > Circaeasteraceae > Kingdonia > Kingdonia uniflora. The sequence goes on from JACGCM010001727.1 coordinate 1,591,115, forward strand.
TCTTCTCAGGTTCGACAGAGTAGATCTGCTTCTACCCATTTTGTATACTAATCGATAACTGCGAGTAGGTATCGACGGTTACCTGCAGAATTCAGAAATTTACCGACAAGATCAAGCGCCCATTTTTTAAATGGCCAGAACACCTTGCTTGTATGTAGTTCGTGAACAGGGGAGCAGATCATTTGTCTATGTCGTTGGGATGTATTGTATTTGCGTAAGTACTCTTTTACTTGCTTGTACATACATAGACAGAATACTCCTTATGTAATTACTCTATTTACGAGTGATTAACCTGCGGTATAGGAGGCACAAGTTCCTTCATGTAAATCTTTGAGCATCTCGTTTGCTTTCTTTTTGGAGAGGCACTTGATGTATGGCCCCATTATTGAATGACGATATAAAAACCGTTTTAATTTATGTAGCATTTTGTGTTGTCGATCAACTGTCAGCGCTCTTTTGGATTTATTGGAAGGGGTCCTTTGTATTTGCTGTTGGTGCCATGGTAGGCAAGGAAGGCCTTTTGCCAATCTTTGTCTTCCACTTTATCGTACCCAGTGTTGATCGTGCATACAAAAATATGATCAATTATGGGGGTTGGTATCACTTTGATCTGGAGATATCTGGCTTCTGCTCCCAAGATCCCGACCAGATAAGCCAAGGAATCGACATGCTTGTTTTCACCTCGAGGAAGATAATCGAGAGTTACTTTTGTGAACTATCTCATCTTATTTTCCACGAGGGCTAATATTCGATCATCTTGCCATTCTTCTTGTATTGCTCAAAGTAATACAAGATAATGAGTAGTGAATCTATAAAAACTGAGAATTTTGGGACGCCGAGCTCAAGTGCAAGGTCAAGTTCATGAATGAGAGCTTTGTATTCGGTGACATTGTTGGAGGCCTCAAACTCTAAGCGAATTGATTTCTTAATTCATTCATTAGATGGGGCAATCAATACAATTCTAATTCCTGACCCTGCAGGTCCTGCTAAACCATCTATGAGAAATCTCCACCCTTTCCTTGCAATCCATTCAGCTCGCTCGTCAAATACTTTGGTGGGTGTGTCTTCTACAAGGTTAGGATTGTGCTCCTCCCACTCGGGATCTTCCACTCAAAAATCTACCAAAAAATTAGCAACAGCCTGACCCTTTTCAGAATGACGTTATTCGAACTTGATATCATGTTCTCTCAAACTGGTTGACCATTGTTGTAATTTCCTGAATTTTTCTTTCTTGGACAAAACTTCCCAAAGGGGGTAGTTCGTCATGACTTTGACTGAATAGGCTTTGAAGTAGTGCTTAAGTTTATGTGAAATGTAAACTAGAGTTTGATAGAGTCTCTCGATTTTAGAATACCTCATTTCCGCTGAAGTGAGGGTTTTGCTGATGAAGTAGATTAACTTCTCAATTTTTCCTTCAAGTTGAATAAGAACCGAGCTGATAGAAGTATCTGCAACTGCTAGGTAGATGATCAATTCCTCATTATCTACTAGGGTGTTCATTATGGGAGACTTCCTCAAATAGGTTTTGAGATCTTGAAAAGCTGCCTCAAATTCTGATGTCCATTGGATCTCTCCATTTGGCTAAACTTTTTCTCATTTGGTACAACCACAGAATAGTTGGAACAGCCAACGACAGCGATCTAAAGATTTTAAAATAAATCGGTTGATAGCGGTAATCTTGCCAAAAAGTTTTTGTACGTCTTTCGTCGTCTTTAGAGATGACATGTTGAGGAGAACTCGAATTTGATCTGGATTAGCCTCAATCACTTTCTTGCTGATGAGATGGCCTAGGAATCGGCCTGAATATACTCCGAATTGACATTTATCACGATTGGGTCACATCCTGTAAGATTGAAGAATCTTAAATATTATGTTGAGATCTGTAATATGGTTGACTGATTCTATGCTCTTGCACAAGAGATCATTAATGCAAACTTCTACGATTTCCCCAAGATATGCTTTGAACATAGTAGTCATCAACCGTTGATAAGTCATGCTTATATTTTTGAGTCCGAAGGGCATAACTTTGTAGTAATAAAGTCATCTTTCAATGATAAAAGTTATCTTTTCTTAATCTTCATCCAGGAGTGGAATCTAATTGTATCTAGAAGCGGTATCCATCATAGATAGGAGTTCGTCACCTGCTGTGGAATCAATAATTTGATAGATGTTGGGAAGAGGGAAACTGTCCTTTGTAGTGTTTGATTAAATCTGTAAAAGCTATACAAACTTAAACTTTTCCATTCTTCTTGGGGATAGTGACGATGTTGGATATCCAATCTGGATACTTCACTTCTCGAATGAATCCCACTTTGGCTAATTTCTCAATCTCTATGTTAACTTTGTCTCGAAGGCGAGGTGATAGTCGTCGCTGTTTCTGTTTGACCACCTTGGCGTTGATGGTGATGGCCAATTTATGACATGGCTTGGCCGGATCAATCCCAGACATCTCTTCAAAAGTCCACGTAAAAAATCTAGATTTAGTCGTAAGAAATGTATAAAAGCATCCTTATCGTGCTGGACCAGCTTGGTACCGATAAAAGTACCTCTGCTAGGTCTATCAATATTAACGTATTCTGTAAGCTCTTCTGTTGAAGGCTGATCATCAAGGTAAGCAGCTTTCTGTAATTGCTATGCAGCGTATCTGTTTAAGGTATCTAGAATGGCCGAGACAGAATTTTTACAAGCTCGAGAAAGCTTTTGACTACCCTTAATTTCATAGATACCATCATTGTGCTTGAAGCAGAGTACTTGATGATAGGTGGAAGCGATTGCTTCCATGTTGTGAATCCAGTAGTGTCCTATAATCATGAGATAACAAGATTTGGTGTTGATGAGGTAGAAGATAACGTCGATGGTGGCTGGTCTTATGGTAATAGATAAGAGTAGTATCCCATAATCATAAGATAACGAGATTTGGTGTTGATGACGTAGAAGATAACGTCGATGGTGGCTAGTCCTATGGTAATAGGTAAGATGAACTTGCCTACTTACCCTTCTTTTGAACCATTAAATCCACTGATATCGGTGTTGCTTGGAATAACTTGATCGGCCAATCCTATTTGGTCGATTGTGCTCTAAAAGAGAATCTCAATACCGCTTCCTGTATCGATTATCATTATGTGCAATGACAAACTTCTTTACGTTAAGTATTATGACTAATGCATCATGATGTGGAAATTTTACATGACTAATGTCGTAATCTTCAAAGGAGATCCCAAGCTGGCAATTGCTCGACTCAGGTAAAAGCTTGGCTTCTTTATCTTGAGGTATGAGATCGCAGCATTCTAGCAGTCTCCTACGCTTGAATTGGCAAGTATTGGTGATCTGATAGATTTTGATCATGCTGTTATGGTACATATGGTAGAAATGTTTTTCCTCAGCTTGATCTTTGACCTGGACTTCTTTGAGATGTTTCTTATAGCTGCCATCCATGTAAGATTCCAGGTCGATAATGTATTCAAACATCCGTCCCTCCTTGGAAATAAATTCCAGCAACCTCTGTAAGAAATAGTAATTATCAGTAGAATGATGGCTTACTTTGTGATGCATGCAGTACGGGCGGTTCTTGATTGGTTCCAATGGTTGAGAAGGACGGTATAGCTTATCCTTGAAGAGGATTAGGAAAATTATAGAGATTTGAATATTTATCCTTGGGAGGACTGGTTTGGGTAGTGAACTGCCTTTCCGAGGGTTGCAAGTATTTCCCTTATAACACTTTTGATCACCCTGATCCTCCTTTGGTTTAGTGTTTTGATCTGTAGATGAATCTTTTGTGGCTAGGACAGATTTAGTAGAATTAAGCCTTTCAGACATCATCCTTTCCAGGTCGATATAACTATTGACCTTGGTGAACATATCCTCCAGGGTTACAGGTTTATTAAGAATGAAGTATTCTTTAGTGAAGGCAGTAACAACTATTTTATGATCGAGGTTGTCTACTTTACGTGCGAGCTCCAAAAACTTCTTTGCAAAGGCCTCGAGATTCTCTCCATGTGGCTGTTTAAGACTAATAAGGGAATATAAATTCTCCTTTTTATGTCTGCTGTGAGCATACTTCTTGATGAATTCTTTCTGCAGCTGATCAAATGTGAGTATGAAATTTTCAGGTAAAGAGTAGAACCACCGGAGTGGTTCTTCCTGTAGACTTATTGCGAATAAACGACAAAGGATGTGGTTGAGATCAGAATACAACCCCAATGAATCACGGTATTGTTGAATATGCTCCTTTGGATCGGTGCCTTTATATTTATGAATTTTTGGAGTATAGAAACCTTTCGGTATTTCCATATCGAATAGTTCTTTGGCAATCAGACGCTCTTATAACTTGGTAAGATCGTCTGTAGTACCCAAAAATTGTTCTTTGATCAACTCCTTGATGCACTGATCTATACGCTCTTGTGTGACATATTGACGTGTTGGTTAAGTGGCTTGATGAGGAGGTTGAGGATTGTGAGTACCGATATTCCGTGGGGCCAGGTCCTGGTTCAAACAACACAGTAGAACTATTCTCTGCTTATTGGTTTACAAATATACAATAAATGCAACTGGTACCCCCTAGTTGTAGAGGCTGATTCACTCATGATCGCAAATTAGTACAACAACGTGGGTATGGTATCCCCGAAATACAAAGGAGTTTGGCAGGACATTCTCTCTCACGGCACAGAGTTGGTTGTTTGGTTATGTCATATTTTTAGAGAGGCCAACGGTAGCTCCGACAACTTTTCAAAGCTAGGATATGGGCAAATTATAAGGGAATACTAGACTATGGTTTCACTACAAGGCCACACTAGAGCTGCCCTAATTCTAGATAAATTGGGGGTAGCTGAAATTTGGAAATAAATAGTATTTTTGAGCACTTGGCGTTAGAAGCAAGGCTCGTAGTCCTCCTCGTGTAATGTTACTTATCATTTTGCAATAAAATAAATGAGAACTTCCTTGAAGGAAAAGAAATTAATAGAAGTACCGGTACCCTCACTCAAGCGATCATGTGCTGGAATTCGAGGTTGAGGCTGCCGTTCTTCCTCCCGATATTTAACAAATTACTGACCTCTACTGATTTTAAACTGAACTACACCACCCAAATGAATAGAAGGTTGATGTTTGTGCTGAATATTTTTGGAAATATCTTTGCTGGTGGCTCCTCGAGGTCCCAATCTGTCCCGTGCAGAAACCCAAGGGGTTTCTAGCAATTGATCGCGATCCCTTATTAGTGGAGCCTATTGAGTGTCTTGCAGAGCTTGTAATGTAGTCTGCATGGTTATCATATGGCCTTCGTGTCGTTTAAACGCTGTCAAACGAGCTTGTCACTCAGCTTCGAGCTCCTTCTCACGGAGTTCTCGATCAAGAGTTAATTGACGTTTGGGCTCATTACGCTTCTCTATCTCAGAGTAGAGATTTGCCTGTAACTCTGAAAGTTGTTTCAGCTCAACTGAAAGATCGAGCTGGATTCCAGTTGTTGGCCGTCTGGAAGTGACCATGATTGAAATTGGTAGTAGAGTGAATGTATACCTTAGGATATCGTGGAAATGTCTTCTTTCCCACTAAAGGTGCCAAATGTAATGGCCTAATTCTGTAAGCTCAAGATGGCTCGGAATTAGCTCTTACACCAATATTCCTGTGACAAAAACTAATGTGAAATAAGAAATGACACAGGTGATTTAGCGTGGAAAATCTCTGAATAGGTAAAAAACCACGACCTTGAATTGAGGGTTTTAGTAACAGTGACTTTTATTGCTCGGGGCTGATATCTTATTACAAGTGATCTCTCAAACTAAAAATTCTTAATTTTGTAAATAACAAGTTTGGGTGTTTGAGAATCTAGAAAATATAGTTTTCTTGGTATTTTCTTGTATATTTTTATGGTTATTGTCTCTTCTAAATTTTTTTCTTTATATTGGCTTTGTCTGCAAGTCTATATTGTGCTGAAGCACGTTCTCCGAACAATGTGGTAAGTGGTGTTTGACTGACTAACTATTGACTTCGTGCGAGACAGGTATCTTTAACTTGTTCATGTTTTTCTATTGTGCTCGACCCACGCTCTTCATCAGTTCCTGGCGCAGGTGCCAATGTTGACTGTTTATGTCATGTGTAGATCACGTAAGTCTGATATGTAAGTAGTTTGAATTGGAAATAGTCCAAATTGGGCTAGATCGAGGGATAGGTCCCAACAAGCTTAGTTTATTTATCAGTTTAGGAGGGTTTACCGAAATACTAGGTAAAGCTGAGGAGAAAACGAACTATACTAAAATGACTATTAATAAGACTCTTCCAAAAAGGGTTGTATTTGTAGTAGCCCACTAGAAGCCTTCTAGTTCCAATCGAACACTCGAAGGCTACATCGAAGCCTACATAGAGATTCGAAGCCTAGGAAGATGATGGATATGCCCACGAAGCCTTCCGAGACTAATCGAACACTCGAAGGAACCAACAAAGCCATCCACTGTAGGTGAAGATAGATGAGCAGCGCATGAACTACACATCAGAGCCAGAAATATTTCATCCATGGTCGTACATGGTTGAAGGGAAACATGTCAGGCAGCCAACTCACCAGACAAAATAGTGGGGCACGCCGCTTGATAACTATGGTACCAGATCCAACAACTATTCTATCAGGAACAACAGCTACAATGTCAGACTCGACAATTACAACGTCAGAACCGACTCCGGATACAAGTCAGTTGTCTCCGGAGGATGCACATATAATTTAACCTCCCATGGTGACTCAGCCCTTCCAATATTCTATAAATAGGAGGGAGGAGGAACGATGAAGGGGTTAGAAAAATCTCTCCCAACATACCTTACAAGTAAACCTTTGAATATCCTGTAACAACCCAGTTCTCTATACTTTGACTACTCTACATATATAATATAACTCTTAAAAATCCTTACCAGAGGTCGTTGAGTAACCCATTCTAGGCCTCCATGCAAGTGTATAATATCTATAGTAAGTTTTGTTATAATTGATTGTATGCTTGAAACCCCCTGGTCAAAGATAAAAATCATAGTGTAAGAGTCAGCTTCCCTTCCCGCGAAGCTAGGCCCCTACATTTGGTGCCGTCCGTGCTATCCCACCCTACCAGCCTCCCCTTGTATTTTTTTCTTTTTCTTTTCTACTCCTGCAAGCTACCTTCAATGGCCCCCACCCTCCATTCTGCTTCCACCCTTACCGGCAACTCCGCTGACGGAGTGGCGCTCAGCTCTCCCTTCTTGCTCAATATTCGCTCAAGCTGAGGAGCGACATAGAAGTCAGTTACACTAGAAGCGCGAGGAACACCGACAAGAGTTTGAGGCTGAATGACAGCGCCGTTTAGATGATGCCGACATACAATATTGTACCCTCGACGATTTACGTAATACGGTTCGCGAGTTGCAACGACTTTAGACTCAAGACGCCCCTCCGCCGTCTCGAGCACCCGCTCCGTCGCATGGTTCTGCCTGTGCCCGGCTTGGGCCCCAACTACATCTTGAAGTACCCCCGGTCCATCTTGGCGTCGAGGGTGCTCCCCCACCATTTTACCTACTAGTTCAATCTACCTTGGCATACAGCGCACAAAGGATTCGTCCGATTCTACTCTTCGCACTACCAGATACCACAAGCGCTGCCCTGCTCGTAAACGTCTTGGGGAGCACAACGTTGAGCACATGCCGAACATTCGGCCTCATCCCCTTCGACTACAAAGATCCCCCTCTTATCCTGCCTATCTTACATAGTAGGAACTCGACCAAAAACTCTACACTGCCATCCGTATCAGTGCGAGCCCCATACCGAATTCTTGGAGTTGGTTAAACAACCCCCTCTGCCCCAAACTTCTCGTTATCGAGGTGCCTCCAAATTTCTACGCCCCCAAAATCAGCAAATACTGCAATACCGACCCCCAATCCCACATCCTCGAATTCCAAAATGTTTTAAGCATATACTCTACGGCTGACCACCTGTTGTGTCGATTGTTTCCCACCAACCTCATAAATAGCCCTCTCAGATGGTATCATAGCCTCCTTAATGGCTAGATTCGAAGCTTCAAGCAATTATCTAGTCTTTTCATCACTCAATTCGCCTTTAACAAAGACTACGAGGTTCAGGTCGATGCCCTCTTCAACTTCCGCAAATCCCCCAATGAAACCCTTGAAGCCTCTACCAAGAGGTTTCTCAACGAGTTGTGCAAGATCGAAAACCTCGACAGTGCGAACGCTGTGCTTGCCTATTCTAGCGCTCTTTCGGATAACAGCCGCGTAAGGAGTGCATCATGCTCCACAAACTGCGAACCCTCGAGTAGATGTTATCCAAAGTTAATGGGTATATCGACCTTTAGCACCTCCGGGAGTTAAATTGCTAGGGGCAAGCTTTGACCACTAATCAGAACAAATCTCGATAGGGACAACCTTTTACACCCATGATCGCTCCCGCCTTACAGGATACTGAGAGCCACAAACGCCCCCACACAAACGATACTACCACCGAGGCCCGCAAAAAATGACCGAAGCTAGTCCTCCCCAAGCTTACTGCTCCTATCAGTACCCTTCTACCACAAATTTAGGCCGACCCCATATGGGGTATCCCTTACCCCATCGAGGTCAAACAAGGTGAACCTTACTGCCAAAACCATAAGTGTAACTGCCATGACATCAACAAATGCTACGCTCTGCGACGCTCTCTCGAAATAATTCTTAATGTGGGTTGTCTACATTAATATATCACTGACCTCCCCAGCTACCTCAACGGGTCATACCTTAAGCCTCAACCTGCCCCTATTGCCGACCTAACCGAGTACACATTTACCAACTTCATCCCATCGAAGTAAACAATATCGACAACGGCCGCTCTAAAAGCAAGCGCAAACGTGTCGAAGAATACTACAAACTCACCTACCAGGAGAAGCTACCCGCCCTTCTGCCAGAATCGAGCCAATACCCTCGACCCGAGGGTATCTCATTTATTGATCGTAACACGTCGCATGTTTGTTTCCCCCATTACGACCCTTTAGTCATTATGATTAAGGTCGAACACCTCGTCCTCCATACCATGCTTATTGATACGGGCAATACAGCTGATGTACTGCTCCTCTAGGCTGCTCGATCCATGCAAAAAACAGACCTCATTACCCCAGCTAATGTCAAACTTAAAGGCTCCAATGGCGCTACGGAAACCGCTGTCGGCCGCATTAGTCTTCCTGTCACTATAGGACTAGTTACACTCCAAAAAAGGTTTTTTGTCATCGACAAGAAATCCAAATATCTCAGCATCCTTGGCCGCGATGGCTCCACGCCATGGGAGCCATACCTTCGACTTATCACCAAACCCTTTATTTTACTACCCCCTGTGGTACGCAGAACATAAAAGGCTCCCAACGCCTTGCCCGCTCATGCGAACACCCGGAGATCGATCAAACCCGAAAGCTTGTCAAACAACTATAGCAATCAATGTCTCTCTCTACCCCCGTACCTTTGATGCCATCTACCACACCCATCGAACCCACTGTCTATATCAAACTCGACGATCCTAGTTAAGGTACATTCATTGGTACTTTTCTAGATAAGGCCGTAAGTTTCGAACTCACCGACTTCCTTCGAGTAAATAAAGATGTCTTCGCCTGAACATTTCATGAGATGCCTGGTGTCGACCCAACTTTAGCATGCCATCGCCTTGACCTCATCCTTCAATCTACAGTAGTAAAGCTGAAGAAGCGTACGTTGGCCCCATGCCTTCGAGAAGTTGTAAACCTCGAAGTTGACAAACTTCTAGCCACAAGATTCATCAGAGAGGTCAAGTACATTGACTGGATATCCAATATCATTGTTGTCCCTAAGAAGAATGGAAAAATCAAAATCTGCGTTGACTTCATAGACTTCAACAAACACACACCGATGGACAACTTTCCCTTCCCGATCATTTTAGTACTGCTTGATGCCACAGTCGGACATGAGCGACTATCGATGATGGACGCGGCTTCGGGTTACAATCAGGTACCCCTCCTCCCCGAGGATCAACTTAAAACTTCTTTTATCACTAAACAAGGCCTTTACTGTTTTAACATCACGCCCTTCGGCCTTAAAAATACGGGTGCCACTTTCCAACGTCTTGTTACCACCATGTTTAAATCCTTGCTTGGCAAGTCGGTCAAAGTCTACATCGACGACATGCTATATAAGAACCTAAAAAAATAGACCCATATCCAGGACCTCACCATGGTCTTCGCCATACTTCGTACTTATAACATGAAGTTAAACCCAGACAAATGCAAATTTGGTGTTTCGTTTGGCAAATTTTTAGTCCACCTCATCAGCAAACGGGGTATCGAGATCGACCCCATTCTTATTCGAGCCCTCATCGAAATGCCTTCCCCTCGAACCAAAAAAGATGTCCAAAAGGTCGCTGGCAAGATAGCCGCCCTCAACCATTTTATTTTGAAATCCTTTGATCGTTGTGCTTGGCTTTTCTCCCTCTTACGCGATCAAGGCGTCCAACAACCTTGAAATCAATTGGACGCCTAATTGTGAACAGACCTTTCTCGAACTCAAAGCATACCTTGGTCGGCCACCCATAATCAGTACCCCCACCGACGTTGAAACACTTTCTTTATACCTCACTGTTACTGACACTTTTATCAGTTCAGTCCTTATTCGACTCGAATCCAGCATCGAAAAACCTGTATACTTCATCAGTAAAACTCTAACACCCACAAAGACTCGATATTCCAAGCTCGAGCGACTGCTCCTTACACTCGTTTATACCGCTCAAAAACTCAAACCATACTTTCAAGGTCACCCCATACGTGTTATCACAAGTTACCCCCTTCGATAAATACTCAGCAAGAAAGAAGAATCTAGATGGGTATCGCAGTGGTCCATTTATCTTGATGATCATGAGATCACATTTGAGAAACAGATATCCCAAAAGGGTCAAGCAGTCGCTGATTTCCTCGCCAACTTTTTGGTCGAAGACATCGACTAGGAGGAACATGAAGATGATCTACTAGAAGACCAGCCCGAACAAACTGACCCATGAAACCCTTACATAGGCTGGCATCTCTTTACAGATGGATCCACTGGACCTAACAGTTCGGGGATCGGTGTTGTCTTGGTTACCCCCACCAATGATCGAATTGAAAAAGCCGTCGAGTTAATCTTCGAATGTTTTAACAACGAGGCCGAGTATGAAGCCTTGATCCATGGCCTCGACCTCGCACTCGAACTTGGCATCCCTAAACTTGTAGTATTTACTGACTCCTAACTTGTTCAAAGACAATACACCAGCAAAAATTAGGCCAACGATCGCATGGCTGAGTATGCTGCTCTCGTCCGCCAGCGTATGGATCATTTTTCTAAAAAATCTTCTATTACTCATTACCCCCAAGGCAAAAATAGACATGCCGGCGCCCTCAGCTACATTGCAGCCATGTTAGGCCAGTTCGAATCTCAAACCCTCTATATTGAAGTACTCGAACGTCCAAGTATCAACCAGATGGAAGTTAATGCCATCGATACTAGGGGCGAGAGTCTCAATTCAGATGACTGACGAACACCATTTCTTGCTTTCTTCTACAGTTCTACCCTCCCAAAAGACCCCAAAGCCAAATGTTTGTTACTAGAAAATTACTGCAGATACACCATCCTAAAAGGTGAGTTACGTGCAAATCCCTAAACGGCGTCCACCTCCGGTGCATCTCTAAAAAAAAGCCACTACAATTCATGCCAAACTCCTCGAAGATACCTGCGATGCCCACACTGCTAGTCAATCTATGGCTCTTTGAGCCGTATCCTAAGGTTTATTCTAGCCCAATATGAAGAAACAAGCTGAAGAGTACGCCAAACACTGTGACAAATGCCAACGTCACGCCCACTACATCTATAGCCTATCACAAGATCTCCATTACAGTCAAGTGTCTTAGCCATTCAAGTGGTGGGCCATCAATTTTGTGGGTCCTTTTCCCAAAGTATTAGGTAGCTGAGAAAATATTCTTGTGACAATAGATTACTTTACTAAATGGTCGAAGCCATGCCTTTATGTCGAACCAGAGAAGATGAAGTCATCAAGATCTTATGGGCGAATATCATTACACGCTTTGGCTATCCTCACATGATTCGATGCGATAATGGTCCACAGTTTATCGGGAACAAAGTTCGTAATTTCCTTAGAAAGTACAACATCATCCTCTCCCCCTCAACACCTTACTATCCCCAGGGGAATAGTCAGGTCGAAGCAATCAATAAAACTATAGTCGACCGTCTTAAGAAGCGGGTCGATGAAATGAAAGGACGATGGGTCCAGGAACTGCAACATGTACTCTGGGCTTATCGAACAATACCACAAAAGGTGACGGGCTGTACATCTTTCCTTCTAGCCTATGGTACCGAAGTGGTTCTACCTACTTAATTTAATATACTAGCACGCGACCCCAACCTCCCTGACGAAGATAATGAGTTTGAGCTCGGATGCAATATGTTATGGATCGATGAAACTAGAGACCACGCCATCGTAAACCTCGGCCGTTACAATCTCTCTCTCTAGAAGTCATACAACAAAAGAGTTCGACCACGCAGTTTCAATATTAGAGATTTGGTACTTCGACTAGTCACACCCTTTTCGAAGCCTCGCAATGCCGGCAAGCTAGCCGAATCCTGGGAAGGACCTTATGTTGTATATGACAAAATTGATAAAGGTTCCTATTATCTGATGATAGAAGCGGAAGAGCCTCTGTCTAATTCTAGGAACACCATACAGTTAGTATCATTCAACAGGCCACGGCCTCTACCTTGATCAACTGATGTAAATACAGTATAATCAATGAATATATTTTTCCTCTGAACTCCGTATCCTATCATCCAGTGAATTTCTTGACTTAATCTAAGTATCATGTCAACCCTTCAACTAGACTGATACTTGGGGGCGACCTCGAAGTTTTTCAAGTCTCTATTTGAGTAAACTCGAGGGGCATGAATGGTCGACAGATCAGACCCTCATGAATGTATTGGGGGCGACCATATTATTCTTTGATTAGGCTCAGGCCTTCAAAGTCCAGTGAATTTCTTGGTCTAACCTAAGTATCATGTCAACCCTTCGACCAGGCTGATACTTGGGGGAGACCTCAAAGTTTTTTAAGTCTCCAAATTTAAGCAAAGTCGAGGGGCATGAATAGTCGATAGACCGGACCCTCGGAAATGCATTGGGGGTGACCACGTTATACTTCTATTAGGCTCAGGCTTTCGAAGTCCAGTAAATTTCTTGGCCTAACCTAAGTATCATGTCAACCCTTCGACCAGACTGACACTTGGGGGCAGCCTCAAAGTTTTTCAAGTCTCCAAATTCAAGCAAACTCGAGGGGCATGAATGGTCGACAGACCGGACCCTCGGGAATATATTGGGGCAACCACGTTATACTTCGCTTAGGCTCAATCCATCGGACAGACTCGGGGGTGACCTTCGAAGTCCAGTAAATTCTTGGCCTAACCTTAACATCATGTCTATCCCTCAACTAGACTGATACTCAAGGATGACTTCGAAGCTCCTCAAGGTTCTAGTTCAAACCCTATTACAAGCATTCTATACTTCCAACATACATAAATACAAGTATACAGGAATATCAGCAATTTAACTATAGGTACGACACCCCAGTACAATATATATCAGCAACTCAAGTTTATTACATTAGAGTAATTCAAATCAATCAGAAATAGACAGTTCAAGCTCAAATAAGTTACAAAGTGTTCAAAGGCCAACCATTACTCTAAATATTCCAATGCCACAACAAGATAAGAGAAAAGAGTTTTGTTACAGCAAGATAACAACTATAGTACCTCATACAAGAGTGGCCACATCACCTCCCCCCATAAGCTCTTCTACAGCAACACCTCTAGCACCTTCAATAGTAAGATTCAGCACCAAAGCATCGGCCAACCCATTAACTACCGCACCAGCAGCAACATCTTCGGACACAAAAACTTCCATACCCTCTCCCACACCTCCACCAGCGGGATCCATGGCCATCTTTTCTGTCTGCACAACACCTTCGACAGGAGGCCCTTTGGGCACAGGAAAGCGCTTCAGAGTTATGAGATCATACCCCAAACTTTCGATGAAGATCTTCAAATTTGTGGACGTCTCACACTCCTCATCGAATTGCCCCTGGAAGGTTTCCCTATGTTCTTCCATTTCTTTCCCTTTCTTAACAAGCTTCAACTCAAACACTTTCCGTATTTGAGCATGGTTTTCACGCTGAGCTTTGAGTTCCCTTGCACAATCAGCTCTGATATTCAACTGCTCTCGCTTTATCGTGTTAACCTCGGACACCAGCGACATCTCGGTCCCTTGAGCAAGCTCCTGATTTTCAACCACCTATTTCAGTTACCTCGTTACTACCTTCTGGGCCTTGATAAAAGCTTGAGACCAAGCATGCGCCTGCTAGAATACTTGAACCATCAACACTTCTCGAAGCATGGTGAATTTTAACAAAATTTCAAAAATCTCATTATATAGTTACCTTATGTAGAGCCTTATTTATCTGCTTCCCAGCCTCTTCTGGGTCATTTCTATAGAGTGTCGCCATCGATGCGGCCATGGCTCGAGCCTACTCCTCTAGTTCGATTTCCTGGCACGCTTCGACTGCCTCTTCCATATTATCGTCCCCCAGCTCCCTATGCCTCTTACACTGAATAGTCTTCGGCGGTTGGACTTTCGAAGGTTTGGGAACGACCCTTCCCTTACCTATGTCATCCTGCTTTGATGCCTCAGGAACTACTTTGGGCACTGGCGCTGCTGGCTGCCCCTTTGGAATATAATTTACTTTCTGGGTCAATCTCACCTTTTGCATTTCTTTGACCCCTCACGAAGCACCTTCTTCTCCCCTCTTTTTTGCTGGCCTAGAAATGGTAGGAGCATTTCAAAATAATGAATCTATGTTCTTTTGCCTCTTCCTTTTAATACCTAGCTTCCCGAAGACCCAGTTTATCTACTCCTCACACTAGGCCAAAATCAGTAAAAAAACGATGGGGTAGGGCAATCGTTATTTTGCTAAAGCGACATCCATTTTAGTTGAAAAAAGCACCATTTTTTTGCAGTAGTTTTAAGTTATCGACTTGAAAAGCGTCGTAAATTAATGACTGAGGGGCGGGTCGAAGCATCCATCGTATTTAGTAAAATTTATGAACAGTTGTTTTTTTGGTTGTAATAGAATGACATAATTCTTAGTCCCAACAACTGGCGTATTTTATACTTTTTACGACTATAAAATTCGTTGCTCTATGCGTCGTTAACCTAAACGTTAAAAATAATAATCGTAGTAGCCAATTTTTGAAATATCTTATAACACATTTATAAGTTGTTTTATACGTCATAAAAAATACATCACAAATAATAGTCATAACATTAGTCGTAATAATTATATTTTTAAATATGGCAATTAGTCATTTTATATGTCGCAAATATGAACGTCCCAATTTTTGCCATATTAACAGTCATTTTGTTTCAATATACAACAATCATATCAATCGGGTCATAATCACAATAATTGTTATAAATTTCAATAACTAGAAGCAATTAATGTAATAAACAACATATTTTAATAAAAAGAACAAGTTTTATTATAAATTAAAAGTTATTGCCTAATATCAATGTCAAACTTTATTTCAAGAAATATGAAGTGCCTTCCAACATTTAGTGTCTTGTCTTTTTCACCGGATATCATTGGAGGTGTATTACTTATCAAGTGAAATATGAAGAGCCTTCCAACATTTGATATGTGTGCATGAATCTGCTGAGATTAAAAAAATACTTTATAGTGAGCCATCGTTGCTTCTTTCAAAGTCACCAGAAACTTACAAAGAGGAATAAACCTGGCAAAAACAGCAGCGTATCTGAACCAAAATAGCAAAAATTGTATTTCAGCTTGTTTAAGCTAGGAATTCACAGGATGAAGCTAAAATATAGGAATAATTTAGATGAACTCTTTAACATGGTACAACTCCAATATCTTGAAAAGAATATATGCGACATCTGAAGTAAACAATGTACAAGATGGACTCAGTGTGCAAGCAATAAGAAGAAAAAACCCATTCCTAATTCAAGTATAAAGTAAGTTTTCATAAAGTGGTTTCGTGAGTACCAAAACCAATTTGTAGAACAATTAAGTCTTTGCTTCCTACCTAGTTCGTAAAATTGTATAATTTCCCCCCTATGAATGTAATAAGCTTTACGACTATACACATAACACTAGAATCGAATCTTGCACAAATATGAACATGAATTTACACTCAGCAAGTACTTAAAGGGTTCAATATCACGTACCAAAAATAGCAACAATAATTGGTATAAACCATTGACTTGGAAGGAGGACTTGCATATCAAACTGCAGGAAACACAAGGATAAAACTCCATCAGATAGGTGCACTTCCTAAAATATATAGTGAAAAATCCAAATATCGAAAGCAACGAATTTTACCTCATCTCTCTTGAGTAAACCAAAAAAGTCCATTGTATCACTGTACCTACCACTGGTACTGAAGGAGTTCCTTCCATTTTTCTTGGGCAATCCGTCGTGCCCAAATCTGGAGCGTTCCATGGTAGGATTTCAACCTCTTCCCATATCTATACTTGGATATCCTGGCAATCTTCTATTTCTACCTATTTTTTGCAAAATGTAACCTTTTGTTTCCCATATTTTATATCTATAATCACTTCGACAGATCAACTCTTTGCCTAAAACCGCAGAATAAGTAGAAAAGTTCATATCGGTTCGTCGAGATGGTAGCTGGTCGTCATTCCGATAAAGGGGATCTTTCTGTCTAACTGAATCTAAGAAGAGTACTGGATCTCTAATGTTCACGCTGGTGAAATCTAATATCTTCTTATGAAGTCAAAAAACAGTTGGCAACCATATGGCTACAGTCAAGACAGTTAGAGTCACTGTACACGGAAATACGTCCATCACCCAACTCTATGAGGCCAAGAACAGGAGAGTCCGCCTATATATTCTGTGTTAGTTGAAGATCTTACATAGTAAAATTAGGGGTATAACAAGTCAGACTTTAGAGGGTTTTTTAATATAAATATAAAAAATTATTAACTGGAGTTTCACATGCTAACCTTCATTAAACCAGATGTCTGCAGTACATTCTGAGTGGTGCCACTTTTCGAACTATCTAAAAATGGAAAACTATGTACAAACCCGCCCATTGGGAACTTCACTATATCTGTTCCAGAAGCATAACGACTCTATTCACCATCAATAAAGAAATCCCCTTTCGAAATTTTATCCCCAAAAGCAATCCCAAATGAAGACAAAAGATCGTACAATGGAGAGATATTTGCACCCCCTATAATTGGCGTCCACCAGCTCCTAGGGTTATCATCGTAAAATATCATCTTTACCATTGTATCCACATTGTACCATTTGGTAAACACCACCAAACCCAATCCAGCATTAAGTATATCATCTCTCAGCTTTTCAATCTCTTCCTCGAGGTCCACCATCAGGAGTGTCCCATACTCTCGAGCATCAAAGCATGTAAGGGGTGAACCAAGTGTTTCTACATAGTATCCCGAGTTTCTCAACATGTTTAACATGATATGAAAATTTGTATGCATGTAATCCCCATACCAGTCAAGAATGTCATTACGAACCTCTAAAGAGTCACGTGGTATATACCTTGGGGGATATTTGATACTGTGATATTGATCCCAGTGTATCCTTTTTTCTCTTGGCGGAGTTGGAACCACCTTTAGCTTCAACTGAATGACACATGTTCTTTGTCTCTGTTGGCCTTTCTCTCCGGGTGGTGGCGGGCTAAATATATTTACCGTCACATTGCCTTCAATCAATCTTGAAAACTGTGCACCTTCATCCTTGATTTGCATATGCAGTGCGAGATAACCAGTCCGAGGCCAGATGATCTTGGAGTAGAAGTGAATGCTAAGAAGATTTTCCTCGTCATTGTTAGGGTGCCATGTAGGCTGGCCTTCAACATAGCCAATGAGACCCATTCCATTGAGTATGGTGGCATTAAATATGACTGGCATTGCACCTGCATAGAGTAGCTGGCGGGAGAAGGGCCAGGAATAAGGATGGTCTGTGTAGTCAAGAATACTAGGAAATATGCTTGCCCGTGAACGGTACCTTTTTAGAATCTCGTACGACTCTAAGCTTGCATTCAGAAATGAATCAAAAGAAATGAAATAAGTTTTATTTTAGTAAAATTGCTGAAATAGAAAGTTATTTCCATAGAGGTCAGAGAACTTGCAAGTCAACTCTACCTGTACCCTGTTCATACATATTAGGACATGAAAGCTTTGCAACCCCCTTAACCAACGCTTGTTTCACGCTTACCAGATTTAGAATATCCTTTCGCTTATTTTTGGGAATGACACTAACAAGCAAGCATACAATACCTACAACTACTGGGACTTGCCACACTTATTCCTGAGAGGCTTTTACAACCTGTACTAATCTTTGATCCCATGATTTCTTGCCCATATGCAACAATATTAGGTTTCACACGACCGTAGCTGCATAGGCAAAACAATGCAATAACCATCGACACATACTTTACGTCTTAATTAAGAAATGGTGCAATGAGATCAACTTTACTAATAAGTTTTGATCAGTGAATCAAACTTCCCCATACTTATTGCTAAAAGAAGATAATTCCCTTCGATGCTGTCACAAGTGTACGTAAAGCGAAAATAACAGCAATTTTTCCCAATGCCATATAAATTTTCACTAGCGAAAAAAAGCACTTCTTTGTATCTTTTTTGTCACGGGATGAAGCTTTCCTGTTAATTGTTGAAGGATGGGAGTAACACCATAGTAACAGTGCTAAAGTCCGCATATATCGTGAGGATTCCAAGGCAGAGCTCTGAAGCCAAGAGGATGGACATATTGTATTCAAAAGACTTAAGACCGTTAGTCAGCCATCTAATGACGCAGGTTCTGTAGACAGGAATAAAGGTGTTCATGTTTCAAGGGAAACTGAGCTTCTTTTAAATGGTGATGCGGACATTACTTTAGTAGCAAGACTTCTAGCAGCACAAGAAAATTGAGAAGAAGATGTAGAATGGGTTGAAAATACTGAGTGTCTATCTACGTCTGGAGAATCTTCGATGTGGAAGACGGAGGATGCTGAGTCCCCTAAAGTAGCTGGCTAATATACAAAGGTCACTGAATCAAAGTTTATGATTTCGGTAGAAGAGTTCTTTATTCTTTTTTGCTCTGATGATGTTGCCAAAATTATTGAAACATTTCATGAGAGATGAGGAGAGAAAGAGTTCAGGTGCCCATCTTGGTATAAGCATGAGTAATTCGGACATGCTCGTGAATTGTCATTTCAGCATCCAATCAAAATATATTTTGGGGCAAAGTCTGGTCTGTCAGGAGGACCAAAAATTTCGAGTTTACAGAAGCAGTCATTTGGTTATGGAGACATCACAAGAAGTTAGTAAAGTACCTTACGGAGATTATTTCCACATCGAGGGACTTTGGGATGTGGAGAATGACAGGGATGAAATAAATAAATCATGCATTTTGAGGGTATATACCAATATGGTATTTTCTAAGAAAACTATGGGAAAGGGAAAATAGAAAAGTCAACGGTTGAAGAATGCCGAGAAGCTTATACACATTGGCTAAACCATGCTCATAAATTGTTGAAGCAGAGGAACCTCACGAAACTAGATGGTCCTACTGACATTATTTAAAATGATGAGGTTCAACCAAAAAGGCATGATAAAAGCAATGTAGTTCCATAAAAAATACATGTCCCAAAGAATCTTAACTCACAGCTTGAATGTTCGAGTGAAAGAGGGACTGGTCATGTAACATCAACTATGTATTTACTTAGAGAATCCTTGACAAGATTGTGCTTGTATTAAAAAGGCAAAATCACCTTCCTTTAATATTGTTCATGGTGTCTATTTCTATCCTTCTATTGATGCAGCTGACCATAATTTTGCTATTATCTAGAGCCCCTCAAGTTCACCTTGTTTCTCAACAGGAAAACATAAATGGTAATGGAAATAATGTAAGAGGTAGAGCCAAAGATGTTTCCTGGTTGGAGAAACGGGTTTACCAGCTCAAGGATGAAATGTTCATTATCGAGGCGCGACTGGAGATGATGCAACATGAGCATGCACTCCTAAAATCATATCTAAAGGGCCTTGAATTACTAAAATGACGGTCTTCATGAGAACTATGTATAGCTTCTGAAGAAAAGGAAAAGGCCCTTATTTTTGCATTTCATGTATGTAAATTAATGAAAACTCAATTGCAGGGGTCAATAGGATTATGTTACAGGTATGAGAAACTTCTTATAGATTCAATGAATAAATGCAGTTTTTTTTTCTCCAAAAATAAAATATAAAAACTTGACATTCTTTATGGAGATAATATGAAGCCTGGATATTTTAATTACAAAATTGATCTTATCCAATGTCTTTAAATTTACGAATTCAAAAAGTGACATGTTCGGCACTTACTTTTTTTTTATCTGTTTTCATTTTTTTCAAAAAGAAAAAAAATGAGTCACTCCCTCTGTCCCTCTCTATCTGAGGAGGTTGACGAGAAAGAGGGCAGGGATTCCGTCTCCTTAATCAAAAGGTATTTTATCGGAACAATCTACCGATAAAATTAAAACCAATTTTAGCATGTAGAAACACGAAATGCTAAAGGAAAGAGTATGGACAACAATAACTATGTCATCTTTTTTTCTCAATCTAATTCATAGAAACAATTATATGCTTTATGTCATTTAATTTCAACATTTTATGCATAAACAAAAGTCCCATAGATATACTCACCATTTCTCATCCTCTAGATAAATGTTTAAAAGCTAAGCCTTCGATAGATCTTAGAGTTAAGCAATACAATCAAGTAAGCTCATTGAGGAGACACTACAACCAACGGCCTAGAGGAGTGAGGGAAAAACCTTGGTTGATGAAGAACTCTGTTCTGCACTTTCATTGTCTGAAATTACATCGACTGGATCATTCTGCAGATATTCCAAAAATCAAACAAAGTACACAATCTGAAATTATTATATATAAATACAATTAGAGATAAATAGAGCTACAAAGGGAAGAAACGGTAATTACATCCAACGAAAGGTCCGGATTGGCGCAACTTAATTCTTTGCTCAGAGTTGAAGGTACTCCGAGACTTAAAGCATCCATTGCAAGTGTGTTTACTATCAAACATTCACTAGGATACAAAGATTAGGGGATATATATTGTGGCATAGTTATAGAGAGGCAAAATTGATTGGGATTAGGGCTTTTTAAGTGCGGGAGTCGATATAGAGTTCAGGGGATATAGATTTGAAGTTATTTCAAACTTTTGTTGGCCTCAGAGTGTGGAAGAAAGAGAGAGAGGGCGTCGGCCGAATTATGATTTTTCTTTTGGGATATGGGGATCTTCTATTTTCTTTTTGATAAAGATGGATTAGAGTAGTTTTAGCTTAATTAATCAAAACGACTATCTAAACCGTCTAAATTGGATTTATTTTCTAACAAAATACACAGTCGCATTTTTTATGACGCAAATAAGAGGAAATAAAGAATAAACGACGGTGGTAATAAGATTACGACTGTTAAAGGATGTCAAAAATTTCCAACCAACCTGCCCGGTCATAAATGCATATCCAAAAGTGTCAATATTTACTCTGTTTGGCCTAGTATCATCAAAATCAATAAGTTTGTCAATATACCTTCTCAGATTCGCCAAAGTTTGGTTACTAGGTTCTGTAAAACAAACAAAATCATGTTTATTAGTCTATTCGGTCAATATGTCAAAAAATAACCTTCGACCGTCAACTTACTTAGATTATAGACCCTATGCTGCAGCTTATAAACGTCCTTCCCTTCGGTATTTCCATAATTACCTCGTACCACGACGAAGTCTTTATCCCATCCTCGACCCGTTGCGCACAAATCAAATAGCTACGATTTATCTACATGACATTGGATGTGGTACGTATCCACCTTCTTGTTGGCTTTCCTCGAGTAGAACAATACAATATCAAACCCCTCCATCAAACCTCTCTTCTCACGTCTCAGTTCTACATTCATACCCTCGGCCACCCTCATCATTTCATTAAAGTTACCACTCATCTGGCACGGGGTAACTTCCCAGAAGTTCAATACCTCCTTCACCAACCTTCGAAGGGGTAGATCCATCCCTTGTCGAATCTGGCCTCCAAATGCCATGAAACCCTCTCGAGGGATATCCTTAAAGGTATACTTAGACCCTACTACAATTATTTTCACCCCTACCTTCAGCAATTCTAGCTTAGCCATAAATCGATCAAGTCTCAGCTTCTCTTGAGCTGAGACTGACCCTACAGCTCCCCTCAAACCTATCAAACTTTCACTACTATCACTCTGCTTCCCCTCTTCCCTTTCATCCCCTGAAGGCTCGGCACCACCTTTGTGTCCCCTTCTCTATCCTCCCTCCATCTCCTCTCTATCCCTCTTCCCAGTCATTCAAGCCTTACAGCATCTAATACTTAAAGCCTCACCTTCGGGTACTACTACATCCAGAGGGACATCTGCTGCAACGTCTAATACCTCTATGTCGCTGCTCTCATCCCTTAAGCCACGACCAGACATACTCGCCTGATTTGCCTTGACCTCCTCATCTATTAGCCTCAGCCTCAAAGATTGACGAGTACGCATTATACCCTATAGAAGAAGAGGCACGCAATTAGATCGATATATTTGACTATTACGTTTCAATATCTTATTTTGATCTACCCTCTCTAGCTCACCCAACCTACAGTCAAATGTTCGATTATAGCTCTGGTAACCACCTAAATATCCCTAATTTCCTACTGGGCCAAACCTCCAACCACTTGGATTGCCCTCTCTCCTGGCCAGGCTTTTGCCAACATAAACCCTAACAACACCTACCCCTCAGTACATTTATAGTAGATAAAACTATAAAGGCAAACTACAAATGACCTATCTATGAAGAAAGTAAGAAGAGTACTTGTACAGCTGATTAAGGCAACAACAACAATGGTTCTTTCTCTCCTACAATCTCTACCTCAATAATGGAGTATGTTTTCCTCTCCACCTCTTTTTTTCTTTGTGACTGGATAATTGGGAACAGTAATTTCTTTCTCACTCTATAAATACCTCCTCAAAATAATAATAAACCGTTTCAATTTCCAAAATTGCCATCATTACCACTCTGTCACTCCCCGTACTTTTTGACTGAGTTGTGTTTTGATGCCTTTACCCTCAACTACTCCCACGTGCGCATCCCACGCCCATATTTAACAATTGTATTAGCCGAGTCGAACCTTTTGGTACCCTGCCCGAAGTTATCTAGTCAAACTTATGTCATGTCAATTTTTTTCCCATAACCCAAGGAAATATTATGATGACCTGCAGGGCACTCTACCTTAGGAACAATACTACTTCTGACATGCCAGCTATTTCGGCTGTCAGGTTTTGCAGTCGAAGCCTATTTACCTTTGACACATAGAAATTTCTAAACCATTCCTAATCCCGCCTACGAACCATCGTCTACACTTTATGCTGAACATTCGTCCACACATACCTGATATTCGATACGTCGGTCTAAATTTTTTGGTTATTCGATTTTATCTCAGTTGCTTACTATTTTCTAATAATCGTTTCTACAAGCTCGACATTTGAGAAATCATTATCGCCCCTAAATTACCATCGTCTACTGTATTTGTCACACTTTCACATAAATAGTTCAATATCATACCTCGACAATTGTTTCAATACATTCCATTTCATTCGAGCGACTGTCCTTACACCGATTCAAAAAAAAAAAACAACATCAACAGAAGACTATAAACCTTCTTGACCATCACCATCCCACGCCTGTACTTTTACCATAACCAAGAAGCCCCTATTTACAGACAGGGTAATTCTTGCAGAGCCCAGCCTCCTCGTTATCAACTCAGTCTTCTTCACTTATCAAATCTTTGGCCATACACTAAAAGAAGTAGAATCGATTACTAGCAAGTGGATTTATCCATTGCAGTACCCTCCACTAGTGAGCATACGACATCCCAGAGATTGGCTCCTCTGGCTCAAGTTTGACCAAGTCAGGCATAACCCAGTCTAACTCATGGTCTCAGAAGAATTTCTCAATCAGCTCATCTGCCATCTCCTCTATTTGATGATCTCTGGCTTCCATTCCCTTATAATATCTCGTATTAGGAGTGGTATCTATAGTTCGACTGCTCAGGGAAGAAGACGCAGACACTTTATTTAGGGAAGACGGTATAGATGTTTGAAACTCTCGTAACACCCCCTACTTATACTTGAAGGCAAATCCATTTAGTCCCTCCTTAATCACAACTCACATTAATCACAGTCTTTAAATTACCTTCCCCGGAATTGCAACAGTCAAACTTTTCAACTTCTCAGACTCAAGCATTTTCTTAGCAGGTGCACTCTACACCAATTTCTGAGGTCTTGCTGTTGACACATCTCTATCCTTGACCCCCTTTTTGCTCGGACCATCGACACCTTTTATATTTTGTCATAACATTTTCTACATGAACATAGTGCTTCGAGAATTTGGGGTCACTTATTCATTCAAAGGTCAAATGTTAACCTATGTTTTCGATCATTACATTATCGTTCAAAGTAACTTTCCCCAAGTAGGTTACTATCTCTACTCTTTACCCTTCGTTTGAAAGTGGAGTTTCGAATATGTGCCTATATACTATTCATCAATAGTACTTGTCAGATACACATCACATTGTTCCATTTAGCTACTATTTCATTATGATACTTCGATAATACAAAAAAGAGTAAAACATACAGAAACTAAAAAAAATAGTAGAATAGAAAAACACCACCACTACCATACCACCACCCTGCGAAGAACCCCTCTATTTATAGATGGGCAGTTCTTCTTGCACAACCCTGGTTTGGCTTCCAGCAACTGGTCCTCCTTTTCCACTATTCTCTCGGCCAAGCTCTGTAGGAAGTAGTACCGGTTGGTAGCCGTTAGGTTCATCCACTGTAGCACCTCCCATCAGTTTACGTGCGGCTGCCCATTGATCGGCTCCTTGGGCTCAAGCTCAACCAGGTCTGGCATGACCCAGTCACTTCCTATAGAGCTTGGCCGAGCGGATAGTGGAAAAGGAGGACCAGTTCCTGGAAGACGAACCAAGACTGTGCAAGAAGAACTGCCCATCTATAAATAAAGGGGTTCATCCACTGCACCCCCCCCACCAGTATGCGTATGGCTGCCCATTGATCGGGTTCTCGGGATCTAGATCAACCAGGTCTGGCATGACCCAGTCCAGCCCTTCGTCGCCAAAAAACTTTGCCTTCAGCTCCACCGCCTTTCGCCCTATTTGACAGTCTCGTTCCTCCATCTTCCTTTGGTATCGGCTGTTCAGTGTGGTCTCCATGCTGTATATTACTTAACAAGGAAGAAGCAGAAGTAGAAGAAGGCTATGGTGCATTGCCTCCTGGTAACCCCTATTTTATACCACTATTAAGGGTATTTATTACCCCGTAATCACCATTCAAACTTAATTACCTCCTTCGGAACTGCCACATTCAACACTCAACCTTTCAACTTTTAGCACCTAACTACTTTTCTCAGCACGCGCCCTCTACACCAATTTCTGAGGCCCTTGCTGAGAGGGGTGAATGTAGTAGCCTACACGCAGCCTTCTAGCTCCAACACGAACACGCGAAGTACGTTGAACCTACCTAGATATCCAAAGCCCAGAGAAGATAGCTATGTTCACGAAGCCTTCGGACTAACAAACACTTGAAGAACCATCCCCAAAGCACTCCCACTATAAGTGACAGATAGATGAGCAGTGCAGACTGCACATCAGAACCAAGATTACTTCGACTATGGTCGTACATGGTCGGAACGGAAACATGTCAACGGCCATCCTATAGACGAATAGTGAGTTAACGCCGCTTGACAACATGGTGCACAGATCCAATAACTACAGTATCTGAACCATAACATACATCGTTAGAAATATCTATAGTGTCAGACTAAAAATACACGTCAGAACTACTCCGATACAATCCGTTGTCCTGGAAAAGCACATGTAACTTGACCTCCCATGGTGAGTCAGCCCTTCCTATGTTCTATAAATAGGAGGGAGGAAGAAACGATAAAGGTTTAGAAAACATCCTCTCGTCAACAGACCTTACAAGTAAACCTTCAATACCCTGTAACCAAACCATTCTCGATACTTACTACTCTACATATATAACATACTCTTAAAAATCCTCACCAGAGGTCGTGGAGTGACTCATTCTAGGCCTCCACGCAAATGTATAATCTCTATAGTAGTTTTTTTAGTCTTATATACTGAAACCCCTGGTCGAAGATATAAAACCATAGTGTAAGAGTTAGCTTTCTCTCTTGCGAAGCTAGGCCCCTACATATTCCTGTGGGTATTGTCATAGCTCCACGTACTGTCTGTTAGATGATTATTTTCAACAACTAACTTCTTCCTAAAGAGTTTGTGTAAGTAGAGAAGATCTTACTCTCCTCCATTCACTAGCTTTTTTGATTAATTGTATTAGTAATACTTATACTTTTTCTATCACTTTCTTTGTATAATGATTCTTCTATATCAATTGGTCGACAATCCATACTAGTTTGACTCTAAGTACAGGTTTGGAGTCCCTCATAACCTAGACTTCTTGTTCACACCATTATTGATTTACTTTATACTTGATAACTTTCCTTCTTTGATTACTTTTTTCTTTCTTTCTTTCTTCTTCTTTTTTCTTTTGTATCTCACTGGTATTGGCTAATCCTATTTCAGGTAGTTTGTTCGTTACTCTCTCTAAATGGTTTAAATGCCTCTTAATACATTTAGTTGGACAAGTACCTTTACCGGGTGAAGTTGCATTGTTCTTTCAAGACAATTTTTAATCTATATTTGTGATATCATTAAGATCCTTATATATCTTAATTTTAATTTTTTCTTCTTTCAATTTTGGCGTATTATTCCATAATCCCTTTAAATGTTAAAACTCTAGAGTTCTTTTATTCTCTTAACTACGTAATCAGAAGGTTTAGTTTGAGTTATTTACAATCGTAGGCTTATACTCTACTTTACCAGTATACCGAGTGTATAATTTATATAAACTTGAAAATAGTTTCCTCCCCCAAACTTATCTTAAACTTGTCCTCAATTTAACTAAATATGTACGGTGAACGTTTACATCTTATTGTCCTCAATGTTAAAAGAAGATCAATTTTATACAAAAGTTTAAGTTTAGTCTTTGCCAAATCCGTACCCCTTGGCCCTCAGTAACTAAAAAAGTTGATCGTTAAAACTACCATTTAGGTTTACCATTTTTAGAGAGAGAATATAAAATTTTTACTCATATCCTGACTTGAAGTACCCCAATTTGAATGTAACACATTATTAAGATAGACTTTAAAATTTATTCATTCAATTAAAAAATATATATACACACATTGAATGGAGAAACAAACTAGACTCAATCCTAGAATAAAAAAACAGATAGATGGCTTCAATACTCTTAGGGAGCTTGTAGATTGGTGATGTCGCGATGGTGGGGATTGGGAAAGTCCCACCTCATTGTGTTGGGACATGCTTTGGAGTATCTCCGTGAGTGGCGATGACGAACGTGTCATTTGGCGCTTCTTGTTATTCTTAATGGATTGTTGTTCATTTTGAGAAGCTTTCAGGAGCGGCACAACTCCTACTATGATCCCTAAGTATTAAGTGGCAGGGTCTTGGATGTGGATGAGTTTTTTCTCAGTGAAAAAGATGGATCGGAGTATATGGTATGTAATAGTTTTGGAGGAATGGTGGATGGGTGTATTCTCCCCTTGTATTTATAAGAAAGCCTCTTAATATTTAATTTTTAATAGGTGAGTGGCTTTTGTGTAAATAAGGAAACTTTGGGCTGAGTGATGGAGACCAACTCTAAGACCATATCTCTATGTGAACCAATCACATGGGGTGTGTCCTAAGATTTCTCCCATGATTGATTAGAGAATCAATGTGGCTTTGAATTCAATTCAGTGGAGGGTATTCTTAACATTCACCTATGTTCTAATCTTCTAGAAGCTTATAGTTGTAACCAACCTAATGTATATCATGGTACTCACCATTGAGTATGCTCCTAATGACGACTCCAGTATAAATATTACCCTAATATCTAACTAAATAATAAAATCTAAAAGACTAATATCACAAAAACATCCTCGGTACTTGTGTTGCCTCCCCTAGTACTTGGGTGGCCTACAAATACGCTAAGTTAACATATTCGCTAGACTAATGTACCCCCAAACTTTATTTTTTGCCCATTACGT
Source organism: Kingdonia uniflora (assembly GCA_014058105.1). NCBI lineage: Eukaryota > Viridiplantae > Streptophyta > Magnoliopsida > Ranunculales > Circaeasteraceae > Kingdonia > Kingdonia uniflora. The sequence continues at coordinate 1,619,418 of JACGCM010001727.1, forward strand.
TAAAATAGTACATTGTAACGAGAAAGAAATTATCCTAGTTGTAGATGAGCTTTCAGAGAATCAAAATGCCAAAATAGTTATTCTCCCAATTTGAACTTTTGATGTTGAATATCTATACTACAGATGGGTCCTTTAGAGGACCATTTCTTAGTAAACATATTCTCTTTTTACACAAATTGGCCTACGATGGGTGATTATTCGTTGAAAATGTATGCTTCAACCAAAGTATAATTTTTTTCCCAGAAACATAGTTAATACTGCCCTAGAAATAATTCCTAGATTCTTAATCATTATCAGTCTCCACTTCTAAGTATACGGTATTTGTTTAAAAATCTATTTCCCTAATTATATTAAATTTACAAAGGATATATTCCCTGGGATGAATTTTTTTTGGAGCCGTTCAAACCACTGTTCTATCATTAATATTAGTTCTGAAAATGTAACATATGGTTTTTTGCAAATCCACTTTGCAACAGCCCTAAAATCATAATTTTTCAAAAATAGTTTTTTTCTTTTGCCAAGGGATGAAAAAGTATTGGCTATGACTGCGCTGGATGATTCAGGGGGGGGTGGGCACCATAAAGACTCTCAATATTGACCTTTACTTCTACAGTGGTTTCATTTGATTGGTCCGAGGTCAAATATTTACTTTTGAAATCATTTGCATATTATCATATTCTAGGCTCCTTTCATGGCAATATTGAACTTAGTTACCGTTGATAATGGAAAAATTAATTATCGATGATTGAGTCATCTAGTTTCGTTAAATAATCCCAAGACATTTTTTAACTAACGGTTTTTTGTACCATTGTCATTGCCTCGTATCAGTCCTCAAAAGAAATTATGGGAATGCGAATCCCCATTATCGCAAGAAATAAGTTCTTATTATAATATCCTTAAAATTAGCCATCCTAATTTTTTTCAAACTGTTAACCGTTCATTGGTACTTTTGATAGAAGAGCGGAAACTTACTGCAATTGGCACTGAACTAAAATCTTCATGTTTCGATAAATATTATCGATCACCCTTGCACCTTTCACATGAAAATGTATTATTATCAAAGTTAACTTCTAAGTTTTTAGAGTCCTTCAGAATTTCCTTAGCATTAGAATAAGGCTTGATGTGCCACTCACTAAAATATGAGGTATTATAACAGACTCTACGTGTTCCACTACGCGATTCCACTTGGATCGTATGATGAAGGTTATGGAATCTAATAATGCATTTACTTTGTTGACTAGGTGATCGATGTGCTGATTGAACTGTGGCAAACAACTAGTCCAGGGATCATTATAATAAGTATAAGACAATGATTCATACACGTAGGTACTGATCATATTGCATTTAACTATTTTATCCTTCTATTTTACTTGAGCGTTGTTGATGAACACATGTAGGGTAACTTTTATGTTCCCTAGACATAAAGTCAACATTCTTGAGTGGCAATTGATACTAGCTTGGGCTGTGGCTAGGAATGGTCTGCCTAATATGATAAGAATTTCTTTGTTATCTTCTCCCGTTTCCTTGGTATCTAGAATGACAAAGTTGACTGGGAAGTCAAAACCATTGGCTCGGATGAAAACATCCATTAAAATCCATCTTGGGTTCCTAACCGATCTATCTACTAGCTGTATAGTTATCTTAGTTTATTTGAGATCTCCTAATCCAAGTTGTTGATACACATGGTACGGTAAGACGTTAACACTTACTCCCATTAATTCCATGTTCCCCTATAGAATAAGGAATAGTAGGGCAACCATGTTCTCATAGTTTGGAAGGTGTTATAATCTCAATAAGGAAGACTTTTTTGTGAATATTAAGTTTTCGTTTGCGTAAACAACCTTCCATTAAGAATTTGGCATAAGAAGGCACTTGCCTTATAGCTTTGAGTAGCGGAATATTGATGCGCACGTGTTTGAATGTTTTAACTAACTCTGTGTAATGAGGATTAGTATCTCCTGGTTATAATCTTTGAGGATAAGGTATAAGAGGTTCATATGATTTAGAGGGTGTTACCTTAACGCGTTGGTATACGTTTAATAGTTTCTCTGGGGGCCACCACTACCTTATTATCAACTACCTTATCACTCTGAAGAGTAGTAATTGCCTTGCATTGTTCGGTAGAGTTTTTCCCAAGATTAGACTCTATTCTATATTGTTGACCCTTGGGATTTTTTTTCCAGGTTGACCTCATACTTTCCTTGCTCTAAATACCCAAAGTTCTTTTTCCATTGATTTATAGTTGTTTAAAGTTGGTTAATACGTTGGTTCATATTATTGGCATTAAGATTTGAGGCTTCTATGAACTTTTGGGGGGCTTGTTCCAGTGTAGGGAATCCCTCTTCACTAGGGGGAAACAATTATTGTTGTTGTGGAAAAGGTTGTTGATTTTGAATTTCTTGATGGAATTACTCTGGGGATTGTTGATAATAATGTTGCCTTTGGTGTGATTTTAAGACATTTCTTGTATTATGTGAGTAGTCATAGGTTTCCTGCATTAATTGAGTTTGTTTAGTGAATGCATCGTTAATTTATTTTAGAAGTGTATTGTTTGTTCTAATTGCATCAAATAAAGTGATACTGGTGTCAACTTAAAAAACTCCTCCTTTCTTAGGTTATGTTCAAGCTTGCGTAGGGTAATCGTGTTCATAAGAGTTATCACTCATCGTTTTAAAAGGATCCCATGCTTCGTCAGAGGACTTCCGCATTATGGAACCTCCACAAGTTGCATCAACCATTCGCTTATTAATCTGGGATAACCCGTTATAATAACCATGTGCTTGTTTCCATTTGTCTAGTCCATGATAAGGACACTTAAGTAATAGGTTTTTATAGCGCTCCCGACTATCATAAAAATGTACTCCCTCTTTTTGGGTAAACATTTGAATTTTACTACGCTTGAGGTTTGTCTTATGGAGAGGAAATTTTTTCCTTAAAAAGGCCTTTTGTAGCATCTCCCATGTTGTAAAGTGGAAGAGGGCAATGAACACAGGCACAACTTTGTTTTTTCTTTGAGAGAAAAAGGAAATAGATGCAAGTAAGCAGACTCGTATGAACAATCCATATAGTAAAATGTGGCATAGAGTTCTAAAAATTCTCTAATATGAAGATAGGGGTGTTAACTATTAAGGCTATAGAAAGATGGGAGTGCTTTAATTAAGTCAATTGTAAACTTAAATTACAGGGTTCCCTTGGGGAGAGCAGGCAAGACGATGCGAGGGGATTGGTTTCGGGATAGGGCTAAAGTACCCGGCTAGGGTTTTGGTATTCATCAAATAAATACCCCGTTCAGAACAAGTTATCCTAATTTTATTATAATAATAAGGTACTACTACTAACTAATTTTCTAAATATTAGTTATTTTATAAGATAACACGCTACTACTTTTACTATTAATAATAATAATAAAGTATTAGTGTTAGAATAATAATAAATTACTAATACTAGGTTATCCTAGGAGAATAGATACGATAATCTAATTTTTTTGTTGCTTTTATTTTTTATATTTACTAAAGTAATTAATAAATAAAGAGATTAAAATTTAGCCTACGTTGGCGATTAACAACCTTTTATCCCTTTCTATCGCTCTCGAAAGAGAAATTTACCTTTGAGGTGTGAAAATGGAGAGAGGTTCGTAACAAAGATTGATTTATCTAGAAACCTAAGAGAACAGAAATAATGCACTGACATGAGATTATAACTAATTAAGGCATGGTGAACAAAGCAAAAAAATATGGGAGTTAGGGGAAATCAGTGGCCGGCGATCCCTGCTGACATACTTATGGCTGGCGGTGATAATTGGTTGGTGGGACCCTTATCTCCTTAAATTTTTATCGATTGTTTCTGAGGTCAAGTACACCCTAATTCTAAGTCAATCGTATTGATTTTTCAATTCTAGCAGATCCGTATTTAACCTACAAAAACCTAAAAACTAGATATATCCTACTTTAAACCTATTATTTGATTTTTATCTAAAATAGAAATTATCGTTGCCTCCCTGACAACAGGGCCATTTGATAGACCGTCGTAAGCCTAATCAAAATCCTACTTAGCAAATTAATATAGTAAAGGGAAAGTAGTGTGTCAATCCACAGAGATGTACGTTATTCTAGGGTAAACTAAAATCTATGGGAAAACGGGTTTTGTTTTGTTAGAAATTTATGCTAAACTAGGTATTGTAAGTTGAGTATTAAGGGTAACTAGACTTTTAGATTCAACACTATATTAGTATATTAGGGTTTAATTTAATAGGCTTTCAGCCTTCTCATCGAATTCTCTCTATCAAATCAAATTCGTAGGGTTTAAAATTCTTTTCTAACCTATCTGCTAGGAATAAATCAGAGAGTCTAATCCGTTAGGATCTAAAATCAAATTCTAGGTTACTAACCTAGGGCTTACTCCTTGTGGGAGACAAAAATAATCCCTAAGTCTAGAGGTCACTAAATGGATTGAGAAACTAATTTTTTTTAAGACACCAATCTTTCTTCCAGGTTAGAATTGCTCTTCTCTTCCCCTAACTTATTGGGTTTTAGAGAATTTCAAAAGACCCTAAAGAGTGATCAAAGACCTCTAAGTCAGAACTATTATCTAAAAAAAATCCTATCATATACCTATTGAGCTTCCTCCTCAAATCTAGTATGAGGGGATTAGCCCTACAACATCTTAATAATCAATAGATAGATATAAATTGACTAATCGAATCATAAATTAAAATATGAGTTAAGAGTGATGCATATTCAGTTCTTAGCCACCAAAATAACCTTGAAACGAAAAGTAGTTTTCGCGAAGAAGAGCAAAACATTAAATAGAGAAACCTTGATTATGAAATGTCTTAATTAGCCTCCAGTCTTCTCCTACAATGATGTTTGGGCATTAGATAAAGATTCCTCTCATTAGATCTTCTAGGGATGTGTGTCAAAAAATTATGTCAATTGGTGCCAGGTGACCAGCAATCAATGTTGGGATGCCCTTGGCCGGCGGCGATCGCCGAAATCTTCTCCCTTTTATAGTTTTGCTTCTTTTGTCTAGTAGAGTATAAATTGAGGTCCATCCTCTTGAGCCCTTTTCCTAGTGATGATCTTGATTTTCAAATATCCAAACTAGACCAATTCTGATTAAACTGATCTTCTGAACTGCTGGAATTCCTCAGTATTGTTATTGGGCCATTTTAGCTTTGATTTTGCCCTTTTCTTACCAAATTGACTCCAGTAGAGTAGAGAACCTAAAAATGAGATAACTAGACAATAATTCTACCAAAAAAGTTTTAGGATGACCAAAAATACCTTTAAAAGGGGCTTAAATTATGCATACAAATGTGCTTATCAGTTTTCTATTCTAATAGAGACAATTTGCCTAGAAAAGTACCAAATCAGAGCTAAAATGACAACATAACTACACTAAGGTTCTCCAATAATTTAGCAGACCAGTTTCTACTTTGAAAACCTAAATCATTACTGAGTCAAGAAATCATAAGGTTGGACCTATAATCATCATTGACCAGGCAGCAAAGAAAACCCCCAAAAGATAGGGAATTCTAGGCACCACCACTGGCGATCGCCACCTGGCATTGGTAAGCGTAAATATTTGGTATGGATCCTGAGGTAGTCTATTAAAAAAGAATCTTTAGCAAAAACATAAACTTTACTGCTGGAGAAGACTCAAGGTAATTAGGACATTTCAGAGTCAGGGTTTCTCTATTTAATGATCGATTCTTTTTCTCCAAAGCTTATTTTTATTTTAGGGTTATTTTAGATGCTAAAAACTAAGTTTTCATCACTCTTAACTCATATTTTAATTTATGATTCATTTAGTCAATTTATATTTCTCTATTGTTTATTAAGATCATGGAGGGCTAATCCCCTCATACTAGATCTGAGGAGAAATCTCTATAGGTGTATGCTAGGATTTTCTTGCAGGTAATAGGTCTGACCTAGAGGTCTTGGATCACTCTTTGGGTTGCTCTCCAACTCTCCTGAACTGGGCAACTTAGGGGAAGTAGAGAATAAGTTTAACCTGGTGAAAAATTAATGTTCCAAATAAGGAATTAATTTTTCAGACCACTTAGTAACTTCTGGGCCAATGGATTGTTCTTATTTTCACAAAAGGAGGTATTAACCCTGGGTCAGCAACCTAGAGTTTTAGCTTAGACCGTAACGGGTTGAGCTCTCTAATTTGTTCATCGTGAAAAGATAAGAAAAGAACTCTAAACCTCTTGAATTCGATTCAAAAAGAAAGGATTCGAGGTGAAGACCAAAACTCTAATAATTAAGGCCTATTACGCTAATATAGGGCAGAATTCAAAGGTCTAGTTAACCTTAATATTTAAATTTTTAATACCTAGTTAACGTAGATTTTCGACAAAACAAACCCTATATCCCCTAAATTTTAGAATAACGTACTGCTCTGTGGATTGACACTCTTACCCTTTTACTACGTTAATTTGTTAAGTAGGTTATTTTGACTAAACTAGCGACGGTATATTAAATGGCACTGTTACTAGGGAGGTAACGGTAATTTTGAGGTTTAATAGAAATTTTAGATTAAGTTTAACGTAGGATTTCTCAAATTTGTAGTTTTTATAGGTTAAATTAGTCCCTATTAGAATAGGAAATTTAGAGCGATTGACTTTGAATTAGGGCTTACTGAACTTCAGGACCAATTAATTTTTTTGGAGACATAGGTCCCACCAGTTAGCGATTGCCTCCAGCCATAGGCTTTTCAGTAGCAATCGCCGACCATTGAGCTCTCCTGACTTCCAATTTTTTAGGTTATGTTTCCCATACCCTAATTAGTTAAAATATATGATCAGTGCATTGTTTATGTCCTCTCAAGCTACTAGTTAAATTGATCTTTGTTTCAAACCTTTCTTTGTTTTTATGCTTCAAATATATATTTCTTTGACTCGAGCGATAGGAAGGCTAAAAGGTTATTGAGCACATATGACTAAATTGATATCTTTAATTTTAGTAGTTTATTTAAAAATATTGAAAAAGAAAAAAAGAAAAAGGTAGACCTAGAAAAACTAAAAGAATATTGTTAGAAGTTGGGTTCAGCCCAAGGTGGGGAACCTAACTGGGTTGGGGTATCCTACTGAACTCCTAACAAGCCCATAAGCCTTTGGGGCTTATGGGGAAAGTTTGGGTAGAGATAGATAACTTGATATTGGGTTATCCTTTTGTATTACGTAACAACTACAAAACCTCTAAGGATGCAGAGAGATTATTTGATCAATAAAGATATTGGGGTATGTTCTACTCGAAATGGTAAATGGTAAATTATAGGGTATATTGATACATAATACTTGTCAGACCCACATAGAGGCCATTTCCAGATAGATTATGTATTTATGTATGAGGATACATAAAGATTCTTGGAGATTGATAAAGCAGACGGCAATAACTACATCTTCAAAGTACGAAGAGGTTCTTGCACTTCATGAAGCTGGCAGATAATAATGGTTATGCTCCAAGATACATCAATTGAAGATTATGACATGTTCTATCCAAGATAAAATATCGACTATGTAATAGCCTAATTCCTGGATACGGACTTAGCCTTTATACCAAATGTATCTAGAGCGTTCAAGAATAATAAACAATAAACAACAAGACTGTTTTGCGTGGAAAACCTTTGAATAGGTTAAAAACCACGACCTCTCCTGAGGATTTTGGGAAAGAGATGATTTTATTGAGATTGGTGTATTACAATGAGCGATTTAGAATATAGGATGATAGAGTAGGAACTTTTCTATGCTGATCATTCCGTCACTCATCTGCAGTTCTACAGGTCCTCTTATAGGTTCTCTAATATGACCGTTTAATGACCATAAAGTTCCTTAATGATAGACATTACAAAGTGAGTGTAAGATATTCTTTGACCAGGTTATGTAATCTTCCAACCTTTGCTATTGTACAATGGCTCTATTGCTGACTATGTGCTTCGCGCAGGTCAAATTGCAGGTATAGAGGTCAAAAGTGATATCTCGAACTGGGGAAAGTTTGGCTTCGTCTTTAGCAGTGCTTCCTGTATACTAATGAGATCGAGGGTAAGATTTGAGTCTGGGATACGAAATAAGCTATTACAAGACAACTCTCATCCGATAATACGAGTATTGATAGGGATGAGTGGTATTAGTAGAGAAACTTGTTTCGTATATGTTTGTGATTATGCCACGTGCTCTGTAGTTAAGGTCAAAAGTTCACTTGCAGCTCAAAGATGAAGTATGAGCTCACGATGCAGAATAAGCCACTACAACTGCCCTCTCTCAGCCAATAGTACAAGAATTATTGTAGGTGAGTGGTGTTGGTTGAGAAGTATCATTAAATGTTGTAGTTATGTCTGAGGTTTATTCCCAATGTCAATTCATGAATCTCTGTTGGTGTCTGTTGGGCTCCTAGAACCAATGACTGTAGTTAGATATTGTTGCATGGGGAATCCATTTGGTGTTAGGAATTTGTTATCTACTTTGAATGCTGATCTGTATATAAAAGGTAAATTTGAGTTGAGTTTTGAGGAGAAAACCCTTCATCTTTGATTTCTTCCTCATTATTTTCTTGTGGTGACAATGGTGATGACTAGAACTCAGGCCCGAAAGTCTAGGATTTGGAGGAAGATGGAGAAATTGTGTATCTGGCATTTTGGTTATCAACCGCTGCATCTGCCTAATCCAATTCTTGTGTCTCTCACTTTTCATCGTATTTCTTATGAAGAAGTAATGGAGGTAGATGATGATTACTACCAAATGGTATGTTTTCATTTCTTGGTGGCATCTGAAGTGGAACGTCGTAATGGCCTTCATCTACTAGCGGAGGAGGCTATTACAACTGAAGATGAAGTGGCAGGCGTTCGGCCGAGGCAGTCTCGTTGATATCCTGCTAATGAGTGGGTCTTGTTGAAAAAATGAGGCCTTCCATCTGTCTCTAGCATGTGGGGAGGTGAGGAGGATGTAGATGATCATTTTCTTCCATGGACCATTGTTCTTTGGTTATGAAGAAGATCTTTCATCTGTAAAAACTATTTTTGACTTCCCTGTGTCTTGCAGCATGGGATAAAAGTTTGGGGTCTGCATCTTTTGTGAACTGCTCGTGCCAGGAAAAGGATTTCGAGTTAATACTTGATGTGAATTGAAGTAATCTGTGAAATCTATGTTGTAAAGTATTCTGTAAGAGTAACTTACGGACTGAATATAATATATGTTTTTTTATTATGATGATGCTGTGTCTTCGAGTATGGTTGCTTTCCCTTTTTGTTTGTACCATAGGCGTTGGTAATATAGATAAGTAGGTGTCAGGGGTATTGAGGGGAAAAATAGTAGTGAAAGGTGAGGGAAAATTTAGAAAAGGTCGAGTTGTTGGTTCGAACTGGAATTCTCATGTTAATGCGAGCTGTGTGACAGGGTTAAGGTGGAGTTGTGTGTGCGACTGTTTGGCTAGCTGTCGTAGTGGCTATTGCCATGTATGCGTCTGAGGAAATATTTTATGTTGTGGGGTAGTGAGTTGTCACTATATTCTGCATAGATATTCTACTGTGCCAGAGATGTTTGTATCAATATTTTATGGGGAAAATTTGTGGGGTAATTGATTCTGTGGAGATCTTCCTTTGTCTATAAGTAGGGATTCCTTGCTGTTGTTACTTATATAGTTTTGGAGTTGCTGTGTCCGTGCATGGTGGGGACTCGTTCTCAGCATACGCAGCAGGCGGCAGATGGCCAATTTCATATAAAGGTTGCGGAGCTCTGTGAACACTATTTTTGTCACTTGCCGTATGATACCGTTCTTCTGGAATGGCCATTGAATCTGGTTGGCTTAGATGATGAAGGAAGGCGTATCGAGCAGGATTGCTTCGTATAGAGCAACATTTTTTGTAAGTTTCTGTTGGATCCCCATGTACAAGAACTGACTGTTCGACAGCTTACATGCGATAAGATCATAGAAGAGGATTCAAGGGCAGCGAATGGGGAGTTGATTATTTGCAGGCAACCGAACCATCGGGGTTGCTTCAAATGTGATTGGGGGGCATGGTGAGCTCTAGGTCGCGAGATTAAAAGCAATATGTTTTATAGTAGTATTCTATGGTGATGTTTTAAATAAATATAATAGGAAAGATCGTGAGTTAAAAGTAAGTGATGTTTCGATCTGATTGAATAAAGTATTATATTATATTTGTTGTGTACGGATGTTGTGTATGACAACTGTAGGATTTTAACAACTGTAGGGATATCCTCAAATTTTGAAAATTGAGCTATTTTAGGAAAGTTTGTACGATCCTGGTAGAGTATAAGAAAGATGATTGGTTGTTTTGGTACTTGGCTCAAAAAGGTGTAGGGTTGGTAATGGTAGATAACAGAGATAAACGTGATAGTGGCAAACATTATCACATAAGTCATGATGATGATGTGAAATGAAAAGACGTGCCTGTAGCAACAGTTGGGATGACTGACACGCGCCAAAAGGAGCCGTCGTTTCATAAACTGAGGGAGAGTATAAAAACTCATCTCTCTCTTACTCATAAATTGTCTACAGTTTCAAAGAAAGAAAAAAGTGGTATGCATATCATTGTCAAGGAGAGGAGGCGCTTGAGTGCTAATTGTGCTTTGAGAAAGACATGCATCGAGTGATAGGAGGTTGTCAGAGAGGCAACGGGAATGCTCGTATTCGAAGAGATCGCCGGGTAAAATAGAGGATTGCTATTCTGCAAGTACAGGTTGGTGATGAAAATACTTTTGTCTGTTTGATTTTGTAAGTATTTTGTGTTATGTAGTAATCTGTAGAGGTTAGCAATCTGTATGGTTGGTTTTAGAAACTGGGGTTTTAAGGGGATTTTGGAGAAAATAAAATTGATAGAAAGTCTGTAATGTAGGGTTTGTGGTATATGTTCTTTTAGAGAGAGAAAATGTGTTTGTTGGAGAAGAAGAGAGAAATTTGAAATGATTTGATTTTGACTTTTTTGTTTTGGGATTTAGGGAGATAGACGTGTTGATTGGGTAGAAGGTGGGTCTGTTTATTCTGTTTGTAATGTAGTAATGATGATAAAAAAAATGTCTATGTATCTGTAGGTTTAGTATGCATTCTAAGCCTAGTATTCCTGCTATTAAGTTTGTAGTCTCGTCTGATTCCGAAGAAATATCATCTTCGGGGAGGGGGAACGAGTGTAGTGTAATAGTGTAGTGGCGACGATAGAGGTAGTGGGGCCTAGTAGATCTGAGGGCGTGAAAGAGATGGAGGACAAAAGGGAGAAAGCGAGATTCCTTGTCATATACTCAGAGGGGGTAGATGTAGGGAAAGAGTATTTTTGATATAAAAAGAAATGCCCGAGAGAGTGGGGCAGCTATGTGGAGGACCAAGGTCTCTGGATCAGGACCTATGTCTCTGAAAAAGGGGGGGGGGAAGCAATGTATTATCAAGTTCCCTGTTTGGAAAAGTGGAAGAAGGATAGAGGTATTAGTGAGGGGGTTAGCCTCTCATATTACAATGGGATTGGGTTATCAGGCCCAAGTGGGATTTTTTTATTGTTTTTGAATCAGGTCATCTATGGCCTCAGAATTCTATTGACCTAGTTTCAGAAAGGGGTTATGAATACGTTACAGTACTGCCCTGCCCAATTAAATGGGAATGCATATGAGATGATGAGGGTATGTGAGGCGCTGAATGAAAAATGGAGGAAGGAAGGGACTGCGAAGCAGTTCGCAGCTGAAGATATTTTGAAGTTTTACAAGTTTAAGTATATTGAGGGTCAAAAGAGTGGTTATCTATATAGTGACTTGAGCTACCACCTTAGATTTTGAGTCTGCGGGTAGACCATGGAACTACCACCTTGTGTGGGTTGAGGGTAGCTACTTACAAGTTCTAAATGAACCTGCACTCGAGCTGAACCATAAATATTTTAATTCGAGTAAGTAATGTTGACCGACCTTCGAATAGTTGATAGCTATGTTGTGTAAATGATATTATGTCCCTTTTATTTGGCAAAGCCCAAACCATTGGCTACTTCAGATAAGACTTGTTTGTTTGATTGTGTTACTCGCGGCCAGGATGAGCTAATGGAGGTACTCAGTAAATTGGGCATCCGAATACGCAAAAGAGTATATTCAATACTGCCAAAAGTTCAGCGAGCTCAAGAAAAATGAGTTATGGCCTAGGGGAATGTTGTGGAGACCGTTGCTGACTTGCTTAGTCCTCCACCTTTTGTTCCTTAGATTATTAAGCAGCTTACTTGTAAAGGCCAAAAGTCAGTGTAACAAAGTGGCTCAGCGGTTAAGGCTGTGCCTATAAAATAAGAGATCTCAAAGCCTGTTGCTGGTGGCCGGTAGGAAAAACCTGATGTGAGCGTGTCTATGCTCGAGGACGTTGAGAAAAGTCTGAAGAGAAAATGGCATGTGGAGGAGGACAGTAATCAGACTAACTCTCTTGTTGTTGCCGCGATGAAAGAGTTGGAGCGGAGATACTGCCATATGGTCGGGACAAACTTGCAGAAGCTCGAGGATGAGTATCTCGAGCACACGTTCACAGTATGTGGTTGAAAAACTGTTTACTTGATGTTGCCTTTGAACTGAATGAAACTGCTAAACTCACTCTTCTGGTTTTGTTATATTGGCAGTTGTCAATGATGCTGAAGGAGGCCAGACAATGTTTGGACAAGAGAGGCAAAAAATTTGACTATCTGACGGCAAAGTTTGAGGCTCAGTCAACTCGCGTGATGGAGATCGATTGTGAGCTTCAGTTAGAGCAAGAAAGAAGGGCTACAGATGCTACCATAGCTGTAGAAAAGCATAGTAAAGTGCCAAAGCATGACAAGCTCATGTCTGATGCGATTGCAGCAGTCTTAGTGGAAAGGGACCATTTTATTAACTCGTACTATTGTTTTGGGTTAAGTGTTGATGATGTGGCGTTTGCCTGAAATGGTATGTATACAGAGATCGAGCTTGCTGCTAGGAGGAAGAGGTGGATGGTGATACTGCTGGTACACCTGAGAAAGGTTCAGACCTTCTTCCAGGCAGTACAGAGGCAGCCCATTATATTGAGCAAACAGTGGATCCTCTGTCGAAATGTGTTGAAACAGTTCTTTCTCCAGAGAAAATGCTGAAATCTCCTTCAGAGGTAGACATTAGCAAGCCTCTTTAAACATTATGTGGTATCCTGTCTTTTGTTTGTGAGCTTGTTTGATTTGGAAGAGATAGTACTCTGTATAATTGTACACTATTTTCATTTTGAGTGATATTTTGAAATATGCTTTTCATAAATGTTGGTATTGAAATAATATATTTGTAATCTGTGTAGTAGATAAAGCGTTTGAGAAAAATAAACTCTGACTTGGAGAAGTCACTGAGTAGAGCGAGGGACTCTGTGGCCCGTACTCAACAGGTACTTAGCAAAACTGAATACGAGAGAAGGCAATTTAAGTTAAATTCGGAGAAAGCTTTTAAAGAGTTATATGATCTGCAATGTAAATATGCTAAGATAAAAGTAGAGAGAGATGAAGTGTTAGGAAAGGAAGAGGAAATGGCGGTATTAGTTTGAAAACTAAAAGAGTTAGTTTGTTTTAACGACCCAAGTGATAAGGCGAGGTATCAGAGTATGCTATTGGTTCTGACTTTGTATTTTTAGGCCGAAGTAGATAGTGAACGAGGGTTAAATGGGGCTTATATATAGAGAGATTTTGAGAGAGAGAAGTGTAGATCCAGACCCAGCTCGAGTTATGTTTTTAGCTCAATCAATACGCAATCGTCATAGCTTAGATGCAAAAAAATGTTTAGCTCGGGCTGGTATGTCTGTTGTATGGGGTGATGTAGAACCTTTATCTGTTATCTTTGGCTTTATGTAGGATCGGAGGGCCATGAGGATTGTATTTTTAGAATAAGGAAAGAGCAAATAGAGGTTCAAACACAATTGGAGGGTGAGGTAAAGGGGTTACATGATGAGCTATCGCAACACGTAGGGCAAAAAATGTCTTTAGCAATGCGGTTATCGAAAGAAGTGGCTGCTCGGATGAAGGAAGAGGCAGAAATGAGGGCTTTAGGTGTAATATTGAAAAACACGCGTTAGTGGTTGCACAAAGCGCAAATGATATTAAAGGAGCATCTATGCCCAACGCTTCGCACTCCAATGTCCATTCGATCTCATGGTCCATCTTAGGTTTCTGCTTTATTGTCCCCTTATGTAATAAGTTGAACAACCATCGTCCAACGATCATACGATTTTGAATTAAAATGGTTTATTGCGGCAATCATCCCTGCTAACTTCTGGACGTCTTTCTTCATTCTAGGGGAAGGCATAGATAATAGTACGTGAATGCGATCTGGATCTGCTTTAATACCGCGCTTGCTAATTAAGTAGCCCAAGAATTTTCCTGATTGAACCCTGAACTGACATTTGTCAGGGTTGAGTCTCATCTTATAGAAACGGAGGATATCAAAGGTCATGCCTAAATCTGCGATATGGTTTTCCTTCTTTAGACTTTTGTACATCATATCGTCTATATAGACCTCTACTATTTTTTTGAGGTGATCCTTGAACATTTGGGCCATCAATCGCTGGTAAGTAGCTCCAACATTCTTGAGACCGAATGGCATGACTTTGTAGATATATAGGCCGTGCTTTGTGATGAAAGTTATTTTCTCTTGGTCGTCAGGTAGCATAGGTATCTGGTTGTAGCCTAACGTGGCATCCATCATAGACAGGAGCTCATACCCTGACATAGAGTCGAGCAGGCTATTTATGACATGGAGTGGGAAACTGTCCTTTGGAGTATGCCTATTCAGGTTGGTAAAATCCACGTACACCCTGATCTTCCCATTCTTCTTTTGTATCGTTATAATATCCGATATCCATTCTGGATAATTGGCCTTGCACATAAAACCGACTTCGATGAGTTTTTCGATCTCCTTGTTGACTTCATCGCGAAGTCTAGGTGTTAAAGTCCTCTGTCTTTGTTTGATAGCTATGGCATTTTCCTTCAAGTTGAGTTTATTATAGGCCATGTTCGGGTCGATACCCGGTATCTCGTGAAATGTCAAGGCGAGGACGTCACTATTTTCTTTAAGGAACTGGATGAGAGTGTCATGCTCTGCTAGTAGCAGATGGGTACCAATATATGTCTCACGCTTGGGTCCACTAATTTCAACATATTCTGTGGTCTCTACGGTGGGCAGATGTTGCCCTTCAGTATTGACTGTATAGTTCTCTGTAATGTTTCCTATTGTCTTTTGTAATTGCTATGCAAGCTGATGTTCGGAAGGTTCTGGTCCAATGAGGATAGAATTTTCGCACGCTCGTGCTAATTTTTGACTTCCTTTTATCTCGTAATCGCTACTTTCCCACTCAAAATGTAGTGCCAAGTGGTAGGTTGATGGAATGGCGTGTATGTTGTGTAACCAACAATGTCCCATGATCCCCAGATAACGAGATTTTGTATTGATGACATAAAAGACAATGTTGAGTGTTATCGGCCCTGGGGTGATAGGAAGTACGATCTTTCCTACGCGCTCCTCCTTAGACCCATTGAAGCCACAATATCAACGTCGCTGGGTTGGACCTTATCGGCTAGGCCCATCTGATCGATCATGCTCTAAAAAAGGAGATTGATAGTACTACCGGTGTCTATCATCATCGTATGAAGCACCATGTTCCGCATTTTCAACATGATCACCAATGCATCATGGTAAGGATAGTTGACATATCGAACGTCGCAATCATCAAAAAAGATGTCAGTTCGCTGAGAGCTGGATACCAGAATTAAACGAGCTTCTTTATCTTGTATGGATAAGTCTTGACATTGGGCGGCATGCCTCCGCTTGCTTCTGTTAGATTCTTTGATGACCTGGGTCTCTAGGAGATGGCATAGCAATATATGGTACAAATACTTTTCGGCTGCAGGATCTTCGAATTGCATAACTTCAGTGGGGTTTTTGTAACTCCTATTCTTATAACTCTCCACGTCTACTATATACTCGTGCTTTTATCCATCTGCGAAGATGTACTCCAATAACCGTTATAAGGCAAAACATTACTCCGTCTCATGATGTCGGACCTTATGGTGGATGCAGTATGGTTTGTTCTCGATCGGTTGAAGGTACTGCACATTTCGAAAGAATCTGTCTTTCTGTAATATAGGATATATGCTGGCTATAATCACATTCATCTTTGGAAGGTAAGGTCTAGGCAAGTTACTCCCCTTCCGAGGTTGCTCGTCGTTAGATTTTGTACATTTTTTGTCTCCTCCTTGATCTGATGTCTGGTAAAAATTGGAATGGTTTGACTGACCTCGTGCTATCAATGTTGACTTATGAGGATTTTGCATGTCGAACACCATCCGCTCTAGGTCGATGTATCCGTTGACCTTTTTGATCATTTCTTCCAACGTTGTTGGTTTGTTAAGGACGAGGTACTCCTTCGCTCGGCAATAAACGAATAAGGCGTTGGTGAAAGCAAAAATAATGATCCTTTGGTCGAGTTGGTCTACTTTTTGGGCTAACTCCAAGAACTTTTTGGTAATCGTCTTGAGTTTTTCTCTGGGCATCTGTTTGTGGCTGAAAAGAGAATATAAGTTTTCTTCTTTATCTCTGTTGTACGAGTAATTCTTAACGAAGAGTTTGCATAACTATTCAAAAGTTGTGACGAATCCTTCAAGTAGTGTGTGGAACCATCGTAGGGGCTCGTCTGACAAGCCGGTAGGAAAGAGCTGGCATAAAATGCAGTTGGACGTGGAATACAAGCCTAGAGCATCCTGGAACTCTTGAACATGTTCCAATGGGTCAGTTTCTTTGTACTTTCGTACCTTTGGAGTGTGAAAACTGGTGGAGACTTCCCCATCCAAGAGCTCTTGGGAGATTGGGCTTTCTGTAATTTGTTGTGGATCCCTTTAGTCGGGGTGTGGGCATCGAGCAATTCTTTGATTCGCTTCTCAACATGTTCCTGAGTGACGTACTGTTGAGCTATAACGGTTGGACGTGTGATGTACCTTTCTCCAGGGTTGTGGTCCCCACTCCCTTCACTTAGACATTCTTATGCAGGGACCCAAACTCTTTGTGGTAGGTTTTCAGTCTATCTGGCTCTTGCGAGGATGCCATCTACTTCCTGTTAGATCTCCTGGATTGGGGTGGGATCCATGTCCTATTATTGACGGTTAGATCGAAGTGTACCTCCTGCGTGAACGCCCTTCGGAGGAGGCCCGATTCTATCATGAACGGAAATCTGTGAGCCTTCAAGTTATACAACTTTCTTTTTTTGGCGGCTACATGTTGACCTTGTAAGACCTTTAGCGTATCCTGTTTACTCGCGAGTTGCTGTTCCAGGGCTGTACACCTTTCTGTTTCTGAGTTCAGAGTGGCCCTCAGGTCTGCCAAAGCTGCATTCTCTTCCACCTGGATGATCAATATACTTTAAGCTAGTAGAAACATTTTGAGAAAAGGTGATCAGCGGCATTTGAGACAATGGGTTTGAGAATTTAGATTCCCACAGACGGTACCAAATATAATAGCCTTATTCCGGGATACGAACTTAGCCTTTATACCAAATGTATCTAGAGTGTTCAAGAATAATAGACAATAAACAATAAGACTGTTTAACGTGAAAAACCTTTGAATAGGTTAAAAATCATGACCTTTCCTGAGGATTTTGAGAAAGAGATGATCTTATTGAGATTGCTAGTGTATTACAATTAACGATTTAGAATATAGGATGATAGAACATGAATTTTTCTATGCTGATCATTCTGCCACTCATCTGAAGTTCTCCAGGTCATCTTATAAGTTCTCTAATATGATCGTTTGATGACCATAAAGTTCCTTAATGATGAACGTTACAAAGTGAGTGCGAGATATTCTTTGACTAGGTTATGTAACATTCCAACCTCAGGGGAGATCAACAGTTGAGGGAGTAGTCCCAACCTGACGTGGACACATGCGTGTTGTACTCTTTATCTTGATAGTATAATTTTTAACCTAGGAGATTTTATTAACTAGAGGTTTTGATAAGTCAACGCATACGCGTCCATAACCTATACGGGGCATAGGATTATACTCTTTCTTTGCACAATTTTTTTCCCAAGGGGGTTTTGCTTGGCGGGGGCTTTGCTTGGTAGGGGTTTTGAAGAGGCAAGTTGTCCTGGTATGGAACACCCCAAGGGGGAGTGTTAGGAGTTGGGTCCCGCCCAAGGTGGAAACCGAACTTGGTTAGGGTGTCCTGCTGGATTCCTAATAAGCCCATTGGCCTTTAGGGTTTATGGGGAGAGTTTGAGTAGTGATAGATAACCTCATATTGGGTTATTCTTTTGTATTACGTAACAACAACTAGACCTTTTAGGATACATAAAGATTCATTTGATCAATAAAGATATCCCTACTCTTCTCTCAATTTTGCTTTTGATTATCTGATAGAGTAGTATCTATTATTATCTAGCAAATCTATATTTAACTTTGTCTACTTTATTAAATTTGTGGTTAAATTTATTGTAAAATGTCATTCATGCATGCTGATTGGCATTCTTATGCCTCACAAATTGTTAATCATCAACAATCTCAATCATTCTACGGTCAATGGTACCACCTAAATCCACCACAATCTCAACCTTGTTATACCCAATTTTTCTAACCAACTACTCAGTTTGTTTTACCTCACCAAAATCTAAATACCTAATACCAAAACAACCAATATCATTACCAACCTGACTAATACCTCTCAACCCAATCGAATTATTGTTTGCCAACTTCAAAAAATTTATTTGGACCTTGTAACATAAAGAAAATATTGTATGACTACACTAAGTCTACGCAAGATGGATCAAATGTATGTCAACACACGAATATTACAAGGTCTAGTAACACCACTCTTCTAGCTTAATAATTACGTTAATCATCCAATAAAGATACACTTGTTCTCTCAATACCTTTGAAAGAGCAAAAAAAGTTGCCTATCACCACAAAATGGTAGTTCAATAGTACTATGACCCAAACAGTATCGCCCTAGCTTGTACCTTCAGCCAGTGAGCAACAATCATTTTGCAATATCCATATTGACATACCATTCTCTGATAATTATATGGATCACCAAAAAGAATACCTTAATTTTAATGTTCATGTCAGAAGTACCGAATTGTATAATAAGGCACCTATAATAGGTAAAATTCAATGGTTAACCCCAGACAAGTTGTCTCTAATCCCAAATATCCTAAGACCTCCTCACATACGTAAAAGACAAAATGATAATCATTTATTACTTGATCCAGACCATGATAAATTTAAACATTGTCAACATCCTCTTACATCGCAAGATGTAAAGGGTGTTCCTGATTATGACATTTAGGAAGATCAGATATTAAAATGACCTTATTGAGACCGAGTTTAGAATTCAAGAATATTTTGAGAAGGTTAATTCTCACCTTCAACGTATCTGATACATGATGACCCAAATAAGTTCAGACTCAATACTTGATTCTCAAACAATTCTCGAGGACTACCAAGACTTAGAGAATGACTTAGAATATGATTCATGTCTATTAGAGAATAATATCAATGATGTTTACTTAAATAAGGATAGATACCAACTTTCCAACGTCAGCATCCTTCCCGCCCTTCTCATGCAAGTACCCGACGATTGCCTACAGGTTGAAAAGGTTATCATGACTGAGAATAAATATTTTTCCAATACCTATAATGATTTCTCATATGATAATGAGGATGAAATGATATCAGATAATCTAACATGTTCACCTTCTATTACAAAACAAACTGCTAACTCATCTATAATCTTGTCTTTATCACCATCGTCACCTTTATCAGTACCTACCATAAACTTTATATCTCTAAGATCAGCTGAAATACAATAGGCTACCATGAACTCCATATCTCTAGTATCTTGTTAATTCACATCAATGTTCATGCATCATCCTAACGCTTACATCGCCACATAATTTCTCATCCCTTCAAGGAAAATATCTTTTTGAGACATTATGATTTTGGAGATGCTTCTCAAACTGCCTTTACCAAAACCATGTCACATTTTCAGGTCTATTAATGATAATACAGTGGTTTTGAAGTTTTTCAAAGAAAATATCAGCACAGGGAAATTATTTTTAAATTAAATTATATTTTAAGGAAATATATTTCTCAAACAATCTTAAATAATTTTAGTACATGACGTGGTGATTATAAGATTATTCTCTAGGGAAATATTAGCTATATATGTTTCTAGGAAAATTATATTTTATGTTACACCTATATTTTCCAACATATAATCACCATATTATAGGCAATTCTTGTAAGGAAAATATTTTCCCTAGGAAATTGTTGTTTAAATTACCCCATTTCTTATGGTCTATATCCACATCGATAAGTACAGTTGAAGAGAATAACCATTATGATATTATCTGGTTCTTGAAAGAAAATCTACAACCTGGATAGTTTCTTGCTTGTCTATAATGTACTCCTTTGACCATAATGCAGAAATAAAGTTTGGGGGTATATTGCTCTGGCTGTAGACTTTAAACTTAACGCTTATTGAGAGGCAACCCAAGTGCTAGGGATTACCTGCGTGATCTCTAGCATTTTAGATTTTAGTAGTTTATTTATTTTAAAGTTATGGTTGTTTTTTTGTGAGCTAAGGTCGTCATTATGAGCATACACCATGGTCTTGCACCATGGTGTTCAAAATTAAGGGCTTGGGTGCACTCAAAAAGCTTCTAGAAGATGAGAATATAAGTAAAAGTCAAGTATACCCCTCCACTTCTATATTTAAATTCAAAAGCCAAACATTTGAATTTTTCACTCAAATCATGGAAGGAATCTTAGGAATACACCCATGTGATTTGGTTCACATGAGAACATGGGGTTAAGAGTTGGTCTCCTACTACTTAATCCTAGGTTCCCTTATTTACAATAATGCCACTCTCCTATTAAAAATTTGAATTGCAAGAGGCTTTCCCTATAAATACAAGGGGGTGTTCACCCATTCTACATGATTCACAACTCTTCTCTCTCCCTCATAGGAAATTTTAATGAAGCCAGAGCACCAAGAAAGCCAGGCCACCAACGATCGCCTCCAGTCCTAGGCTTACCAATAATGATCGCCAGCCACTAACAGTGCTGGCTTCTCATCTTCTTTCTCAGGCAACCTTTGTACCCTACCAAGCTCCCCTGAAGTCAGAATGGGTAAGGATTTCATCGTTGATGAGCTCTGTGAAATAATAATGGCCGACAACGCTCCATTCTACCACACCAAAGTTGTTCGTCACAAATAGAGGCCGCTTTACTACGCGGAAGGGGACACATATTATCCCAAGGTTGTTTATTACTTCTACAAAAACCTCTCTAAACACTACATGGATAATTTCACGGTGACACTCGCATGGGGAGATTGCCACTGCACCCTCAATCTCTAAACTCTCCGACCTCACTAACATCAAGCTGAAACTTCCTAGTTTTAACAACGAGGAGATCTCTAAATGTCGTGGCTACTTAAAGATCTTGGACGTGCCATATAGCAAAGAGTTTGACAATAGCAAAATTAAGGAAAGCTCTTTATACCGCAATCAACTCGCGGTGTACAAATGGTATGCGAGAAACATCCATCATTCTCTTCTACCAAATCGATGCCTATCACACCTTTTCTTATTTCCTATATTGCCTACAAGAGGGGTATTAATCTTATTATAACATCCTTTGGACCGTAATGGAGCCGATCATCAAGGTAATACCAAAAGGAAGAGGCCTGAAGAATGATTCCATGGTCTTCTCTATCCTTATCATAAAGTTCATCACCACCATTGACTTTCTCGCCGTTACTCAAATGGATTTAGTGAATAGCAAAGAGAAGAATGCGCGGGTCGCCTTAGGATGGTGTATCGAAGAGCCATGGAGGCGAGCACGAGGGTTTGATCCTAACGAACTGGCCTGTTCCACTCTAGAAGAGTGCAAGCAAACTCCGAGTCTGATCTTCCCTGTTGAAGAAGAGATCATTTGTATCTATGAGGATCTAAGGAAGCTTCTCAAGATGAACCATAAGTTAATTAAGAATATCGAGAAGCGCCAAAATGATACTTTCGCCATTGCCGCTCGTACGGAGATGTTTCTCCGAAGCATGCCCCAAAACAACGAGGTGGGATAATCCACAATCAAATTAGAGACAACCTTAAATGAAGAATTTAAATAAAGAATACAATATTTGGTAGGTTAAATCTCCTAGGAAGAACTTTTATTGCTCAATTGATTGATTACAATGAATTACTCCACCAAAACCCTAAGTTCTAGAATATAGCTTATATCTCTTGATCTCTTTTGATCTCTTTTTTCATATTACCTAGCCTTTCCCTTTAAAAGTTTCTTAGTTACAATATAGGGCTAAATTTCTCTTAAAATGACCAAAAAATAGAAGTAGTCGCGGCTCTATTCGAACAGAAGACTCATAATAGGTTCTGCTCGAACAAAACATTTCTCGGTTCGATCATAAGATTCAAAATAAGCTCTGTTCATACAGAACATTTTTCTATTCGAACAAACCTCAAGTTGTTCGAACGACTCTAAATCTCATTCGAACGACTTTGGCAAATTTGCCTAAAATTTGAACCAGTTCATTTGGCTTAACTTTGCATCTTTTCGTTCGAACGGCTCCAAGTCTCGTTCGAATAACTTGACATCTTTTGATGGGGTTTAGTGTTTAGATCCTCCTAGATCATGGTTCCACCCTTTAGGAGCTTTGACATCTTACTTAGGCTAAAATTGGAGATAAGGGAAAGTAGACATGCTCATTTTCTGTTTTACCACTTTGACTTGCTAGGTAGTTGAATTTTCTTCCCAACTCTGAAAGACTCGATACTTTGCCATCTTGTAGCTGTAACTTTCCTCTCTAGAATACTATCCTCCTACAATAAATCTTATATTTCCATCCATAAGGCATGAACTGACGGAATATGAGTGTCAATTGTAGAGTTTTCATTTAGGAGAGATGGCTCAAAGAGTTTCAAATGCTTGACATTAATCACCGAATACATCTTCATAAATAGTGGGAAATCCAATCGGAATGCATTATTACTAATCTTCGTAAGTATAGTAAATAGAGCATAATGGATATCCTTTAGCTTCTTACCTTCTCCCTTTATTCGTTGCTTACCCAAATATAACCAAATTAGGTTGCCCTCTTAAAGAGTTTATTCAACCCGATGCTTGTCGTGTTGAGCCCTATTCTTCGCTTGAGTCATCTTCAATTTTTCTTCAACTGCCTCATGAACCTTACTTTTCTTCTCAATAAAATACTGAGCTTTAAATTGTTTGCCTACCTCTTTTCATACCATCTTCTTATCGCCAAGACTAAATGCCATATCAAAGGGTCTTTGAGGCAAGTACCCATAAGAAGCTTTAAACAGAGATTTCAGAGTGGAACCGGAAATCGCCCAATTAAAATCAAACTGAAGATACATAAAACTCTCATCCCATGTCTGAGGATGCTTAAAATGGAATCCCCGTAATAAATGAACCAAAGTGCGATTGACGACCTCTGTTTGCCCGTCAATCTGGAGATGAAATTCAGTACTTCTCGCCAACTTAGAGTTCATTATCCCCCATAATAATCTTTAGAAATTCCCCAAAAAGTGGCTATCCCTATTAGAAATAATGGAAGAAGGGATCCTGAAATACCTCCAAACGTCTTTTAAAAATAATTATGCTGTCTTCTGGCATGAAATAAGAACTATCATCTGGCTGCATTGATCTACCACCACAAACAGATAATCATTTTTACACCTGGTCATGGGAAAACTGCCCATAAAATCCATCGATATGCTCTCCCATGGTCGGGTAGGTACAAGTAATAGTAAGTACAATTCTGAATTACGATTAGAAGGCTTCGATGAGTTGCATAGAATGCAACAACGAACTACACAAGTAACATCCACCTACATCTTTGGCCAATTAACATAATGCCGCAAATTTAAAGGAGTCATCTCAACCCTGAAAGAACCTATAACCCAGGAATAATGAGCCTCTCTAATCCAATGTAAATGGTCTCCACCTTTAGGAATACATAGTAGAGTTCCCTTGTTAATCAAACCATCTTTCAATTCATAATCAGACAGAATAATAGGCGGTATCTGCATAGCTACCAACAAAGTAAAAATAGTTGGTAATGGAGATCGAAATAACATGTCAGCCATTTTGTTATTCAGTCCATTCTTATACTTGATAATCAAGGTGAATTCATGTAGATACGACATCCACTTCATATGCCAAGATTGTTGTAGCTTGGATTGTGTAGATAAAAACTGTAATGGTTTGTGTTCAGAATGTACCGCATCCTCTTCTTGCAGCTTCCCTTCTTTGGTTTATTACTTAGGAGACATTGTCATAGTGGGCAACACATTAGCCGACGTACCATCTTGAACTGGTCGTACCAATAATATAAACTTGTCGCTCACATTAACTAACCTCTTCACCTGAGTCATTGTTACTAAATTCTCCGTTGTGTCATGCTCCTGCTCCTTACAAGTATTGATATGGAACTCCTTTCCCTCGCGAGATCTATGGTAATGAATTGTATCTTGGTCCTAAAATTTAAGGGTTACCCAAAATGAATTAACACATATCTAAAGGAACCACCTCATACGTTACGTCATCAATAACCCTTTCATAGAGTATAAACTTGAACGTATACTGCGTCGTGATCTTCAACTCTGCATCTTTCTAAATCTACCCCAAACCATATGGCTTAGGATGAGTCATAGTATTCAAACCCATCTTCTTCATTAATGCCTCATAAATAAAGTTCTCCTGACTACCCAGATCAATAATGGCCTCTACTAAGCTCTACATCACCTGAATACTAACATAAAAGTTTTCTTTGTGACTCGTCTCCTCGGTAGCCATAGTCTACTTCAACATATAAATAAGCTTAGGATTCAGTTTATTTAAATCTGGGAGGTCAACTATCACAGCAAAAAGTACAGATTTTTCTCTCTTGCTATTCTCCTCCTTCAGCCTAAGCTCCCGGTTAAGTTTTTAATATTTATTTGAAATATGCCCACTTGTTTTATAATGACTGCAATAATTCTCCTTGGACAAAGACTCCTCTCCCTTGGACTCTCACTTTTTTTTATTCTTTCAACTAGATTTATACCCTGACTTGTTCTTATCGTCTTTATTATTACTTTTCAAAAACTTACCCTCAATGGCAATCACCTTCAAGGTAGCATCTTCAATATTTGCTATATTAAAGAGTTTCAACTCTTTTTTAGTAAAATTTACAAACCACCCGTGTACTTCATGAATACCACATACTCATCCACATCGACGTTTAAAATCGAAGCTTGGTTATAAAACTCTGTAGTATACTCTTGTATTGATTGCCTAAATTTTTGGCACAAATGATGCCACTTAAACCATCTCTCTTATTCATATCCAATTGGATAAAACTACTTCCGAACCAATACCTTAAATTCTCTTCAACTCAAACTTTCTATAACATGGCCTTTATTATAAGACTTTTACCATGTGAGTGCATGACTTGCAAATTTCAATATCGAAAAGCTAATTTTCTAAGCAGTTAAATATTTATACACTGAAAAATAGGTCTCTAACCTATCTATCTAGTTATTAAATTTCTCCGCATCGATTGACCCATCGAATACTGGAATTTTAATTTTAAAATTAATACGAAAATTACGCATAGGATTCATGGACTTACAAATAGCCGATTTTTCTTCTACAGATTCGGCATCACTAGAATCTCAATTTTCCTCCTCGTTACCCTCGTCCTTCTCCTCCTCCATAACTATTTTTTTCTTCTGGTACTCTTGTCACTTCCTTGAAGTGGATGCTTTAGCGGAGGTTTATAAGATCTAACTATTCTAATAACTCCCCTAAAGTAGTAGTTAGGTTAGAAACTTTAGATTCAAGCTTTATGAGTCAATCTTCTGAATTGTCCATCTATATATTTATCGTCTTCTTTGAATTATGTTTTCTGTAAATCTTCGACGGACTCACAAGTATCTCCTTCATTTCCTTAAGTCGGTCACGTATAGAGATAATAAACCAAGAACCCTCTAAAAATCCTAACTCTAAAATTTAATACCACTTAATCTTTAATCGAATTAGTGACTGCCTTAAACGAAGAATTTAAACGAAGAACACAATATTTGTTGGGTTAAATCTCTCAATAAGAACTTTTATTTCATAATTGACTGATTACAATAAATTACCCTTTTAAAACCCCAAGTTCTAGATTATAACTTGAATCTCTTACTCTCTCTTTTCACATTGCCTAGCCTTACTCTTTAATAGGTTATAAATTTCCTAGTTACAATATAGGATCGCAAGGGTATAATTTTGGTATAGCCCATAATTGACCTCACAATATAATGATGGTTAGTGTGGGTTGAGTGACAAAAGGAGATTAAAACGTATATGCGTGAGTTCATATTATGAGGATTCCTCATGACATCCTTAGAGCATTTAAAACTGTGGTGTTGTATATATCTCTTGTAATTATAACAAGGGCAATATGTACTGAATCATCGACCTCATCCCTTTGGTCCTCCTTATCCTATTTATAGGTTTCTGAGGGAGGACTTATAGGTCTTTTGGAGTTATTATAATATTACCCTTTACAGAACTGGTCACTACTTGTTTATTCTACTTTACAGTTGTCTCTACTTTAGGTGGTACTCGCCATTTGTTCGATTGTTGGTCGATGTTGATCTTACATCCTTATGGAGGTCGAAGTTAAGTATGGGATCTTGCCATGTGTGGCTGCTGATGATCGATACGATCGAGTAGGCTACTACAATTGCCCCCTCTTAGCTGTGATCGAGGAATGCGTATTTTTATGCGAGTAGATTACTACTGAGTAGATGATGAAAAGCCCTTGGAACTGACAGAATTGACTGGTCCATAGATAACAAGATCATTAATGCCTTACACTGATTATACTACTTAGGCGCTTAATACCTGATCCCAGAACTCTCTATAAAAGCTAATCTTTGTGTTTAGTTTCTATAATGGCATATTTTTCGGAAGGGAAACTTTGCCAATACTTTAGTAAGGAAGTTGCAATTAAAAACTAGAACATAATAAATTTTACGTGGAAACTCAGTAAAACCTGAGAAAAACCACGAGCTTGGGGAGGGTTTGGGGGTAAAATTTAATATGTGTTAGTTATTACAATTACTAGATGATAGAATAGATGTAGATAGTGAAAAATAATAGAGTTCTGGTTCCTTTCTAACATGTACTCTGCCTGTATTTATAATAAATATGGGCAGTTACAAATAATTGGTCTCCTATTTTAATAGGTAGTGGGCAAACTTTATGGATCTCTTACAACGGCTCTATTTGACCAAGTGTAACGATTACTATAGAGGATCGAGATCTGTAGGCGTACATTTGACATCATCTTGAATGATCACATACCTTTGACATGATTGTACTAGCTTCTCCTTATTGATACTGGGGAATATACTACTACAATTGCCCCATTCTCGATACAATTACTTATTGTTGTGTTGAGAAGAAATTTTGGAATTTGTATCTAGAACTGTGAGATGTTCTAGTATTTTCTCGAATTGTGGTGTACGAACTGTGGGATAGGTTTTTAATATAGTGGTAATTTCCAACGTCCTGTCGTACATATCAGAGAATAGGTTGACCAGGCTGTGTAGAGTTCCAATGCTTAGTAATGGCAGTCTAGTTGGTTGTTGGGACTTTATAAATCAAGGTTGGAAGGATATAAATACCCTATTACGAAGATAAAAGGGTATTTCATTTGCCTTACAATATGGTGAAGACGCGGGATCAGATTCTTTATGAGGAATTTGTAAGGCGTGAAAAAGCCAAGTATTAGAAGTTGAGGACGCAATATTTTGGCTGGCTGTCCTTGTCGTCGATGACTTCCACACTATTGAGCCATCATATGAAGAAATGACGGAGTTGGAAGCAGAACGTGCTGAATTGGATTTCTTTTTTCGCTGTCAGTATCAATATGTTCTTCTGATGGCAGTAGAGCGTATTAATAGTCTTTGCAAGTTAGGCTACGCGACAGTAGAAGATGAAGATGCGTTGGCGGGTAGGGTCTTGCTAATGAGCTCCTTGTTTTGATAAACATAGAGAAGGAGCTCATCAAAGAAAAAGATGAGCTGGTGAGAGAGCGAGAATATTTGGGGGCAAAGTTGATGAAGCTTAGACTTGGTATGATTAAGACGAAGTAGATTGCTAATTGGGATACGAAGCAGATGTGTATGGGGGAGAAAAAGAAGGAGATCGAGAAGATCAGAGCTGATCTGGGAAAGGAGAGGGAAGAAGCCTTGGCTCTGCAAACATATACCTTTGAAGACAATGTTCGTGAGCAAATTTTAGCTGTACGAAGATCGTTGGAAGTAGAGAAGACCGAGGCACTGGCCCAAGCCAAAGAAGAATCTGATCGTCATATTCTCGAGTCCCTGAAGCGGATGAAGTTAAACTTTCTAATCAGTTCGAGGCTCTGGAGGAGAGGAAAGTCTTTTACAAAGGTCTTGTCACTACTACCAGTTTAACTTTTGTTGACTCTGACGCCGAGGAAGAGGTGATTGAGGCTGATGATCTTGCTCCTGTAATTATTGAAGATAATGCTCAGGAAGACGTGTTGAATGCGTTGACTCCTGGTTTGCATGTAAAACTCCCTTCCCCACCTCTTCCCCATGAGCAGTAAGGAGAAAAAAGTAGTATTTGTTTTATGTTTTGGAAAGATTTTTGATGTACAAGTGGTCGATGGGACCTGATAATATTTTTAGGAATTTGATTTGTGGCTGAATTTGATAAGTGATAATTATGGATATTGATGGTTAGGTATTTGATAACAGAGTGTTAGAAGAAGCTAGTTATGCTAAGTTTGTCAAGTATTATCTATTAAATAGACTCCCCTATGGGAGATTTGTTCAATCGATAAGACAATTAAAATTAGTTGTCGATGTAGTTATGCTAAGTGTTTACTTCGATATGATTGATAGTAGAACATATTGTTCGTTAGATGTTTCGGAATGTTGCCCGTAACAAGTTTATGTAAATGGATCAATAGAATAGCCATGTTATGGCTTACTTGATTGTAAAGAATTGCAAGGTATTTATCCTCTAAGGGATATCTGTTTTGACAAGACAGAGGATGTCATTCACCTGTCGAATGTATTAATGATTTCAAACATGTGTTCCTTTAAGGGGATGTATGTTCGTTGAAGAAATAAGACTTTAAATTTGAAAAATACTTATTAAGCTCTGCCAAAAGAAAGAAGGTAGAATAGATGTTCTATGGATGGAAAGAAAAACTTATTTATTGATGTAAAAATAAATAATGTACACAAGCTATCTGTAGAACATCTTTAGATGAGCTGTATTCCATAGGAACTTAAGTTGTACCTCATTTTATGTCATTAACCAGTAAGTACCATTGTCAGTCTTGTCACTTATAATGTAAGGTCCTTCCCAATTCTTTGATAATTTATCAGAATTCTTTGGTTGAGTACTATCATAAATTCGTCGAAATACAAGATCACCGATGTTGAATGTACGTTTCTGTACCTTTTTGTTGCATGTTTTTTGAAAGGTGTCATGGTATCGCCCCAAGTTTACAATGGCATGATCTTGATGTTCCTCAATCCAATTGAGATTACAGAGAAGGTCAAGTTCATTTTCTTCGTCCGTAACATGTCTTCTAGCAGTTGGGAGGTCGAGGTTTGGTGGGATTACAACTTCAGTTCCGAAGGCCATTATAAATAGTGTACAGCCTATGGATGTTCGAGATATAGTCCTATATACTCATAAAACACTTAGTAGTTCTTCGGTCTATCTGCCCTTCTTTTTATTGAGGCATTTTCGTAATCCAGACTTGATATTTTTATTGATAGCTTCAGTTTGGCCATTTACCAGAGGATAGTAGTGTGTCGAAGTAGTCAATTAGATTTTGTACTTGCGAAGGAAGTTGAGAAGTTTGGTGTTGATTAACTATTTCCTATTATTTGATCTTATCATCTGTGGACAACCAAATCTAGTTATGATGTACTCCCATAGAAATTTGATTACTTCGCTTTCATCAGTATGACAAAGTGGTACAACTTTGACCCATTTGGTAAAGTAGTTTGTAACTACGAGAACAAACTTTTTGCTGCCTGATGCAGGGTAAAATGGACTAATGATGTCAATCGCCCATCTTTTGAATGGACAAAGGACATTATTACTGACATGCAAGTTAAGGGCAGGACTTTTGATGTCTTGGGCGTATATTTGGAACTTGTAGCATTTTCTAACAAAATCTTTACAATCTTGCCGCATCTGTAGCTAGTATAGCCTCTATGTGAATGCTCCTTGTGCTGGCGATCAACCTAAGACATGTGCAGTACAGATTCCTTCGTGAAGCTCCTTGATTTTGATGTTGGCTTGTCTTTGTGAAATACATTTGATAAGTGGACCTCCACCAGTAATGCGGTATAGTACTCCTTCCTGGACCTTGAATTGTGGACAATTAGATTGTTGAGATCGAGCTTCTTCTTTATTCTCGGGGAGGATATTAGAATTAAAATATGTAAGAAATGGCTTTCTCCAATCTTCAGGATCATTATCTTCGGTAACTTGGATTTCATGAAATAACTTATACCAAGATTGGAATGTTCGATTACTTTGATGTCTAACATCCTCTTTTCACTGTCATCGAGTATGGCTGCAATGTATGCAAGTGCGCCAGCATGGCAATTTTCTACCCTGGGAAGGTAAGAAATTGTTGTTGTCTTGAATGTTTTCATTTTTTCTTTAACCAGCGCAGCATAGTCAGCCATTTTGCCTAATTTTTTAAATGCCTTATTATAGTGGTTAGCCACTAGTAAGGAATCCGCATAAATAACTATTTCTTTTGCTCCAAGTACGAATACGAGCTTTAGGCCATGCATGATTGCTTCATACTCCGTTTCATTGTTAGTTTCATAAAACTAGTGTTTGATTACTTTTTAATTATGTGATTAGATGGTGCAACAAGAATGATGCCAATCCCTGATCCTCTTGGTCTAGTAGATCCATATGTAAAGAGTTTCCAACCTATATTTTTTAGCCACGCATCTGGCTCTGCAAGTGAGTCATCAGTTAATACCTCTTTGAGTTCCTCCCAGTCTGGGTCTTCAACGGTAAAATCAGCCAAGAAGTCTGCTACTGCTTGTCCCTTGATTGATATTTATAGTTCAAAAGAAATATCATATTCTCCTAGGAAAATAGACCATTGCTGGACTCTTCTGGACTTCTCTTTTTTTGAAAGTACTAGTTTGAGGGGGAATTTGGTGATAACTTTTATGGGGTGTGTTTGGAAATAATGTTGAAGTTTTTGGGAAGTATACACAAGGGCTAGAAGCTATTATTCAGTGGTGGTATATATTTTTTCTGCAGGCATGAGAATTTTACTGATGAAGTAGATGGGTTTTTCCACTCCGTTGTCTTCTCGAATAAGAACAGAATTGATTGAGTCATCTATTGTCGATAAATTGATTGTTAATGTCTGCCTTTAATAGGAGTACTCATTATAGGGGGGGTACCCCAATTATCTTTTAAGATCTTGAAAAGCCAATTTATATTCTGGAGTCCAGATGATTTCCTTCGGTTGCTTCTTTGTCATAGGAGATGGGTTTCCTCAAAGAAGGAGGTAAAAAAATTTGTATCGATCAGATGACTTGGAGATAGATCTGTGGAGAGCTGCAACTTTTCTTGTAATTTTTTGGATGCCTTCTTTGGTTCGGGGTGATAGCATGGCCATAAGTGCTTTGATTTTCAATGGATCAATTTCTATATCTCTCTTGCTAAATAGATAGCCCCAAAACTTTCCAGATGTAACCCCAAATTGATATTTTTCAAGATTTAGCTTCATGCGGTACATTTGAAGGATGTTGAAGATAGTTTGTAGATTGTTTGTTATAATAATCTTCTCATTTTGGGCTTTTGCAGATCATGCCATCGATGTATACTTCCATGATTTTTCCTAAGTGATCTTTGAACATTCTCGTGACGAGCTGCTACTATGCAGCTTCCACATTTTTTAAGCCAAAAGGCATGACTGTGTAATAGTAAAGGCCCCTTTATGTTACAAATGTAATCTTTTCTTGATCTTCTTCGGTGAGAGGGACTTGGTTATATCCTGAAGATGCATCCATCATTGAAATAAGTTCATGTCTTGCTATGGAGCCAAGGAGGCGAGGAATCAAAGGAAGAGGAAAGTTATCTTTAGGTGTGAACTTATTTGGTTCAGTGAAGTCAACACACACTCTGATCTTTCCATTCTTTTTCAGGATAGCTACGATGCTTAAGACCCACTTCGGATATTTAGCTTTTCGAATGAACCCAACACGAAGTAACTTATCTATTTCTTCGTTAACGGCCTCCTGAAGCCTGGGGGATAGGTAACGACGCTTCTCCACTATAGCCTTACTATCTGGTACAAGGTTTTATTAATGGCATGCAATAGAAAGGTCGATTTCCAGCATCTCTTAAAAAGACCATGTATAGATATCAACATTTTTTTTTAAAAGTTGAAGTAGGGTTTCTCTTTCTTCTTATGATAATTTAGATCTAATAAAAGTGTTTCTCCCTGAACCATCAAGCTCTACGGAGTCAACTATTTTAGTGTCATGTTGATCGAACGTTGGAGGTGGCTCGTGCTATAATTGTAATGCTTTCAGGAGTTTTGATGCGTGAGAGTTTGTGGTGGTATTTTTGCACATTCGTGCCACAGCTTGACTCCCTTTAATTTTATAAACACCATGATATGTTGGGAAACATAATAAAAGATGATATGAAAAAGGTACTACTTTGATAGACTGGAGCCAACTTCGCCCTAAGATTCCCTAGTATTTGGATTCAGCATCGATGATAATGAATTTGACGAAGGTGGTCTCTGGTCCTTCTTGAACAAGCAAAGTGATCTTTCCTAAGGCCGATTCTTTTGAACCATTGAATCCTGTGATGGTTGTTGTTAAAGCTTTGACTAAATCTTTGAGGCCTAAAACGTCAATTGCTCTTTGGAACACTACATCAGCAGTACTTCCAGTGTTTACAAGGAGTGTATACAAATAGTCCTGTCCTACTTTGGGCATTATCACCAATGGATCATCATGAGGGTATTTGATATGGTTGGTGCCGCAGTCTTTGAAGGAAATGTGATATGGGTATTTGGCTTTGCCGAAGCTGGGTAAAAGTTTGGCAAATTTCTCGGATGAAGTCATCTTGCAGCATGATGTAATTTTGTCATCTTTCTTTTGCTTCTTGCTTTTTTTTAATCTCAATCATGTAAAGATGTCGATCTTGACCTGGGCCTTGCTTTTGTTCAATTTCTTCTTCTTCTTTTTCTTCTTTGAGAAACTTTTGGACATCGAGTACATACTCGTGGAGCCTTCTTTCCAAGAAAATACGGTAAAAAATTTATATAAGGGAGTAATAGTTGTCGGTCTCATGGCTATGAACATTATGATACTAGCACAATGGTTTATTTGGGATATCAAGAATTTCCTGTGCTTCTCGAAAGTGTTCATCCCCCCTTAGTATCGGTAAGATAGCTGATAGGGTGGTTGTCATAGGAGGCAAGACTAGGATAGGTCTATCTTTTTTTCCAATCTTTGTGTTTGACATTGTCGTGTAAATGCCCATAATGTTTGGCAACAATATTGCTTGTTGGTTTTGAGTGTGGCGGTGAGGGCACATCGTTGGAGTAGATAACAAAAGAAATTTTCATATTATCTTTCTTGGATCGTTCGAGTTCAATGTAGTTATTAACTACATAGATCATCTTTGTGACGATTTTGGGTTTGTGAAGTATAAGTTCTTCTTGAACTTTAAAATCGATGTTGAAAGCAGAGGTGAATGCTAGTACGATAATCTTAGGATCTGAATTCCTAATTGTCCTTATTTCTTGTAGGAAATGCTTGTAAAAGTTTGCCAAAGTTTCCTTCACGCCTTGTTTAAGAAAGAAGAGAGAGTCCATTGTTATCTTGCATTCTTTAGCATGTGCGTAGTTTGATTCGAACAATTACTGTAACTGGGAGAAGCTAGTAATTGTAGTAGCCTAATTGCAGCCTTCTACCCCAGACAGACACTCGAAGGCTACTTCGAAGCCTACTCGAATATATCGAAGTTAATACAAATCTACATACAAGCCTCCCCAAGATCACCCGAGGATGAAGCTTCGACTCCGAACAAGCCTCGTGGACGAACTCCACACATCACAGCAGAAACACTTCGACCATATCTGCACATGGTCGGGGTATGACAAGACAGGCAGTCAGCTCACCAGACAAGATGGTGCAGTGGTTGGTCATTGCAGCTACAGTGACAAGCCCAGCCACTATCACAGTGTCAAAGTATAGGGATAGACTCAACAACTGTCACTGTGACAGTTCTGACTATTCTGGCACCCATACTTGCTCTGGGATATCCGGACAGTACCCTTGTAATCTGACCTAACCTTTGTGAGTCATCCCTTCCTATGATTCTATAAATAGGAGTGATGGGGAACCAATGAGGGGTTAGAAAAATTCCCCCTAGACCCTTTGTAGTTAACCTTCGATCACCCTGTAAAACCCAGTACTCGAACCTTCGATTACTCATCAGTAATAAGAACACTCTTAAAAATCTTCATCAGAGGTCGTAGAGCGTCACATTCAAGCCTCTACGTAAGTATTTTGTCTACAGATTGTTCATACTTTAGATTATTTACTTGCATTCCTTTAATTGAAGATTAACCCCGTGTTGTAAGTGCTGACTTCCCCTCCGAAAGAAGTTAGGTCCCTACAATTGGCGTCGTCTGTGCTTCCCACCTTACCAATCTTTCTTTTTCTTTCCCTCTCCTTTGATTTAAATTCCACAGACTCTCCCCCATGGCACCCACCCTCTGTTCCAGCTCTACACATGCTGGTAACTCCATTGACGGAGTAACCGCCCAAATAGCCCTACTTTCTCAACAAATCGCTCAAGCAGAGGAGTGCTACAATGCACAACTTTACCAAGAGCATGAAAAGCACCAGCTGGAGTTTGAAGCTGAACGGAATTGTAACCTGGACGATGCCGACAGACAGAATAGAGCAATCGATGAGTTGTGAAATACCGTCCGAGAATTGTAGAGATTACAACCTCTGGAACCTGGTCGACCATACCAAGCACCAGATCCGTCGCGCGTGTCTGCCTGCGCCCGACTGGGGTCCCTACCATCTCATGAAGTTCCCCTAGTCCACCTCCAGACTGAGGCTGCTCCCCACACTATTCCCCCTACCGGCTCCATCCATCTCGGCATTCACCCTACAAAAAACTCCTCTGACTCCACTCTCTGATCATCCCGACACCCTAAACGCCGCCCTGCTCGAGAATGTCTCGGGAAGCGCAGCGCCGAACGTGTCCCACCCACTCGACCTCGTCACTCTCGAATCCCTCGATCTCCGCCTCATCTTGCCTATACTACACAGCAGGATTTCAACCTCAAAATACAACCCGTTGTTCACGTCAGCGCGAGCCCAACTCCCAGTTCCTGGAGTTGCCTGAACAACCCCTTATGCCCCAAAATTTTCGCTATCGAGATACCCCCCAACTTCCGTA
Organism: Kingdonia uniflora; assembly: GCA_014058105.1. NCBI lineage: Eukaryota > Viridiplantae > Streptophyta > Magnoliopsida > Ranunculales > Circaeasteraceae > Kingdonia > Kingdonia uniflora. The sequence goes on from JACGCM010001727.1 coordinate 1,654,972, forward strand.
CCCCAAAACTCAGCAAATACCGTAGCACAGATCCTCAATTATACATTCTCGAATTCCAAAATGCCCTGAGCCTTTATTCTACAGCAGATTACCTGTTATGTCACTTTTTCCCTACCAGCCTCACTGACAGCCCCCTCCAATGGTATCACAATCTTCCAAATGGCTCAATACGAAGCTTCGAGCAACTATTATGGCTTTTCATTGCCCAGTTTACCTTCAATAAGGACAGAGAGTCGAAGTCGACGCCCTGTTCAATTTCAAAAAATCCAGCAATGAGACACTCGAAGCCTTCACCAAAAGGTTCTTTGATAAATAATGAAAAATTGAGATCCTTGACGACGCGAATGCCATACTCGCATACTCGAATGCCCTACCTGATCACAGTCGAGTCAAAGAACATTTTGTTCTCCACAAACCTCTAACCTTCAAAGATATACTCTCAAAAGTTAACAGCTATATTGAACTCGAGCGCCTTCGCGAGTCACATAAACCGAGCCAACCTTCAACCCCAGCAATCAACAAGCCTCGACAAAACCTACCTCCTACTCCAACACCCCTGATCGCTCCCGTCTCATGGGAGATGGAGAGCCGCAAGCGTCCTAACAATGATAGCAATGCAGAGGCCAGCAAGAAGTAGCCGAAGCCTGTCTTGCCCACACTTACTGCCCCTTTCAGTACCCTTCTACCTCATATACTGGTAGACCCCATCTGGCATATCCCTTTCCCTATCGAAGTCAGACCAGACGAACCTTACTGCGCCAACCACAAATGTAACTGGCATCATACCAACAAATGCTTCGCCCTCCAGCGCTCTTTTGAACTCATCCTCAAAGTAGGTCACCTACATCAGTACATTGCCAACCTACCAAGCTATCTTGATGGATCTTACCTCAAACCTCAATCCACCCCTACCGCTGACCCAGCCGAGGTGCACATTTACAAAATAAACTTCATCAAAGTCAACAACATAGATAGCAGACGTTCCAAAAGCAAACGTAAGCGCGTCGAAGAATGTTACAAACTCACCTACCAGGAGAAACTTCCCACCCTCCTGCCATAATCAAGCCATCGCCCTCGACTCGAAGGCATTTCTTTCATCGACTGTGACACATCTCACATTCGTTTCCCCCATTCCAATCCACTGGTTATTATGATCATGATCAAAAACCTCGTCCTCCTCACAATGCTCATTGACAAAGGGAGTGCAGCTGATGTCCTTTTTCTCCAAACTATCGAAACCATGAAGAAAACCAACCTCATAACCGCTGCCAATGTTGAATTAAAGGGATTTAATGGGGACACAGAAGTTTTCGTTGGTTGAATCAGCCTACCAGTCACCATAGTCCCTGTTACACTTCAAACCAGCTTTCATGTCATTGATAAGAAGTCAGAATACCTCGGTATCCTCGGGCGTGACTGGCTCTACGCCATGCGTGCCATACCTTTGACCTACCACTAGACCTTTCGTTTTACCACCCCCGAAGGTACTTGGAATTTAAAAGGCTCTTAACACCTCGCCCGTTCATACGAGCACCCGGAGATCGATCAGACCTGGAAACTCGTCAGCCGTCCGTAGCAATCACTATCTCTTTCCATCCCCATACCTTCGACAGATACTACTTCACCCATCGAGCCCACTGTTTATATCGAACTCGATGGTACTGGTCGAGGTACATTCATAGGAACTTTTCTAGATGAGGCAGATCGTCTCGAGCTTACAGATTTCCTTCAAAAAAATAAAGATGTCTTCGCATGGACATTCCAGGAGATACCCGGCATCGACCCCAGCCTGGCGTGCCATTGCCCTGGCCTCATTCCCTATTCTTTAGCAGTAAAACAGAATAAGTGTACCCTGGCACCATGACTTCGAGAAGCAGTGAACCTTGAAGTAGACAAGCTTATAGCAGCAGGTTTCTTCAGGGAAGTGAAGTACGCTGATTGGATATCAAATATTATGGCAGTTCCCAAGAAGAACGGCAAGATAAGAATCTGCGTTGACTTTACAGGCCTTAACAAGCACACACCAAAGGACAGTTTCCCCCTCCCAATCATATCAGTACTCCTCGACACCACCGTTGGACATGAGCACCTATCAATGATGGACGCTGCTTCGGTTTACAATCAGGTACCCCTCCTCCCTGAAGATCAACTTAAAACTTCCTTTATCACTGAACAAGGCCTTTACTATTTCAACGTTACGCCCTTCGACCTTAAAAATGTGTGAGCCACTTACCAACGTCTTGTCACGACCATGTTTAAACCTTTGATTTGCAAGTCGGTAGAAGTCTACATCGGCGACATGCTATGCAAAAGCCTTTAAAAACAGACCCACATACAAGGCCTAGCTGAAGTCTTCTCAATACTTCATGCATATAACATGAAACTCAGCCGAGACAAATGCCAATTTGGCATTTCGTCTGCTAAATTTTTGGGCCACCTTATCAGTAAACGAGGTATCGAGATTGACCCCACCCATATTCGAGCCCTCATCGATATGCCTTCACCCTGAACCAAAAAAGATGTCCAAAAAGTGGCTGGTAAAATAGCATCCCTCAACCGTTTTATTTCCAAATCCTCATACAGATGTGCTTGGCTCTTTTCCCTTTTACTCAACCAAGGCGTCCATAAAGCAAAAAAGAAGAACAACCCCGAGATCAACTGGACAGCCGAGTATGAACAGGCCTTCCTCGAACTCAAAACTTATCTTGGCCAACCACCCATTATTAGCACACCTATCGAAGGTGAAACACTTTCTTTATACTTCGCCGTTACAGACACCTCTATCAGTTTAGTGCTTATTCGACTCGACTCAAACATCGAGAAACCTATATATTTTATCAGGAAAACTCTAACACCCGCAGAAACTCGATATTCGAAACTTGAGCGTTTGCTCCTCACCCTTGTCTATTCAGCCCGTAAACTCAAACCATGCTTTCAAGCGCATCCAATCTGTGTTATAGCAAGTTACCCCCTTCGAGAAGTACTCAGTAAAAAAGAGAAATCCAGACGAGTGCAATAGTGGTCTGTATACCTTGGCGAACATGACATTATATTCAAGAAGCAAATATCCAAGAAAGGCCAAGCAGTTGCAGACTTTCTTGCTGACTTCCCGGTCGAAGATGTCGATTGGGAAGAATACGAAGATGACTTAACAGAAGACCAACCCAAAGTAACAGATCCCTGGAACCCTAACAATGGCTGGCATTTATTCACAGATGGATCCGCTGGACCTAATGGCTCAGGAATTGGTATTGTCTTGGTCATACGCACTAATGATCGAATAGAGAAAGTTGTCAAACTTACCTTCGAATGTTCCAATAACGAAGCTGAGTACAAAGCCTTGATCCACGTCTTCGACCTCATTCTCGACCTCAGGATTCCCAAACTTACTGCTTTCATAGATTCCTAACTTGTTCAGAGGCATTATACTGGCGAAAACCAAGTTAATGGTCGCATGGCTGATTATGCTCTTTTCGTTAGACACCGCATGGACTGTTTTCCCAAAAAATCTACTATCACTCATTACCCTCGAGGAGAAAACCGACATGCAGATGCCCTTGCCTATATTGTAGCCATGCTCGGACAGTCAGAATCTCGGACCCTTCATATCGAAGTACTCAAACGCCCAAGTATCGACCAGATGGAAGTCAATGCCATCAATACTGGGGGTGAGAGTCTCGATCCAGACGATTGGTGAACATCATTCCTCCATTACCTCAACAATGCCACCCTCCCAGATGATCCCAAAGCCAGATGATCGATGTTACAAAATTACTGCAGATATACTATCCACAAACATGAATTATATCACAAATCCCCAAATGACGTCCTCCTTTGATGCATATCCCAAGCCGAAGCCTCTACAATTTTAGCCGAACTTCATGAAGGAACCTGCGGTGCTCACACTGCTGGTCCGTCAATGGCCCTTCGAGACGCCTCTCAAGGATTATTCTGGGCAAATATAAAAAAATAAGCCGAAGAATATGCCAAACGCTGTAACAAATGCCAACGTCACGCTCATGACATTCATTACCCTTCACAAGACCTCCATTCCAACCAAGTCTCCTGGCCATTCAAAAGATGGGCTATCGATCTTATCGGTCCCTTCCCTAAGGCTTCGGGTAGCAGAGAAAACATCCCTGTTACAACCGATTATTTTACCAAATAGGTCGAAGCTGTACCTTTGTGCCAAACCAGAAAAGATGAAGTTATCAAATTTCTATGGGAAAACATCATCACACGCTTTGGCTACCCCCATATGATTCAATGCGACAATGGTCCCCAGTTGGTCGGCAGCAAAGTAAGAAACTTTCTCAAAAAACACAACATCATCCTCTCCTCCTCAATACCTTACTATCCCCAAGGCAACGGCCAAGTCGAATCAATAAACAAGTCATTGTCGACGGTCTCAAGAAAAGAGTTGACGCAAAGAAAGGTCGATGGGTTCAAGAGCTATAACATGTCCTTTGGGCCTATCGAACAGTACCAAGAAAATCTATAGGCTACACCCCTTTCTTTTTAGCATACGGTACTGAAGCTGTGCTCCCTACTCAATTCAAAGTACCTACATGAGATCCTAACCTCCCAGACGAAGACAATGAGTTTGAGCTCGCATGCAACATGTTATGGATCAACGAAACCAGAGACCGAGCCATCTCCAACCTTGGCCGCTACCACACATCACTTCAAAAATCCTATAACAAGAGAGTTTGACCACAAAGTTTCAACATCGGAGATCTAGTACTTCGACGCATCAACCAATCCTCAAAACCTTGAAATGTTGGCAAGCTAGCCGAATCCTGGGAAAGACCTTATGTCGTGTATAATAAAACTGACAAGGGTTCCTACTATCTGATGACAGAAGACGAAGAGCCTTTACCAATCCCGTGGAACACAATGCAGCTGGTCTCCTATAATAGGCCACGACCTCAACCTTGTACAACTGATGTAACATAGAATAATCAATAAACAGTTTTTCCACCCATACTTCGTCTCCTCTTTTCATTGAATTTCTTGGTTTAACTTAGGTATCATGTCAACCCTTCGACCCGACTGATACTTAGGAGCGACCTTGAGATTTTTTAAGCTTCCAATTTCGAGCAAACTCGAGGGGCAAGGATGGTCGAAAGACCGGACCCTCGGGAATGAATTGATGGCGAATAATTACGCTTCGATCAGGCTCCGAAACTGTTGAAGTCCAGTTAATTTCTTGGTTTACCCTGGGTATGATGTCCACCCTCGCCCCGACTGATACTTGGGGACGACCTTGAAATTTTCAAGTTTCCAACATTCGAGCAAACTCAAGGGACACGAATAGTCGAAAGCCTAGACCCTCGGGAATGCATTAGGGGCGAACACGTCTTGCTTCGCTGTGGCTTAGGCCTTCGAATTCCAGTAAATTTCTGGGTTTCCCCAAGGTTTCACGTCCCCTCGGCTCGACTGATACTCGGGGGCAACCTTGAAAATTTTTAAACCTCCAACATTCGAGCAGACTCGAGGGTACGAATGGTCAACCAACCGGACCCTCGAGAATGCGTTGGGGGTGACCACGTCTTACATCGCTGTGGCTTTGGCCTTTGATGTCCTGCAGATCTCCCAATTTCCAGAAAGGTATCACAATAACTGCGAAGCCCTTCAGGGTTTGACCACTCTACAGTCATTCGACAGAAATAGTACATGTGGATACTATTGAATAGGAATATCTACAATTCTACTAAGTGCAAAGAAGAGTCACAACATCATACATCAGGGAAACAGTTTCATTACAACTCAAGATAAGTCATCAAAAGTTTGGTACAGGCTAAACCAAGAGACTACACATCAACATTTTAACAATCCAAAACAAAACAAAGCCAGAACAAGACAATAAATTCAGTTCAGAACATCAGGCATCAATTCAAAAGTAGTTCAGACTCAAATTCAGAAGTTTAAGAGATTAGAAGCATCAGTACAGTACCATAGCCCATAAAAATACCAAGTTCAAAGACCAACTCCACAGAAAAGTAACTTAGTTTAAATATTGCAACTCCACATCAATAAGAAAAAGTAGGAACGAATACCTCATATCGGCGCAGCCGCATCCTCTTCTCCCATAGGCCCTACAGAGACTCCACCCTCAGCACCTTCAGTCGAAAGCTTCGACCCCGCACCATCGGCAACTACATCATCCATAGTTCCAGCGTTGGTCACTTTAATTATAGGAATCTCTACACCACCTCCAGTACCTCCATCTGCCCCATCAATAACATTTGCCTCTCCTTTCCTCATCTGCAAATCATCTCCAGCAACCAGTTCTAGGGAAATAGGGAAGGGTTCCAAAGTGTCAGGATTATATCCCTTATTCTCTATAAACTCCTTCAGCTTCACGAAGACCTTACATTCACCATCAAACTGCACCTGATAAATCACCTTCTTTTCTACTTTCTCCCTTTCTTTCGCAGCAAGTTTCGCCGTCCACACCCACTTCTGTTTAGACCGCTGATGCTCAAGCCTCTTATCAAAGGAGTATGTGATTGCCACCAAATCTCACTTCAAAACTTTGACCTCAGACAATAACAAAGCCTCAGTCCCTCGAGCAAGATCCTAACTTTCAATCGCCAGTCGCAGCTTCCCCTTTGCTGACCTCATTGCCTTGTTATAAGATTGAGCCCAAGCATCCGTATGCTAGAATATTCGAGCAGTCAGTACCCCTCAAAAATTAAAGAAATTAATAGACAGTTACCTGAAACATACTCCTCATCATTTCCTGCGAAGCCTCGTCTGGGTCGTCTTCGCAGAGTTCAACCATCGAAGTGTGCTTGGCTACCGCTTGCTCTTGTCATTCAGCCTCCGTCATCTCTTTATCCTCATCCGCTGCATCATCCTCCCCCAGCGCCCTACGCCTACCTTCAGAACTTTGGGAATAACCCGACCCTTCCCATTCTCAGCCTGTGTCGGTACCTGCCTCAGCCTCAGTTTCGAAGCATTGCTAGCCACTTTGGGCACTGGCGCTACTTGCTTCGACCCCCTCCTTGATTTTAGAACATACTGAATATTTCTTGGCAACTCATCCCCTCTCATTTCTTCTGGACCCTTTGAACCACCTTCACCTCTCTTCCTCTTCGATGGCTTCGGCGTAACGGGTACGTTTCAAAGCAGGGAATCTACCTTCTTCCTTATCTGCCTCTTAATACCAAGACCGTCAAAAACAGAATTTACCCAATCTTCACTAGCTCCGAGCAAAGCATCAATATAGTTCCTCGGATTGTTCCAAGTCAGATTCTTCAGACCTGCAGAACAAACAAAATATAATTACCACTTATTCAAGACATACATCACCAATAATCCTTCGACAGCAAACTTGCTCTGATTGTACACCCTATGATGCAACATATAAAAGTCATCCCCCTTAACATTCTCAAAGTTTCCCCGTACTATAACTAAGTCTTTATTCCACCCTCGACCCATTGAACAGAAATAAAAAACCCAGGGCTTCTCAGGGTTACATTGGATGTGGTAGGTAACTGTATTCTGGCTCACTTTCTTCGAGTAGAAGGCCATAACATCAAACCACTTAATTAAACCCCTCCCCTCACTGTTCTACTTTGCATTCGTCCCCTCTATGACCCTCATCATCTCGTAAAAATTTACATTCATTTGTACCGGAGCAACCTCCCAAAAATTCAACACCTCTTTTACCAGCCTTCGAAGGGGAAGTTCTATCCCCAGTCGAATCTGGCCTCTATATGCCATTATTCCATCTCTAGGGTTCGATTTGAAAGTTAATCTTGCTCCCGACATTCTTAACAACACCCTCACCTTCGACAGCTTCAGTTTGGCAGCGAATCGATCTAATTTAACCTTATCTCTTGTCGAAACGGCACCTTCAACCCTATCTGACTCAGTCGAATCACCACTTTCATCACCCTGCACCTCTTCTCCCTTTCCACCACTAGAGGGCCCTGCATTACCCTCACCTCACTCTCCCCACACTATCTTCTCCTCCTCACTATCCTCAGTTTCTACCATCCTACGACGTTTCATAGTCAGAACCTCACCAACCGGCAACACCATATACAAAAGGGTATCAGTTACAACATCTAACACTTCTAAGACGCTGCCCTCATCTATTAGGGCACGACCATAAATACTAGCTTCGAATGCTTCGATCTCTTCGTCTATCAACCTCTGTCTAGAAGCTTGACAGATATGCCTCTTACCCTACAGAAGAAGAGGTACACAATTAGATCGATATATTCGATAATTACGTGTCAATAACCCATATCCCATCTAACCCCCTCAAAAGATTTATACACATTCGAAACCTCGATCCTAAACCCAATGCCTTCCTCACAACCCCCAAATTCCCTGAATGGATCAGAACCTAGACTCGTGAATTCTCTTATCCTCAAAGATAACCTCCAAACTCCAAACCAGAATATTTTACATACAGATACAGAAGGGAAAATAACACAAAAATTAGCAAAAATCAAGTGACATACCTGTGCTGGAAGCACTATACTCGAAAAAGAAAGATCAATGCAACAACTTCAATAACTTCTCTCAAACACCAATGGCGTACGTTCTCTCCCTCTCACTCTCTCTGGTTTTTCTCAGTAAATAGTATAGTAATTACTTCTCTCACATTTATATATCTTCTCTGAAAACCAAAACCGCCTCGATTTTCAAACCACTATCATTACCACGACTCTACTACCCCGACTTTTTAGCTACAATGTGTTTTGATCGATTTACCCCTCATACCCCGCATGTGCGAGCTGCATGCTCACGTCAAATTACCTACAAAACTAAAGCCTCTCGAACCTTTTTCACCATCACTCAAAGCCAGCCAATCAAATCCTAACATCAAATCATAACTTTTCCGGGAAATGAGAACAACAATAATGATTACCTGTCCGGCACAATTCCCTAAACGCACGTACCGTCCTGATAAACCAGCTGTCCGTGCCACCAGCACGACCAGTCAAATCCACCAAAACCTTTGACACACTTCTCACATTCGAGTAATTGACTACACCACATCTCGAAGACTCTTCAACAGATAGCCTCAAATTAGTTTCTTAAATATATCGTCATTCGATCTACAACACATTCGTCAATTCAAAACCTCATGCCTTTATTATTTCAGCAGATTACCATTTCCTTCGATAATTTAAAATTTTATTTATACACGAGGCATAGCATTGCTTTGACAGATAACAAGTTTTGCTTCGACAATCCTGACTTACTCTTATACATAAACACCCAGTTTTCTTCGACAGATCACATTTATCCTTCGATAAATTACAATCATGCTTTTTGACAGTTAAAAAATTTGTGCCTACATATATTAAACCTCTTACAGATAAAACCTTTTATTTTCGACAGATTAGACCACCTACTTAGATAATTCAAGCCTGTTACTTCAAGAGATCAAAGTTATACTTTGAATATTCAAAATCCTACAGAAAACAACATTAAAAAAAAACTCGACAGATTATACCACCAGCACCCAATTTCATTAACCTCAGAATAAATGAAGTACAATTCCAATAGTTCTTTCAAATACCCCACATACAAATACCATATCAAAAACAGTTACCAAAACAGAAAGAGGACCCAAATTATCAGCGAGATGCTCCTCTTCAACCACAAGCACAACACCAGCGTCCTCATCGTCCACTATTTCTTTTGCGAAGGACTCCAACAGAGATAACCGATGACCCAGAAATGGACCCATCATCTGAAGAATCCCCCACCAGTATGCAAAAGATATTCCAGCAATGGGTGCCCCGGATTCCACTTCAAAGAGATTCGGCATTTTCACATCAATATCCAGATCGATACCAAACCTCCGCTGCAGCTCCAGCGTCCACTCCTGTATTCGCATGACTCTCACTGCCGCCTGGTTTTCTTGTGTGGGTACATTTGCAGCTATTCTGATCCGAACAAGTAAGCAGAAAGATAATGAAAGGTGAAGACAGATGAGAAATTCCCTTTACGAGCCCCCCCCCCTTTTTATGCATGAAGAACAATTTCAACTTTACCTCTTCCCTAGCCGTATTAATTGTGGTCTTCAATTCCCCACCTCAAAAACTCAACAGCTCAACCTCTTCAACTTCCTAGATATAACAATTTCATCTGCATGCACATGGAAACACCTTTTACGAGGACTTGCAGTCGAAACTCCAGCGTCGAACCATCAACTATTTTCGCACTTCGACCCCAAAATTATTTTTTTTGGGTAAAATTTTGATTTATTGCAATATGAGAAAAAAACTATACACGAGGAGGACTATGAGTCTAGCCTCAAGCGCAAAACCAGCCGCCTATTTCCATAATACAGCTATCCCCAATTTATCAAGGATTAGAGTAGCTCTAGTTTGTCTCGGTAGAGAAACCATAGTCTAGTATTCTCTGGTACCTAGCCTGCTTCCCATCTTTGCAAAGCTATCGGCGCTGTCGTTTGCTTTGCGGAAAATATAACATAGCCAAATGACCAAGTCAGCGCCGAGAGAGAGGATTTGCTGCCAAACTCCATTGTACTTTGGGGACATAAAACCCACATTGTTGTACCAATTAGCAATCATGAACGAGTTGACCTCGACTACCAAGGGGTACCAATTGTATTTCTGACATCGTTGTAAACCAATAAGGAGAGCATAGAGCTCTGCTGTGTTATTCGAGCGAGGGCCGAGGCCCACAAAATATGTGTATACTAGGTCGCCAGAATGATCACGTACCACTCCGCCGTAGCCGCACAAGCCAGTGCTTCCCCTCAATAAGCCATCGGTGTTGAGTTTATACATATTGAGCATGGGTTTATACCAACGTACAACTGTCACTTTCTGTCGAGTGATGGGTATCTTCGCTATGCGCAGTATGTGGAGAGAGAGGGCTACAGAGAAGTCGCAAGGGGTAGTTGTAGGGACTTATCCCTAGAGCTATGGACACTCGATCTCATCTATACCTCGTGCTCTAGAAGACTCGATCTTATCCAGTACTAGACTCACGCATAAACAAACACGTTAACAGTTACACATCGACCACGAACTCAAGCAGAACGTGGATCGTCCACAACATATGTAAACAGAACAAGTCAATACACACCTGTCTCCCACGAGCTAGCAGCTACACACTCAACTTCCCATGACTCCCACTTTTAGGAGAACGTGTTCAAGCACGATGTCAAGCTGAGAACAGGGTCTATAAAAGGGCAGAGCTCCTAAAGAAAAGGGGAGGTCAACAGAGAATTTAATACATACAATTATCTGATCTCTAGCTATTTTATCTTAGATTAATTCTTATCATCAGATTCTCTCACTTTCTCAAGCAATAATACTACTTTCACAAAATCCTCCACTCGAGGTCGTGGTTTTTGCCTATTCATAGGTTTTCCATGCTAAAACTCCTGTGTCAAGTGTTATCTTTTATTTAATTCTTGGCATAGTAGTTCTTGGTGTAAGGATCGATTTCAAGCTAGTTCAAGTTTTACGAAATCTGGTCCCTACATTTGGCGCCGTTTGTGGGAACGCACAATTTTTCCACGTACTTATGAGCCACGATTGATACTCATCAGTAAAGTAGTATTCAATTATGGTTCAAATACGTTAATCTTTGGGAGCTCAGCCTGAAAGTTCAAGGGAACCTGATCAGGTTGCCGAGCTTCGGACGAGCTTAATTGCCAAAGCCAAGAAACGGAGTCAGCTCGAGCGCTAGCTATTGGAAGATCGAGAACTCCGCGAGAAGGAATCATAATGAGAGCGTCAAGATCGAGTTCTGGAGACAAAGAAGCAAGAAGCTCAGATGTTAGCTTTTTAAATAGCTCTGAAAGTATTACAGAGCAGCCAACCACCACCAGCCCTGAGAGAGCGCAAAACAATACCAACAATCTCAAGGGTTTCCGTTCACGAGAGGTTAGGGGCACATGAGGTACATAGTACAGACATTTCTAGGATTCATTATAAGGATCCACAAGCACCGATAGTCTTAATTCATTTAGGACAGGAGGCGCAGATAGATATCAGCTGAGATCGCAGACCTTCCAAGCAGCCCGAGGAAGTCTTGCGACCTCCTTACCGTGCCCCGCTTCCTGAACATGTGAGCGAGGAAATAGGTGATCGCGTTCCCAGACTCATTCGTTAAACAATTTCGATAGTTCCAGCAGCTCCAGTAGTTCCTGCAGTTCCAATAGCTCCTATCCCCCAGTATTATATTTCTCAGGAACTCATGGACCAGCGTATTAGGGAGATCATCGAAACAATGACTTTAGACGCGATGGATGACCCGCACAAATTACAAGGTAGTCCAATTGCTAAAGAATTATTTGATATGAATGTCCCAACAGGTTTTCATACACCCAAGATTATCAAATACAAAGGAACCGATCCTGGCCAGCACGTTCAACAATTTCGTGATTCATTGGATTTGTATTCTAATCTGAATCACATCCTTTCCTGGCTCTTCGCTATCAGTCTTCAGGACGAACCTCTCTGTTGGTTCCATTCTTTATCGGAAGGATCGATTCATTCCTTTGAGCAGTAATAGAAATTTTTTATCAAGGCTTATGCCTCTAACAAAGACAAAGAAGAGAACTTATATTCTCTTATAAGTTTCTAACATGTACATGGGGAAAAGCTCGAGGAGTTCTCCAAGAAGTTTCTCGAACTGGCTCAGAAGGTCGATAATCTAGATCAGAAGACAGCCGTGTCCGCATTCACAAATGCTCTGCAGTTTAATTGAAAAGCTAAAGAGTATATCTTCCTAAAAAAGCCCATGACTCTCGAAGATATGATCGAGAAAGTCAACAATTATATTAATCTGGAGCGGATGATGCCCGAACCAAATAAACCTGTAAAGGCAGTCTACAACACCAAGGTTCCTTCTACAGATTTCAATAACAACCGCAGCTAGAGCGATCCAGGCGATCCTAAACGAGCAAAGACAGAACCAGAAAGAGACAACAATCAGAGGTCGCAGAAACCATCCAGAAAAATCATACCAAAGTTGAATGCCAAGCATTCTGTGATCTATCCTATCTCAAGAATGATAAATGTTTCCGTCCAGCTCGACATCTTGATCCAATAGTAAGTTGACCTTATTGCGAATATCACAAGATTAAGCACCACAACACCGACAATTGCAATGGTTTGAAGAAGCTCCTGGATATCATTTTTAAGGAAGGGAAGATGCTCAAATACATCATCGATCTTCCCAGCCATAAAGATGGGAGCTATCTGAAACAAGATAACGTGGCTCAAGCAACAGAACAGGCAGAGGAGAAGCATCAATATCATCTCTACTGCAGCAATATGATCGAGATCAATCAGGTTTCAAATTCCAACAGAGTCAAGTGAAGGAAGTTGGACGAGTGTTGTGACCTTGCCGTCCAAGACAAGGAAGCCAAGCTCCTCCCAGAGTCAAGCAGTCGTTGAAAGGGAATTTCCTTCGTGGACTGCGACACAGGACATGCAAAGTATCCTCATCATGACGCACTAGTAATTATACTCAAAATGAGGAACTTTGCAATACACACCATGATGGTAGACACAGGAAGTGGGGTTGAGATCCTTTTCTAGAGTACGATTGACCAGATGGGACTCTTAGATCAGGTTGTTCAAAGTGAAACAGATATCAGTAGATTTAATGGGTCCAAAGAAGAACGAGTTGGGAAGATCACTCTCCCGATCACAGCAGGGTCTACCACTATCGACGTTATTTTTTACGTCATCAATGCCAAATCAAGGTATTTGGGGATACTAGGACGCTGTTGGCTGCACAATATAGAGGCTATCCCGTCCATATTTCACCAAACACTCCGGTTCAAGTATAACAACGGTATTTATGAAATAAAAGGAAGTCAGAAACTCTCTCGAGCTTGCGAGAATACAGTCTCACCAGTTCTTGACCATTCAAAATAAATTGTTGCATAGCAATCACAGAAGGTTGATCACCTTGATGGTCAGTCTTCTCCAGCCGAGCCCGTGGAATACGTCCAGGTCGATGGAGTTAGCCGAGGTACTTTTATTGGTACAAAATTAATTCAAACAGAGAAAGAAGCTCTTATTTCTTTCCTCCAATCCAACAAAGATGTTTTCGCATGGAACTTCCAAGAAATACCAGGCGTAGACCCCTCAAAGTTTTGCCACATCTTAAACATCTGCGAAGGTGCCGCAGCAGTTAAACAGAAGCAACACAGGTTATCTCTAAGACTTAGAGACGAGTGAAAAAGGAGATCAACAAGCTTATCGAAGTCGGTTTCATTCGAGAAGCCAAGTACCCAGACTGGATTTCTAATATCGTTGCAGTTCCAAAGAAGAATGGGAACGTCCGGGTCTGCGTGGATTTTACAGATCTCAACAAACACATGCCAAAGGATAGCTTCCCTCTTCCGATCATTCATCAGATCCTCGACTCTACTGCAGGTCATGAACTCTTGTCCATGATGGACGCCGCTTGAGGGTACAATCAGATTCCACTCTTGGAAGCAGATCAAGAAAAGACTACGTTTATAACAGAAAGAGGTCTCTACTATTACAAGGTCATGCCATTCAGCCTTAAGAATTCTAGTGCCACTTACCAAAGGCTGGTTACAAGTATATTCAAAGAACACTTGGGAAAAATAGTCGAAGACTATATTGACGATATGCTTTACAAGATCCTAAAGAAAGAAGATCATATCTCTCACCTCTCTACAGTATTTAGTATATTACGATTCTACAGAATGAAGCTTAATCCCGAAAAATGCCAGTTCGGCGTTCACTCAGGCAAGTTCTTGGAACATCTTATCAGCAAAAAAGGAATAGAAGGAGATCCAGGTCAAATTCGAGCTCTTCTGAACATGCCTTCACCATCAACAAAGAAAGATGTACAAAAGCTCGCAGGAAAGATTGCAACAATCAACAGATTCGTATCTAAATCCTCGGACCGATGCAGATGGTTATTTATGCTACTTAGAGGTTCTACTCAGCGAGGCAAAGGTTCAAAGATTGAAGATATCAACTGGACACCAGAATGCAAAGTAGCTTTTCAGGAACTCAAAACTTACCTAGGGAGGGCTGCAATCATGAGTACTCCGATAGGCAATGAGGAACTAATTATCTACCTCGCAGTTACAGATACATTTCTCAGCCCAGTTCTCATTCGGCTCAAAGGAAAAATTGAGAAACCAATCTTCTTTATCAACAAGATACTTACTCCAGCGGAAACGAGGTACTCTAAAATTGAAAAAATACTTTTAACTCTCGTTTACACCGCACAAAAACTCAAACACTATTTTCAAGCACATCCTGTCAAATTCTTGACGAACTACCCACTTCGGGAAGTATTGTCTAAAAAAGAGAAATCCAGATGAGTACTGCAGTGGTCTGTCAGTTTGGGGGAGAACAAAATCAAATTCGAGCAGCGAATTTCTGAAAAGGGTCAAGCAGTCGCTAATTTTCTAGCAGACTTTCCAATTTCAGATCCTGACTGGGAAGAACATCATCCAAATCTTCCCGAAGATGCAGTTGATGAGATTCCACCCTCTAAATCTTTTGATGATCGAGCATCATGGATATCTCAAAAAGGGTGGAGGCTTCTCACCGATGGTTCAGCAGGACCCGCAGGGTCGGGAATTGGGATCGTTATCATTACACCTTCCAATGATAGAATCGAGAAATCCATCTGTCTCTACTTCGAAGCCTCGAACAATATTACAGAGTATGAGGCACTCATTCACGGTCTAGACATGGCTCTCGAACTCGGAATTATTGAAATCTTAGCCTACACAGGCTCTCTTCTAATCGTTCATCACTACTCAGAACATTACAAGAAAAATGACATCATGGTCGATTATGAAGCTCTTGTTGTAGAAAAACTAAACAAATTTCACAAAGCTACGCTCGAATACCTCCCTCGAGGAGAGAATCGCCACGCTGACTCCTTGGTTTACTTAGCCGGAGTATTGGGTACAGAATCACGATACCTTCAAATCAAGGTTATTTCTAGCCCCAATATTAATCGTACTGCAATATACGCGATTAACACTGGGGGCGATGAGATGGCAGAAGATGATTAGAGGAAACCTTTCGTTACTTATCTCGGTTAGGATAACTCATGTAACGGGCCACTACCAAATGATCCACAACAGCGCAGACATATCATCAAGAATTCAAAACGCTACATAGTCCATCCAAACGGCGATCTCTACAAATGCTCAGTCACTGGTCCATACTTAAGTGCCTCTCTGAGGAACTTATCGACAACATACTTCGAGATCTACATGAAGGAATCTGCGGATCCCATACCGCAGGACGAGCTCTTGCAAACAAAGCTATTACACATGGAGTATTCTGGCCAGGGATGCGAAAGCAAGTTGAAGAATACTCAAGGAAATGCGATGCATGTCAGCGTCATGGAAATTAAATTTGGCCCCTACCCTCAAACTCCATGCCAGTAAGGTGTACTGGTCGTTCAAGCGATGGGCACTCGATCTAGTTGGTAAATTCCCCAATACTCTGGGTAATAGGAAATTTTTCCTTGTTGCCACGGATTACTTCACTAAATGGGTCAAAGCAGTTCCTCTATGCAGAACTCAAGAAGAAGAGGTCATTTCTTTCATTTGGCAGTATATCATCATAAGATTTGGTTGTCCGCATTTGATCCGTATCGATAGCGGTCCTCAGTTCGTTGGTGCAAAGGTCGTAGCATTTCTCAACAAACACAACATAATCTATTATCCATCAAACCCATACTACCCCCAGGGAAACAGACAGGCGGAGATCACAAAGAAGATCATCGTGGATGGTCTCAAAAAGCGCCTTATGTTACAGAAGAAGGGAAACTGGATATGTGAATTACCTCACATTTTATGAACTTATCGAACTACGCCCCAGAAGTTAACACAGTACTCTCCTTTTCTGCTTGCCTATGGAACTGAAGCAGTCATCCCAACAAAGTACCACCATCCTGTGAGAGACCACGAGCTCACAGATGAAGAAAACGAGTTCGAATTGGCTTGGAACCTCAATTGGATCGATGAGACACGAGATCAAGCTATCGCAAATCTTGGTCGATATCATCAAACACTGTCAAATTCATACAACAAATGAGTTCACACTCGGGAGTTTACTATCAACGACTAGGTCCTTCGAGAAATCCTTGATAACAGAAAAGATCCACATGCTGGGAAACTAGCAGAGAACTGGGATGGTCATTTCATGGTCATAGGTCAAACTGGTCTGGGTTCATACTATCTCATAACGGAAGCTGGTGACAAAATTCCAAATCCATGGAATACAAGAAGATTGAAGTTATATCGACGCTAAACAGCTCCTCCGTCGCTCAACAACGTTCAATCCATATTGAGATTTCACCCCCAATGTATGTTCAAACTCTTTTCAATCAATGAAATCTCATTTTTATCACAAGAATCCCTGCTATACAGTTCTCCTTCATCTCCATCATCTCCAAGGGTAAAGGCACAGTTTATCCAAGCTCGATCCCTAAAGGTAAACAACATCCAACATTGGTAATGGCATAGATAATACTAGCCTAACTCCTGAGGATACTCATACATCTGAAAGCGGGGGCCATAACGAACCTCTTACCCTGAAGATAACAAGCCCAATGCACGAGTAAGGAAAAAACTTGCTCGCTACCGCTAAGATCCAATATCCAATATGGTATCAAGGCATAGATAATACTAGTCGAACCCCTGAGGACTCATAAACCTCCAGGGCAGGGGCCATAAAGAGCCTCAGCCTACGAGATCAGGCCTAAAGTACGAGTGAGACATTGCTCGCTGCGGATAAACCCTGCTCTCCAATATGGTATCAAGGTATAGATAATACTAGCCGAACCCCTGAGGAAACACAAATCCGAGGCGGAGGCCATAAAGAACCTCTTAGCCTACGGTGACCGCCTAAAGTATGAGCAAAGATAATACTAGCCCGCTACCGCTAAGCCTCCCTGAAGTCCAAGGGTTGAAGCACAGATAATACTTACTTCTACACCCACAGACTTCATCTAATTTAATGGGTCAAACCAGAGAATAACATCTACTGCAGGTATGGAAATAATATTTTCTCATATAAGCATTTCAAATTACAACGCTCCTCTCAAAGTCCTATATCAACACTGAAGCATCAACATCTGCTACATACAAAAGGTACTCGTTATCGGAGTTCAAGTCTATTTCTTTTTAACTCTGTTAGATTTTCTTTATGGGAGAGTAGTCGACCGTCCTCCCACAACAGGAGTAGGTCAGACTATACTCGAGCTTCCCCCTATTTCAGTCATGGATGCCATATATTCTGGAGCTCGTTCAGCAATAATTTCTCTCCCTCGATCTATTTGCTCAGCCGTCGTGGTCCCAATACCACGATCCATAACCCCAATTGGATCTATGCTCGAGATATCGAGTTTACATACACAAGTCCTTCCAGAGAAACAATCTTGCATCAAATCTCTCTCATCCTGTAGGAATTGTATTTCCTCGACAAAAAAATGCAACCAATGCGCTAAATTGCCGTTGATACAAAGCTTCACCATCACATTTTTCTTATTCGTGAACTACTAGTTCCTTAAAGGCCTGGTGAGTAACAGCAGCGCGTTTGTTATCCTTCAAACGATGAGCTTTCGATTCAGCCAGTTCAACTGTTAATTGATCAATACGTTCACTCATCTGTCTTGTAATATCTATCGACTTCTGCCGAGAGTTTGTGAGATCAATACCCATATTCTCTACTAACTCTTCTTTTCGATGAAAAAATTCTTTCATCTCTCGACTCCCCTAACCAGAAGCAATTTTACCATCCCTTTTATCCAATTCAAATTTAAGATCTTTATGATACTTCATTTCATGTACACGTAATTTCCGCTCCGATTCGGAAATTCGCGCACATAGTTGATTAATTCTTTCATTCGTCTCCTTCTCACGTTGCACAGCCCTCCTCACGTTTTCGTGAGCGTGGGCCAAATCGTCTACCAAATTTTTGTTTTTGGCTTGAATCTCTGCTAAATCAGCCCTGCTCTGAGCCTCTCTCCCTTTTAAACGACGTAAATCGGCCTTCAAGCGATCTAACCTGGCAATCAAACTATCACGTATTTGTGCAGAGTTACGTAATTCTCGATCTTTTCCCACAATACTACTGCTCAATTTTTTAAAATTGGCCTCAGACACAGCCAAGTTAGTTCGCGCAATATCCAGGTTGATCTCTCTCTTCAACAACTGCTCGTTCAGAGTACGAATATTACATTTCATATCAGATAGCTCCTCATTTAACACTCTAATACGGTATTCAGCTAACTCGGCCTCGTGCCGAGAACCTGACGTAGCCTTTTCCTTCAACTCGACAAGTTTAATGGTAAGTTTGTTCAAAGCCGAATCCCTGCTCAAAATTGTTGTAGTCTTATCCTCGACTTGTCTCTTAGCTTCTTCAAGCTTCAAAGAAAGCTTCACATTATCATCCAATCGATCTTCATACTGGGAAATCAAAGCCTCATATTCTTCTGCATACTCAGCATTATACAAAAGAGTTTGCTCTTCTTTCTCTCTACCAACATCTAGCTCCTTCTGCATAACAGTTAGCAGGGACTCACAACATCAGTACCTGATGGAGAAACAGATCGGCAGAAGCATACTGACAAACTTGCAGTACAGACACCTGCAAGCTCGAGACAGCAAATTCCTCCTTGGCCTACCGACCATAACAAGTTTTGGTCGCAAGACAGAGTGTACATACACAAACTTCCTGAACTAGAATAAACATACAAGGTACATATCCTTTCTTCTATTAAATTCTTTTTCATCTAGTTATTAATTTATCTGAATTATCTAACCTGCAATTCAGCAGAGGATTTTTTCTCCATTTCAAGCAGGCCTTCTAAGTCCACAACTCTGAGGTGCGAGCTTTCTATATCCTACAATACGGAGTTTCGTAAGCAAAATGTTGTTGGCATCAAACAGCAATAAAATATTTCAAAGCTCGAGCTCATGTTTCACAACCAATGTTACATTACACGATCATCCTACCTGATTAATAGTTTCCTGATTATCGATAGCAGTCTTTTTAGCCACATTCATACCAACCTCCATTTCCCCAACCTCCTTTTCATCCATAATTTCCTTTTCCTCATAATTCCCTTCGCTGAATGTCGTAATCTCTGCCTTTGTATACCTTAGCTGGTAGAGCTTCCCTGCAAGGTTGTTCCGAGAAGTTGTAGACACGGTAACCAATCGCTCCGATTTGGCTAACATCCTTCAGCTTTAGGGCAGCAGCTTCCCTTTCTTTCTCCAGCTCCAACTGGAAAGTTTCCCTTTCTCGAGTCAGGTTCTCTTTCAACTGGTTTTTCTCCCCCTCGAGCTTGGAGATCCTCCTTTCCAGCTCAATCGACCTATCCAGGAAACCAAGCTGAACCTCCCTCAGAGTACGAGCAAACTGCAAAAAGAAATAAGTCAGCTCGAGCAACAAAACAGCTCGATAAATCAACTATTTACTAACCTTCATAAACTCATCATCCATAATAGCAACCATCTTCTCTCGAGCTTTAGCTCGACATTGTTCCTCCAAGAGACCGACTTCAACCTCAAAACGCAGCCTCAAGTCCGCCCCCTCAGCGATCTTATCGCTTTCCTCTAGCACCACCTGCGACTTTGTGGGAGAAGTTACCTTCCTCCTCTTTCTGCTATCGTTCACACTATCCGACGTAACAGAACGAGAAGTAACCCCCCTTTTTATAGCCTTCCTCTTCGCCAGGTTCCGTACAACAGTGTTAGAGACAGTGGTCATATCCACTGGCCCATCTAGAATTTTATTGAGCCGTGCGAGCTTCAAAGGTGTATTAAGTTCAGAAGTTGAAAATTTCTCTTCCATTGAGCCTAAAGTTTTCGCAGCCATTCTAATCTTTGCTTGAGATCTCCTGACCTTGTCGTCCTTACTAGCTACCCTTTTGAACCTACTTATCTCTAACTCTTTGAGAGCAGCTTCGAGCTCAGTGCCTTCCCTGGTAACGGTGTCTATAAAAGATTCCTTCCTCGAAACTTTACAATTAATTCCTGCATAAAAAATTGGCAGCGTAAGATACAAATCAACTATAGAAATATAGTTCAACATACAAATGATAGTTCAATTTTCAGTGGTATACTTACCCTTTGCTATAGTTCTATTATTAAGTTTCAGGGATTCCTCATCAGAGCGCTGAAGACATTCACCTGACACCCATAAAAGGTTGTCGTTCCATACTCGCCCTGCTGAAGACAGGTTGAAGAAGCATGGTCTTGAAGAACTAGAAGAAATATATGCACCATCAGTTGCTGTGACATATTTCACAGCATAATACTCTAGAAAATCCTTGGCAGTAATCCTCCTCTCGCTACCAGATGCAGGCCATCTCTCATTAAGGGTTTCGCATACAAGGATAACTTCCCAAAAATTGCAATTCAATTGCGTCGGGCAAGCCCCAATCTTATTCATAACACTCTTAGCCAAATTGCCCAAAGGCAGCGTCATCCCATAGTCGAACTGGGCTAAATAGCAACAAAACCCATCAGTTCGACTATCCTTCACCACGCCTTGAACGTACTCTAAGGATACTTCGTCCCCCAAACGCCTGCACTTCTTTTCTTTAGCCAAATCAAGCAGCAAATACAGGTAATCCCCTCCTTGACTGACATTGCAAGTCCTAAAGAAATTTCCCCTATATCCGAAGGTGTACCCCCAAATCCCATCTATACTACTTTTGGCCTTACAGAGCTACCTAAACCAACTAGAACCTGTTGAGTACTCAACTCGATAGCCCTTCAGACAAGGCCATTCTACCAATTTGGCTACAGTATCCTCCTCATCCCCAACTCCAATGACGGGAGATAAGTGCCCTACGAGATCTACTTCATCAGCCTTTGCACAACCAAAAGTCGAAACCATACTTATCTACAGTAAAGGGTCTACTTTACAAAACGCTGATCCCACAAAACCTACAGAGGGTCGAGGTAAATATATCAATTTTTATCTCGCACTACTAGATCACTTATACAATCACTAAACTGTCACCAAAACGATTGGTATCGCCCCACAATCATTATTCTCATTAATATTTTTATTTCATTTTTGTGTTTGGGTAGGGATTACATATTTATCCCGACACAATAGAGAATTTTATACAAAAACTTTTATAAACCCAAATGCAGACTTACCTTCAACACCCAAGTGAGAGTCTGCCGCGTTGGTCCGTACCAGTTTGCCCAATTTCTGTAACTTTTGCAAAACCTCCTCGATCTCAGCCTCCTCTCGCAGTTTGCAATTGAGACTCCTGGTCACTTCCTTCCTCTTATCCTTTCCTCCTTCAGTGGTAATGGAATCATCAGTTAAGATCTCTCTCTCTCTCTCTCTAACCCTTCTCCTCTTTTTTTGGTTTTCTGTATTCGGAGGGGGGGGAGAGGGGATACTTATGCACCTTTCCCCAAACCGCTGGAGGTTTGGAGTTTTCTAGTAAGCAGTCCTTGATTCCTGAAACGAGCCGTCTGTTCGTCTGAACCTGTCAGAGGTGTCATACCGCTTCGGTGAAAATACCTTCCCATCATTACACCAAATATTATACTTTAGCGTATCTCTCAGCCTATTTGTCCCACTCTTTTCACAATACCCCAAACTTATTATTCTGAATTTTCTACTTTAAAATTTCACGTACATTTGTTTGCCCTACTTATACACCTTGACTTTAACGTCAATATTAGTTAGCAACACAAATTCAAAAATTCAGTTTCAACAACAATTTTAGTCATAGCCTATTTTCGTGAACAGATTTCTCTTCAAGTAAATTCGAGCAATTACATTTCAAAAATTCAAAAATACAACATTCAATCACTCCAATCCCCAAGATACTTGCATTTGAAGCAACCGGTGTGCCCAATAACACCATAAGTCTTCAACAGCCCTGAGGCGATATCCCTATCCTCATTGATGATTTCCTCTCTGGCCATCATCAGGACAAACTTTTTACGATCTTCAACAGATCGCCAACAGGTACGCATGGACTCAGACTAGTACACGCGGTTCATTTCCTCGCCCCTTTCTACATCAGTCTTACCCTCGTAGTTTGCTCGGGTATCGAACAGAACCGCATCATAACCTTGCTGCCCGAAAACAGCTTTCCTTATTTCATCAATCTTGAATGCTAAATGCAAGTCATTCAACACACGCGCTTCAACAACCCTCTAAGAACGAGTTTTCACCATTTTTTTTTATGAATAACTTTCTTAAAAACAAGTCATACTTTTATACTGTTCAGTTAACAGGACTAATTTTTCGATTGACTATACGCAACGTATTTAAGTTTCTATAACCAACTCTTCCCGGGTTCGAGCTACTTACTATTATTTTTTCATGCTTAATCGATCTCTCTAAAGTTTATATTTCAAGCTTTATATTTACATCTGTTAAGCTCGATTCATTTACGAGGTAGGATAAGGTATGTTATGCCGCCAACTATTCACTCCCATATTATGTACAACTCGATAACATGTCACTTATTTCTGCCTTTTGCTAGTAAGAAACAAATAAAATATTCTTTTATTATGCTCAATTTTTATCTAACAAGTTGGTTACAGGACTACTCCTACAGCGTTGCTTTACAATTACAGAATCAAGCTTTTCGAAGCTCGATATTACAAATACTTTCTCAAATGCTAGGACAAGTCTCTAGTTCTTGTCTCGTTGCTAAGATAACGCGGATCTTCTAGAGACACCTCAGCCACAGCTCAAAAATTGCAAGACTGCAAAAGGTCAAAAATGTTTTTCCCCTTCATTTCCCTGCAGGAAGAATTTAAAGAAAAGCGATGGCACCGAAAGAAGCAATCCATCTTCCACCTCCACCACCGCCGTCTCTTCCTCCTTATCCCCACTAACCCAGAGTTTGTGGAAATTGAAGAGGACTCCTACCTTAAAAATTGGAATATCAATAGAGACCAGGGATTTTGCATCGCATACACCCCGACCGCTAAATCGGACGCTACATAATACCCAGAAATATTTCAAACAACACTCCTTCAACAAAATAATAAAGGAAGTCTCCCTACTCTGATAACCACAAAACCATATCCGGAATCCCTCCATGATGAAAGAAAACCAGGTATGATACACTTGATTTCTCATCTTTACCATGATTTTGCAAAGGTACGCTTCCAAAAAACTCATATATTTTTTTCTTACCCTACAAAACAGACATGTTTATTTTTCTCTGCAGCGAAGATGTGTTGCAGGTTATTCGGCTATCAACTCTGACCACTATTTATAGCAATACCGCATTTAATACAAGTTGCTTCCCCAAGCAGTCATCCACTCGGGAAAACTAACAGTCTGCCCATAATAGTCACGCGTCATAATGACAACATACTCTTCAATACAACATTCCATTTTTCAAGCATCGCTTACATCATCACAAGGTCTGAGTTTTAGGGTTTTTCTCAACTAAAGCCACACATGACTTCAGTTGCGAGGGTGCGATTATAGGGACTTATCCCTCGAGCTATGGACACTCAATTTCATCTATACCTCAAGCTCTAGAAGACTTGATCTTATCCAGTACCAGACTCACGCATAAACAAACGCGTTAACAGTTACACATCGACCACGAACTCAAGCAGAATGTAGATCGTCCACAACATATGTAAACAGAACAAGCCAACATACACCTGTCTCCCACGAGCTAGCAGTTACACACTCAACTGCCCAGGACTCCCACTTTTAGGAGAACGTGTTCGAGCACGATGTCAAGCTAAGAACAGGGTCTATAAAAGGGCAGAGCTCCTAAGGAAAATGGGAGGTCAACAGAGAATTCGATACATACAATTATCTGATCTCTAGCTATTTTATCTTAGATTAATTCTTGTAATCAGATTCTCTCACTTTCTCAAGCAATAATACTACTTTCATAAAATTCTCCACTCGAGGTCATGATTTTTACCTATTCACAGGTTTTCCACGCTAAAACCCATGTGTCAAGTGTTATCTTTTATTTAATTCTTGGAATAGTAGTTCTTGGTGTAAGGATCAATTTCAAGCTAGTTCGAGCTTTACGAAATCTGATCCCTTCAGTAGTGAACTTAAGTTTCCGAATCACCTGTTGAACCCACTTAAAAACTTTGAGGATAATGCCCTTGTAAACATAGCGACGCTGTCAAACCGGGCAGCGCACCGAGTTCTCCAGATTTCCCAGCCAATCAAAGAGGGCAGCAGCCCTGTTATCGCTCCAACTTGCGAGTGCTTGTTCGCGTTCTTGAACCATTCCCCTTGCAGCGCCCAAAAGGATTGGTTTGGCAGGAAAGATATACCATACATTGAGCTGAAAAAATTCTAGATTGTTCGAGCTGTCTCGCTGTGTACAAGTAGGTGATCAGTGGTTTCGATGTTACCCATATTGTAGCATATACACTTTGAAGGGAAGCATATAATTGTTTGTAAGAGGCTGTCAAATGTGATGATGCCTTGCCAAAGTTTTCAGCTGAACACTTGCACCTTCTTCGGGAGAACCGCGTGCCAAATCCAGTTTGCTAAAAGGTCCACGCTGATTTAGTGGTAAAATTGCCGTCAATAGACTCAGCCCATATTTGGTTATCCACCCCCTCCCAAAGTGTATACTTGTGTGTTAGCGAGGCTTTCAAGCGGACCGGTTGCTCAGCCTCTAACCTCTCCCAGTGCCAGACGCCATGCGCATCTAAAACCTCACTGACTGTAATCTATTGTTGTACTTGTATGGTTGTTTTTTTTCATAGCACCCCATCGCTAGTCCAATTTGCAAACCAAAAACTGATATCTCCTTTGCCCAAGACCCAGGTTGTGTTTGCCTTGATAGTGTCTATGAGACCATAGATGCCTTTCCAGAGTTGGGATGCGGCAGCGCCTCTGAGAAATACACCATTGCGGAGGTACTTGTTCTTGAAAAAATCGCTCCACATGGACTGTTTGTAAAGTATGTACTAATATTTTTTGAAAAGAAAGCTATCCCTGATGTCCCTGAGATTACGGGTACCAAGCTTGGGTTTGCAAATCGTGTCCTAAGCCACCCATTTCTGTTTTGGATGGCCGTCATAGCTTCCCCAGATGAAATTGGCAAAAAGCGTATCCAACCGCTTTATGATAGCTTGCGGTACTTGCGAGCTAGAGAATAAGTGAATAGGCATGGAGTTCAACACGTGGTTGATGAGGATTAATTTTCCACCAGCCGACAAGAGCTTTCCCTTCCAACCTTCGATTTTCATTTGAACACGACGGATTAGGCTATCAAAATGGGCTATCTGCATTCTCCCGTAACATATTTGAGCCCCGAGATATAGGAGGGGAAAAGTCCCCATTTTAATGCCACAATGCGTCTAGATGATCATTTTTTGAGTAGTTGGAGTTGAGTGATGGAGAAAGATCCCACTTTTTGATTTGTTAATAAGCTGCCCTGAATATGTCTCGGATTGCCGAAAAAAGTCCATAAGACCAGTGATCGAGGTTTTGCTCCCATTCAGGAACACAATGAAATCGTCCATGTATAGTAGATGCGTTATGTGCATATATCCTCTGGGTACCTTGAAAAAGCCTATCTTGTCATCCGTAAACCATTTTGTTACGCCTCTGGAGAGCACCTCTTCTGCCAGAATAAACATGAGCGGAAAGAGCGGGTCACCCTATCGTAAACCCCTGGATGGCTTAAAATAACCTTTAAATACCCCTTGTAAGACCACTGAGAACCACGGATTTTCCACACATTGGGTGATAAGCGCCACCCATCGCTCGCTGAAACCAAACCGAAGCAGGACCGATCGCAAGAATTTCCAATCCAACTTGTCGTATGCTTTGGACATATCTATCTTTATCATAACATTGCTTCCTCCGGTTTTGCGCCCAAGAGCTCCCACCATTTCCTAGGCCAACGTGATTGTCTCGCTGATGTCCTTGTCCGACGCATATGTGCCTTGATTACCTAAGATAAGCTTAGGCAAGATAGAACTGAGTCGTGATGCTATGATTTTCGTAATAATTTTATACACCACCGAACATAAACTGATGGGTCTGTAATCATTTAATCCAACCGGTTTCTCAACTTTGGGGATCTGCATGATAAACGATGTCTTGTACCTTTGCGGTAGCGGTGAACCATTGAAGAATTCCTTGACTGCCCTAAGAGGTCTACTTTAATTGTTTTCCACACTATTAAGAAGAAACACGACGTGAAACCATCACAACCGGTGCGCTATCAGTCAGAATTGATTGCAAACTTGCCCGTACCTCTTCCAAGGTTGGTGGAGCTAGAAGCATCAAGTTGTCGAACTCTGTAACCAACTTGGGAATACAGTCTAATAGCTCCATATTAACAACCACCCTATCCACAGTCAGCAGTGCCGAGCAGTGGGAAATTGCCACCTCATGGATATCTCTCATATCCTGTGTTATAGATCCATCCGGCATGTTGAAAGTTGATAAAGCGGAAAATTTCTTGTTGGTCTGGGGGATCTTGTGAAAGAACGACGTATTGTTGTCCCCTGCCTCCAACCACCGAATCTGAGATTTCTCCCTCCAAAGCACCTCTTCCATATGTAGCATGTCAGCATGTGATGCATAAACTACCGCCAGCTCTTGGCCTATGGTATCATCCCAACCATCCTGTAACCGGAAATCCAGTTCTATTATTTTGTCTTATAGGCGAACAATGTTCTGATCAATTTTCCTAAAGGTTTCCACATGTTCGACCCCAATTCCTTGCACCAAGTTTAATCCAATAACAGAGTCTATAACCTTTGACCATATCATTATACTTTGATACTAATTTTTCCAGCAGTATTCATTGCCACTCGTTAAACATTTGATGACTTAAAATTTACCATCATACCGATAAATATATTCATTCCCAATGCCTACCAATTACAAAAACTTACGTATGCAGCACAATATCATTCTCATTCCATTCTCCAACTTACAAGAATCAAAATAGCAAAATTTCAAACAAAATACATTCATACAAACAACTCAAACAAAAACCTCTACATAAAACCTTACAATACAAAGAGACCAATCATCACCACCTCAAACAGCAGCCCTACTTCCAGAAGTCCCGACTCCACTCACCGCGTTTTGCTCCTCTATCTCCCCTTTTGCACAAATGAGGCATTCAGCCAAAGCCTACATAAAGAGATAACATTTCTCTGCAGTAGTAAAGTCGTACATCAGTTGGTCCCAAAGATAGGCATAAGACTCTCCATTTATGATCTCTCCAGCCTCTACCTCTACCTTTACCAGTTCAGGCATGTCCTAGTCCAGATCATGATGCCCGAAGAACTTTATATGCAGTTCACCAGTCTTTCGCCCTACGCGACGATCCCAAGCGAACCCCATCCTCTTCTGATATCACGTGTTGGGCGTGGTATCCATAAAGATTTCAAAAATTTGTAGAAGAAAGAAAGAAGAATGAAAATGAAAAAGATTACACAGTGTCCCTACTCAATAACCCATACTTATAGCCTCATTTCATTTATTACCCTATAACTACCAACATCTCTTTATTACCCTCTTTAATTACCTACCCGAAAACCAATAGTCAAACTGCTCAAATTTGAAGGCCAAACAGCTTTCTCAGCAAATGCCTCTCCACCTGGCTTCGAAACCCTCGCTGAGAGGGGGTGAATGTAGTAGCCTACTCGCATCCTTTTACCCTAGACAGACACTTGAAGGCTACTTTGGAAGCCTACTCGAACATATCAAATTTAATACAAATCAACATACAAACCTCCCCAAGATCACCCGAGGACGTTGCTTCGACTCCGAACAAGCCTCGAGGACGGACTCCACACATCACAGCATAAACACTTCGACCATATTTGTACATGGTCAAGGTATGACAGGACACACAGTCATCTCACCAGATAAGACGGCGCAGTGGTTGGTCCTTGCAGCTATAGTGACAAGCCCAGCCACTACCACAATGTCAAAGAATAGGGGCAGACTCAACAACTGTCGCTATGACAGTTCTGACTATTCCGGCACCCATACTTTCTCTGGGATATCCGGACAGTACCCTTCTAACCTAACCAAACCTTGGTGACTTAGCCCTTCCTATGATTCAATAAATATGAGGGATGGGGAACCAAAGAGGGGTCAGAAAAATTCTGCCTAGACCCTTTGCAGTTAACCTTCGAACACCTTGTAAAACCCAGTACTCGAACCTTCGATTACTCGTCTGTAATAAGAACACTCTTTAAAATCCTCATCAGAGGTTGTAGAGCATCACATTCGGGCCTCTACACAAGTATTTTGTCTACAGATTGTTCATACTTTAAATTATTTACTTGTATTCCTTTATTGAAGATTAACCCCGTATTATAAGAGCAGACTTCCCCTCCGAATGAAGTTAGGCCCCTACAGTAATCAAATCTTCTGGAATAGTATGAAGCCACCTAAGAGGCCCTTTCTTGACGCTCATGTTAAAAATACGGCACAACATATGACCAAATTTGGAGTATAGGCCGACAGCTATTTTAAAGTGGCGGACGTGAGTGAGTGGGTCGGTAAAGCCTGCATATTGATGAAACTTCGGCATGTGGAAGTTATCTAAAATTAGCATAACTTCGAGATGAGGGGAAATTGGGTTGGTCTCAATCCTATTTAGAATGGATCTTCAACTAGGATTGTCTTAATCTATAGCTTGAATCTTATTGTTCAAGTCATCTAAGGTAATGAATTATTGGAGAGCATTTAGTTTAACTGCAGCTTGTAGATCAAAATCTTTTTGTCCTTATGGGCCCAACCATTCTCTAACTGGTCATCTTCGAGGTGGCGGTGGGGTCGGATGATGTCTTCGTCGACTAACTTGAGTTGTCGATGCTGACAATGTAAGGTCAAAATGTCGAGATGCTCTATCTGAGTTCCTTGAGCGAGATCTGGAAGTTTGATTTTGTTCTTCCCTCTGAGAAGCTCATGACCGATGATCACTTTGGGCTCGAGGAGGTGATCCTTATCAGCCAGTGATTCGATCTTGTTGCCTTCGTAGACTTTCCATTTCTTTTTGATAAGTTCGGCTCTATTTTCCAGAGTCTTCCTCATCTCGCCTTTCCCAACTTGGAGGGCTTGAGCGTGAATTCTCTGATCCTCTAGTCACTAGTTCCTGTCAGATTCCATCTACTTCTGAAGCTCGACAATAGCATTGCGTAGATTGACAGTTTTTGGTCAGATAGTAATTGGAACGTCTTCATTATGCCTCTGGGTGTTGGAGGCACTTTTCAGGTTCATGTTGGTCATGGAATTGATTGTACAAAACAATTTTTGGTAAAGAAACTGTAGATTTTTCCACAGACGGCACCAATTGTAATGACGTGTTTTACGAAAGGGAAACTTTGCCAATATTTCAGTAATGAAGTTGCATTTCTAAGCTAGAACATAATAAATTTTACGCGGAAACTTGGTAAAACTTAAGAAAAACTACGACCTTAAGGAGGTTTTGGAGGTGAAATTTAATATGTGCTAGTTATTACAATTCCTGGATGATATAATAGATGTAAATTGTGAAAAATAATAGAGTTTGGGTTCCCTTTTATCATATACCCTGCCTATATATATAATAAATACGGGCAGTTACAAATAATTGGTCTTTTATTTTAATGGGTACTGGGAGAACTTCACGGATCTCTTGCAATGGCTCTATTTGACCAAGTGTAATGGCTATTGTAGAGGATTGAAATCTGTAGGTGCGCATTTGACATCTTCTTGAATGCTCACATACCTTTGACATGGCTGTACTAGCTTCTCCTTGTCGTATCTGAGGAATATGCTACTACAGTTTCTTTAATCACTTTGAGCATTTTCTCTGCCTTCTCTCATCGACATGGTAAGGACTCGCTTGCAAAGGCGTCAATATACAGCAGAAGGGAGTCTCTCTATCAAGATTACTGACTTAAGGGAAAGGTAATTTGGGAGGCTACCCTTGAATGCTTACATTCCCAAGCTCATGAAGGGGAATCTGGCGGGTATGCCCATTGCTGAACAGCTGGTAGAGTTCGACCGGCTCTTCTGGTGTAACACCTTCCATAATGAGATTGTGGAGGTCGTACACTATGATTGACGCTTCGAATGATCGCTGAAGATGCCATTCGAGTCGAGGATGTCAAAGCTACTGTAGATGGTAGGGGTGTGACCTAAACGCTGGGGTTTATTGGTAGTTTCATATAGGTGTCTTTGTTTAGTGTTTGGTATTTTTCCCCCGTTGTTGATGTATGTAATATGATGGCCTTCAGGCTTTGTGGAATGAAAGAAATGTTTTGGCTATATTGTATTGGCAGATTTGTTCTAGAATTAATGATCGATAAATCTAGAGTTTATGAATGACCTTCACCTCGACCAATCGGGCGAGAGATATGTCATGTGGACTATGTATAGAGAAATAATATGAAAGAGTACTTTTTTGCCTAAGATCGAATATCTATAGGTACACTCACGCAGGTTTTGTAAGCCAGTTCTACCTTGCAGTCCTTTTGTGTGCGAGGGTAGTATTCTCGAACTCGATCTTTAGGGGAAATGTTAGGGTTAGAATGTGTGATTGATGCTAGGGATGTAGGCTGTCATCATTTTATAATGATCTACTATAGGTCGACTATTTAAAATTGTGACAGTGTAGTATGCAAGTAGGCATAAGATGTGGTAAACAAGTGGTTGTGTTTGAAAACCTAAATATGTCTTAGGCTAAAGGTTATGGGGAGAATGTTAGTAATGGGAGTTTTAATCCATGTTTTGATGGGCTCGCCTTCAAAGACTTGTTAGGGTACTATAATAATTGTTTGGTATTGGAATTAGGGAAGGGAGATTTGATGAAGGGGGGCCTTGTAAAGATGTTAAAAGGTGAAGTGGCTAGGTTTGTAGATGTAGGGAAACATAAAGGATATAAGAGGATAGAAATATCGAAGAGGGACAAATGAAGATGGGAAAAATGTTGAGGGTGAGTATTTTGAATTTAATAACTGAAGAGAAAGAGAGAGTGTAAGAGAGCTAGTAGTGGGGCATTGGTAACCGCCCACATTTTCCATGATGGCCTTTTAACTTTCCACCCCATGGTTGTGTCAAAGAATACAAAGCACTCTCTTTACTCAACATCTATGTAAACCTACAGCGAGTACTATATTGCTACTGTCAAGCGAGGAATAGGTTCAATCAACCCGGACGTCGCTGGAAAAGCTTTCCTTACGGTAAGTTTTTCTCTTTTAATATGCTTCTAATATGAGTTCCTTTTCTTTTTTGCCATTAATGGCATCCTTTGGATTTTGTTTGTACAATTTGAACATTAATTGCTACTCAGTCATTACTGGCAGATCCTAGAAATGAAGCAAACACCTGGTAAAACTTATAAGTTGACAGGGTTTGGAAAGGAATGTGGTATGAACCTTTGATTCCCAAGTGACTGGATTTTTATGTGATAAGTGGTATCGAGCTAGTATTCTGTTGAGGACGTTGGGATGAACGATTAAACCATTGTTTTTGACATGGAAACATCGTGTGAAATGCTGTAGCTGAGTGGCATGGGTGTGATGATCTTTAAATGTAAATAGAAGACCGGCCTTAGATATCTTGTTGTTAGGACTGACCTGACCGACCCTTCATTTTATTTTCTATGTATATGTGTATCCGAATGCCTGTTAATAGGTTGTTAGATATTGACAAGAAAGACTTAGACATGAGTGGGTTTACGCCATCTGGTCGATGTGACCCATTTGATAGCGATAAAGATATGTCGAAGGATGATATTACTGGCATTGCCTCTACCGCAAGAGCATTCGGGGAGGGTAGTTTACAACCACCGATATCTCACGAAGGCGAGGTAGATGATAGTGAAGGTTCGAGAACCGGTGTTTGCTTTAACTATTCGTGTATATAAACATGGTAGGTTTGTGCGGTATGTATTTCGATGTTGTAGTTATCTAACAAGTTGTTATGTTTGTTTATGGAGTACCACGACCACTGGATATACCTTTGGAGCCGAGTTATCTTAATACCATGTTGCAAGAAGATGACGAGAGGGTGTACAAGATATTTGCCTCGCTCGAGCTGTCGAGGGTTAGAGTGGGCAATAAAGACACCAAACTGAAGGGAGCTGCATCTATGAGGAAAAGGCAAAGCTGAAGAATGCAAGAGATGACATCAAAATAGGAGCTCTTTCAACCATTGATGTCGACCAGTAGGACGACGTCCCCAGTTCATTTGGGCTCAACCAAGGAACAAAAACAAAGCCATAGGGGATGGGGAGGATGTGGGGGCAACTGCGGGTAAGGAAAATCTTGGTAAATGGGTCGATACGTCGACGACTCTCATTAGGTCGGATTGTCCGTTGCTACCACATAAGAGGAAGAAAGAGGAGTTAAAGAAATGTACTGGGCTCGTGGATGAAATGGACGTGGTCAAGGCGTGGGGTCCCTTGCAAGGGGTAGCCGACTACCGATTGGAGGCGATGGTGCTGAAAGACTCTGTGTCTTTTCTAAAGCAAGTCGGGTTGTGCATTCAAGAGGTAAAAATTTCATATTATGTTCACTTTGTAATTGCTTTATAGTCCCTGAGTATATGCAGATTCTGAGTTTTGATATTGTGTTTATGTAGGATACCACCAAATTTCTTGCTCTGGGCCAAGAGCTTAGTCGTCAGCATGTTGACCATGCGAGAGTGGTAATATTGGTGCAAAAGGTTTTAGAGCTCGAGGAGGCGCTGGTGGTTGCAAAGTAGGTGACCTAGACAGCAGTCGACCCAATACTGACTTAGTTGAAGGTGACTTATGGACGAGAGTCAGAAAAGGTAAGGGCTAAATGCACTGCTGAAGTGGCTGAGTATGATGCTTATCCGGTTAGAAATAAACTCAACCTTCATAAGGCTATTCAGAAGAGGCAGGTGGACGCTGATCGATATGCCATTCACCTCGACCAGCCAGACATCAATCCTTAGACTATGTGGTACTATAAGACCAAGGAGGAAGATGATGAGGACAAGGGAGTGGAGGCTGAGCCATCTCGAGAACTGGGTGATGTTAACCTTTAGGAAGAGCCAACTGTTACCGTCAACCCATCTCTTAGTAATGTGGTAACCCCAATTTCCACGATTTTTGTTGCCGATGTCGGGGGTGGGGATGTTTGAAAAAAAGTAAGAACGTTTATTTGAGAGTGGAAGAAGACTTTGTGGTGGTAGTTGGATATACATTTAGTAATCACTGTTCAACGTGAATGGTGATCGGGAATAGTGATTTCAAAACCCTAAACAATTTACCAATGGTTGAAGAATGGAGACTCCAAAATCCAATCTAAAACCCAGCAACCCCGATTGATTAACGACGAACGTGGATCAACAAACTTTGAATCTGTTGCAGCTGATTCTCAGCAATGGCATTAAATCATTGGGTAGAAATATTGAGCAAGAGATGGAGATATATACACCAAACTCGCAAGAAGGAACAGAAATGATCCACAGACCAATTCCTGAGATAGCGAAGGAGGCAAGGGTTAATCAAAGCTATACAATACTTTCGATTAACATTGAAATCAATTATGCAAATCAGGTTAAGGAGAGCGTCAATGCCAACCCTAGTAAAATCCCTGAGTAAATTACACCAGCAGCAGCGTGGGAAGAGAGAAACAACACTAATTTATGAGCAGTCTGTCCATGGGGTTTTCGTGCAAAAGCATCGTCATTCCCCAATTTAAATGGGGAGGCAAGCCTAGACAAAGAGAGAACAACCACAACATCAGCCAGCACAGGGCCAATCGAATCCGAACGCAATGGGGATATGGCTGGTATAATCCAAATTCATAAGGGAGTACTACCAATAGCAGTAACTCAGACATTCACAAATAAGGTGAGGGGCAAGAAAAACCAAACAATGGATACAAGAGAGTGCTACTGGTGAGTAAGAGAAGAGACACACCAGTAATTACCATCCCAACGATTGAACTAGAATCAGGCATATTACAATACCAATTCAGTTTAATTGGCAGGTTAGACCTCCAGAAGATTAAACTCACAGCAGTTCAAGAATTTTCTCTTATGCATTGGAAAACAAAATGATCTTGCAAGCTCATACCAATCGGTTAAGGCTTTTTCATTATTAAACTGGAGAACGAGGAGGATAAAATTTTGATATGGAGTAAAGAACCATGGATGGTTGATAGAATGCTGATAAGAATATTACCGTGGAGTCGGTTCTTCTCAGTTGACAACTACAGCAATTCTAATGTGCTCATATGGTGCAAATTTCTAGGTATACCTATAGAGATGAGGAGCCCCAAAATAATTCTATTTTTAGGAAAAATGCTAGGAACACCTATCCAGCTGGACCAATCGACTTTGAACCAGGACTATGGATACCACGCTAATACCCTCACAGATAGTAATATGTCTCAAAAAATCCCCGACCACATTCTCCTCGACATAGAAGGGCGCATAGTGAAATAGTAGATATTGTTACACAAAGTCCTTAAATACTGCAAACATTGCAACAATGTGGGGCATATTATTACGGAATGCAAGATAGTGCAAATGGCCTGCAGACAGAAGGACTTGAAATCGATCAAGAACACTACGAAGAGCTCAAGAGAAGGGGGACAGAATATCAAAAACACCAAGTCCATTCGCATTCAGGAAGGCATAATAAAAAGCATGGAAAGCAACAAGGAAAAATCCCAAACCCAAACTCAACCGCAACCACCCAGGAAACACACATATTTTTAGGAAACCCCTACTCCCTCCGCCAGTAGCATATCCCCGATCATATACTTCCCAGGGATGACAAAACCAATAAGGCAGATTGCATAATTAGATACAATCAAACATGAAGAAGAATGGTCTGTCGTAAAGGGTAGAACATCATGCAACAGCAAAACACAAAAAGAGGTTGGTATCACCAGGAGTAACACATTCGAGGCCTTAGTTGGAGATATCAGAACAGATGGAAGATAATAGAAATGAAGGGGTTCTCTCAAGTCACCGTGCATAAGCAGACATCAAAGCCGACATGCAAACAGATAATGCCAACTCTCAAGAGAAGTGTAACATAGCAAAAATAAGGGAGGACCAGGGGGAAACACAATAAAAAGGAGGCAAATTTTGATGAAATCAGACAGCTACTCAACCCGACAAGATGGGAAGATGAAATGGAAGAAGAAGATCAAAATATGGCGAGAAAGCTTGGGCAAAATCAGGTCTGTAAAGGAGGAAAGATATACATACTTGACCCTCGGGTCACCAGATCAAAATGTGGTGATCTTCTGGAATGCAAGAGGAGTAGGTAATTGCAAAACTCATGCCTACTTGAAAACAAAGGTGGTGGAACTACAACCGGACATTATGTGCATAGTAGAACCGAAGATTTATGTGGCAAAATTCAGACTACAGGGCTTTGCAAAAAATAATAACGACTGAATCAGGGGAGAATAAAGGGAACATTTGGATACTTTGGAGAGATGGGAATTGCATTCTTGAATTGGTAACTGCGAGTACTTCTGACCAGCAAATCACGGTTCGATACATGAGCTACAGTTTTTCCTTTCTCTGCGCCAGCCTCCTCCCTCTCTACAGAACAACGCTCTAGAACAAACTAACAACAGTCACTAGCAGCATCAATAAGCCATGGATTTTCTTAGGAAACTTCAATTGCATCCTCAGGATTAGGGAGAGGAGGGGCAAAAGATGACCACTGATAAGAGCCATGCAAGAATTTTAGGATTTTATCGACAGGGCTAATCTAACGGAGAGCAACACAACGGGAATACGCTTTACTTGGAGTAATGCACAAAGGGGCCAACAGAATACTGAGCTGCCTGGACAGAGGCTTACATAACCCACTGTGGTTGGATAACTATTGGGGTTGGAGAATTAAAAAATTTCCAAAAATAGTCTTTGACCACTCTCTACTCTTTGGGGATTGCTAGGCCATCCCAAAACCTCGCAACATTCCCTTCAGATACCTTCAAGCATGGAACATGTATATAGACTTTGGGGATGTGGTTCAAAGAAGTTGGAACAACGAACTAATAGCAGCACCTTTATTCTATTTAATGCTTAAACTCAAGAGACTAAATAACGATATCAAGCAGTGGAATCAAACAGGATTGGACACGACGCAAGAAACCAAAAAGCCTTTGAGAAAGACCTGCTCCAACTTTATCTCAATCAGGAAAATAACGGACAAAGTAATGCGATCGACCAAGACATCATTGAAAAGGCTATACAAATATCTCATATTGAAGAGAGTGAGGAAATGCAGTGGCGTCAAAAATCTTGAAGGAGACCGCAACACCAAAAAATTTCACAGCATGATGAGAGCTAGGAATGAAAAGAGTATCCTCACAGAGATTGAGACAGATGAAGGAATTATCTTGACAAACCAATTCCAGATAAATTTGCACATACTACAATTCTACACAACCAAATTCGCAGTGAACCAGGTCAACCTGCATAACAGCATTTTGGATGCCACAAATTCTAGAGTGGAGCTACCTGAAAATGAAATGCTGATTGCACTCCCTAGCGAGGAAGAAATCAAACTTGAGGTGTTTAGTCTTAACAAGGGTAGCTCACCAGGTCCAGATGGATTTCTAGGGGTTTTCTTCACTACATTCTAGGAGGCGGTTAAATAAGACTTCTGCAGAGAAATCTCATCCTTTTTCATAGACAGGCAGCTCCCAGCCAACTTCAACTCCAATATCATAGTACTCATACCCAAAATCAAGAAACCTGAGAGGGTGACACACTACAAACCGATATGCCTGAGCAATTTTGTAGTTAAAATAATTATGAAGATCCTGACTACTAGACTTTCAACAATAACAGAACGAGTGGTGTCTCGGGTGTAGAGTGCCTTCATCAAGGGTAGGAACATTTACAACAATATATGGATGGCTTCTGAGCTTTCCAATGAAATGAATGGCAAGAGAAAAGGGGGCAACGTGGGACTCAAGTTGGATGTAATGCAAGCCTATGATATACTTAGCTGGGACTTTCTAACGATAGTTCTCCATGTTTTTGGATTCTCCCACAATTTCTGTGAGTTGATTATGACCATTATCACGAACGGGAAAATATCGATCATAATTAACGACAGTCCAACAGGGTACTTTAGCCTTGGAAGAGGTCTTAAACAAGGAGACCCTCTCTCTCCTCTTCTATTTGCACTCGCTAAAGATATTATGGGCATTAACCTACAGAAACTGAGGGACCAAGGCAACATACACACCATGGTCAGCAATAGGCACATACACGCTCCAACACACCTTTTTTTCACAGACAACATCCTCATATTCCTCAACGGGAATACCAGAGACCTCAAGTACCTGAAATAACTACTCCTTCATTACCATGAAGCCTTTGGACAAGTTGTAAGCCAAGAGAAGAGAAAGACTTTAATAGGGGCATTTCGCTCACCAGAAGACTGGTGATTCTTAACATTTTTGGGTTCCAAGAAGGGAGACTACCAGAAACGTACTTGGGAATACCCCTCTTCCAGGGGAGGGCTATATAGAATATACTACGACCTTTGGTAGAGAGAATCAAAAAGCGGGCGAATGGTTGGGTTGGAAGACTACTGTCTTTCTAAGGAAGGGTGGTATTGGCAAGATCAGTCCTAAACAATACACCTATATACAACATGACAGCCTACAAATGGCCTTAATCTCTTATCAAAGAGGGAAAAACTATTATTCAAAATTTTGTTTGGACCGAAGACCCTTCCAAAAGAAAGAGCATTAACCTTAAATGGGAAAAGGTGTGTAAACCCATACAGGAGGGTGGCCTTGGCATACAAAAATTGGGGGAAGTTAACAATGTGCTTCTCTGCAAGCTATACTGGACATTCACCCAACAAAGAGAAGACTGGGCACGATTCGCGTACGCTAGATTCACAAACAGACATGGCGAGGGGATCACATACTATAAAAGATCATCCATTTGGTGGGGGATCCAAGCTGCGGAACAACTGGCAGGCCCACACATGGGTTGAGTGATTGGAAATGGAAATAAAATTGACTTCTGAAGAGACTGTTGGGAAATGGACATTCCCCTTCGAGAGTACATTAATCTTCCAACGTACCTATGGAGAAACTGTACTACAAACCTTAGCAGTTTTATTGTCAGCAAAGGCTGGGTGATACCCCAAGATATATTTATGCTATTTATGGCATTGGAAATCAACCTAGAGAGCATCAAATGTGACCCTCAAACTCAAGACCAACAAATCTGGAAGCCAAACATTCACGGAAAGTTCACATTAAAGAACACATTCAACAGTATTTGTAGAACCCGAGACACCGCATGGTGATGGAGAATGGTTTGGAGCAGCAGCCTCCACCCTCGGCTAAACTCGTTTATGTGGAGACTCCTCAATCGCATACTATCATTTGATGATAAAGTTGAGAAGAGAGGCATCTGCCTTACCTTCGTCTGCTCCCTCTGCCAACACAAATGCGAAGCATAACAATATTTTTACTTTAAATGCTAGTATGCTATGGAAATATGGAAATGGATAGCGAGTATCTTCAATGTTCTGCCGGTGATAGATTTGGACAATTGGAAAACCGTCCTAGCCCATACCAATCACGCAAGCTCATATGTACAATATTTATGGGTCTCCGCAATATTTGCTACTTGCAACGGTCATTGGAAAAAGCGTAATAGCCTCAGATACGATGATCAGAAAACATTCAACCAACAACTGCAACAAGATATCCTTAGAGACATCAGGGACACATCCTAACTCTCCAAGAAACGCATGTACAACAACGGCACCGACCTCCAAATTATTAAGGCCTTAAACGTCCAATGCAGACATTGAAACACAACAACGATAAAGAGTTACTGGTGGGAACTATCGCTTCAAGGGGAGATAAAGGCGTGTTGTGAGGGATCTGCCTTGGGCAACCCTGGACCAGCTAGCATTGGGGTAGTGTACCGAAATACAAAAGAGGAGGTACTAGGCACATTCAGTAAAGCATTAGGCAATACTAACAATTACGTCGCAGAGATACAAGAAGGAGCTCAACATGCAATAGCAAAAGGATGGAAAAAATTATGGATGGTCTTAGACTCTCAAGCAACAATTCAAGCGTTTACGACAAATATGCTTCCATGGACGATGGCCAATGAATGGAGACAAGCTAAACATAAACTAGACTCGTTCAGAATATCACAAGTTTGGAGATAAGCAAATTTTTCAGCGGATACAACAGCCAAACAAAGGTCTGTAAATGCAGAGCCCTTTGAAGAATGGTATCCAGGGAGGCCAGCTTTTCTCACACGCATAGAGAACCCAGACACAAAATACTTTAGATTCCCCTAATAGCTCTTACAGGAGATATAACACCATGTAGTTCGAATAAAATTAGCAGCCGTTCGAACGAACTTGATTTTTTTTTTCAAGATGTCGACTCAAATGACAAATTGCAAGTTTTTCTTTTAACATGTCGATTCGAACGACATTTCGAAGGGTTTTTTCATCATATCGTTCAAAGGTTGTGGCCCATCTGAGGGACATAAAACAAAAATGTTTTAAAATGGCGGGGACGGAGCCAAGGAAGATCGAAGAGGTATTTCAAGAGAAAATAATGAATGTACGTATTAATATGCACTATTTATTGTATTTTGGTTAATAGATCTAGTGCTGATTCTGCGTATTGTATTGGCAATTCTTCATATTGGTAAAAGGGGATACGGATTTTATTGAGAAGAGAAACCAGAAGTATTTAGAGATTACTCAGAAGTTTGATGCTCAAACAGCTCGGATAAAGGAGCTCAAGGAGGAGCTGAAGAAGGAGAGAGAGAGAGCAAGGCAGAAGAGGTAAAGGCTGCTAAAGAGCAGTATGCGAAACTGTCTAAGCACAAAGAGACCCTAGAGAAAACTTTTGCGGAGGTGAGGGTTGGTAGAAACAATATGATCCATTCTAACCGTCACTGTGGGTTAACCGAGGCCAATATCAAACTTGGCCTAGAGGGTAAATTCTAAGAGATTGCTTTTGCTTCAAATACGGAAGATGAACTGCTTGAAGATGTCGTTGCTCCAGTAAATGTACTCCTCCTTCAAATTAAGTAAGTTCCAGCTGTTGGCACTGAAGTGGAGCCACCGTCTAAGGTAGAGATGGGCAAAAATAATTAATATCATTATGTAGTATCCTGTTCGAACTATTTCATTATGTTTTGACTTTGATGAGATTGTTTTCTGTGTGTTTTAAAACTGTGGAGTTTGATAGACATATGTTTATTGTGCCATGTTTGAATATTGGTTGATAACAAAAAATTTATAATTTGTGTAGAAGATAAAGTGGTTGAGAAAAATAGTTACCACCCTGGAGAGATCATTGAGAAGGGTAAGGGACTCCGTGACTCGTATTCACCAAGTATTAAATAAAACTGAATATGAGAGAAGGCAGTTTAAATCAAATTCGAAGAAAAATTTTAAAAAATTATATGATCTACAGTGTAAATACTTAAAAATAAAAATAAAGAGAGATGAGGTTTTAAGAAAAGAGTAGGAAAGAGGGGCACTAGTACAAAAATCTAAAGACTTGATTTGTTTTACTGACCCGAGTAATAAATCTAGGTGTTAGAAACTGTTGGTAACTTTGACACTATACTATGAGGCCGAAGTAGATAGTGAGTGGGGTTTAAAAGAGGATTATATAGAATTCTTAAAGGAAAGGAGTGTACTACCTGACCCAGCTCAAGTTATATTTTTGGCTCAAGAGGTACGCAATCGTCATAGCTTAGAGGCAAAAAATTGCTCGGCTCAAGCTGGTGTGTTTGTTATATGGGGTGGCATAGGTCTCTTACCTAATGCTTTGGCTTTATGCAGGTTTGAATAGCAATAAGGATTTTGTTTTTCAAAATAAGGAAAGAGCAGAGAGAGGTGCAAGTCGAGTTAGAGGGTAAGTTAAACGAGTTACAAAACCTGCTGAAGCAAAGTACAAAGTAAAATACCTCTCTGGCAAATCAACTGACAAAAAAATACTGCTAAACAAAGTAGAAGGGGAGTTGAAAGCGTTGGGTGTATTGCAAAAGGACACATGTAAGAGTCTGCAAAGAGCGTATATGCAATTGAAGGAGCATTTGTATCCGACGCGAGCAAAGGTCGCAACTCAAATGGATCATGAACGTCATATATAGAGTGTGATTGATTTTTATGGAGGGGAGTTGGCAAGGATAGAGAACAAATTTAGGAAGTATGTTATGGATTGTAGGAAAGACTTTGATGTAGAGAACGAAAGGGCTAAAAATATGTGGTTTATGAAAAATGAGGAGAAAAAAGTTGTTGAAAAACCAGCTCCTAGACCGATACAAAATTAGTCAGAAGAGGACGAGGAGGTGGTCAAAAGCCTGAAACTTCAATCGCGATGAAAGCAGCGTCAGTAAGAG
Source organism: Kingdonia uniflora (assembly GCA_014058105.1). Taxonomy (NCBI): domain Eukaryota; kingdom Viridiplantae; phylum Streptophyta; class Magnoliopsida; order Ranunculales; family Circaeasteraceae; genus Kingdonia; species Kingdonia uniflora. The sequence continues at coordinate 1,697,328 of JACGCM010001727.1, forward strand.
GTGGTAACCTTTACTGTACCTTTTGATGTGCAGGTAGATAGGTCAAGGAAAACGGGAAATAGGGGGCAGTCCTCTCGTAGCTCGAGGGAGCAAAAGTAAATTATCTAAGCTTTTCAAAAACTTGCATATGCATTACATCTGTATACTGTTTTGATGATAGATAAATATGTATCTGAGTTTAAGAGACTTGAAAAAGAAAGGAAATGGTATGCAGTGCGATATGCAGTTACTATAGACTGAATATCTAGATCGTGTTATGTCAAGAATCAATACTCTGACTAAGAGCAGGCTTGATGAAGGAAGACAAATTGTTGCTACAAGGGTGCCAGAATTGATGCGTCTGTAACTTTTGGAGCGTGGGGGAAGTTCACGTGATGATGCGTTGGCTGAACTTAGTGATTGAGAAGGCGTTGGTATTAATGTAAAAATGAACTACTTGTGTTTGATCACCTGAAATATGGCAGATAATCAAATGGTTATGCATATTGAACTTTGATGGACCAACTGTGGTCTTGAAGTATGTAATCTGTTAGCCGAATTAGGGAACCAATAACTGACCTATAATGTAATAGAAGATCGATTTATATGAAGTAATAGTCAATCTATTATATAATAGAAGAACAAATTGTCTGAAGCAATAAACGATCTGTAGAAGATCGAATTGTCTGAAGCAAATATTAAATTGGATGAACCAATAACCAATCTGTAATATAATAGTAGAATTGGCATGAACCTATTGTATATTTGTAATATAGTAGATGTGTTATGTATATATGGTAGATACGAGATAGTAGAATAGTAGAATGTAGGTCGGTCAAACATAAGTATTTCATTAATATAATAACGACGTACAAAAATGTAAGAGATAATAGAAGAGTACTCTAATGTAGGTCGGTCAAACACAAGTATTTCATTAGTGTAAGAACGAGGTTTAAAAATGTAAGAGAAAGTAGAAGAGTATTGTATGAGATAGTAGAAGAGTACTCTGATATAGGTTGGTCAAACACAAGTATTTCATTAGTGTAAGAACAACATAACAAAATGATAGAGATAGTAGAAGAGTACTGCATGAGATAGCAGAAGAGTACTCTGATGTAGGTCGGTCAAACACAAATATTTTATTAGTGTAAGAACAACGTACAAAAAATGTAAGAAATAGCAGAATGTAAACTGTAAGAGATAGTAGAGTAGTACTGTGATGTAGGTCGGTCAAATACAAGTATTTTATTAATGTAAGAGCGACATACAAAAGTGTAAGAAATAATAGAATATAAACTTTGAGAGTTGGCTATTTGTGATACAGCTTTAATCTCTTTGTGTTCCAAGGATTGGGGACTCAATCTCCATCAGATGTAATGAGGTCATAAGAGCCAAGGCCGCTTTTGCCGATAATAATAAAAGATCCTTTCCAATTTTTTATGAGTGTCCCAACATTTATTTCCTTTATGTATTTTGGGATCTCTCGTAGGATGAGATATTTAATATCGAATTCTCGGTGATGAACTCGTTTGTTATATGATTTTGCTAAAACTTGATGGTACCTTCTAATGTTTATGACTGCTCTATCTCTTATTTCGTCGATCCAATTCATGTTACACGCCAACTCGAACTCTTTTTATTCATCTGTCATGGTATGATCATGTAATGGGTGATGATATTGAGTGGGGATGATTGCTTTGGTACCATATGCCAACAATAACGGTGTATATCCAGTCAATATTTGAGGTGTCATTCGGTACGCCCAAAATACGTGTAGTAATTCTTGTACCCAATTACCTTTCTTCTCTGTCAAGTACTTTTTTATTTCATCGACTATAGTACGGTTCGTGATTTTGGCCTGACCATTTCTTTATGGGTAATACGGATTTAAAGGAGAGTGGATGATGTTATACTGGTTGAGGAAGTTGTCAACTTTTGAACCAACGAACTATGGTTCATTATCTATTCTGATGCGGTGGGGGCATCCAAACCGTATGATAATATTTTTCCATATAAACTTGGTGACTTTGTCTTCGCGTGTTCGACTCAAAGGAACTGATTTTACCTACTTGGTGAAGTAGTCCGTTGCTACGAGGAGGTGTTTCCATTTTCTTGGTGCAGTTAGGAATTCTCCTACGAGATCAAGAGCCCATCTTTTGAATGGCCAGAAAACTTTGATAGAGTGGAGTTTTAAAGCTGGAGCCCAAATTTTGGGTCCATGTTGTTGGCAGGCATCATATTTGCTTGCATATTCGATGGCTTAAGCTTTCATTTTAGGCCAAAGGACTCCTTGAGTAATAGCTCAGTTTGCTAGGGACCGTCCTGCTGCATGGGATTTGCAAGTACCTTCATGTAAGTCGCGTAGGAAATATTGTGCCTCCTTATCAGATAAGCATTCAAGATGGGGACCTGTAGCTAATTTTTTGTAAAGGAGATTATTGACAAAGATATATCGTTAGGCATTGTCAATCAGCCATCTTCTTTTGTTGATATCCTTGAGGAGTTCGCCATCGAATGTGCTTTTTGGTCCGATATATGTAAGAAAATGTCGTCTTTGACCTCTTTGTTGCCTCCAATATTAATGGCATTTTAGCTGATGATGCTAATGCTGGGGGTGGATACTACTTCAATCTTTAAATATCAAGCTTCCGTTCCGAGGACTCCACCAAGATAAGTGATGGGCATGTAAAAATGCTTATTTTACTCTACTTATTTAAAGGTTCTAGACTTTATTTTAATGCTGAAAAGATTAATTATTAATTTATTATTGTTTCAGGTTATGTTACATAAGAGTGTACAAAAAGCTAAATTTGAGTGCTAAAGCTACAACTGTTGGTGAAGACCACCTATCTAAGCTATAACTCAGAGCATCTCCAATAGAAAACAAATCTAAAGAGCAAATTAAGAGAATATTTGACATATTGAGGATATTTTATTATGACTAGGAAGATTTTATTGAATATAATGAATATTTAACTGAAAATATAATCATCAAGAAAATAGCAGCTGTGGAGATGTGACAAGCAGGCAGGTTTATATTTGCCTAAAAATTTTAAACCTTTTTGGAGAAGTTGCCAATATGTGAAGATATTTTGTAGAACTTTTCTAGATTTTTATACTGAGTATATATTTTTGAATAAATTCTAAAATTCGATTATATTCAACTTGGCAAAAATACTCTCTTACTAAATATGAAACCCTCTCATTCATCTATAAAAGGAGAGGTCTTGACCATGAATAATCATCCAATTTTGATAGCTTGAGAGCATTACTTAAAGAGCTTGAGAGCATTGCTTAGAGAGCAAAAAGATTGAAGTTCTTGGAGTTGCTTGTAACCTTGGAGCATCTTTATTTTGTAAGTTCTAGTTCAAAGTTAATAAAGTGTTCTTTTTCTATTATCATCATGTCTTTCTTTTTACTAGTATATTATATTTTAGGATTCAAGTCTAGCTAAACCATCCTCTAGGGGAGGGGATGAAGTTGTATTCAATATATACTTAATGTTATCAACTAAACGTAAATTGCTCATTTTGTTTTAACGTCAAATCATCTTTATGTTAACAATTTTATTATTGGTTCATAAACAAATTGATATGAATCAAGTTTTATGAATGTTAATGTAGTTGATTTTAGTTGCACAATTATTATTAACATTGGATTGTGAATCAATGATTAACGGAACATATTTAGCTTGCTTTAACGTTTCGTATTTTCACATATGATTTCTCATCTAATGTATTTGATAAATTTTCTTCTTAAGAGATAGTAAATAGTCATTTGGTCAAAATCATTATTTCTTTCAAGAGCAATTTATGTTTACATTTACGTTAAATATATATTTACGGTGAATCCCCGTTTTCCTTAGTCTTTAATCTATTTGTAACCCATAAATCTCTTAAAATTTTCTTTAGTTCTTTTTTTTATTAGTTTAGTAGTTGGATTTGAAAACATTATCTAACGACTGTTTGGCCTAATGAATGACAAAACCCGAAACCCCTATATTTCACAATCCGATTTGATACGGTTTTATCAAATGGCGTTGTTGCCCATAGTCAAGCTATAATTGTTTGATTTTCGTTCCCATTTTGATTTTGATTTATTTTATTTTATCTTAAAAAAAATAAAAAAAATAAAATAATTCTTGTTTGTTTTTGTTTAGAATTATTTTCCTTTTGCTTGTGAGGTATATTTGGTTTTTGTGATCGCAGGTTAACGAAGGTATATATCTCTCCATAATTTGAAGAGCGCCACCATGAAAGCTTTTTGGACCCATTTACATTAGAGTAGCATTTTTTTTTCTTTTTTTTTTCTTTCTCCCCTCTTTGAGTGACTTGTAGTGAGGAATAACTTGTATCTTGAGTGTTGAGTGTGTAATTAAAGTGAGGGTACAATTATAATTTTTCTGCAGGAGCTATATTGGAACCCACATCCGGGAAAGCCCTCTCAGCAACACCTACTTGAGCCGGAGAGCCCGGGTGTGCCATCTCAACGGTTCCACTAGGGTAAACAATGAGCCCCTAAAAAGGCCGCCCTGCAGGTACTTTCTTTCACCGCACCCTCCTATGAAGCGGTCAATCTTTGTTTATGTGCCTGATGTTTACTCACTTTTAAATTCCAACATTAGATAAAGGGTAAACAAAAAGCGGGATTTCATCACCATTGAGTGGCACCACATGCTAGGACCCCGAGAGGTCATGACTTGGTTTAACATTTTTTTGAACTAAACATTGACTAAAAGAAACCAAGATTAAGCCATAATATAAATAGTTAATCAAAGGCTTGTAGAGCTCAGACTAGGAGCACAGGAACACGCTCATTAAGACCCCTGATAGTGGCTACGTTTGTCTTGAGGATGTACGTTCCCTAACCTAACTAGTATGGAAAGGTGATTCTAAGAGGTTTGCCCCACCTTCCAGCACAGGTGCTTCTAGGTGACTAGAACTGCACGTGAGTTATTGCTAAAGCGATCAAAAACAACTCAATGTATAAACCGATCTACTATCAGGAATAGAAGCAACCAAATCCTGACGCCCACAATTTGACCGTAAATTAGGCCCATATAAAAAGATTAAAGTGAGGGATTACCTCATATAATCGACACCTAATTTACATAGAATTACCATTGAAGATGTTCTACAATCGGAACCCCATAATTCCTAGGTAGGGTCGTTTACTAGACGGAGGAAGTACCTGCTGACCTTTGGTTATCGGCTGCTATGTTAATTTTTGTGCACCTTATTCTTGCCTGATCATCATTGTGTATACTTCTTGTAGTTTATGAATGAATGGTTTTGAGTGCCGGAGTGTCATCTGGAGAGGCTTAGGGAATCTGATCTAATTGATATTCCAATCCACTTTGAGTTAGGCAAGTTAACCCATCAGGAGATTCTAATCTCCATTGATACTAGAGATAAAACAAACCAAACCCGTAGGGAACTCTATCCTATTGAGGGTGAGTTAAAAACCTTTGCGTTCCACATATCTCTATTGAGACTCGATTCGAGTCCAGTTTCATCGTTCAATCCGTTTAGTTTTCCATCCCAATTATTTGAGATGGGAAATATCCATGAAAATGAGAATAATAATGTAAATGGTTCAGAGCTTGTACGGGTCCCAGTTAAGGATCATATGTTTCCTAAAATGATAAATTGTGCTTCACGCATTATTTTTCCTCCTACCACTGGACAATTTGAATTTAGAAATATGCTTATCAATTCATTGCCAAAATTTTCAGGAGGGGAGGATGAGAACCCATATACCCATGTACGGGATTTTGGTGATTTAATGTTCATCCAAAGGTATTGGAGTGATAACGAAATGGAAGCCATGAAACTCATTTTATTTCCATTTTCTTTACTAGGAAAGGCTAAAAGTTGGCTTCAAGCTCTACGGCCTAAATCTATCACGAGTTTTGAGATTCTAACTGAAGCCTTTTACAATAAGTTTTCCTCTCTTGAGAAAACTGAGACCCTCAGTAGGGCCATTCTTAGGATTACCCAACTTTATGGAGAAATCTTAAAGGACTATTTAGAGAGATATAAGGAGTTGAATCCTTTTGCTTAGGAAAATTTACTGATAAGGATGATGTAGAGGGCTTAGACTTCTTAGAAGAGATGGCTAAAAAATTGTAAACCTAGGGAACCATGAGAGAAAAAGATATACAAGAAAAGGGAGATAATGCCTTTGGAGTTGGATCCAACTCCCATTTGGACCTTGCATTGATGGCAATCATGCGAAAACTAGAATATTTATAAATAGCAAATAACAAGATATCTGCTAGAACACCTATTTTTCATGCCGAAATGCCAGCATGTACAGTATGTGATAACCCATAACATTTTGTTCAAGACTATCCATTTATTCATGGAATTAGGGAGGCAAAGAAGGAGCACGTAAATGTTTTTCATCAAAAACCTTCTGCGCTGCCCTACAACCAACCTTTCAATCAAGGGAGTTCTTCAGGAAGGAATAACTTATTTTTTAACAATTTTAGCAATTCGTATGGTAGATCTTATCATCAGGGGATCCCCGCAGGAGGACAGTCGTACCAACCGAATCTGAATCAATTTGGTTCCTCCTACCAGTCCAACCACCAACCTACTCAATAGAATGCTCCATATATTCCTCCTCATAATAGGAAACCATCTTCGGAGGATAGCATCTAAGCCTTATTGCAATCAAATACCCAATTCATTGAACAATTCATGCAAATGAATCAGCAATCCATGGCTAGGATATAAACAACCATCGCTCAATTTCCAACTAGGTTAAGTACTAGAGACAAAGGTACATTTCCAAGTCAAACTCAACCCAACCCAAAGGATAAAAGTATGAGCTCCAATAACTGTGATCATACAAAGTTAGGATGCCTAAGGATAAATCTTGTGTTAGTCATAATCCTACTACAAAAGTTGTTGAAGAAGAGAAAGAGTCCATGAGCGAAGAAACACCAGTCACAAGGGAAGAGACTGAAAATATCTCCCCTACGGAGAAAATTGAAAATATTCATCCTAGAGGCCCTAAGGCACCTTTTCCCCACATGCTTGTTAAGAATAGAAAGAAGATTCCTGATGAAGAGGTTAAGGAAATCTTTAAAAATCTTAAGATCAATATTCCTTTTAGCGAGGCATTACGACGAATTTCTTCTTACGCGAAACATGTCAAGGACTTATGCATGTTCAAGCGGCGAATGAATGTTCCCAAAAAGGCTTTCAACGTCCATGACAGTGATAACGTTATTCAATTGGATGCTCAAGTTAGCTTCATAATCTTCAACAAAACACCTCTGAAATACCAAGATCCTAGAATGCCAATAATTTCTTGTCACATAGGGAAAAACCGAATAAGGAAAGCTTCGTTTGATTTAGGTGCCAGTGTTAACCTAATTCCATACTCGGTATTTAAGTAGTTAGGTCTCGAGGGACTCAGACCTACAAATCAAACCTTACAACTAGTTGATAGATCTATTCGACTTCCTAGAGGTGTTGTGATGAATATGCTTGTCTAAATCGATAACTTCTTTAATCCCGTGGACTTTGTGGTTCTTGATACAAATCCGGTAGAATGTCATCAAAATGAAATACCATTGATCCTTGGCCGACCCTTCTTGGCCACCGCTAATGTGTTGATCAACTATCGTAGTGGAGCTATGAAGTTGACTTATGGGAATAAGACTATTGATTTGAATATCTTCAATGCAACTCATACTTCGTTTGAAGATGAACCTGATGAGTGCAATATGATTGGTACTATTGTGAATAGTATATTTCACCGTTCAAATCCTAGGGATCCATTAGAAGCTTGCCTTACACACTTTGGAGAGAATTTTGATGTTAATGACCTCATCAATGAATGTCCTATTAGATTTTGTCCCATTTTAGATACCACTGATGTGGTTAAAATGCTAAAAGTCAAAGATCCAGTTCCCAAAGTAGAGGAAGTACCCACTAAGTTAGAGATTAAACCTCTCCTTGAAAATATTAAATATGTTTATCTAGATCCTAATGGGACTCTTCCTACCATTATAGCATCTGACCTAGAGCCTGAGAATAAAGAAAAATTAATGCACATTATTTATCCCATTTCTGATAGCCCATGGGTGAGCTCTATTCATGTTGTTCCTAAGAAGTCAGGAATTACTATTGTGAAGAATGATCACAATGATCTTGTCCCCACCCACATGACTACAGGGTGGCGAGTGTGTATAGACTATAGAAATCTCAATTTAGTCACTCGAAAAGACCACTTTCCCTTGCCATTCATGGACAAAATGCTTGAACGTCTTGCCGGTCTTGAATATTATTGTTTTCTTGATGGGTATCCTGGGTACAATCAAATACCCATCGCTCCAGAGGATAAAGAGAAAAACATGTTCACCTATCCTTTTGGCACTTTTGCCTATCGTCGCATGCCTTTTGGGTTATGCAACGCTCCTGCTACATTTCAAAGATGTATGTTAAGCATAATCTCTGATATGGCCGAGCATTTTCTTGAGGTCTTCATGGATGACATTTCGCTCTTTGGTGATTCATTTGATCAATGTCTCCACCATTTATCTCTTGTTCTAGCTAGGTGTCAATAGAAACATCTTGTGATAAACTGGGAAAAATATCACTTCATGGTGAAAAAGGGCATAGTTTTAGGACATGTCATTTTTACAAAGGGAATCGAAATTGATAAAGCAAAGGTAGACGACATCTCTAGCCTTCCGCCCCCACGAAATGTCAAGGATATTCGATCATTCCTGGGACATGCTAGAATTTATCGACATTTTGTTCCAGAATTTAGCAAAATTGCTCGACCCCTTAGAAATCTCCTCGCCAAAGACACCACCTTCTTATTAGGTGGTCCTTATCTTGATACTTTCGAGAATCTCAGGATACATCTGAAGTCTTCACCCATTATCTAACCTCCTAATTATAATGTATTTTTTGAGTTAATGTGTGATGCATCTGATTGTGCCATTGAGGCCATTTTGGTATAACACATTGATAATCTTCTGTGCGTCATCTATTATGTTAGTAAAACTCTTAATGATGTTGTTTTTATTGGCCAACCATATTTCATGATGCTCACGAATTTTGCAAGGCTTGTGATAGATGCCAGAGAATGGAAGCCTTGTCTATTCGAAATATGATGCCCCTAAACCCTATTTTGATTATTGAAACCTTCGATATTTGGGGTATCGACTTCATGGGTACATTTACACCATCTTCAGGGTATACATACATCTTGTTAGCAGTTGACTATGTAACTAAGTGGGTAGAGGCCATTCCTACCAAAACCAATGATAGTTCAGTTATTGTCAAGTTTCTTAAAGAGAATATTCTCTCCCGTTTTGGTACGCTGAAGACGATCATTAGTGATGGAGGATCGCATTTCAACAGTCGATAAAAAAATATTGAGTAACACATAAGGTAACTACACCTTACTATCCGCAGACTAGTGGGTAGGTGGAGGTTTCCAATAAAAAATCAAAAATATTCTCCAAAAGATGGTAAATGCAAACCGCAAAGATTGGTCAACTTGACTAACTGATGCTCTTTGGGCTTATCGTATAGCTTTCAAGACACCTATTGGAATGTCTCCATACCGATTAGTTTATGGAAAAGCGTGTCACCTCCCTATTAAATTGGAACACCGCGCCTATTGGGTAATAAAAGCATTAAATTTTGACATTGGAAAAGTCAGTTTAAATCGCAAGCTTTAACTCAATGAGTTAAAAGAACTACGGAATGATGCATACCAATCAGCAAAGACTTATAAGAAACGCATAAAAGCATTTTAAAAATATTTTGCTAAATTCTTTTGAACCAAATCAAAAAGTCTTGATATACTCTTCTTAGTTGCATTTGTTTCTTGGCAAACTTCAATCTCGATAAACCGGCCCTCTCATTGTTAAAATAGTTTATCCACATGGTGGGGTTACGGTTACAGAACCTAGCACTGGCAAAATGCATAAAGTGAACGATCAGCAGCTTAAGCCATATTATGAACATTTTAGCTTCACCAATAAAGACTTGAAGCTCTTGGACCTAGTCTATGAAGAGTAACATCCATATTATTATTTTTTCCAACTTTTACTCAGTTTGGGGGTTCCTCGTTTCGTTAAGCTGAAGACAATATACTTAGCACTACCTGGGAGGCAACCCATGTTATATCAGGTACTATGTTCCAATTTTCTTTTTCCCTTCGTTTAAGGTATATACTCAAACATTGGGGCAATGTTTCTTTCTAGTTTAGGGGTAGGGGAAAATCATTTACATTTTTTACTCTTTTTAGAGAAAAGATAGGTCATTATGGTAATTTACGAGTCTCTTTAACAAGTTTTTGTAAGCTTAGAAGTATTTGGTTATGGTCTAAATATTTTAATCACAAAAACTGTAAAATTTAAATTTTTATCAAATACATGTTTAGAAAATTTTGGAACACTATCTTAAGCTAGATGTACTACCCTTTAATTAGAAGAAATTTCACGTTGATTGATATTTCTCGAAACAAATACACTTCATGGTAGTGTTGCATTTATAACTTTTGATAGAATTTTAACAGATCAAAGGGAATCTAGTATTTGAGGTAAGAATGATCCACTACAAGGGAATTAACTGCCTAAGAATAAGTTTAATCCTGAAGTAAAATAATAAGGATTTCTATAAGCCAAAATAGCACTAAAAACTTTCACGACGCAAGGCATATTCGCATGATTAGAACTGAAAAATGAAAAATTATCACAAATTTTGAGTATAGCCGTGAACTATGTGAAAGGAGCAAGGAAAAATGTCTAAATGTGATAATCCAGAGCCTAGGTCATGATGGGGCACCAAACTCTGGCAACCTAAGCCAACTGGTTGGGATTGTCGACCAAAGACTCATATTATGGAGGCTTCACTAAAGAAACAAGTGCCAAAATAAAAAGACTTATAGTTATTCCCCTAAATTAATAGCTGAATTCGAATTGACTATGGCACTTGTCAAACTGATAGTTAGATTTGTTTCACGAAATACAAAATGACTAGATATTGACTCAAGAACCTCTAAATAAAGTTGTAAGTGCAATAACTATTTTCACAACACTTGAGGATAGTAGAAAAATATGTGAAATCTCATTTAATTATTGGGTAGTATCTCTAATTTTGGATAGTTCTCCATGATCTCTAGTTAAATATATGTGAAAGAATTAAATTTTAAGTGGTTCACCTTCTTAATGTTTTTACTATTATCAGATATCGATAAGTTCACTGAAATGACCTAATAAGTATTTAAACTTCTAGAATGTCCTTATTGATTTTTGTGGGTATAGTTACTGCAAACCCTCACGGGACAAAACTCGTCCTATATGGGTAACCTATAGGTTTAATGGCTTGTTGCATATGATAAATGCAATCGTCTTAACCACGAAAATGTTATAATTTTATTATTTTTCTTTGCTCAAGGACTAGCAAACTTTAAGTTTGGGGGTGTTTGATGAGTATGTAAAAATGCTCATTTTACCCTACTTATTTAAGAGTTCTAGACTTCATTTTATTGCTAAAAATATTAATTATTAATTTATTATTGTTTCAGGTTATGTTAGATAAGAGTGTACAAAAAGCTAAATTTGAGTGCTAAAGCTACAACTGTTGGAGAAGACTATCTATCTAAGCTATAACTCAGAGCATCTCCAATAGAAAAAAAATCTCAAGAGAAAATCAAAAGAATATTTGACATATTGAGGATATTTTATTATGACTAGGAAGATTTTATTGAGTATAATAAATATTTCACTGAAAATAGAATCTTTAAGAAAATAAAAGTTGTGGAGATGTGACAAGCATGTAGGTTTATATTCGCCCAAAAAATCTGAAACTTTTTGGAGAAGTTGTCAATATGTGAAGATATTTTATAGAATTTTTTCAGATTTTTATACTGAGTATATATTTCTGAATAAATTTTAAATTTTGATTATATTTGATTTGGCGAAAATACTCTCTTACTAAATATGTAACCCTCTCCTTCATCTATAAAAGAAGAGGTCTTGACCATGAATAATCATCCAACTTTGAGAGCATTGCTTAGAGAGCTCAAGAGCATTGCTTAGGGAGCAAAGAGATTGAAGTTCTTGGAGTTGCTTGTAACCTTGAAGCATATTTATTTTGTAAGTTCTAGTTCAAAGTTAATAAAGTATTTTTTTCCATTATCATCATGTCTTTATTTTTACTAGTATGTTGTATTTTAGGATTCATGTCTAGCTAAACCATCCTCTAGGGGAGGGGATGAAGCCGTATTCAATATATACTTAATGTGATCAACTAAACGTAAATTGTTCATTTTGTTTTAAGGTCAAACCATCTTTATGTTAACAATTTTCTTATTGGTTCATGATCAAATTGATATGAATCAAGTTTTATGAATGTTAATGTAGTTGATTTTAGTTGCACAATTATTATGAACATTGGATTGTGAATCAATGATTAACGGAACGTATTTAACTTGCTTTAACGTTTTGTATTTTCACATATGATTTCTCATCTAATGTATTTTGATAAATTTTCTTCTTAAGAGATAGTAAATAGTCATTTGGTCAAAATCATTATTTCTTTCAAGAGCAATTTATGTTTACATTTACGTTAAATATATATTTACGGTGAATCCCCGTTTCCCTTAGTCTTTAATCTATTTGTAACCCAAAAATTTCTTGAAATTTTTTTTAGTTCTTTTATTTATTAGTTTAGTAGTTTGATTTAAAAACATTATCTAACGATTGTTTGGCCTAGTGAATGACAAAACCCGAAACCCCTATATTTCACAACCCGATTTGATATGGGTTTATCAATAAGAGAGGGAGTCGGAATGTTAGTATTCTCCACGAGATAAGTGTTCGATTGTAGCTTTTATAAATCTGCTCATTCTACCGGCTACTACTGCTGCGTAATCTATCATCATTTCATTTTTCTGATATTTGTTTATATAAAGGTTCATGATCAATAAAGAATACGTGTAAATAGATAATTTGGGCACGCCGAATTCTAGTGCCATATCCAGTATGTAGATTAGTGCCTCGTATTCGGTTTCATTGTTGGTAGCTTCGAAGTTGAGTCAGATTGATTTATCAATTCTATCATTGGAAAGTGTGATAAGAACTATCCCGATGCCTGACCTAGCTGGTCTGGCAGAACCGTCAGTTAAAAGGCGCCAACCATTTTTGGATATTCAATCCAATTTTTCTTCGAGTTGCTCCTCGTTTATGTCAGTACTATCCTCTTCCCAATAAGGGTCGTCTACTGGAAAGTCTACAAAGAAATTTGTTAATGCTTGCCCTTTTTCGGAGTGGCGAGGTTTGAAATGTATGTCGTGTTCGCCAAGAATAACCAACCATTGTTGGACTCATCTGGATTTATCTCATTTGGATAGAACTTTGCGCAGGGGGTAATTTTTCATTACTCAAACTGAATGAGCTTGGAAATATTGTTTTAACTTTTGTAATATATAAATGAGAGCCAGAAGCATTTTTTCAATCTTAGTGTACTATGTTTCTGCTGGAGTAAGGGTCTTACTGATGAAGTAGACGGGTTTTTCCATCTTTTCGTCAAGTCGGATAAGAACTGAGCTGAGTGAGTTTTTAGTAACTGCAAGATATACTGTGAGCTCTTCTCCTCCCTTGGGTGTACTCATTACTAAAGGTTTCCCCAAGTAGCATTTCAGTTCCTGAAATGCTGCTTCACATTCTTTGGTCTACTCGATTTCCAGATCTTTTTTAGTTTTACCTTTCTTTGTTCCTTCTCATAGAAGGTCGAATAACCATCGACAGCGATCTTAAGACTTGGAAACAAAACGATTGATTGCTGCTATTTTGTTAGCTATCTTTTGGACGTCTTACTTTGTCTTTGGGGAAGTCATGGATAACAAAGAATGGATATAATATGGGTCTGCCTTGATACCTTGCTTGCTAATCAAATATAAAATTTACCTGATTGAACTCCGAATTGGCATTTGTCAGGATTTAGTCTCATTTTGTATGACCAAAGAATTTCAAAGGTCATGTGCAAATCTGCGAAATGGTTTTCTTTTTTAGGACTTTTACACAACATATCATCAATGTAAACTTCTATCATTTTTCCAAGATGGTCTTTGAACATCTGAGTCATCAGTCATTGGTAAGTGGCTCTGGCATTCTTCAGGCCAAAAGGCACAACTTTGTAGCAGTATAATCCATATTCTGTTATGAAAGCTATTTTTCTTGATCCTCGGGCAAAAGGGGTATCTGATTGTACCCTGATGCAGCGTCCATCATGGATAAGAGTTTGTGTCCCGCAGTGGAATCGAGTTGATGGTTGATGATAGGAAGGGGAAAACTATCTTTTGGAGTATCTGTATTCAAGTCTGTAAAATCTACGCATACTCTAATCTAGCCATTTTTCTACGGGACTGCTGCGATGTTCAAGATCCATTCGGGGTAATTGGCTTTTCGAATAAAACCAACTTCAATGAGTTTTTCGATTTCTTTAATGACTTATTCTCATAACCTTGGTGCTAAGGTTCTCTATTTTTATTTAACTGCCTCAGCCTTATCTTTTAAACTGAGCTTGTGGCAAACCAAATTTTGATCAATGCCTGGCATTTCATAAAATGTCCATGTAAAGACGTCACTATTGCCTTTTAGAAACTGAATAAGAGAATTTTTCTCTGTTGTGGGTAACAAAGTCCCAATGTAGGTACCCCATTTGTTTTTACTAATTTTGACATATTCCATGACTTCCGCACTTGGTAGTTGGTTTTATATAGTGTTCTGTAATTGTTATGCGATATGTTCTGCTGGTGGTTTCATCACGATGGTTACAGTATTTTTACAAGCTCGTGCTAGCTTCTGACTACCTTTGATTTCATAGATGCCGCCATTCCAATCGAATCATAACACCAAATGATAGGCCGATGAGATAACTCGCATGTTGTGCAGCTAACAGCGTCCCATGATTCCTAAATAACAGGATTTTGGGTTTATAACATAAAACACAACGTCAACCGTTGTCAGTCCTGCAGTAATAGAAAGTATAATTTTTCCTAGACGTTCTTCTTTGGAGCCATTGAAACCACTGATATTGATGCCACTAGGCTGAAATTTGTCGCCAGTCCTATCTGATCAAAAATACTTTAGAAGAGTAGTTCGATACTACTGCCTGTATCAACTACCATTGTATGTGGTACGATAATTCTCATTTTCAACATGATCACGAGTGCGTCATGATGAGGAAAGTTGATGTGGTCAATGTTGCAATCTTCGAAGGAGATCCCTATTTGTTGAGAACTAGATACTGGGAGTAATCGAGTTTCTTTATCGATCATCGTCAAATCGTGGCATTGGCCGAGACGTCGTCCTTTGAATTTAACCGATCTGTTAACTGCATGAGTTTCAATAAAATGGCTAAGGGAAATATAATACAAGTGTTTTTCCTCAGCCACTCTTCTATCTGTACGATCTCAGTAGTAATCTTGTAACTCCTATTTTTGTAGCTTTTGACGTCTACAATGAACTCGTACATTCTTTCGTCCGCAAAGATATACTCCAAAAGTCGCTGTAAAGCGAAGTAATGTTTTGTGTCATGATGTCGGACTTTGTGGTGTATTCAATACGGATTGCTCTCGATGGATTGGAGGTATTGGGCATTGCATAAGAATTTGTCCTTTTGAAGTATGGGATACAGGCTGGTTATTATAGCAGTTAACTTGGGAAGATATGGCTTTGTAAGTTACCACCTCTCAGAGGCCGATCGTCAATAGATTTGGTCCATTTTCTGTCTCCTCTGTAATCTATAGTACGATTGAAATCTCGGTCTGTGGATTGATCTCGTGCTGTCAAAGTTGACTTTTGGGACTTTTAGGGCTTCTGTCTTTTGGATACCATACTTTTGAGATCGATATATCCATTTACTTTTTCAATCATATCTTCCAGTGTCGTAGGTTTGTTGAGAATAAGGTGCTCATTCGCTCTACCATCTACGAACAAAGTGTTTGTAAAGGTTGAAATAGTAATTTGCTGATCCAGTCGATCAATCTTTCTAGCCAACTCCAAGAATTTCTTAGTGAACGATTCCAGCTTCTCTCCTGGTATTTGTTTAAGACTGAACAAAGAATACAGATTTTCCTCTTTGTCTCTATTGTGCGAGTAGTTCTTGACGAAAAGTTCTCACACCTGTTCGAATGTGTGGATGGATCCTTCTTATAGTAAGTGGAACCATCGTAATGGTTCGTCCTGGAGGCTGGTAGGAAAGATACGGCATAAAATGTGGTTTGATGTAGAATACAAGCCTAAAGCATCCTAGAATTTTTGAACGTGCTCCACGGGATCAGATCCCCTATTCTTTTGGATTTTTGGAGTGTGAAAACCGGCGGGAACCTCGTTGTCCAATAGATCCTGGGCAATCGTTCTTTTCTGTAGCCTGTTGTGGATGCCTTTGGCGGTTTGAATCAGAGCTTCAAATAATTATTTGATACATTTTTCGACATGTTCTTGAGTCACGTATTGACGAGATATGATGATCTGACGTGGGATGCGTCATTCTCGAGGAATGTGTTCGCTACTTCCTTCACTTAGTCGTTCACGTGCAAGAATGAAAACTCTTACACGATGCGGGTCCTCTGCTTGCCTGACTTTAGCGGGAACGTCATCAACTTCTTGTCGGACTCTTGGTATCTGTACGGGTTCGGCCCCCAACTGATTATGATAAGATCGGGCATCAATTCCCTGGCTATTACCTTGACGTCCTAGCCTGTCTTGAATAGAAACTTGTGAGGTGGCTGGCAACGCGTCTTTGTTCTCCTGGGCTGCAATTTGTTGTCCCAGCATAACTTTTAATGCATCTCACACATCTGCCAGTTATTGTTCCAGAACGGCTCGTCTTTTTGTCTCAGAGTTTTGAGTGGCCCACAATTCTGCTAGCGCGGTGCTTCCTTCTGTAGGGCCAATCGGGGAATTCTGTGAAGAGAGTAAGTATCAGTTGTATCAGAAAACCGTGGCTAACTGCTTCATTCCCACAGACGGCGCCAAATATAAAAACCTAATTTCATATATCGAACTTACTCTCTCACACCAAAGATATTCAGAACATTAATAAGAAACAAGTAATTGCTAACACAAGGTTTAGCGTGGAAAACCTTTGAATAGGTTAAAAACCACGACCTCTCTTGAGGATTTGGAAAGAAAGATATTATTGATGATGGCTAGCTTAATCCACAATACGATTGAGAAGCTCTAGTTAGTAGGAAAAAAACACGAAGAATACCAATTGGTTTGGAAAAATAGAGAATTCGATTACTAAAACGAAGTAATTACAATGAGAATCTCTCAAACCCTAGGCTTCTCTCATAACTATTTTCAGATCTAACTTAACCCAAAAAAATAACCCAAGTTCCCTTTATATACTAGGGAACTCAAAAATCATAAAAGAACAAATCTCGAGGTAAAAAAATGCCTCTAAATCAAAAACACCGCAAAAGTTGCTCGAACGAACTAGGGAGTCGTTCGAACGACTTTACGGTTAATTGGTCTAAAACCCTATAAACTTGCCTAGTCGTTCGAACGAAATCTCAACTCGTTCGAATAAAATATGGCTTTGGGCCAAATTTCCTGTGGGATGGAATTTGGTCGTTCAAACGAAAATATCAGTCGTTCGAACGAAATATGGCACTGGACCAAAATTCCAGAGGGATGGAATTTGGTCGTTCGAACCTCGTTCGAACGACTTTGACTAAAATTCCAAACTACCCTAGATCCTCTTGGATCATGGTTCCCCCCTTTAGGAGCCTTGAGCTCCTGCTCAAGCTAGAACTGGAGATGTGGGAGCCTTGAGCTCCTGCTCAAGCTAGAACTAGAGATGTAGGAATGCGGCAATGCTCAATTCCCTGTTGTACCACTTCAACTTACTAGGTAGCTGACCCTTTTTCCCAACTTGGAACGATTCAATACCACCCCATCTTGTAGTATGGACCTTCCACTTTAGAATACCATCCTCTTGCAATGGATCTTCTCTTTCCATCCATAAGTTATCAACTGACGGTAGGCGAGTATCGATTATAGAGTCTTCATCAAGAAGAGACGGCTCAAACAATTTCAAATGCACGACATTAATCACCGAATACATCTTCATGAAAGGTGGCAAATCCAACTGGAATGCATTATCACCAATCTTCTTCAGTATCAAAAATGGACCATAACGAATAAGTTTGAGCTTCTTACCTTCCCTCCAAAGGCGTTCCTTACCCAAATGCAACCAAACGAGGTCGCCCTCATGAAAAGTAGACTCAACCCGATGTTGGTCGTGGCGAGTCTTATACTTCACTTGAGTCTTCTTCAACTGTGCTTTAACCGCCTCATGAACCTTGCTGATCTTCTCAATGAAATGCTAAGCTTTAACCTACTCCTCTTCCTCCTTCCCTGACACCATTTTGTCGTCAAGACAAACGCCAAATCAAAAGGGCTTTGTGGCAAGTAACCCAAACAAACTTCAAAAGGAGACTTCAATGTGGAACCATGAATCGCCCGGTTGACGCAAACTAAAGATACGGTAAACTCTCATCCCAAGTCTTAGGATGCTTAGAATGGAATCCCCATAATAAATGTACCAAAATGCGATTAACAACCTCTGTTTGTCTGTCTGTTTGTCTGCGGATGAAAAATAGAACTTCTCATCAACTTAGTGTCCATCATCCCCCATAACGATCTCCAGAAATACCCCAACAAACGGCTATCCCTATCAGAAATAATAGAAGAAGGGAGCCTGAAATACCTCCAGACGTCTCTGATAAACAATTGCGCTGCTCCTTCCCCTGTGACCGTCTTCAGACATGGAATAAGAATAATCATATTGCTGAATCGATCCACCACTACAAATAAATAGTTATTCTTACACCATGTCATGGGCAAACCACCCATAAAATTCATCGAAATGTTCTCCCAAGGTTGACTAGGAACTGGTAATGGAAAGTACAATCCTATCTTCCTATTGGAAGGCTTCGATGTGTTGCATAGCACACAACCACGAACCACACGAGCAACATCAACCTGCATCTTAGACTAATAGACATAACGCCGCAAATTCAAAAGAGTCTACTCAACCCCAAAATGTCCTACCACCCGGGAACAATGTGCCTCTCGAATCTAATGCAAACGGTCTCCACCCTCAGGAATACATAATAGGCTGCCCCTGAATATCAAACCATCCTTCAGAACATACTCGCATTTCTTGCCTTGCAACAACTTTCGTGAATCACACTGAGCTCCTTGTCGCCGTCATACCTAGAAACGTACTCAAAATGAACAATCGGCTGGATCAACATAGCTACCAACAAAAAATAAATAGTTGGTAATGGGGGTCGAGATAACATATTAGCCATCTTGTTGTCCACTCCTTTCTTATACTTGATAAAATAAGGTAAACTGCTAAAGGTACGACATCCACTTCATATGGCGAGCTTGCTGAAGCTTGGACTGCGTAGATAAGAACTGTAATAGTTTGTAATCAGAATGTACCACAACCTCCTTCCCCAATAAGTAACTCCGCCAATGCTTCACAGATTGATATAACGCGTAGAAATCTTTATCGTAGGTAGGATAGTTGCGTACTTCTCCTGTAAACATCTCAGAATGGTAAGCAACCGGCCTCTCATCCTGTAGAAGGATTGCCCCCAATGCATAGTCTGACGCATCTGTCTCGATCTCAAAAGGCTACTGCAAATTGGGAAATGCTAACACTGGTGCATCCATAATCTTCTGCTTCACTAACAGAAAAGTCTTCTCATGGTGCTCTTCCCACACAAACTGTATCCCGATCTTCGTCAAAGAATGCAACGGTGCGGCTATTTGTGAAAAATGCCGAATAAATTTCTGTAAGTACTGATAAGAACCCATAAAACAACTCACTTTCGTCACTGTGCGAGGTCTAAGTCAATTAGTAATTATCGGGACCTTCTCTGGGTCGACCTTAAGCTCGCCACCACCAACAATAAATCCCAAATAGACTAGCTCTCGTTTCCCAAATTCGTATTTTTTCCTATTCAGAAAAAGCTGTTGTGATCGTAACACGCCCAACACTTTACGTAAATGCCCAAGATGCTCTTCCCATGTACGACTATATATCAAGATATCATCCAAATATACAATCACAAAATCATCAATAAACGCACGAAGTACCTCATTCATTAGCCGTATAAACGTCGCCGGAGCATTGCATAACCCAAAAGGCATCACCAACCACTCAAATAAGCCCTGTTTGGTCTTGAACGTTGTCTTCCAAGTATCCTCCTCCCGAATTCTAACTTGATGGTAACCCGATTTAAGATCCAACTTGGTGAAAAACCAAGCCGTCTGCAACTTATCTAAAAGCTCGTCAACCTGTGGAAGCGGATAACGATTCTTCACCATGATCTTGTTTAACGCCCGATAATACACACACATCCTTCAAGACCCATCCTTCTTCGGTACCAGTAACATCGGTGAACCACAAGATGAGCAACTTGGATTAATAACTCCTTGCTCTAAGGGTTCATGTACCTATTTCTTGATCTCATCAGACTCTATAACAGAAGTCCGATATTATCCAATATTGGTTAGTAGCTCACCATTCACCAAGGTGATATCATGCTCCACATCCCTCTTACGCGGCATCCCTTCTATACCCAGAAACAAGTCTTCATACTCTTACAACTCCCCTATATCGGTTTGTTGGTTAGGAAACATTTCCAAAGTAGACAATACCGTAGCCGACGGACACTCTTGAACCGGTTGCACCAACAACAATACAAATTTGCCGCTCACATTAACCAACCTCTTCACCTGAGTCGTCGTTACCAAATTATTGGTAGTGATATGTTCCTTGCACGCATTGATATGAAACTCTGTCCCATCCTTCACCATACGATACTTGCGAGCTCGACGGTAAAGAATTTCATCTCGGTCCCAAAGATAAGGGCTACCCAATATGACTTAACACACGTCCAACGGAACCACCTCACATGTCATTTCGTCAATAAACTTCCCAGTAATCACAAACTTGAACGTACACTGCTTAGTGATCTTCAACTCTGTGTCTTTCTGAATCCATCTTAAACCATACGGCTTAGGATGAGCCATAGTAGCCAAATCCATCTTCTTCACCACCGCCTCAGAAATTAAATTCTTCTGACTACCCGGATCAATGATGGCCTCGACTAAGCTCTACTTTACCTGAATGCTGACATAAAAAAGCTCTTCCCGACTCGCCTTGTCGATAGCTAGAGGTTGCTTAAATATTAGAGTAAGCTTAGGATTTGGCTTATCTAATTCCAGAAGATCCACAAAATCGTTGCGCTAGTACACGTTTCTCTTTCTTGCCATTTTCCTCCTTCGGCCGAAGCTCAGGGTAAAATTTCTAACATTTATCTGAATTGTGCCCATTAGCCTTGCAATGACTATAGATAGTCCCCTTGAATGAAGACCCCTCTCCTTTGGACTCCCCTTTCTGATCAAACTTTTAATTAGCCTTGTACCCCGACTTGTTCTTGTCGTCTTTCTTGTCGTTCTTCAAGTACTTGCCTTCAATGGAAATTGTTTTAACGGTAGCGTCCTCGATATTCACCACATTGAAGAGCTTTAATTATCTTCTAATGGACTCCGACAAATCCCTCGTATACTTCATGAACACCTTGTACCCATCCACGTCAATATCCAAAACCAATGCTTGGTTATGAAATTCTGTAGTAAATTGTTGTACGATTCTCCAAACCTTTGGCGCAAGTTGTGTATTTTGTACTATCGCTCCTATTCATACCCAAGCTGATAGAATTGCTTCCTCACCAAAACCTTGAATTCCTTCCAACTCAGACTTCCGACATCATGTCGTTTCCGATAGGATTTCTACTACGTTAGTGAGTGACTTGTGAATTTCAAAGTAGATAAACAAATTTTCTGAGCGTTTGAATATTCATCCACGAAAAAATAGATCTCCAACCTATCCAACCAATTATCTAATTTCTCGGCATCAACGGAACCATCGAAAACCGGAATCTCAATCTTAAAGTCAAGATGAAGATTACGCATAGGATTCATTGACTTACCAAACCCTGGGTGCTCCTTGACGGATTCAGCATCACTAGAATCGCAAGCTATCCCAACATTATCCTCGTCTCCATCCACCCCTGAAACCTCTTTCTTCTTCGAGCGGCCTCGCCGTTTCGTCGAAACAGAACCCAACGCGAGGTTTGTGAGATGCAATTGTTCTACAACTCCCCTACAGTAGAAGTTATGTCAGAAACTGTCGTTTCCAAAGTCGTGAGTCGATCGTTGGAATCGCCCGTCTCCAAATCATCTTTCTTATTCGAATTAGGTTTGCGATGGATCTTCAACGGACTTACTATCTTCTCATTCGTTTGCTTGAGATGGTCATGTGTAGAGACCATAAACCACAATCAACCCGCCGAGAATCGCAACTAGAAAACTGATACCACTTAATCCACAATACGATTGAGAAGCTCTAGTTAGTAGAAAAAAACCACGAAGAACACCAATTGGTTTGGAAAAATAGAGAATTCGATTACTAAAACGAAGTAATTATAATGAGAATCTCTCAAACCCTAGGCTTCTCTCAGAATTTTTTTCAAATCTAACATAACCCTAGAAAATAACATAAGTTCCCTTTATATACTAGGGAACTCGAAAATCATAAAAGAACGGATCTCGAGGCAAAACAACGCCTAAAATCAAAAACACCGCCAAAGTCGTTCGAGCGAACTAGGGAGTCATTCGAACAACTTACGACTAATTGGTCTAAAACTCTATAAACTTGCCTAGTCGCTCGAACGAAATCTCAACTCGTTCGAACGAAATATGGCTCTAGGCCAAATTTCCAATGCGATGGAATTTGGTCGTTCAAACGAAAATATCAGCCGTTCGAACGAAATACGGCTCTGGGCCAAAATTCCCGTGGGATGGAATTTGGTTGTTCGGACGACTCTCAACCTCATTCGAACGACTTTGACTAATTTCCAAACTACCCTAGATCCTCTTGGATAAATTACAAAGATCGCTCTGGATAATTTGGTGTAGAGTTTCTAAATCGAATTCTGTCTTTAATCTGTAATTTTATTGTCTTATTTATAGATCTTATAATATGACTGTTTAACGATTATTATTATTTTTAATGATGGACGTTACAATATGAATTTGATTAGTTTTTGAATTGATCTGCATAACAGTCTGATCTTTCTGTTTTGTAACAACTTCATTAATGACGGAGTGCTTGTTGAATCGAGCTGTTGATATAAAGGTCGAGAATGATAAATAAACTATTTTTTGTAGTTGTTTCATAGTGTGCCACGTAATCGTATGATGATGAGGTCGAGTAAATGTATGATAGTAGAGGACGAAGCTTGAGTTCGAGATCCGAAATAGGCTACTACAGATACAACGAAATGAAAACGTTATAAAATTCCTTCTCTGGCAAATAACAAACATCCCGATGGTAACAATACAAGGATTCTCAATTCTCATGAGGATCGTTAAGTTTAACCAATTCTCAATTTTCAATTCTCTATTACTCCTACACAATAATTTACAACTAACGAAAGAAAATCATATCCAATCAATTTACAAGAACATTCACCACAACGTCATGGTTTAAACTACGTATGGATGACTTTGCGAAGCTTTTGGACAGTCAAAAGACTGCAGTCTTTACTTACCGTCCCTCTCCAATTGTCTCCTGCAAGATTTGCTGACTGACAGCAGCTTCTGATGAACGGTCTGTTGCAGTTACAAAGGTGGAGTTTAACGATGAGTCACCTTGGGTACTACTAGTTCCGGTCATCGATGCACCTGTAGCTGAGGTATCTTGGCTCATAAAGCTGGTTAAGTCACTGAACTGCCAATCAGTTAAATATCCAGGCCTTGACGTGACAGTACTGACTTCAATATCTCCAGACAGCATCGCTATAACACGTGACATAGGTGGACGTAGCAATGGCGATGCTTGAGTGCACAAAAGTGACACTCCCAGCACTCGTCTTGCTTCTACTTCGTTGAATTCAGATAACGTTTGATCAACCAGTTCTAATGCACGGTTATTTTCATGTAGATTCCAAGCCTGTCTAACATAGTGAAATGATTAAACTAGTTATGAGTTTCGAGTAATTTGACAGTATTAGGCATCTATGTTGAACATACCCATTCCAGGAGATACATCTTCTCTTCGTCCAAATTTGAATCAGAATTTGGTCTCCCACTAAGAACCTCCAGAGCAACAACCCCATATCCAAATACATCAGCCTTTTCCGTAAGGTGCCCACGCATTGCATACTCCGGTGCTAGATATCCACTTCAAAAAAGGGAGAGCACAAGTCATCATCATATTAACATATAGAATTATAAGTTGACAAAAAATTGAGTGAAGTTATGAATAAGGAGGTTACATTGTTCCAGCAACTCGAGTACTAATGTGCGTCTTTTTGTCGTCGTACAGCTTGGCTAAACCAAAATCGGAAATTTTTGGGTTGAGATCAGCATCAATCAGAATATTACTGGCCTTGACATCTCTGTGAACAATTCTCGGTCTCGATTCCTCATGGAGATAAGCTAGACCTCTTGCAGTTCCTAAGCATATATCATAACGGGTGGGCCAGTCAAGATGAATAGTGTTTTTCCCTGATCATGCATGTTAAACATTATTAAGAGGGTTACCCTAAATCTCATGGAAGGTCACAGTTCAACGATAATCTTACCAAAGAGTGCCTGATCGAGGCTCTTATTCTCGAGATACTCGTATACCAGGAGCCTATTATCTCCTTCGATGCAGCATCCATGCAACTTAACAAGGTTACGGTGTTGCACAGCGGATATGGTAGCAATTTCTGTTATGAATTGCCTCTTTCCTTGGTGAGATGACACCGAGAGTTGCTTCACAGCCACAATGCTTCCATCAGAGAGCTTCCCCTAGAAATTATGGCAGGTAATCGGGAAAAATCAATATCCATAGTTCCATTTCTTAAATTGGTGTCATAAGCTTACTGAAAGAACAAAAGGAGTTAGGACCATAAACTCATACATAACTTAATTCAACAGTTGTGTGATTGTTGATGGATGTTCCTAGGTTCTCCTTGTATAGTAGTTCTTGACTTGGAAAGTATTACTTACTTTAAAAACAGGCCCAAAACCGCCCTCTCCTAGCTTATTTGCAGGATTGAAATTTTCTGTGGCAGACTTCAATTCATCATAACTATAAGTGTGAGGTCTAGGACCTACTCCAAGAAGAGCTGCAAGTTCAGTAATAGATCTTAATTATTAGTTTTTACCCATAAATTCAGATAGATAAAAAACTATTCAATCATCTTTGCATACTTAAACTACTACACAGACACACCCATACTACACTCAAATTCGCACAACCTGACACTAATATTGAATTTGTACCATTACATTTCCAATTGATATGGACTGAATAATATGTACATAAGCATGCACCCTTAGCAACAAAAATACCTTCATCTTCTTTAATTGCCTGTCTTTTCCTTTTTCGGGTTAAATAAATGGTCAAAAAAGCACATAGAAAAGTTGCCAGTACAACAGCGACACAGATCCCCACAATCAGACCGGTCCTGTTCTTCTTTGTTGAAGTGGTGGGTGGGTTGTTATTTACGGTGGGAATGAATTCTGTAAATAAATAACAGTCATTACTGTAAAAAGGATCATTGTATATTGAATTTTAATTTCGTATTTCAGGCTTTCGGCATCGTTTTTGCATATCTACTATATTACCTGGTGTAACCTTGATTGCTGAAATGGAAGGTCCATATGTACCTTGAGCAGGTATACAACATGTCCCTTTTCCAGCCCAGAATAGATGGATTTCCAGGAAATTCTCTGATACCCGAGCCTTAAGCTCCCTTTGAACAGCTCTAAAAGAGACCCCACCGGCTTCCTTTCGTATGTCATAGTCTTTAACCATCAATTCCCCCTTGAGCATTAAGAAATAGAAAATTTCACAATTAGTAGAAATCCCTGGCACACAGACTTGCCTGAGTTATTATTCAATTAACACTAGAAGATTTAGTTTAATTGGATATAGGTAAAACGTACTAAACAAAACCTTCCTATAATGACACGTACCTGGAGATAGATATCAAATACACGCCTTCCACGGCTCTGCCATGTAGAAGAATCTGGGAAGGCTATCTCTGAAAATTGCATATTCACAGTGTAATTGCCATTCTCAAGTCCCAAGCCGTAATATCTTACAGAACCTGGGGACAGTCTTGCTGTCTGGAATAGCTCCGAGTCTAAGGTATTTGTGAATTGAGATAAGTGAGATCGGGTATAAAGAGCATTATTGTTTTCTGCAAACCTTCCAGTATTGCTAACTGCCCACCTATCGGTTTTCGTCACAAAATATGTCGCGGGACCTAGAGTAGCATTGTCCATCTCAAACACAGTGCCATCTGAGGATTTAATTTCTGGACCCCCACATTTTATTGCAAAGGAAGAGTCTGCAGATAATCCACAATCAAATTAGAGAACTTCCTAATCGAAGAATTAAACGAAGAACACAATTTGGCGGGATAATTTCCAAATAAGAGTTTCAATTGCTCAATGGATTGATTCTAATTGAATTCCTCTTTCAAATCCTAAGTTCTAGATTACAAAACTTGGATCCTTTCATCTGGCCTAGCCTTGCCCTTTTATGAAGGTTATAAGTTTCCTAGTTACAAAATAGGATAATTATGCCCTTAAACGCTCTAAACTATGAAGGAATCGCAATAGTCGTTCGAACAAACCCGTAGGTCATTCGAACGACTGACATAATTAAGCCTAAAAACAAAGACAGACAGAACTAGTCTTCTGGAACCCAAAGTCGTTCGAACGACAAACCAATTTAAGCCTAAAACTCAAGGCAGACAGATTGGCTTTGCATTCCTCATATCTCGTTCGAACGACATGACATATTTTTAAGAGGTTGAATGTCTAGATCCTCCTAGATCAGCAGATCAATAGTTGGTGGTGTGAATCAAACCCAGCTTGAACAAAATGGTCAATAACAACCTAACAGCATTATCAATATACAAGCTACATTTTGGTTGACTATAAGCCTTTCAGCCCCCAAACTGGCTACAATAGCTGGTTATAGAAAGTTGACCAATAACTCGTGTCTATATATAAGATGGTGGATCCAATTTTCAAACAATATGTGCCGCATTTAAGTGCATGTTTTAATACTTCGTTTCAAGGTGTGTCTCGATGATATTTGGAATATATTGACGATATTTTGTCGCCACTTGTTGGACTGAAAAAAAAAACTTTGAAAACATCTCAAAATATTGCAAATGATCATCAATTTTGGATATATCGAAAAAAATCAGAAAATATGGAAAATATGCCGAGAAACAGTGATCTCATGATATACTGGTATTTTAAGATTTGTCGCGATATTTTTCCATACAAAGGGGTTCAAGATATCATCTGTATGTCATCGAATATATCATCTTGCCAGCTGGGTTTGCAAAATATCGGTAATAAATTCGAGATTTGAACCCTCGTTATGAAAAATAAGACACCTAGACCACCCACTTGAAAAATTTCAAGAAAAACCAAGACAATGGAAAGATAAAAGAAAACTCTGTAGAAGTTAATTTAGGAGAATTGCTCAAGTGATTGAGAGAGGCTCATCACTTATATTTATAGATGAATAAAATGAGCACCCTAGAAAGGGTAGCAAAGTAATTACAAAGTTAATATATAGAAATAACAATAATAGCCATTCCCCCAAAGCTAGAGCAAGCAGGGCGGAACCAGGAATTCAAGTTTTGGGGGTTAAGTGCAATCGGGGGTTTGGGGGCAAAGCCCTCAAAATATTTGTTTAGGTAATATAGATGATGCTCACTGAAACTTGATTTTGATGAGACTTTATAAAGAAGAATAAATAAAATAAGATGAAGGGACTAACC
The DNA here is from genome assembly GCA_014058105.1 of Kingdonia uniflora. NCBI lineage: Eukaryota > Viridiplantae > Streptophyta > Magnoliopsida > Ranunculales > Circaeasteraceae > Kingdonia > Kingdonia uniflora. The sequence goes on from JACGCM010001727.1 coordinate 1,725,243, forward strand.
TTGAAATTAAATTAGGAGAAGCTAAACCCACAAAAATCTCAACTAAAAACTAAACCAAAAGTGGTGTTTGGGAATTGAAAATATTCTCTTTTAGTCTTCCAGGGAAGAAACTATGATTAGATAAAGGAGAGTCAACAAAATCTCAAAATAATGGAGAGAACTTTTAGAAAATACTTTAGATGGAATGAAATTGTAAAGAGAGAGAGAGCCCACAAAATCTCAAAGAGCGAGGAAGATAGTCTTTTCCCAATTTTATCATAACCAAATATATTTTTCCGCCAACTACTGGTTCAACCCCTGGGAGCATGCATATAGTAAGACATGAATACATGAACAATATTGTTGAAAATATAAAAGTTAGCATCTATGTTGCATATTTTCTGATGTACAAAGACAGCTAGTATACACATCTCCTACATTTGGTGAGATAATTTAAGAGTCTGGATATTACTATTAGCATATCTCACCCTAGCACCCTAAAACCTTTTGATTTAGGCATTAATGTACCTACTTGGTTGCTCCGTTGTGAAACTTCGAATCTAAAACAAAGCAGTCATAGAACACTTACATCGTGGGGAATCCCGATTACAAGGAAAGTTCCGTTGAAGACAAGTTAGACCTGAGGGTAAAGCACTGCATGGAAAAGTTCAGGAATTATCTATTAGAAGAAATCAATGCAGTCAGATCATATGACCAATGATGATCGTGCATTGAAGAAGATTCAGTGTAACATGGCTATAATATGATTAGGCAAAGGAAAACAAATGTAGAACTAATAGGAATCTGGTTAAGTTGAATAGGGAGAGAGTAACGTAAAGTAAAGCGTGTGTAGATGATATTTTTAATAACTTCTAATCATATATATGTAGGTAACATACAATCATCTATTAACAAAAAAGAAACCCCTCTAATAGAAATGTAGATACAAGAAAATAGAAAGAAAAAAAAAGATGCTTACTAATACTTTAAACTGATATGGATATATAATCTCTCTTGGCTGACACGTCAGATGATGTCAAAACCCCTCTCTCTATTGATGGCATCACCCACCCTTCATTTTCTTTTTATAGTTTGTATTTTTCTTAATCATTATTCTTAGATAGTTTTTAAATTCTTTTCTTTTTTCAGTTAAGAAAATACTTATTAGTATTTTATTTATTTTTTCAATTAGGAAACTAGGTGGTTATTTTTCAATTTACAGAGTTTTCATCCGAAGGATTAATTAGTGATATTTTGCAGAAAACTAATTATATTGAGAAATTAAATTTATTTTAGTGTTTAATATGTATCGATTACCTTGTCCAGAAGCTTACAACAAAATGGTATCAGAGCAAAAGTTTCAATTTTATTTCTTCAATTATCATGGCACCAAGGAAAGTTAGACCAGTTGGCAATCAAAGTATGCATTGACTTGGAAAAAACTTTGCAACACTTTGTGTAAGATGTCCAAGTCACGAAAAAAATATAACGAAGGGCTTGTTGTCAAAGACAAGTTGACCGACGATAAGTTGGAGAAGATACCAACCGTCATCCTCTATGAATTTTACCAGGGGTTTATTCGGATGTCACACATTCACATTCCATTGTGTGCCAGTCCAATTACAAAAGGCGTGAACTAAATACTTGAGTATCTCCGATTAGTTGATGGTGATTCCTATCAATTAGTGTTCATTTGTAATGATTCCCCGAAAAAACATAAGTTACATGTCAACGACGTTTTAGACTAGATCAACTTCGTTTTGAGCCCAATGATCTCTTCGATAAATTTATTTTGCTCTCTGTCGAAGATTAACATCCCACAATATTTATATTACAAGTCAAATGGTGTTCATGTCAAGACAAACTGACATAAATCTCGGGGCGTTTAAATAACATATGCCAAGGTGCAACCATCGTCTACCGCCATCAGTAGTACAATAACAGAGAGAGAATGCCCCACCATGCTCGCACACATTTTTGTACTGAGTTACCAAGTGAGAAGCATGAATGTTATGAATATTACTTCCTAGGCTACCGTTTGCAACAATGTCATCACCCACCATTCGCTGATTAGCATTCATCCCAACTTTTAATAAGTATTACTAAGAGGTCGATCCGAAAAGAGGCTCAAAATTCAAATCAAGAGGTTTAAGATGAGGCATCGGATTAAGGTTCACGGGTAACGGATAGCTTCTTGCGGGATTAGTGAGATTCCAAATTTTGAAGATATGTGCTTGGGTTACAAGGTCGCTTTAGAGTATGTTGACCCCTTTATTTAGAATTCACAAAAAAGGTTTCTATTGAAATCTCAAATTTTTTATTTTAATTTATCTATTGGTGATTTTGATATAGTCTACTCGGCGGAAGCAACGAGTATAAAACTAAATCAAGGATTAAACTCAAGAATTTAATAAAACCTTAATCTTATTAACTTCAATCAAATCTCTACTACAAGTTTAAAATATTTACTCTCCAAAACAACAACTAAAGAAATAATAAATCTAAGCCTCCTTTTATAGGACACAAGGGGCATTTTAATTAGAAACCCAAATTCTACTCTAAATAAGAAACTTGTTTATTTATTTATGCATACATAATAGAACTAAATAGAATATAATAAACTAATGTAAAATTAAATAAAATATATTGTAGACCGTCTAATATCTTTTAGAGAGAAACTTAGGAGAGAGTGGTCACGAGTTCGAAACCCAACACCGGGGGGTCATCCGCCAAGATTTATCTTGACTTAAAATGGAGCGTGCGGCTTACAGAAGTACCGTGGCGAGCCCCAGGAGACTAGTTAGGAGAATGGTGAAAAATGATGAACCCGACGAACTTCCTGATTTCAAAAAAAAACAAAAAAAAAACTCATGAGGGTGGGAAGATGGCCGTGACAGATCAGATTTCTTCAACATTTGGAGGGAAAAGGTGGAACTTGGGCGTATGAAATTCAGCTGAAATACACTTTTGCAATTGGAGATTTCTTCCCGATTTTTGGAAGCAATTTTGACGATGTCCCAAACGAGAAGTAAACGATTAATTGAAGGCATTGCACAGTTATTATGTGTATGTCAATCCTATTTGGGTGAATTTTATGCCACAATATCATGAATATGTTACTCATGTGTTTCAGAGATTATAGTTGCGGCTAAGGTGTCTTTAGTTTCAAATTTTTGCAGTTTTTCAAGGTATGAGTTGGGTGCTTGGATGGCAAATTCCACGGAAGAGCCAGACTTTATGAGTTGCTCGTTTTGTATGAGGCAACCAGTACAAAAGCACCACCATCCTTAAATTATATTTTATTTAGTACTTCACTTTAATTTGAATTCATAATTAGTTTCTAATTACGATGTTATTTCCTTTATCTTATCCAATATTTGTTGGTTTATTTGGTTAGACAGGAACAACTTTGTGTTTGCTGATGAACCAAGAGAGGAAGACTCTAACAGAGTTAACTGCAGTGATCAAGGCTCCACAATTTCAGGCTGAGTAAAAAACTGCTACATTACTTCAGATATCCATGGCACAAGGTAGGTCAGAGAGAAAAGTTCAATGTATCAACTGGATTTTTCCTCAAGAAAACTGATTTAAGCTCTATTCTGGATGCCTCGGTTTATCAGAAGGCCTATGGCTATAGATTGATTAGTTATTCTTTTGTGAAGAAACAAACTCTTTTGAGAGAGAATTCAAATTTCTTTCGTTGTTTTATCTTTGTTAATTGCTTCTGCAGAAAAATTTACATCAAGTATCTGTACTAGTAATGCTCAGACACTCTAAGACACCCATGTTTGCTTGCACTCACATACATTCACATATGCCATACTCTCATATAAATCTGAATTTAGTGATGTACCTGATGTTTGTAAGACCTGTGGTGAAGTTATTGGCCACCAAATTACTGCAAAGAACAAAAAACACGTTAGTGAAGCTCAATAATATATCTAATAGATATCAATGGAAAAATTCAACATTAGAACCAATAAAAATGGATGCAGCATTTTTAACACGAAAAAAAAGACAAAAGCAGCAAAAAATCATTCTTCAAAACTTACAGCTGTAAACCTCGTTCAGCAGCCCATGAAGGAATGTTTCCTGATAAACCATTGTAGGATAAATCCCTGCAAATGCAGCATATAGTCATGAATGAATAGCTTATCATACTGATAACATTAGACCGAATATATTACTGTCTAAGACACTAATGAAAAAAAATTGTTCGTTTAACTGAATGACTTGCATAACGTTTTCAGACCCTTTACAGATTGAGAGCTAGAACTACGATAATTTCTCCTCCAAGCTTTTCTCGATGCGTATAGCAGTTATCAAGGCTATTATGCTCTTTTCTTCCAACATTGGTTATTCATAGAAGTAGTTTAATATTTATCTCCTATATATAGAGAGTATGATGTAACCTAAGTAATTAATACAATAATAATAGCTTTCTCCTTTTAATATATCACACCCTCGCTGATCGAACTCAGCGATGAGTTCGTTGGGAGGTCGCCGGAGGGCAAAGCGCCTCCTGCTCGGGGCTTGGGGCGAAGGCCCGAAAAAAAATTAGGGTTGCAATTTTATTTTTGTTGGGCTAATTCACGCCGCCTCTCTCTCACTCTCCTCGCCTTTGAAGAATGACGATTATCACTGTTCTGATCGCAACCTAAGCTTCCGCAATTTTTAGTTTTTTTTTATCCGATCGCATGATGCGATTGATGTTGATCTAAATCTCAGATATGTTTGGTTTATTTGAGGTAATCGATGGCGATGGCTATCGGTGACGAGTCGAGTTCGACCATTTCGTCAATTGGAACTAGTGAAGATGCCCAGTCCTTCAACTATGTTCATGATAATCTGAATCTAAAAATTACCTCACAGCTACTGGATGGCTTAAATTATGTTCGATGGGTGCAGTCTGTGAAATTGTTTGTTAGTGGGTTTTTTGGCACATATAAAGAACCTGTAGAATCAGATCCGAAGTATACGAAGTGGTTCTCGGATGATTCAACGGTGAGAACTTGGTTGATTAATTATATACAGCCGACGATCTCCGCTGTGTACTTATTCACGAACAATGAGCATCTGATTTAAGAATCACTTCGTAAGGTATATTCTCAGCGAAAGAATATTGCCAGGATCTTCCAATTTTCCAATGAGATTGGAAATTTTAAACAGGGTACTCAGACTTTGGGAATGTATTATGCGAGACTTCGATCGAGTTCGAAAGAATTATCTCATTATGATAGCTTCATCGAGTGGCCAACTAGAGCACCAAGTAAAAATGTTCCTGCTCCAACAACGGTTGTTGGAGCAGTAGAAATTTATTATGGAGAAGACTCGAGTGTTCAGTTTCTTGCAGAGCTCAATCCCGACTTTGAGTATGCACGAATTCATTTACTTGATAGGACTCATTTCCCAACTCTTAAGGAGGCACACGCATATTGCCTCTCCGATCAGAGTCGTCGATCACCTATGTCTCATATCTCCGGGATCCCTTCAGAGACTTTTGCTATGGTTGTTTGTTATGCTTATCCGGTACCACCGTCAGTTCCTTCACAGACATCATCACCTAGCCTTTCTCCATTACCAACGGCCGGTAATTCTTGCCCCCCCCCCGAGGAACAAGTGTGATTGTGGTAAAGTAGGGGACATCTAAAGACAATATATCATGCTTTGCACGGTCGTCCTGCTGGTTATCAACCCCGCCCATCTCAGTCCTCAACACATTTATCTGCCGACTCTATTATGTCAGATTCTTCGGCCTTTAATGCTCTCTCTCTCAGGATAAGATTAATAGGTTCCGATAGCTTCTCTCTATGTATTCCACACCGGCAGCATCTCATTTAGGTAATTTTGCATCGGCAAATAATGTTTTTGCATCTCCAGTTTTGCCTTGGATTGTTGACTTGGGTGCCACCGATAATATGGCAGATATGTCTTCTCTTTTCCAGTCTTATGCTTCTAGTTCATGACGACGAACTATTCATCTTGCCAATAGAACTGAGACTCCTATTGTAGGCAATGACTGTATCCCAATTACAATTTCCCTTTCTTCACCCGATGTCCTTCTTGTCCCTTAGTTGGATACTAATCTTTTTTTTGTTAGTAAAATTATAAGAAATAAAAATTGCAGTATAACCCTCTTTCCAGATTATGTTGTTTTTCAGGATCTCGTCTCACGAAAGATAATTGGCAGTGGGCGTAAAGAAGGTGGTTTTTATTTCTTGGATGGACCTGTCTCTTTTATTTCTCGCAAAGCTCTCCAGTTAAAGTCTGTGTTTAGTAGTAAAAATGTAAAGTGGGTACTACATTGGCATCACCGCTTAGGTCATATTTCCATTTAAGTATCTGCGTTATTTGTTTTCGTCTTTCTTTTCCAAAGTATCCATGTCTGATTAGTCTTGTGAGACGTGCGAACTGGCTAAGCATCGTTGTAGCACGTATCCGTTAAGTATTAATAAAACTTTTGGTTTTGATATTGTGCATTCGGATGTTTGGGGTCCTGCCCCGTTACCTCTAGTTTAGGATTTTGTTATTTTGTGTTATTTATTAACGATTTTTTGAGGTATACTTGGGTTTATGTGATGAAATCTAAAGATGAGGTCTCCTCTATTTTCCAGACATTCACCGTAATGGTTCGTACTCAGTTTGGGAAAACTATTAAGGTTTTATGTTCCGATCAGGGTAAGGAATTTATGTCCCAAGGTCTTTGAAAATTCTGCAATGTCAATGGCATTGAGCATTAAACCTCTAATACGAAAACACCTCAGCAAAATGGTAAATCGAAAAGGAAAAATCGTTATATTATTAATCTTGCTCGTGCTATGTCAATTGGCATGAATGTCCCCTCGCGTTTTTGGTCTGACACTGTTCTTACGGCGTGTTCTCTCTCAGGGGGAGTGTTTTCCAGTTCGTCCTCTTCCTTTAGAAGATTTATCTTCTCCTCTTTCAGATCCACTTTTGTTGAGTGTTCCGTGAGAGTCAGATTTATCTTCTCCTCTTTCAGATCCACTTCCGTTGAGTGTTCCGTGAGAGTCTGCAATCCCACCTTTAGTTTCACCTTTAGTTTCACCTCTTTTGCCGGTTTATACTGGACGACATCCAGGGCGCCAGCCTCCTACACCAGACTGCCAAGCATCCTTTGTAACTCCAGGTCTGCCACCTGCCACCGATTCACCTTTATCAGGTATTGAGCCTTCTCCTACCGCATCTATGCCAGTTACTACTGATGAAGATTCACCTACTTTTCATAGTGATGATAATAGACCGATTGCTATTCGGAAAGAGAAGAGTAATGCTGGGAAGCCTGGTAGATATTCAAATACAACGGTTTATTCTATCACTGATTATACTTCAGATCATCGTTTATCTCCTACTTACAAAGCTTTTCTAGCTTCTCTATCTTTGGTTGATATACCACATATAGTGGCAGATGCGTTAGCCAAACCTCATTGGAAGGCTGCGATGTTGGAAGATTTACATGCATTGGAGATCAATAATACCTGGTCATTGGTTACCTCCCGCCTGAACGTACAGTAGTCGGATGAAAAATGGGTGTCTAGGGTTAAAGAAAATCTAGATGGAACAGTAAGCAGGTACAAGGCTCGGTTAGCTGCCAAGGGTATGGACAAATACATGATGTTGATTATCAGGAGACGTTTACTCCTGTGGCCAAGATGAATACTATTCGAGTCATCTTCCTTATTGCTGCATCGAAATCTTGGCCCCTTTTCTAGATGGATGTGAAGAATGTCTTTTTGAATGGAATATTGCAGGAAGAGGTCTATATGTCTCCACCGATAGGTTTTCGTCCCGCTTTTACTTCTGGCTTGGTATGTAAGTTAAAAAAGTTCATTTATGGGGTTAAGCAATCTCCTTGTAGTTGGACTGATACATTTGGTACCGCTATATTTGACTTTGGTTATGTTTCGAGTAGTGCTGACTATACTTTGTTTCTTCGACATTCTGGTAGGAAGACTGTTGCATTGTTTGTCTATGTTGACAATATTGTTATAACAGGAGATGATATTCAGGGTATTAGTGACCTGAAATCTTATCTCTGTACCCACTTTCAGGTGAAGGATCTCGGTCCCTTGCGTTATTTCCTTGGGACTGAAGTTGCTCGTTCTAGTTCTAGTATTTTTATCTCTTAGAGAAAATATATTCTTGATCTTCTCTCTGCTTCAGGACAATTTGCGTGTTGTCGTGCTGATACACCTCTAGAACTTAATCATATCCTAGCCGACTTTGAGGGGGAGTTATTGGGGGACATTGGGTAGTACTAGCGGCTTCTTGGGAAGCTCCTCTATCTTTCTCTTACCCATCCGGTTGGAGTTCTTTGTCAGTTTATGCACAAACCGCGTATTCCCCATCTCCAGGCAGCTATTCGTGTTCTTCGGTATCTCAAGGGGTGTCCTGGTCGTGGCATTTTATTTCGAGATCATGGTCATTCTCGAGTCGAGGTTTGGACTGATGCTGACTATGCAGGTTCATTATCAGATCGTCCCTTTACTTTTGGGTATTGTACCACTATTGGTGGTAATTTAGTTACATGGCAGAGTAAGAAACAAGATGTTGACTCCAAGTCCAGTGCAGAAGACGAGTACAGGGTCATGGCTCAAGGTGTTTGTGAGTTAATATGGCTTAAGCGTCTTCTACAAGAGCTTCGAATATCGGTTGACTCTAAATGTTTTTACTTCGTAGCAGCTTGCAATTTTTCTCAAAAAAGCTGTTAGTAGCATATTATTTTTAGATGTTTTGTCCAAGCTGGGCATGTGCAATATTCATGCTTCAGCTTGAGGGGGAGTGATAGCAGGGATATTATGTTATTTTAGTCCCACATTGGTTATTCATAGAAGTAGTTTAATATATCTCTCATATATATATAGAGAGAGCATGATGTAACCTAAGTAATTAATTCAATAATAGGATTTTTCTCCATCTAATCTATTTCTACATAGTGTTATGTCTACCCTTCACAAGAGATGTACCTTTTTACCTAAGAATTGGTTATATCTATAATGGTATTAGTTAAATTAGGAGAAGAAAATAGAAGCTTTATTTTTTATTGAAGAATTGAGTACAATCACCTTAAAGAAGGATTTAAATAAAGAAACCACTAGATTCCTAGTAGGAAACTAACTCCTACGAGGTAACTACTAAATATTGAAAACAACTAAAGATAGAAACAAATCTACTAATACTAATCTAAAAATATGATCCGGTGTATCACACTATTGCAATATTACGGTGTATCCTGACATCACACTTATCGTAAATCATAATCTCCAACACTCCCCCTCAAACGGATGGTGAGAGCCCACGAACACAATCCGTTTGCAACTTCAAGACATGCAAGGCTTTAACAACTTTACTTGAAAAACTTCAACCAAATTCATCACAGTACAAAGAAACATTGCACGGATAATCAGGACTTCACAAACAAAATCTTCGTCTTCAACTTCAAATAACAAACTCGAATCTTCAACAAACTTCACACGTACCAAACAAACCATACTCTCTAAAACCCCCCTTCAAGCTTGAAGACACAAACTTCAAAATTCCAGCTTGGAAAAGATAACAAAATACTCTTCCTTTTGAGAAATTTCAAATTTTTTGTCTTCAACAACCAAACAGTAAATAAACCAACATGTATCTTCACCAAAAACAAAAAAAGACCTCATCAACGATGGCTTCATGGACCAATAACATTGGCTTCCTGGCCGATTACACAAACCAACACCAAAAAAAATAAGCCAACAAATTTTGGAACTCTTCCAAGTACGGTAGCCATCTTTAAGAAAAAAAACTCGAACTCGTTAACTTGAACTTGATCAAATAGAATTCAGAGTATCAAATGATTGGATTCTTAGAACCTTCCAACCTAACAAAATTTGTGAAGAAACAATTAGTTAGTTAGTTACATAAACCAACTCACAAATAAAAAGGAAACACCATAAGAAATGAAGGGCTCAAAACATATGGGTGAGAAAAAAAAAAGATAGAAATCGACAAGATGAAAAGATAAAGGAAAGAGAGATTTTTTCATAAACATGAAGCAACAACAATTCAGACCCATTTTTTCCAATAGAAGATCCAAAATTGTAACAGATTTGATTGTTAAGATTTCAAATCATATAAAAAATATCAAATTTCAATGCACTAAAAACGAAGCAAGAATAAAGAGGCCGTGGATCAAATAAAAAATTGACATCAAGATTCAATGTTTCGGAAACAAAGGGAAAAAAAGTTTAAATGATGCAGTAAAAAGAAAAGAAAAGATAAAGAAAGAAAGAAAGAAAGGAAGAAAGAAAAGATAAGAAAGCACCGGATATTGAAGATCTGGCGACGGCAACAGCCGCTGCCAGCAGAAGCGAGAAACCCTAACTTGTTTTCAAGATCACAGAGGCTCTGTACCAAGTTAAATTATTAAATTAGGAGAATAAAAGAGAAGTTTTATTGATTATTGAAGAATTGAGTACAATCACCCTAAATAGGGATTTAAATAGAGAAACCACTAGACTCCTAGTAGGAAACTAACTCCTACTAGGTAACTACTAAAAATTGATAACAACTAAAAATAGAAACAAATCAACTAATATTAATCTAAAGATATAATCCGGTGTATCACACCATGCAATACTATGGTGTATCCGGACAACACACTTAACATAAATCATAATCTCCAACAGTTTTAGCATTAGAAATGGTCCATATGGATGCTCTCTTTATCACATGTTATACCCCCATAGATATTTATTACGTGTCTTTCGTGACTCAAATCCAAAGTTTACTTTTGACCCCCAGATGATTTTTTTCATCATGTGACCAACTGTGGATATATATCCTCCGGAGAACACTGAAGATGCATGTCAAGTTGTAGGAAATAATAAATTGGATAACTAGTTGACTTTTAATTCACATATAGAGATGAGATAACTTGACTATGAACAACTTCGAGGGGATTTACATCTTATTTAAAAGTCATATACTGGGTAAACATGCTAATCCAACTTATGGTTTCAACTCTTCTGAAAGTATTTTACGCTTTCCAGGATTTCAAAAAGACATGATACGGAAATAAAAACTAAATTATTAATTATGCATGCTAGTTAAATTGGTGTAGCGGTAAAATGAGTAGAAAAAGAGGTCTCAGTTTTTTTGGATGCAAGTATTAATCATCCATCAAGTACACAATCTCAACAAAATTTGATGTAATTAAATAAAAAGAACACGTGACAATGGGGCATACATATTTTGAAGTGACACACTTTTTTGGGAAGGCAAGGTACCAGATAGTCTATTATTTCCAAGAATCCTGCATATATAAACAAATAGGGTCAAAGAAGCATATAATACAAATACAGGATGGCTAAGATTCATTTAAAAAATTTGAGCTTCCTTACAAGTAAGCAAGTGTACTCAAGTTGAAGAGAGATTTTGGTAGCTGTCCACTTAAACTATTAAAGCTCAAATCCCTACAAAAGTTAAATATCCAGTCAGAAAAATGAATATTGGATTGTTAGAACAATGCAATTCTTAGATGATCCATTAAGACTAACAAGAATACACGAGTTATTACTAACTACAACTAAATGAAAACGTTGGGTTATTAAAATTGGACTATATTATATATTCCTCAGGTATGATAAATTTATACTCCGCAACAATACATAAGCAACAAAATCTTACAGTTGCTGCAAAATTTGGTACTCTCCAATATTTGATGGAATGATATCTGAAATGTTGTTATTCCTTAAAACTCTGCAGAATATGCAGCATACATATTAGTGTGACTTTTTAAAAACACAACGGGAGCATGCAAAAAGCAAAGTGATATAACTATATGAATCGTAAACGTGTACTTACAAGGTGGTTAGGTTCTTCATATCCCTGATAAATGCCAGTGATGAGCTCCCATTAGATAACTCACTTATCCGCCTACATGAATATGCAGTCAGTGAAAAGAACTAATTAACATACATTTAGTTGTACAGTTCTTGAAAGCCAGAGAAACAGGGTGCAAGCAAAGCTCCAGTGTAAACATCAAACTAACGGGGCGAAAATAGCGGGGCAATTAGTAGAATTTTCTCCCATTTTTAATTCCTAATTGGTATCGGAGAAGAAGCTCCTAGTGTTTGTTTCTCAAGCCGGCACTGGCAAGAGTCGTCACTGGAAAATCATCTTCCATCAAATTATCAAATCCCAATTGCTGTATTTTCTTCGTCTTTTACCACTTCTTTTGTTTATTAAAACTAAGGTATCAAAACCTCTGTCAAAATCAGATATGAGGTTTTAAATTATCTGCAGAGTTAAGAAAATGGCTAAGTAAATTGAAGGCTTGTCTCTTAAAAGGAAAAAAAAGTTACATAACTCAACTATAAGTTAATAAAATACTAGAAGATTGTTTTCAAGTCGCAATCACTCTAAATTGCTTTAATTCCAAAGATACATTAGGTTCTATTTAGATCTGACACCAAAAAAAAAAACTACAATTGCATAAACCTCAAATTAATTCGACATAAAGAAACAACTAGCGACATTGAACTACAATCATTAAACCGTAAAGTAGTTCCAAGACAACCCTTAAAGTTCACCAGACAAGTCAAACTAATATCTCCAACAAGCCTTGGCTTATATCTCCAACACCTTTCCATAACCTAGACTTTGTAAAGTTTCAAGCAATTCTTTCAACTTGACAAAACTTTCATGCTTCAACACCTTGGTAAGAATATCCTCACCTTGAACTTGAATTTTGCAATAGATAATCTTAATTTCCCTTATTTAATATCCGCAACTTGATACTTATGAAATTAATGGAAATGATGAAGAAGGAGATGATTATCCTCTGGTGAGAAAGACGAGAACTACAACTGAAATTTATGGTCCAACAAGTAGAACTGATGATGATCTTATAAATTTTGCTTTATTTGCCGACATCGATCCATTATGCTTTGAATACGTTTCTCAAAATAAGAAGGGAGGTGTGCGATGAATCATAAAACTAAATCTATTGACAAAAATAAAACTAGGCAGATTGTCAAGCTTTAAAGTGGAAAGAAATGTCTTGGTGTAAAATGGGTTTATAAAACAAAATTAAACTAAAAAAGAAAGGTTGGAAAATACAAGACACAACTTGTCGTACAAGGGTATAGCAAGAAATACGGTATCGACTATCGGGAAATTTGCTTCTGTGGCTTGTCTCGAGACTTCGTTTGACGTTGCCTTCGGCAGTTTAAGAAAGATGGAAGCTTAATCAAATGCGGCGAATCGGCATTCTTGAATGGAGTATTTGAAGAACAGTTTTATGTCAATCAACCTCTAAACTACGAAAAGAAAGGGAAAAAAACTAGGTAATAGTTTGAAGAAAACATAAAATGGCATGAGGCGATCACCGAGGATTTGGTATAGTCACATTGATGGCTTCTTCTTGAAGAGTAGATTTAACAGGTGCAAGTACAACAATACTATCTACATCAAAGAAAACAAGAAAGCTAACTTATTGATTGTGTGTTTATACGTTGATAATTTAATTTTGCTGGAAATTTTAAATGCTCCCACCAAGTTTTGATCCCATGACCTCTTCATTTTTGTTTTAAAAAGTCCCAATTATAAACATCATTTTTTAATCTAGCTAATTTGTTTTTTAGCCAACACAAATGCAAATCATTTCTCGAGATGGTTCCCAATTTCTTTATTCTCACATTGCTTAAGAAAGTAAAAGCACCTAGTTTCTAATTGGTACCACCCTATCTACTTTCAAAAATAAGTAAAGGTAATGAAGAGAGTGCAAACTGGTGGATTTTGTTTCGATCTATGCATTATCGCCCTCGAAGAATACCTGTTATTTGGCTCTGCTATATGGCATGGCGCTCTGTTATATGGCTCTGAAGGATTAATCCACAATCGAATTGAGATTAACCTAATCGAAAAAATTAATGCGAAGAACACAAAATTAATGGGTAAAACTTCCCAAAAAGAGCTTCAATTGCTCAAAATTTGATTACAATGAATTCCTCTCTTGATCTCTCTCTGGATCTCTGGATCCCTTTTATATTGCCTAGCCTTGCCCTCTTAAAGGTTACAAGTTTCCTAATTTCAAAATAGGACAAAAATGCCCTTGAAACGACCTAAAACAAAAAGTCGCGCCTCTGTTCGAACAGAACACTCAGAACTAAGTGTATTCGAATAAACCAAAAAGTATATTCGAATAAGTTACTCTGAATAGAGTTTATTCGAATAGACCCAAAAGGTTATTCGAATAGACTAGGCAGAACAGTCTCTGTTCGAATAGAACAAATGTCTATTCGGACAGAAGACTCAAAACTTGTTATGTTCAAATAGAACAAATGTCTATTCGAACAGACTTCACCTTTTGTCGATATCCAAGGGGTTTAATGTCTAGATCCTCCTGGATCATGGCTCCCCCCTTCAGTAACCTTTAGCTCCTGCTCAAGCTAGAACTGAAGATGAGGGAAAGCGGCCGTGCCCATTTCCCTGTTGTACCACTTCGACTTGCTGGGTAGGTGACCTTTCTTCCCAACTCTGAATGACTCGATACTTCCCCTTCTTGTAGCATGAACCTTCCTCTCGAGGATACCATCCTCCTGCAACGGATCTTCTCTTTTCGTCCATAAGTTATCAACTGACGGTAGGCGAGTGTCAATTGTAGAGTCTTCATCTAAAAGAAGCGGCTGAAACAACTTCAAATGCTTGGCATTAATCACCGAATACATCTTCATAAAAGGTGGCAAATCCAATTGGAATACGTTGTCACCAATTTTCTTGAGTATCGTAAACGGACCGTAACGGATAGGCTTGAGCTTCCCTTTAATGGTTCCTTACCCAAATGCAACCAAACTAGGTCGCCCTCTTGAAAAGTACACTCAACCCGATGTTTGTCGTGGCGAGCCTTATACTTCGCTTGAGTCTTCTTCAACTGAGCTTCAACTGCCTCATGAACCATGTTTATCTTCTCAATGAAATGTTGAGTTTTACCTGCTCCTCTTCCTCCTTCCCTGACACCATCTTATCGCAGAGACTAAACGCCAAATCAAAAGAGCTTTGCGGCAAGTACCCCAAACAAACTTCAAAGTGGAACCATGAATCGCCCGGTTGAACGCAAACTGAAGATATGGTAAACTCTCATCCCAAGTCTTAGGATGCTTAAAATGGAATCCCCGTAATAAATGTACCAAAGTGCGATTAACTACCTCTGTTTGCCCGTCAGTCTGCGGATTAAAAACGGTACTTCTCTTCAACTTAGTGTCCATCATACCCTATAATAATCTCCAGAAATGCCCCAAAAAGCGGTTATCCCTATCATAAATAATAGAAGGGAGCCCAAAATACCTTCAGACGTCTCTAAAAAATAATCGCGTTGTTCCTTCCCCGGTGACCGTCTTCTGGCATGGAATAAGAACAATCATCTTACTGAATCGATCCACCACCAGAAACAAATAATCATTTTTACACCTGGTCATGGGAAAACCACCCATAAAATCCATTGAAATGCTCTGTCAAGGTCGACTAGGAACTGGCAATGGTAAGTACAGTCCTATCTTCCTATTGGAGGGCTTCGATGTGTTGTATAGCACGCAACCACGAACCACACGAGAAACATCCACCTGCATCTTCGACCAATAGACATAACGCCGCAAATTTAAAAGTCTTCTCAACCCCGAAATGACCTGCCACCCGGGAACAATGTGCCTCTCGAATCCAATGTAAACGGTATCCACCCTTTGGAATACAGAGTAGACTGCCCCTGTAAATCAAACCATCCTTCATAACTCACATGTCTTACCTTGCAGCAACTTCTCGTGAATCACACTGAGCTCTTTGTCGTCGTCATACCCTGAAACGTACTCAGAAGGAACAATAGGTTATATCTACATAACTACCAACAAAGCAGAAATAGTTGGTAATGGGGGTCGAGATAACATATCAGCCATTTTGTTGTCCACTCCTTTCTTATACTTAATAATCCAGGTGAATTATTTTAGGTACGACATCCACCTCATATGGCGAGCTTGTTGTAGCTTGGACTGCGTAAATAAGGATTGTAATGGTTTGTGATTGGAATGTACCACAACCTCCTTCCCCAATAAGTAACTCCGTCAATGCTTCATTGATTAATATAATGCGTAGAACTCCTTATCGTAGGTAGGATAGTTGCATATTGCTCCTGTAAACATCTCAGAATTATAGGCAACCGGCTTCCCATCCTGCAATGAAATTGCCCCTAATGCATAATCAGACGCATCTGTTTCGACCTCAAAAGGCCGTTGCAAATTCGGCAACGCTAACACTGGTGCATCTGTAATCTTGCGCTTAAGTAACTGAAAGGTCTTCTCATGGTAGTCTTCCCACACAAACTTTACACCGGCCTTTGTCAAAGAATGCAACGGTGCGGCAATCTGTAAAAAATCCCAAATAAACTTCCATAAATACTGATCAAAACCTATAAAACTTCTCACTTCTGTCATTGTACAGGGTTTAGGCCAATTAATAATAACCGACGCCCTCTCTGGATCTACCTTAAGTTTACCTCTACCAACAATGAAACCCAAGTACACTAGCTCCTTCTTTCCAAACTCGTACTTCTTCCCATTTAAAAAGAGTTGTTTTGACCGCAATGCTTCCAACACTTTGCGTATATCCACGAGGTGCTCCTCCCATGTTTGACTATATATCAAGATATCATCTAAATACACAATCACAAAATCATCAATAAAAGCACGAAGCACCTCATTCATCAACTACATAAATGTCACTGGAGCGTTGCATAGCCCAAAAGACATCATCAACCACTCGAAGAGTCCTTGTTTGGCCTTGAAAGCCGTTTTCCATGTATCTTCTTCCCGGATTCTAACTTGATGGTAACCCGACTTAAAATCCAGCTGGTGAAAAACCGAGCCGGCTATAACTCACCTAAGAGCTTGTCAATCCGTAGAAGCGGATAACAATTTTTTACAGTAATCTTGTTCAGCGCCCGATAATCCACACATATTCTTCAAGGTTATATCATGCTCCACATCCCTCTTACACGACATCCTTTCTATTCCCAGAAACAAGTCGTTATACTCCTCTTGCAAGTTCCCCATTTCGGTTTGTTGCTTAGGAGACATTGCCAAAGTAGACAACACTCTTGCCAACAGATCCTCTTAAACCGGTTGCACCAACAACAATATAAACTTGCCGCTCACATTAACCAACCTCTACACCTGAGTCGCCGTTACTAAATTATTAATGGTGACATATTCCTTACAAGCATTGATATGAAACTCTTTTTCCTCCTTCACAAGACGATACTTACGAACTCTACGGTAATGAATCGCATATCGGTCCCAAAGATAAGGGCTACCCAAGATGACTTGACACACATCTGAAGGAACCACCTCACACGTCACCTCGTCAATAAACTTTTCAGTAATTACAAACTTGAACGTATACTACTTCGCGATCTTCAACTCCGCGTCTTTATGAATCCAACCTAAACCATACGGCTTAGGATGAGCCATAGTAGCCAAACCTATCTTCTTCACCAACGCCTCAGAAATCATGTTTTTCTAACTACTCGGATCAATGATGGCCTCTACTAAGCTCTGTTTCACCAGGATATTGACATGAAAAAGTTCTTCCCGACTCGTTTCCTCTGTGGCCATAGTTTGCTTAAACATAAAAGTAAGATAAGGATTTGGTTTATCTAAATCCGGAAGGTGAACAATCATTGCGGCGAGTACACGTTTCTCTCTCTTGCTTTTCTCCTCCTTCGGCCTAAGCTCTGGGTGAAGTTTTCAACATTTGTCTAAAATATGCACATTTGCCTTAAAATGATTGTAATAATTCCCCTTGGACGAAGACCCATCTCTTTTGGACTCCCCCTTGTGCTCATTCTTTCAACTAGACTTATACCCCGACTTGCTCTTTTTGTCTTTCTTGTCACTCTTCAAATACCTGCCTTCAATAGCAATTGCTTTCACGGTAGTGTTTTCGATATTCTCCATAGTAAAGAGCTTTAACTCTCTTCTAATGGACTCCGACAAACCTCCCATATACTTCATGAAACCTCATACCCATCCACATCAATGTCTAAAACCAACACTTGGTTATTAAACTCCGTAGTGAACTCTTGTACGGATTGCTCATACTTTTGGCGCAAATTATGCCATTTGAACTTTCTCTTACTCATACCCAATAGGATAAAATTGCTTCATCGCCAACACCTTGAACTCCTTCCAACTCAAACTTCTTACTTCGTGACGTTTCCTATAGGACTTCCACCACGTAAGTGCATGACTTGCAAATTTCAATGGGGAAAAACATATTTTATGAGTATTTGAATATTTGTAAACTGAATAAAAAATAGGTATCTAACCAATCATCCAATTTCTCAACATCGATTAACCGTCGAATACTGGAATTTTAATTTTAAAATCGATACGAAGATTACGCATAAGATTCATGGAATTACCAATAACTAATTTCTCCTCGACGAATTCGGCATCACTAGAATCTCTATCATCCTTCTCGTTACCCTCGTTTTTCTCCTCCTCCGCAACTCCTTTCTTCTTCGTGCACTCTTGTCATTTCGTCGAAGCGGATGCTTTAGCGAGGTTCACGAGACATAATTGCTCTACCAACTTCCCTAGAGTAGTAGTTAGGTCAAAAAAATTTGTTTCCAACTTCGTGATCCGATCTTCGAAATCGCCCATCTCCAAATTTGCCCTCTTCTTTGAGTTAGATTTTCGGTGAATCATCAATAGACTAACAAAAATCTTCTTCGTTTGTTTGAGTCGGTCCCGTGTAGAGACCATAAACCACAACCCCCCGAGAATCGTTATTTGAAAATCTGATACCACTTAATCCATAATCGAAGTGAGATTAACCTAATCGAAGAAATTAATGCGAAGAACACAAAATTGGTGGGTAAAACTTCCCAAAAAGAGCTTTAATTGTTCAAATTTTGATTACAATGAATTTATCTCTTGATCTCGATCTCTGGATCCCTTTTACATCGCCTAGCCTTGCCCTCTTAAAGGTTATAAGTTTCCAAGTTTCAACACAGGACAAAAATGCCCTTGAAACGACCTAAAACAATGATAAATCGCACCTCTGTTTGAACAGAACCATTCTCTGTTCGAGCAGAACACTCATAACTGAGTGTATTCGAATAGACCCAAAAGTTTATTCGAATAGACTACTCAAAACAGAGTTTGTTCGAATAGACCCAAAAGTCTATTTGAATAGACTAGGAAGAACAGTCTTTGTTCGCATAAAACAAATGTCTATTTGAACAGAAGACTCTGAACTTGTTCTGTTCGAATATAACAAATGTCTATTCGAACAGACTTCACCTTTTGTCTACATCCAAGGGGTTTAATGTCTAGATCCTCCTGGATCAAGGATCATGATCTTGGGTAGCCTACTTGCTATGTTTTTGGTGAAACTCTTAACAAAGTTTGACTTGACCAAAGTACTAAATTTTTTACTTGTAATTTTAATGGATATATTTTCTATTGCGCTGAGTCTTGAGTGTTTTTCTAGTGTGACTAGTTGTACCTACGTATTATCCTACGTTCTCCTACTTTTACTCACCCACGATTAAAAAAGGCGTAAGTTTTTCTACAAGGGACTTCGTCCCAAATTTTTAACGCAACATAAGCACTTCCCTTTGTTATTTTACTCTTTCATGAAGTTTTTATTGCTTATAATTTTTCTTAAGTCCTCAACGGTATTATACATCACAACAAATACTAGATTCTGATTCAAGTTAGCTGTATCATGGAGAGCTACTGATCCAGATTGTCAGTGCAATTCGAGGCTCGCCAATGAAAAATTCTTTAAACTAGTGTAGTCTACCTTGGTTTTCAATATTTCGCAGTTGTAGATCTTGTACTTGATGCGAATCACGTTATTTTTCAACAATTTTAAGAACTCTTTAATACATGTTATGGCCTTCTCTTCTGACGCTATGAAATTTGAGCCCAACAAACCAACCAAATTTGATGCGCATTAATTGCCTTGTTGCTCCCATCCCTGCGCAAGATGATGATAGTAACAAAAATGAAAATGATATGATTCTATAGTAAATCTCAAACTGAACGGAACCTGACTTTGTGTCGTAATTTAATCCTCTACGAATTACCTAACATTCGTTATCGACAAGACCGTTCATGAAACATTTGAAAAGAAGTACGACAATGAAGCCGGATCTAAGAAATTTGATGTAAGTCGTTATACTTGTCATGGTTGGAAACTAGTCGATGATTACTCAATCAAACGAGCTGCAGAAGATTGTTCACAAAATCGCTTCCGAATGAATCAAACTCGATCAACAACTTCAAGTGGCTGTGGTGATTAACAAATTACCGCCAATGTAAAAGGACAACAGAATTAGTTTGCGACACAAGTCAAAGGAAATGTCCATAAAAAGCTTAATAACTAAGTAAAGGTTGAGAAAGAGACTAGAAAAGAGGACCTGATAGAGGAAGTACACGTGGTTCAGACAAAGACGAAGTTTTACCTAGAAAACAAACAAGAAGCATTTTAAGACTATTAATGTTGGTAATCGGGGGTTTCCTCCGAACAACAAGAATGAATCCAGAATCACGTTTAAGTCTTGAAACCAACATGTTCCACCTAATAATGGAACAACTACATTTGTTTGCTACCAGACTAGGCATGTATAAAGGAGTTGTTGGAACCGTAAGCATGTTATGCAAGCTAACATGATCGAAGAGCCCGTAGCGGCTATGACCAGCCAAATCATCCATTGGATTTACCAACCATATTTATCACGATGATCATAGCCAATACGGGCTATTCGGTCATGTTAGCTTTCAGAGTTGGCTTACAATTTAGGCAGTTCCTTATTATATGTCAAGTTCCGTGACACGCAGCACACAATTATATTTGTTTCATAATTAGGCAGGAGCTTGTTGGTTCCTAGACTTAACATGATTCTCGAATCAATTCTTGTTGTTATTTCAGAGAAAACCTTCAAATACCAACATTATCAGCCTTAACGTGCTTCTTGCTTAGTTTCAGGCGAAACTTGTTCTTGGTCCAAACCACAAGCACTTCATCTTTTAGATCCTCCTCTTTTTTTTATCTATTCCTTAACTTTCAGCCAAATTATTAAGTTTTCATAGCAATTCATTTTACTGGTGCCGCACAATATTCTTGTAGTCCTTTCTCGTAGGCCATAATTTATTAATCAGCAGATCCACTTCAAATTGTTCATCAAGCTTACTTCCTTAGGATACAATTTTGACAACAATCTTCTGCACCTCGAGAGATTGAGTAATTATTGACTTATAGTCGACCATGGAAAATTAAAGGTAAAGGCTTACGAAAAATTCTAGATATGTCTTCATCGGTATGGTATTTCCTGTAAAGTGCTTCCCAAATGGTCTTAGCCAAATTTCACTCTAGATAGCAATCGTATAGAGTACCAAGTGATACATTGAGAGAAGTACGATACTTCATGTCAGATTCAGCCCAATTTAAGATATCTTCTAAATTCTTCTCATGTTTGTTTTCGATAATGTCAACATGCGGGGATAGAAGGGGCAGGAGCAACATAGTAATTAATGTCCAACACATAGGCCATCTATTCAAGTAAAGTAAGAGAGCATCTTGCTCTTCCAACATAGAAAAACTGAAACCAAGAACAGTCGGATAAATGTAACTACGAAAAACTGCAAATACAATAAGTGCAACTGCAAGAATATAGAAAATTACTCAAAACATAGAACACACACCCTTTAAGAATTTTATCCCGACTTACCTCAAACTGTACCGAAAATTGGGATCGGTAGATCCCCGGGATACGAAGAAATTCAGTTAGAAACTATTGCAACAATGTACAATATCGTTGAGTACATTAAACCTAGCTCTTTCAATCTCCGAATGACTAAAAAAACACTATATAGTAATAGCTTTGTGAAAAAGTAAAATAGAAGAGGGCTGAAATGCTTTTGTTATGTTAAAACTCTTGGACGAAGACGCGTTTATAAATTAAAGTAAAAGCTTATTACAACTCTTTCAATTATGGGTGAGTAAAAGTAGGAGAATGTGGGTCAGTTAGGTAGGTAGTGGTAGTCATCCAAAAAGAACACTTCTGTCACATCCCGGCTCTGGCTAAGCGGGTATTATAGAGACGCTCAGCCCAATAGCGGTGATGGTTGCACCAGTGGTTTAGTCCATCATTACTAAATATCTTGTCGAGTGTGATAAAGAAGCTGAAAGTATAAATCTTAATCATTTAAGCAACACATAAAAGTTCTGGTATAGAGTTGTGAGCATGATGATAAGTCTTAGATTGGATTTTGTATCAGGTGATCAACTCAGGATCGGCCTGATCCAACACGATTCTAATCAAAATCTAGTTATGGGGTCAACACGGATTTTCTACCTGGACCTAAGTGCACGATTTTCCCGAGTTGTCTTGGCCGGATCGGTGTGGATTGTGCCGCTTTTTTAAAATTTTATTTTCTACAATTCCGTTTTTTGAAGTGATGGATATTTATTTCACAGAGTTAATGAAGTATCTAGATTCCAAAGCACTTCTTTTAGTATTTAAAACATCCATCACCAAAACTGTGATTCTATGTTCCAAGTGTGATTAGTATCTGCTAAGGAGTAGTGAATTGTGGATTGTGGTTTAGTACCAAGCGCTCTAGCGCTTTGTGTCGATTTAATTTCAGACTTTTAACAATTTTGTGATTTAATATTTATGCATCTTACATTACTAATTTGCATCTAAGACGAATTATTAAGGGCCTAGAAGTGTTATAGGGGCAATTACAAAAAGAACTTTTGGATCTTTCCAGATCGTTTATCTCTGTCCAGATAGCAGTAGTTGGATCATAATCAGAGAGATTCTACGAATGTGAATCTGTTCTGGATCACTGGGATCAGCAGTCGCCGACCCTGGTCCAGGCCGCCAGATTTTTAACTACGGCTGTTGGCCTTTTCTAGTGATTTGAACCTTTAGAGTTCTGCCTTCTAATCAATGTGTATTTTTTGGTGATGAAATCTCTCAAGTTCTCACAAAAAGATATAGTTTATAGTCTTATATAATGTCATTATTGTACTTATTTTACTATAGAAGTTTGGTCTTCTCCTAGCACTGATTTATTGCACATGATATTTAGTAGACTGGAAAACCAACAGGAGATGACTTCAAGATTGCGCAATGACTAGCTATCTGACTATGTGCCTGGGCTACTATTAAAATGTAAAATCCAGCTAATTACCTACTGAATGCCATAAGGTCCATAACCAAAGTTCATACACATTTCATAGATTTGGGCCAATAAAATATCGTAAACTAAGAATAATTGTCTCCATATCCTTTCTTGTACATTGACATCTTACTACAGTGAAACCTATCTAAATGCACACCGTATAAGCACACAACTTGTCTGCCTAATCGCACATAAAATGTTGGTCCCACCATCGGAATAGTACAAATTAGTAATTTTCATGCGCACTATGTAATATGCAATTTTTCTAGTCCCAACAATATAATTTTACTATGTAAATGCAGTTAGCTCTACATTGTAATAAATTTACTACAAATAAGAAAATTTTCACCTAGTTAAATGTGTCAATTACAAGAAAAATAATTGATCTTTCCAGTTAATCGACACGTGTCAATATGATATAAAGGTTTTAAAAACCCAATTTAAATAACGTTTAGCTCTTTTCCCTCTTTCTTTTGGTGAACTAGTTAATCTTTGAAAACTTCAAAATGGCCACCATAGTTGTGTTGGACTATAGATGTCGTTGGGTTTTTAAGATCTCCATTACCCATTTTAATCGATTCCACTCATGCAATTTTAAGTGCCTTTATAGTCATTTCTTACATCATCATTAAAAACTCCAAAGTAAAGAACATAAATTTGGACATTCATTAGCATGCTAATCTCAACTTAGGAGAGAAGAACCGATTTTAATTTTTTTGATGTGGGATCGGTTGTAGAGGTGTTGGGAAGAAATTGGTATCTCTGTTTGAGTTGTACCATTTAAAATTGGAACCCCATTGCATCAAAAGAGTGATATTGGTTATGATATTGGATCAATAAATTTCACTTGATTTGTCACAAGGTTCTTTCAAATTGGAAAAATGGGGGATTTAAAGTTTCATTGACTTTAGCATGTTTTTGTTTTTGTTGGTTACTCAAACAAATGGAAAAGACGAGAAAAAAAACTAAAGGCGTTAAAATTGGGTTTGTAAAAACTTTTTCTCTCATGACACGTGCCTATTAACTAAAGCAGACTAATCTAAGTTTGATCTCTCAGGAGATTATAACTAGTTTACCGCATAACAGTGGGACCAACCACGTAAATTTCTTATTGTTATCTTGGTTTTATATTTGTATTTATTGTAGACTTAATGGAATTAATGGAGTTTAAAGGGGAGAGGAAAATTTTCCAAAGATATGGGTGAAAGATGCAAAAAAAGATTAGTTGGAGAGATTATAGAAGGAAAGAAGGGAGAGAAACATGGGGAGAGACTACGCACAAACCAAACTACTTGCGCAGGAGAGAAGAAAAGATAAGAGGAAAGAGAATAAAATGGAGTGAATCGTGGGGAGTAGAAAGATATGTCTTCATTTTACCTAAAGTACCCATTGTTTTCCAACTTATTTCTGTGTGTACAATTAGCACAAATTGAAAATAAAGAAAACACTACAGGGTATTTAAGATATCCGAAAAAGCTTCAGACGAACTATCATTTAACCCCTTTGTAACCATTTTGTGTAGTTGTTTGTAAGTGAACTCCCTATTGATCGGTCAGATAAATTATATCAATTACAGCACCCAAAAAATAAGAATTCAACATTCTAAACTATCTCCCATAAATACTTAATTTACATTTCATGCAATTAAATTATCCAAAAAAATTACTAAACTGTACTTAACTATATTTAAATGCCTCGCATAGACAAAACAACATTGCAAATGCACGACCTTTCTAAATGCACACTTTTTATTGGTCCATGAGTGTGCTTTTAGAGAGGTTTCATAGTATGCTTTCACATATTTCATATTGACTATTTTAAATAAGCAATACCACTTACAAATCAGTCAACGCAGTTAATTTAGAGAATGTAGAAGGTATTGGGCCGCCGAAAGAGTTTCCCTGAAGCCTCCTATGAAACACATGCGCCCATTATTGGTTTTACAAAAATGAATGCAACAAAACTAGAATATTCGAACTTAGCAGATTAAAAAGTAATGCATCAGCAGCTTAGTTTCTTACAGGACCTCAAGCTTTGTCAGATTCCCAATGAACTCAGGTACCTTGCCAGTCAATTGAGTGTCTGATGCCCATCTGAGAGCCGGAGTAGTTTTTAGTTACAGTACATTCCCTTACCACATTAAATTATTATAAGAAAGAAAAACAGTATATGAAAATGCTTCCAAAATTTGCTTTATTTAACAAATAAAACAAAAACTCTGGGTTACTCATATATCCAAGCTCTTACACAGTTTTCAATTTTTGTAGGTTAGCAAATGAAGGAGGTATCTCGCCACTGACTCCAGCACTATCAAAGTACCTGATGAAGTAAGAAATCATTCAAGTCAAGAATGCATTTTCTAATTTTTGAACAATGTATATACCTAGTACCAAGTGCTAATGATACACACAAATTGAGCCACAGAGACATGTTAAATTCACTTGTTTTCCCTTTTGTGTTAGCTTTGTCCTTTGCGTGGTTGTTTTTATACTGGTTATAATTGTTAATGGTTATATTGGATATGAGTACATAATACCCAAATTTGCAAAAAGAGGGAACCAGAAGAGAGAAGAAGATAAAAGGAAAATGATAATTTGGTTTGAAAGAGCACCTTGACACAACCCACTGTACTTAATTCATTGGAAATAATAAAGAGTCCTAATACACCTCTAATTAGGAAACTTAGTAAATGTAGGTTTCTTCTAATAGTACTTCCACCAGCTCTACTACCCATCTTAAATAGAGAGTCCTAAATCCATTCTTTAGGGTAACTGGAAGTATTGAAGAGATTGGAGTAAGTTGCAAAACCTTGTGATATGGATTGTTTATTTAATCTTCGGGAATAATGTTGGAATAGCTATAGAGGACATGTAACAGAGTAGAAACTTCCTCGAAGAATCTATTGTAAAATAAGAGAAACAAAGAGTTGAACCGTATGAGCTCTCCAATATGAAGAGTCTCTATTTCTAATTATCCAATGATAGAGAAAGTACAATAATTCCCCTATAAATAATGTCTAGATACCTGGAGTGCTAGATAAGCTAATATAACTCCCAATACTCCCCCTCAAGCTGGAGCTGGAGCGAAATCAACTAATCCCAGCTTGACAATTCCAGAGTGTAAGCGAGATAGACCAACTGCCTTGGTGAACACATCTGCAACAAGCTGATCTATAAAAGAAATGGAGACTGGAGTAACGGAACCAGACTTAACTTTCTCCCGAAGAAAGTGAATATCCACCTCAATATGCTTTGTCCTCTGTGAGAGGATAGAGTTTACAAAAAATATGATAGCAGAGCGATTATCACAATAAATGGTGGACGAATCAGTGACACGAAATCCCAACTCAGTTAGAAAAGATCGAAGCTAAACAATCTCACACGAGCCCTGAACCATAGCACGATACTCGGACTCTACAGAAGAACAAGAAACAACATCTTGTTTCTTACTTTTCCAAGAAATGAGATGACTACCCAGAAAAATACAAATACCAGATGTAGAATGACGATCAGTAAGGGAACCAGCATAGTCGGCATCGGTATAACAAAAAAGACACGGCTTGGCACGAGCAATATAAAAAGAGTCCCAAGCCAGGACAAGACTTCAAGTATCGCAAAATGCGATAAACAACATCTAAATGTGAAGTCCGGGGAGCATGCATGAATTGGCTAACAACACTAACTGCGAAGGAAAGATCTGGTCGAGTATTTGTTAAATAAATTAAGCAACTCACCAGTCGCTGATAAATGGAAGGTTCTAGAAGAAGGTCACCAAACTCAACATGTAATCGATGGTTAGTGTCTATTGGAGAAGAGGAATGATGGCACCCCATCATACCTGTATCATGGAGAAAATCCAATGTATACTTCCGTTGTGATAGCGAAATACCGTGACGGGAACAGGCAACCTCAATGTCAAGGAAGTATCAGAGGGGCCCCAAGTCCTTAACCTCAAATGCATGTCGGACAACTGCCTTGGCCTTGTCAATATAAGGTGCATCCTCTCCAATGATTATAATATCATCAACATAAACAAGAACAATCGTGCAATGATTCGCTTGACTTCGGTGGATAAAGCAAATATGATCAGAATGACAACGAGTAAATCCCAGACATAATAAAATCATAGAACCGAGTGAACCAACCACGGAGAAACTGTTTCAACCCATACAACGATTTGGAAAGGCGGCATACCTTTCCAGAATACTCCCCCTGAAGTCGAAAACCCGGTGGGGGGGGTTCCATAGATATCGTCTCCGATAAATCACCATTAAGGAATGCATTTTTTACATCTAGTTGGTGAAGTGGCCAAGAGTAACAAGTTGCTAAAGAAATAAGAAGCCGAATAGTAGTAACCTTTGCTACCGGCGCAAATATGGCATCATAGTCTTTTCCTGGAATTTGTGTAAATCCCTTCGCTACAAGTCGAGCTTTATAGTGATTAATAGTACCATATGTCTTATATTTACCCATTTACAACCAACAGTCTTCTCCCTCTGAGGCAGAGTAACAAGATCCCAAGTCTTGTTTTTCTGCGAAGCATCTATCTCAGCATTCATGGCAGCCGTCCAATGAGGGCCGGACAAAGCCTCAGTGACAGATCGAGGAATAGAAATAACAGATGTTGCGGCAAGATACGACCGATAAGAATTAGAAAGTCCCTGGTAAGAAATAAACTGAGCAATTGGGTGATTAGTGACACATCTCCGTTTAGCTTTTCGAACAGTAGCAGGTAAGTCGGAGTCAAAATTAGGTAAATCTGAGGCGAAATCAACAAGTGAGATAGGAGAAGGTATACCTGAAGTCGCAGGACATTGTGGTAAGGCAGCAAAATTCTTAAACTGTGGAGAAGGTATCGACCTAAAAAAAGGAGTCGGATACGGAAGCCAAAGGATTCTGCAAATGAGTGGGGGAAGAAGCCGATAAATGAGAACTACTAAAATAAGTAGCAGTCTCAAAAAAAGTAACATCAAGAGAATGAATTATTCTACGAGAGATCGGATCATAACAATGATACCCCTTTGACATAGTTGAATACCCCAAAAAGATGCAACGAATAGCTTTATCGTCAAGCTTTGTACGAGTAGGACAACGGTCTTGGACAAAACAAGTACACCCAAACACACGAGGAGTGATGAGAGACAAAGTGCAGTCTAGATGCAGCAGCAAGTGCACGGGAACCCGATCACCTAAAATCCGACTAGGAGTTCGGTTAATTAAATAGGCTGCAGTGAGAACTGTCATGCTCCATTAAGCCTTTGGGACTTGCATACCACAAAGAAAGCGTAGTACAACATTCATGAGATGACGGTTTTTGCGTTCCGCCACCCCATTCTGTTCGGGTGCATAGAACAAGTCAACTGTTGAAGAATTCCAAGCTTGTTAAGTTGGCACCGAAACGCATCGGAAACATATTCTCCCTCATTATCAGATCGAATATTCTTAACTATGGTGTTATATTGAGTTTGAATCATTTCCAGGAGGATGCAAACACTAAACCCCTCCAAAAGACGCCAAGTCATTCGAACGAGTCTTGGAGCCATTCGAACAAGAAGGAAGGTCAAGCCAAAGGTTCTGCTGATGATTCTAGGCAAAATTGCCAAGTTCATTCGAATGAGCCTTGGAGCCGTTCAAAGGAGTCGAAAATAAGAAGAAGGATTCTAGCTGTCTCGTTTTCTAGGCAAAATTGCCAAGTTCATTCAAACGAGCCTTAGAGCCGTTCGAACGAGTTGAAGAACAGAAGAAGCGTTCTATCTGCCTTGAGTTCCAGGCAAAACCAAGGAAGACGTTCCAACGACTTATGGGTTCGTTTGAACGACTATCGTTTCTACTTCTAATTTAAATTGTTTAAAGTGCAATTTAGTCTTATATTGTAACTAGGAAATTGGTAACCTTCATAAAAGGGCAAGGCTAGGCAATATGAAAGGGATCCAAGTTGTAATCTAGAACTTAAGGTCTGAGAAGTAATTCATTGTAATCAATCGGATTGAGCAATAGAAGTTCCTATTGGGAAAATATCTCGCCAAATCGTTTGTTATCTGTTAATTATTCGTTTACGGTTAGTTTCTAATTCAATTGTGGATTAAGTGATATCATATTTTGCAGTTACGATTTGCAGGGGTTGTTGGTTAATGGTCTCTACAAGTAATCAACTCAAGCAAACAAAGGATATACTTGTGAGTCCATTGAAGATTTACAGAAAATCAAATTCAAAGAAGAACGTGAATACAGAGATGGGCGATTCAGAAGATCAACTATTGAAACTTGAAAATCAAGTTTCTAACCTAACTACTACTCCATGGGAGTTAGCAGAACAGATAGCTCCCGCGAACCTCGCTAAAGCATCCACTTCGGCAAAGCGACAAGAGCACAAGAATACAAGGAGTTACGGATGAGGAGAAGGACGAGGGTAACGAGTAGGAAGATAGAGATTCTAGTAATGCCAAATCCGTGGAAGAATATCGGTTATTGGTAAGTCCATGAATCCTATGCGTAATCTTCGTATTGATTTTAAAATTTAAATTCCAGTATTAGACGGGTCAATGGATGCTGAGAAATTGGATAACAGGTAAGATAGAGACCTATTTTTCAGTATATGAATATTCAAATGCTCAGAAAATCTATTTTTCGACATTGAAATTCGCAAGTCATGCACTCACGTGGTGGAAGTCTTATAAGAAACGTCACGTTGTAGAAAGCTTGAGTTGAAAAGAATTCATGGTGTGGGTTAGGAAGCAAATTTATCCAATTGGGTATGAGTAAGAAAGATGGTTTAAATGGTATCATTTGCGCCAAAAGCATAGGCAATCAGTACAAGAGTACACTACGGAGTTTCACAACAAAGCTTTGGTTTTAGATATCGATATGGACGAGTATGAGGTATTTATGAAGCACACAGGGGTTTGGCGGAGTCCATTAGAAGGGAGTTGAAGCTCTTTACTGTGGCAAATATCGAAGACAGGGTATAAGTCTAGTTGGAAGAATGAGCACAAGGGGGAGTCCAAAGAAGAGGGGTCTTCGTCGAAGGAGAATTATTGCAGTCATTGTAAGGCGAATGGGCATATTTTAGATAAATGTTAGAAACTTTGCCTGAAGCTAGGCTGAAGGAGGAGAAAAGCAAGAGAGAGAAACGTGCACTAGCTGTAACGTTTGTTGACTAGATAACCCAAATCCTAAGCTTACTTTTATGTTTAAGCAGACTATGGCTGCCAAAGAGGCAAGTCGGGAAGAACTTTTTCATGTCAGTATTCAGGTGAAACAGAGCTTAGTAGAGGCCATCATTTATTCGGGTAGTCAGAAGAACTTGATTTCTAAGGTATTGGTGAAGAAGATAGGTTTGGCTACTACGGCTCATCCTAAGCCGTATGGTTTGGGGTGGATTCAGAAACACGCGGAGTTGAATATCATAAAGCAGTGTATGTTCAGGTTTGTGATTACTAAAAAGTTTATTGACGAGGTGACGAGTGAGGTGGTTCCTTTATATGTGTGTCAGGTCATTTTAGGTAGCCATTATCTTTGAAACCGAGATGCGATTCATTACCGTAGAGCTTGCAAGTATCGTTCGGTAAAGGAGGGAAAGGAGTTCCAAATTAATGTTGGTAAGGAGTGTGAAGAAGTTGGTTAATGCGAGCGGCAAGTTTGTGTTGTTATTGGTGCGACCGGTTCAAGAGGATCCGTCGGCTAAAGTGTTGTTTACTATGACAATGTCTCCTAAGCAACAAGCCGAAATGGGGAAGTTGCAAGAGGAATATAGAGACTTGTTTCTTGGAATAAAAGGGCGGAAGAGGGATGTGGAGCATAATATCACCTTGGTGAGTGATGAGCCACTACCCAATATTGGGTTGTATCAGACTTTTGTGACCGAGTCTTAGGAGATCAAGAAGCAGGTACAAAAGCTCCTAGAACAAGGAGTTATTAATCCTAGTTGCTCACCTTGTAGTTTACCAGTGTTATGGTTTTTATTCTTGGTGATAAGACGGTATCAGGGAAGGAGGAAGAGGAACAAGTTAAGGCTCAGCGTTTCATTGAGAAGATAAGTAAGGTTCATGAGGCGGTTAAAGCATAATTAAAGAAGACACTGGCAAAGTACAAGGCTCGACACTACAAGCATCGGGTTGAATGTACTTTTGAAGAGAATCATCTAGTTTGGTTATATTTCGGTAAAAAACGACTAAATGGAAAAGGTAAGAAGCTCAAGCCTATTCGCTATGGTCCGTTTACTATACTCAAGAAGATTGGTGCCAACGCATTCCAATTGAATTTGCCACCATTTATGAATATGTATTCTGTGATTAATGCCGAGCATGTGAAACTCTTTAAACCGTCTCTCCTAGATGACGACTCTACAATCGACACTCGCCTACCGTCAGTTGATAACTTATGGATAGGAAGAGAAGATCCGTTAGAGCAGGATGATATTCTAGAGAGGAAGGTTACTGCTACAAGACGAGGAAGTATCGAGTCGTTTAAAGTTGGGAAGGAAGGTCAACCACCCAGAAAGTCGAAGTGGTACAATAGGGATATAGGTATAGCCGTTTTCCCTTATTTCTTGTTCTAACATGAGCATAAACTCAAGGCTCCTAAAGGGGGGAGCCATGATCCAAGAGGATCTAAACACTAAACCCATCCAAAAGATGCCAAATCGTTCGAATTCAAACGAAAGTTGGAGCCGTTCGAACGAGCGTTCAAAAGGAAAGTCAAGCCAAAGGTTCTGATGATTCAAGGCAAAATTGCACAGTTCGTTCGAACGAGCCATGGACTCGTTTGAACGAATCGAACATCAGAAGCATGATTATGGTCCCTCGTTTTCTAGGCAAAATTGTCAAGTTCGTTCGAACGAGCCTTTGAGTCGTTCGAACGAGTTGAAGAAGAGAATAAGCGTTTTATCTGCCTTGAGTTTCAGGCAAAATCAAGGAAGTCGTTCCAATGACTTATGGGTCCGTTCGAACGACTATCGCAACTACTTCTAATTTAGGTCTTTTTAAGGGCAATTTAGGTCTTTTTAAGGGCAATTTAGTCCTATATTGTAACTAGAAAACTGGTAACCTTCATAAAAGGACAAGGCTAGGCAATATGAAAAGGATCGAAGTTGTAATCTAGAACTTAGGGCTTGAGGAGTAATTCATTGTAATCAATCCAATTGAGCAATATAAGTTCTTATTGGGAAAATATCCCGCTAAATTGTTCGTTAGCTATTAATTCTTCATTGAAGGTTAGTCTTTAATTCGATTGTGGATTAAATAATAGAACCAATCTGAGTATGAAGTTGTCGCATATATATAAGTCCTACCATCATATGAAACAGGGGACTCGGCAGCTGCTACAGTCTGCGGAGGTGATTCGTTTAAACCAGTCGTGGAAGATCTCAAATGAGGATATAGTTTAAAACAACGTGCTTTCTCATGACCAGTTCTCTCACAATGGCGTCCACGACCTTGGTTTCCTCCACGGCCACGACCACCTGTAAACTGGCTACAGAACGAAGAAGTGCTAGAATTGGCTGCAAGAACCATCTGATCAGTAGCTGAGATGAAAGGGGTTTCTGCTGGCTGGTTAGGAACAACCTGTTGTCGTCGTTCATCCCCGTCAATTGTAGCAAAGGCCTCAAAGAGAGAAGGCATAGGTGAAGAATTCATAATCTGAGTACGAAGTGACTCAAATTCAAATCGTAGGCCTAGCATGAGAAACTGATAAGTTTATTGGCATTCAAGACTCATAATGAGCAAGCTCCTCCTAGCGTGTCTGAAGGTACCCAAAATAATCTGCTATAGTTTGAGAACCTTGTGTTACCCGAGCAATGTCTTTATATAACTCATAAATGCGAGCATCGTTCCGAGAATGTTCGTACGTCTTAGTAAGTGTAGACCATAAACTATGAACAGTCTCTTGGTACATAAACATATTATATATCCTCTGTTCCATGGAGTTAAATAACCACCCCGAAATAGTAAAATCATCGACATCCCATTGAGCGAACGCAGGGTTAGATGTTTGGGGTTGCTTAATGTTTTTCTGTTGCTTATTAAACTCGAGAAGCCATCCAGATTTCCCACGACTCCCTACATAAAGTCTCACAGATCTAGCCCATAAAGAAAAGTTACAAGTAACACACTAGTGATGCGTTGAGCAGGAGTATTTTGACCAAAATTACTTAACCCATCCTTATTTTGTACTGTACCAGAAGTCATAGGATTGACTTTATCCGTGTCCTTGCCATATCCGGAAACTGTAATCACGAATAGCCGAAAAGAAGGAAGATAGTATCTCATGAGGAGGAGGTAAATAATCCAAGGATTCCAATAAATACATATAGAAATAAAGTTTAGGAACTTGTAATTAGCTTTCCCCAGAACAGAACAGCAGCAATAGAACTTATACTGAAGTACAACAACAACAGTCGGAATTTCAGCAGTAAAGTAACGAACGAACAGTGTTCGGCAGCAGTAAAGAACAGCAGCGATGAGAATTACGGCAGCGATGAATCGCAGGTCTGAACTATAACAGTGAAAGTAACCTCGAGGCGTGGATTCCACTTTCTTTTTAAAGAGTATTTCGACCTACCCAGGTACAGGTATAAGTAGTCTAATCTCTTCCAGGATACAACGAGGAGTGACGATACAATAGTCTTAGTACCGGAGTCGTACTAACTTGAGCACCTCAGTGAAACCGTGGAAGAGAGAGAGAGTAACTATAAAGTAATGAGTTGTTTGAGTAACAACAGAGAGATAAACAGTAGTTCTGTTCTGTGTATTTTGAAGTGGAAAATACGAAGGTATTTATAGAGTTGATTACAACGGCTTTTTCCTTGCTTTAAGTGCATGAGCTTTGAACTCGTACGTGAAAGTACGTGAGACATGTCCCGAAGGATCAGGTCTACTAGCCATTGTGGAGAGAAGAACGTGCACGAAGATCAAGCGTTGGTCAAAAGAGTTTAAACCCAAGCCCATAAAATAATGGATAACTTTTTAGTAAAAACAATATGGTGAGCCTAGCCCAAGCCCAAAGGGCCACTTAGACCTCCATAGCCAATTGCCAAATCCCAAGCCCGAGCCCGAGCCCAAGCCGGCCCGGTGGGCCGGGCCGCCCGGGAAAGGTCCAAGTGTGTCAAAGGTATAAAATTCCCTCACACTCACACACCTATCTTGGTCACATGTTACACACATGTTACATGAGTACTACCTTATATGATTAGTTCCTCTATTGTTTATAAACAATGTGGGACTAAACTTAGGTTATAGTTTGGAAGTCACATGGTTTTCAATTCATAAAAAGGTGAATGAAAAAAAGTTATTAGAAGATAACCAAGAGGTTATGGGGTCAAGCTGCTCAAGTGAGGTAACAGTTTTGAAAAAATCCAACAATACATCAATCAAACTCCACAAGAAAAACAACAAGAATTCAGATCCAGAGAAAAATCAGTAACGATAATCGCCTAAATATCAAGGATTTTTAAAGAATTGAGATCCAAAAAAAAATCAGCAATAGTAATTGCCTAAATTGACGACCAAAATCTGCTCAAACCAATGTGGTAAGCTAAAATAGTCCAGAAAACATCGAAACAATAAAGAAAGAATAGTAAACTGCGATTAATTTAGAAGGATGGAGTCGGAAATCACAGGCATATAAGCAACCTTAGTTGTAGTAAAAACGAGAGGGGAACCCTTATCGCATTATAAAACAAACAAAAAGATCCTTCCGGGGGGGTTTTCTTCCCTAACAAAAGCCGGAAGTAGAGGTGCAGTTATTGAGGTTTCTTCTGTAGGAGATAGGATTTAAAAGTGGGGGTGGAGAGAGAGAGAGGGAGAGGCAGCGGCGACTAGGTTTTTTTTTGCTCTAAAACCATATTGTAAAAGAATAGAAACAAAGAGTTGAACCGTATGAGCTCTCCAATATGGAGTCTCTATTTATAATAATCCAATGATAGAGAAAGTACAATAATCCCCCTATAAATAATGTCTAGATACATGGAGTGCTAGATAAGCTAATATAACTCCCAATAGAATCGACTTGCTTTAGCCAACTACTTTCTTCCTCTCTTACGTTTTCAAATAATGCCAAACAGAATCATGATTAGTCATCTTAGGTTGAACAAAAAAAACAAAGATAAGAGTCACTACCAATACGCAAAAGTTTAAATTTACCTTCTACAACACCGATTTTTTTGAGGTATCTAATGAACTTTCCCATTTGATACTAGTTTTATGAGGCTTTCAATAATCTTTCTCCAAATATTGTGCAATCACAGTCACGAGATTTGAGTTGGTAACTGCACATTTCGGTTTTTACGAATCTAGATAGCACAAAGTTCTATGGATAGGATGCCTATTGAGAAAAACTATTGTGTTTAGACAGGAAATACGTTTTTTCAAACTTTGTTAGGATGAGCATATGTTTATTAGGAGTAACGGGAATCTGGATTCAAAAACTCGAATCAGATTAGCTTGGACCGCCCGACCCAAGTAGGGATCTGTTGGTTACCTAATCTATTTTCTTCTTCTTTTCTTTTTTCTTTTTTCTTTTCTCGTCCCTCTCTACCTAAAGAGACAGGTGCAAACCCACGCTTCTAAACTGACAATGATTTTGAGAGTCGCATAAACAGTGCAAATAATTTAACAATTAGGTTTTTTTCTTTGAGAGAAGCTGGGTTAAGTAGACCCCCACCAGAGTTTTATTCATATAAAAGCAAATATTACATAGAATACTTTACTCCACATTCGTTTGATGAGATACCCTTATGTAATCTCCAATTCTGAGGCAATCCATTCAGCTCCTTCGATTCCTTCTTTAACTTTTTGTATGATCTCTATGTTCTCCATTCATGAGATACTTTCTCTTTCTTCTCTCACCCTTGTCATGCAGAACCAAGGATTGGAGCATCTCTCTTTTATCACTTAAACTGCATACGATGTGTCAAACATGATACACATATTTTTAAATCCCAATTTTTGTAGCAAAGATAGCACCCTTACATATAGCTGTTGCAATCTCTGTATTACCAATCCTTCCAGTTAAGTTAGAGTTTTTGTTGAAAGTAGCAATTGGAATCACATAAGCTAGCTTGTAGAGTCCTTCATATGACTTCCTATCTTCTTTAAGGCATTCATCTACATTGAGGACTGTTAGTCCACCCTTTTAGTGTTGTATATATACAACTGAAATCCTATTGTATTTCTGCTGTATATATAGCTGTATTTCTTCTGTATTTCTGTTTGTATTACTCAGTTATATTTGTACTATATCTATGTTGTCTTAGTGTCAGTCCCTTCTATAACTATAGGGCTTAGCCAAAGGTAATATATCAAATAAACATTCTCTACATAGTATCAGTTTGAAGGTCGATCCCCCAAACCTTAGCCACCCCTCTCTCCGGCGACTTTGCACTTCAACAACTCCTCTCTCTTCCTCTTTGTTGCTGGCAGCACGCCCCTCCTTTCTTCTCTCACAATTATAAACCTTAACCTCATCATGTCTACTGAAGCATCTGTTGAATCAACAACCTCTGACTCGTTTCCCACATCTTCTAATTTCTCTATCTCTACTATTACCAACCTTGTCACTGTAAAACTCAGTGATTGAGGCTTTCCTCATTGGCCCAGACCTCCACAAGTTTGTTGATGGCTCCAATTCATGCCCTGCTATTACGGATTCAAGCTATACCAAATGGTTACGAACTGACAAAACCTTAGTCAGTATTTTCTCTGCCACATTGACCTTAACAATACTTTCTTCTATGATTGGTTGTCAGACTTCTGTTGCTATGTATGTGGTCTCGTCTTCAAGAGGAACTTCTCCCAAAAATTTGTGGCCAACTCCTCCCAGATTCGCAGAAACCTTCGCGAGATATCTCGTGGTGTTCATACTATTTCAAAGTACCTTCAAGAAAGACTTATGTCAATGCCTTGGCCGTTATTGGAGAGTCGATCTCCAACACTGACTTGGTTAATGTTGCCCTTCGTGGCCTTGGCTCTGAGTTTGATATGTTGGTTACTGCCCTTGTGAGCTTTGACACCATACCTCAGTTCTCGTCACTCCGATCTCGCTTGCTCACCTATGAGTCCCGTCATCATACACCCCCTCCCTTGGGGCCCTCAGCATTATTGGCACTTCAGGCCTCTTCTCAGTCCTCTAACCCCCTGTCCACGTTACAGCTCCCGGAACAAGGGTAAGAAGAACTATAAGGCTCCTAAATGCACGTGGCCTCCTTGGAGCTTCTCCTACTACTATCTCCTCCCAGCTCTGCCATGGCATTGGGCATTTGTCTCCCACATGCCCTATGCTACCTCGCTTTACTAGACCTCAGGTCCTTGGCTCCATGCACTCTTCCTTTACTGGTTTACACTTGCCCCTCCATTACAACAAGCAGAGGAACACCATCTAGTTACTATCAACAACCACCGTATGATCCTGCATGGTACCCAGATACAGGGGCCTCTACCCACATGACTGGCAATTAGGCTCTACTTCAGCAGCGTATGCCATACACTGGACCTGACTCAGTACTTCTTGGCAACAGTGATCAACTACCTGTTACTTCCACGAGTAACATGGCACTTCCTATTGGTTCATCTCAGTTTCGTCTTAATAATGTCTGTCATTCCTTCTATGCGTAACAATTAGGGTTTGTACACGGGTCAGGCCGGTCCAGGTTCAGCCTTGGGCCGGATCCGACCTGGCATAATCGAGTCTCTAAATATTAAATCCGAAACCGAACTGAGATACTCTAAAAGCCGGCCCGAAACCGTACCGAAATGGTCAGGTCGGTCCAGGTCTATAATCGGGTTTGTAACACAGGAGTCTTTCTCCCTCTCGATAGTTCTCTCTTCCTCTAGTCTTCGAAACAAAAGCCCAAAAACCTAAAAAAAAAACCAATTAATCTCTCTACTCCACCTCCCTGGCTTTGTTTCTGAATTGTGACCTACTAATCAGGGTTTATCAATCTCCCTCTCTTCTCTTTCAATTAGGCAGAGCTTTGCAACCTTGGTGATTATGCATAATTAAAGTGTTCTTGAGATTCTTGAAGATGAAATTTTGGATTTTGGGTTACAATTAGAGTTTCATTGGAGCATAAACGTGGGATGTTGCTTGGCAAATAATGAAGTCTTGCTTTTTCTTTGAAGAGTCCTACACCATGTTCAAGATAGTATCGACCAAATCAAAGCTTCCAAACTTTCTCTCTCAAGATTACATTATATAGAGAAGAAATTAAAGATTATAGGTTTTGAGAAATTAAGAGATATAAATTGTATTTTGATTTGGTCTCTGAAGAAGCTTAGGTAAGAAATGGAGCCCCTCATCTTGGAGGAAAACTCCCTCAGCGGCAAATTATTCAATTACAACACCTTCACTCGTCGTAAGTGAAGCTCTGAAGAGAGAGAGAGAGAGTCACGATAGGAAGGAGATAGAGTATGCGGGTCGATTCGGATCTGGTCAGTTTGCCTTGATCAAGAACCAAAACCGAACCGGTCAGGACCGAGTCTTTGTTTTCAAACCCGAAGCAGAACCGACTGTCCCCAAAACCGGACCGAATCGGCCGGTTCGGGTCGGTCCAAGTCGGTTTGCCAGGTTTGTTGTACAGCCCTAGTAACAATTTATTGTATATTACTCAATTTTGTCGTAACTATAATGTTCTATGTACCTTTGATTATCTTCACTTTTACATATTTAATTTGCCTAATGGTTGCCTCTTTTTCAGGGGCAATGTAGAGATGGTCTCTACAACTATCTTCCATTCCCACTTGTCTCCAGGCTCTCCATGCTTCTCATCAGTCGTCGTCACCTCACCCATTTGACTATTTTTGGTTGTTTAAACATAGGATTTAAACCCCAGTCTTTTAGGTAAGTATTGGAGTTGGAGTCCCTCCAAAATTTGAACTTTGCCACACTACATCTATAAGCAACTTAAAAGACAATATTAATGTAAATCTTCACAACTGATTTTAAAATTTTGTGCATTCCTTGCAATCTAGATGTGGCATTTTGAGAATCTTGCCTTTAGAGATTGCCATTGTGCCCTTCTTAATCCAATCTGGCTCAGCATCCCAACCTTCAGTGACTTTTGAGCAACCAAGTTTGTTCCAGATTGTAGACCAAATTTGTTTTGTTAAGAGGCATTTAAAGAACAAGAGAACTTTGTTTTCCTCCAAGCCATCACAAAAGAAACAATATGGGTTATCCAACTTGTCAATCTTCACTAGGAAGTCTCTTGTTTTAAGTCTCTTTCTGACAGCTAGCCAAGTAATGAAAGAGTGCATTAGAATAAAAAAAAAATCCCATATAACTCTAAGCGAACTGACTTGAGTCATTATGTTTCTTAATGCCTCCCAAGCTGATTTTGATGACAACTCTTCTGATTTTGTAAGAATCCGTTCTAGTTTTATCTTTTTGAAGTGGAGAGTATTGGGAGTAACTTTACT
Organism: Kingdonia uniflora; assembly: GCA_014058105.1. Lineage (NCBI taxonomy): Eukaryota > Viridiplantae > Streptophyta > Magnoliopsida > Ranunculales > Circaeasteraceae > Kingdonia > Kingdonia uniflora. The sequence goes on from JACGCM010001727.1 coordinate 1,764,882, forward strand.
AGTTTACTTCATATACACTGTAACATATTAGACCTATTAAGTTAGTATAAATAAAGGGACAAACCCTGTTTGTGAGTCGTCTAATTATTCTCCCAAATTCTCCCTTTCTCATTCTCTCTCTCTTCTATATTCTTCATGGTGTCAAAGCTACAGAATTAGGGTTTTTTGGGCCGTCTCATCTATTACCGTCGTCTCATCCATTCTTTTGATTTCTGAATTCTAATTTCTGGCTTATTTGCATTACCCTCGAGTATCTCTTCAAGATATTTACATTACCCTCGAGTGAGAAAACATGGCAAGTCGGTTAATGCCGCCAATTTCACTAGTGTGGGATAAATGGCAAGTCGGGATGCCACCGATTTTACAAAGGATATGTGAAGCTTCGAAGTGTTTTACTGCTGCAAAAGAATGGTCTGATAGAATTTTATCAGCTTTAGGGGGAACTTTAATTCTTTATCAGTACGGGAGTGATTGTATTTTCATGAGGAATTATCTATTTTTGTTTTCTTATTGTTATCCACCTTGATACAAACATATTATGCTCGTATCAATGTGAGGGGGAGTGTTGGAGTGTATGTGTGTAACTACACATATTTACTTTAGTCCCACATTGGGTAGGAATATAAGTAGCTTAGAGAGCCACTATTATATAAAGGAGGCTAGGTTGTAATTTATTATTAACTATTACCGTCGTCTCATCCATTCTTTTGATTTCTGAATTCTAATTTCTGGCTTATTTGCATTACCCTCGAGTATCTCTTCAAGATATTTACATTACCCTCGAGTGAGAAAACATGGCAAGTCGGTTAATGCCGCCAATTTCACAAGTGTGGGATAAATGGCAAGTCGGAATGCCACCGATTTTACAAAGGATATGTGAAGCTTCGAAGTGTTTTACTGCTGCAAAAGAATGGTCTGATAGAATTTTATCAGCTTTAGGGGGAACTTTAATTCTTTATCAGTACGGGAGTGATTGTATTTTCATGAGGAATTATCTATTTTTGTTTTCTTATTGTTATCCACCTTGATACAAACATATTATGCTCGTATCAATGTGAGGGGGAGTGTTGGAGTGTATGTGTGTAACTACACATATTTACTTTAGTCCCACATTGGGTAGGAATATAAGTAGCTTAGAGAGCCACTATTATATAAAGGAGGCTAGGTTGTAATTTATTATTAACTATTACCGTCGTCTCATCCATTCTTTTGATTTCTGAATTCTAATTTCTGGCTTATTTGCATTACCCTCGAGTATCTCTTCAAGATATTTACATTACCCTCGAGTGAGAAAACATGGCAAGTCGGTTAATGCCGCCAATTTCACAAGTGTGGGATAAATGGCAAGTCGGAATGCCACCGATTTTACAAAGGATATGTGAAGCTTCGAAGTGTTTTACTGCTGCAAAAGAATGGTCTGATAGAATTTTATCAGCTTTAGGGGGAACTTTAATTCTTTATCAGTACGGGAGTGATTGTATTTTCATGAGGAATTATCTATTTTTGTTTTCTTATTGTTATCCACCTTGATACAAACATATTATGCTCGTATCAATGTGAGGGGGAGTGTTGGAGTGTATGTGTGTAACTACACATATTTACTTTAGTCCCACATTGGGTAGGAATATAAGTAGCTTAGAGAGCCACTATTATATAAAGGAGGCTAGGTTGTAATTTATTATTAACTATTACCGTCGTCTCATCCATTCTTTTGATTTCTGAATTCTAATTTCTGGCTTATTTGCATTACCCTCGAGTATCTCTTCAAGATATTTACATTACCCTCGAGTGAGAAAACATGGCAAGTCGGTTAATGCCGCCAATTTCACAAGTGTGGGATAAATGGCAAGTCGGAATGCCACCGATTTTACAAAGGATATGTGAAGCTTCGAAGTGTTTTACTGCTGCAAAAGAATGGTCTGATAGAATTTTATCAGCTTTAGGGGGAACTTTAATTCTTTATCAGTACGGGAGTGATTGTATTTTCATGAGGAATTATCTATTTTTGTTTTCTTATTGTTATCCACCTTGATACAAACATATTATGCTCGTATCAATGTGAGGGGGAGTGTTGGAGTGTATGTGTGTAACTACACATATTTACTTTAGTCCCACATTGGGTAGGAATATAAGTAGCTTAGAGAGCCACTATTATATAAAGGAGGCTAGGTTGTAATTTATTATTAACTATTACCGTCGTCTCATCCATTCTTTTGATTTCTGAATTCTAATTTCTGGCTTATTTGCATTACCCTCGAGTATCTCTTCAAGATATTTACATTACCCTCGAGTGAGAAAACATGGCAAGTCGGTTAATGCCGCCAATTTCACAAGTGTGGGATAAATGGCAAGTCGGAATGCCACCGATTTTACAAAGGATATGTGAAGCTTCGAAGTGTTTTACTGCTGCAAAAGAATGGTCTGATAGAATTTTATCAGCTTTAGGGGGAACTTTAATTCTTTATCAGTACGGGAGTGATTGTATTTTCATGAGGAATTATCTATTTTTGTTTTCTTATTGTTATCCACCTTGATACAAACATATTATGCTCGTATCAATGTGAGGGGGAGTGTTGGAGTGTATGTGTGTAACTACACATATTTACTTTAGTCCCACATTGGGTAGGAATATAAGTAGCTTAGAGAGCCACTATTATATAAAGGAGGCTAGGTTGTAATTTATTATTAACTAAAAGAGTGAATAAACTTTCTCCTCTTATTTATTTCTACATGGTATCAAAGCGGTTGCGTTCTTGAAGGCAACCTAAAGTTTTTTTCGCTTCCGCAGCGGCGACAATAGCCGTCGCCGGATTACTATGAAAAGTGTTTAGTTTATTTGCATCCTTCAAGGTTTCTTTGTCGGATTATTTAGTTCTATACTTTCCGATCTGTGATCTGGAAAAACTTTTGAATCAACCCATGTTTTGATTTCAGAACTCTTTAACTTCTAAAATCTTGTCTCTTTACAATTGAATCTATTCCAATGTGTTATCCAATTTAAATCTGGTGTGAGTTCTTCAAAGGCAACAAGTAGGGTTCACAAATTCGGGTTCCTTGTAGTGCAAGATTTACAGGTTTACCGGTGTTAGTTTCTAACTACTCGAGACATTGATTCTAGAGTGACCCAATGGGTTTTTCAATCAGCCAGTTGGTATGCATCCAGTAGATTTTTTTTGTGGATGTAGTCAAAGAATAAAAGATATTTGTGGTTCTTCAAACTTAATCTAATTTTTTGCTGAACCCCATAGGATATGGTGATGTGGGCTTAATCTCTATGACTCTTCCACGTTCTAGTAAGCGGATCACTACAATAAAGGCACGTACATATAATTAATTTTTGGTTTCTTGCTGCTGGTTGCAATTGAATGGCCAAGAAACCCCATCAAATAATGATACAAAATTTGAGAAAACCTTCTTCTCAGATCTGGATTTTGGCTGGTGCTGCAAATAGGAGTGAAAGAAATAAGATCTTTGAAACCATATTATTTTCTTGTAAGCAATTCATATAATCTTAGCACGGTTTATTTGATCGCAAGCAAGAGGATGAACTCTCTGCGTTTCCTAATCTGCAATGTCTCCCGTATTTGGAGGTTTAGTTTAGAATGGGTTTGATCCAGGACTTCTTAAGGATGTATCCAGTGCTTCGTTTGCTTGAGTGAATTATGATTTAAATCTCATGCTTTGTCTGAAATCATCTCTAACAGTTGGCTTCCTTTGTGAGCGATATACACACATGTTGAAAGTGGCAGAAATTGGGAGAAGGCACCGTGATTGTGGTCAGTTCAGTTCAACACGATTTGATTCAGTCAACTTGGACTTGGAGAAAATTCAAAGTTTTAGATTTCTTCCCTATTGGGATATTCTATTATAATTCCCTCTCGATGATCTAATATGCCTTTCTCTAGTGATTTCTTTATCTATCATTACAGTTTATTTACCACTTTATTTAATCGTTAATGCAGATTGAGGTCTTTTTCGTTTTCCTGTCGCGAGATGCGATTTTCTCTCTTTGGATCGGATGAAGATGTTAGACAAATTCCACCTTGATCTTGAGTTTTTTGTTTCTTTCCTCAAGTGATTTTATTTTCCTCGAGTGATTCTATCCTAGAGTGATTATTTTGTCCTCTAGTTATTATCTTTATATCTTTTTAATTGTTTCCTATCGCGAGATACAATTTCTTCCATTGAATCGAGTGAAGATGTTGAATTTCTTCTACCACGATTATGGTTTCTAGTCCTCGAGTGACATTCTCTTCCTCAGGTGAACTTCTCTCTATCCTCAAGTGATTTTTTATTTTCTCTTCCTTGAGTAGTTTTCTCTTTCCTCGTTGAAGTGATTATCTCCCCTCTATATTAACTCGAGTGATCATCTTCCTCGACTGATTCTCTTTTTCCCCTATATCTCTTCAAGATATCTGCATTACCCTCGAGTGAGAAAACATGACAAGTCGGTTGGTGCCGCCGATTTCACAAGTACGTGTGGAAAAAATGGCAAGTCGGAATGCCGCCGATTTTATAAAGGATATGTGAAGCTTTGAAGTGTTTTATTACTGCAAAAGAATGGTCTGACATAGTTTTATCAGCTTTAGGGGGAGCTTTAATTCTTTATCGGTAAGGGAGTGATTGTATTTTCATGAGGGATTATCTATTTTTGCTTTCTTATTGTTATCCACCTTGATACAAACATATTATGTTCAAATCAATATGAGGGGGAGTGTTGGAGTATATGTGTGTGACTACACATATCTACTTTAGTCCCACATTGGGTAGGAATAGAAGTAGCTTAGAGAGCCCCTATTGTATAAAGGAGGCTAGGTTGTAATTTATTATTAACTAAAGAGTGAATAAACTTTCTCCCCTTATTTATTTCTACATGGTTATCTTCGATGTTGCATCTCAGTGATGCAAGCTCGTTACTACGATTTCTCTTTGCCGCTTGTGGTCTATTGCTGATTGTTGTTGTCAACTCGTCAAGTTAATATCTATTATTTTTGTGTTACCGATTCGTTGGCCCATCTCTCCAGATTATGGTAATTTTTATTTGGCTCTCATTTCTTACTTTTGATTTGGTTACAATGGTGAATGATGTATCGATAAGTTCTGAAACAAAGAAAACAAATAATTTTGGACAATATTCAAATTCTCAACAGATCGCGAGTGCACTTCTTGATAGGAAAAGGTTTCTATCTGTCAGACTATATTTAGGGAGCCGAAGGAAATTTGCATGGTTATTTGAAAAAGGTGGTGTTCCACAACCAAAGAGTACCAAATGGGATATCAATAACTGCACTATTCTCGGGTGGTTGTATAATTCTATGGAACAAGGAATCTATACTATGTTTATGTATCATGAGACAACTTTAACACTAGAGTTGGCCTTGACCAAGACTTCAGCTCATGCCTAAAATGATTTGCGAATATGCGAGCTTTATCGTGATATGGCTCAGGCTACACAAGAGACTCAGACCGTAGCAGTTTATTTTGGCTTTCTTCAGTCCCGTCGGGAGAAACTTTTACATTACGAGTCCATGGCCGACATTTCTGCACAGGTTATGGTTAAATGTATAGAGCGACAACAAACATATCAGTTACTTATGGGTCTTCAACCAGAATTTGAGTCGCTTCTACTCAAATTCTAAACACATCTTCATTTCCTTCACTGTTTGAGGCATTTGCCATGATTAATGGCGACGTCGCAGATAGCGTCTTGCTAGTTCTTCCGCACCTAGTATTCCTAGTACCACAGTTTCTGATCAGATGGCTCTTGCAGCTAGTCATGGATATTCTGATATTCACAATAATACTCGCAATTATGGTTCTGGAGGTCGTGGGCGTGGGCGTGGGCGTGGTAATGGACTTGTATGCGGACAGGTCATGAGCGAGACCGATGTTTTAAGTTCTATCCACATTTGATGCGATCTGGCTTTTCCGCACCTTCTAGTTCTGAGTCTACATCATCAATTGCCGTTGTTGCTGCATCGCCAGCTCCTATAGAGGTTGTTACTTCTACGTCAGGACTGATAGATGTGAAAGAATTCCAGGATCAAATTGAGGCTATTCTCAGAGATAGACTATCTCATACTCCTGCATCCACTGTGACTTCAGGTATCCCATCTGCCTATCGTGTTACTCAATCAAGCTCTATCGCCCCGTCTTGGGTCATTGACTCGGGTGCATCTGATCATATGACTGGTGAATCTAATTATTATTTAAGGTTGAGCCCCTTACACACAAAGAGGTATGTCTTACTGATGTATCTAATACACCTGTCATCAGCAAGGGTACTGTCCCATTATAACCTGATATATCTTTAGACTTTGCACTTCATGTTCCCCGTCTTTCTTTAAACCTTTTATCAGTGAGTCGTTTGACTAAATCTTTACAGTTGCGTGACTTTCTTTCCGGACAGGACTTGACTTCGAGGAAGACTTTTGGCAAGGGGTATGAGAGTAATAGGCTGTACGTGTTTGGCGCTACCCCAACAGCAGCTCGTCCCTCAGTATTTACCTGGCCCTACTCGACATTCTTTTACCCATCAAACTTTAGATTTATGGCGCCCATCTGGGTTATGCCAATTTTCAGCACTTATGTTCTTTGTTTCCCGATTTAAAAACTGCATGTCAAACTCATAAATTTCAGTGTGTTGTGTGTGAAGTTTGTAAACACACATGCACTTCTTATATTTCTCATATGAATCGATGCCCTACTATGTTTGATTTAGTTCATACCGATTTTTGGGACCTTCTCCTGTTACTGCTTTTGATGGTCATCGCTATTACATAACTTTAATTGATAATCACTCACGGTGCACTTGGGTATATTTGCTTAAATCTAGGTCAGACGTATTCCATGTCTCTGTTAATTTCTTAAAGATGGTTCAAACACAATTCAATGCTTCTGTTAAAAGTATGTGATCCGATAATGGGGGAGAATAAATCTTCGAGGCATTCACATCTCATGTTCGTCAGTTGGGCATCATTCACCAATTGACACGTCCTTACACCCCAGAATAAAATGGGGTAGTAAAACGTAAGAACCATCATCTTATGAATGTTCAGTGTTTGTTACGGAGTATGCAGGTTCCACAATCTTATTGGAGTATGGATGTCTTGACAGCTATATATTTAATTATCAGGACCCCTAGTCGGGTTTTGGGGGGTCAAGTTCCCTTACACGTGTTATGCTATAATAGCACTCTTTTTCCTATCACCCCCTAAGTTTTTGGTTGTACTTGTTTTGTTCAGGATCGTCGTCCTTCACGTACGAAACTTGACGATAAAGCTCTTCATTGTCTATTTCTTGGATATTCTACTATGTCTAAAGGATATTGGTGCTATGATCCTATATCTCGCAGACTGATTCATTATCTTAATGTAACTTTTTTCGAGAATGTTCCTTTCTTTGGTGATTCTTCTTTGCAGGTTTTTCCATCTCAGCTGGACTCTACATCTTCTCTAGCTTGTCCTACCCCAATTTTTTTCCTGATCCCACTCCACGTCCCACTCCTCCGCAGTTATGTGTTTACACTCGTCGCCCACAACAACTCATACAACCCTCTCCTACAGCTATGCCACCCTCCTCAAAGTCAGGTACTTCTCTCTTCTCGATATTACTTTTTTGAATTCAGTTTCTGATCCATTTAGTGAATAGATTCACCTTGCCTAAAACCAAATTCCATACTACTCTCAACATCATAAAATCATTAAAAGCTTAAAGTCTCTTAATCCCTTCTCGTTTAGGACAACAAATATCCTCCCATGCTACACTTAGAAATAGAATTTGGTTGGTTCCCTCCCGGCCACAGAAAATCTTTACACAGTCCTTCACTCATGGTGAGAACACTTTTAAGAAGTCAAAGTATCCTGCCCAAAAAAGAGTATAGCTTTGGAGACCACTTCTTATCAGCTCAGCCTTCTCCCATATAATAAAAATTATTTTTCAACTTCTTGATCTTCTTTGTAATTTAATCCTTTTCTGTAAGTTTTGCAGCAATGAGGGGTAATCCATGATAGCTGACAAGGAGTTTTTTTTCTTCAGATTGTAGTATCTCACCAATTTCTAGCTTCAGCTCATGATTTGTAGATTCTGAGGATTAAATAGTAGTTTTGTTTTGGTTTATTTGTAATGCAGAAAGAATTGCAAACTAAACCAGAATCTCTTTGACCTTGTGAGCTGGGAGAACGCCATCTGCAAATAGTAGATATAAAGTATGACTTTGATTACAGCTAGGAAAGATGTTTAGCTTATTCTCCACAGCAGCTTTATTCAGGAGTCCAGTCAAAGGTTGTAGATAGTAGATAAGAAGTGTGACTTTGATTACAGCAAGAAAAAAAAATTAGCTCTATCACCCTTCTCTTTAAATGCCGTCTCTTTAATCTCTTCAGTAATGAATTCCTTTGTAAAAGTTGCAGCTTGAGCCGAATTAATTTTTCTGGAATGTTGAACTTCGGTCACCTGAGTATGAACATTTTCAGTAAGAAGCTTCTTATAGAATGTAATTGCCTCACCTTCAACTTTCTCAGGGGTATCAGCCATCTACCGATTCATACATGTAATTTGATATATATCACACATACTAGACCTTTCTTTAACCGCCTTGTGAAAAAATTGTGTATTTGAATCACCCAGAGAGAGAGAGATGGTATTTAGGTTATTTATATAGAATGTAATTTGAGATATATGATTCCTACTAATCATTTCTTTAACAATTAGATTACTCACTCATTAAACAGGATTATACATATGTTCGGTGTAGTTCTACCAAGGGCTCACATAGAAATACTTCTGAATAATTTAAGCTCTATAAAGTTTACGCTTATGATTCTTCCAGATATGACCTATTATTTATATAGTAATTCAGACTAGCTACCCTAGTAACTAAAATCAAAACACAACAACAACAACAACAAAAAATGCTGAAAAAATCACACTTACAGTTGTTCCAGATTTTTCAAATTCCCCAGCTCGGAAGGAAGGGACCCTGAGAAGTTGTTCGAGCCAAAACCGCTGCCAAACAAAAAAATTGACGATAATTCCAATAAAAAATTTATTCGTTTTTACCCCTAGATATTCAGGACTAAACCATGAAAAAATAGACTCAATAAGGCAGTAGTAACCAATGAATAAAAGGAGAAGGCAGAGACAAAACGGCAAAAATTGTTGGAGTATATAGTGTGTCTACATATATACTATTCCTTTAGTCCCACATTGGTTAGTAATAGAAGCAGTTTAGTGACCCCCTTTTATATAAAGGGTAGTCGAGCTTACAATAATTTATCTTAGAATATCAATTTGTTCCTCCTTTTCTTACTTCTACATGGTATAAGAACCTATTCGATCTTGCAGAAGACTTACGGGTTTTACGCTTCTGCTGGTGACGGCTTTTATCGTCGTCGAACAACTAAAGTATGTTGTCTTTTCTCTTGTTTTTTTTCTTCTATCTTTCTATCTTCTTTTTATTTTTATTTTTTTAGGTTTGCTTCTTTTTTAGTGAAACCCTAACATTATTTCGCTACACAATAGCGGCCATGCCGCTTGAAGATGACCTAACATTTTTCCGCTTACGTTTCTGCAGTGCAATCGCAGGATTATAAAATCCATTGTAAAGAAATCGCCCCTTTGTTTCATTTAATACTTTTTTTTAATCAGATGTTTACGTTGTGCTAGTCTTTTAATGATTTGGCACTTAATGTGCTACTACATTAGTATTCTTCTTGTTGAAATCAGTCTATAATTGTGAGACAAGTTTTCTTCAATTGATTTTAGTTACCGATGTTTTATGTGTTGGTTCGTCTCTTTCTTGGGTTTCTTTTGGCTATGGTGCAATTGACATAGAAGTATACCCTGATCTAGTATGCTCAAATCTGATCCAGCTGCCCATTTAACCCTATAAACCAGTCCACTATTACCCCATCAACTTAGTTTGACCTGGTTGACTAGTTATGTTCTCCCTATCTATTATGGACTCAATTATCCCTTATTTTTACTAAAAGGCAACAAAAAAAAAAACTGGGTACCCGTCGCGAAATGTGATTTCTCTCTTTGGATCGGATGAAGGCGTTAACTACCTTCTACCACGATCATGACATGGCTCTTTACTTCGAGCGATTCTTCACTCCTCAAGCGATTTCTATATTATAGAGTGATTTTCTCTTTTCCTCTAGTAATTATCTTATTTCTTTTCCGCCTAGTTCACAAGTTACAGTTCTAAAATCGAGGTTTTTAAAATAGATAATTGACAAGCCTTAGTGATTTTTATCGCTCTCTCTAGTGATTTCTCTTTGAATCACTATGATTTTTTTACCCCTTCTTTCATCGCTAATGTTGTTTTAAGATCTATATTCCTATTGCAAGATGCAATCTTTCTAGTGTATTCTATTGCGATATGCAATTTCTTCTGTGGACCGGGTAAAGATGTTGAATTCCTTCTACCACGGTCATCTTTTCCTCAGGTGATTTCTTCCTCGAATAATTCGTTCTTCCTCGAGTGATTATCTATTATTTGAGTATTATCCCCCTCTTTCGAGTGATCATCTCTCCTCCAGTGATTCTTTGTTCCTCTACTGATCTTCTCTTTAACAATCTTTTCACTTTTACCTTGTCCCTATTTCCTCAGTATTTATTCAAGATATTCATATTATCCTTATGTGAGAAAATGGGCAAGTCGATAGCCACCGCTGATTTCATAACTTTTGGTTACGAAATCACTTGTGGGAAAAATGGCAAGTCGGATATTATTGCCACTGATTTCATGGGTGATGTGTGAAGCTTTGAAGTACTTTTGCTGCTGCAAAAGGAAGGACTGGAATAAGGTCTATCAGGGGGTGCATCAATTTTTTTATTGGTGAGGGAGTGATTATATCTTTAAGAGGGACTATCTATTTGTTTTCTCATTTTCATCCACATTGATACGAGCATGTTCGTATCAATGTGAGGGGGAGTGTTGGGGTATATAGTGTGTCTATACATATACTCCTCTTTTAGTCCCACATTGGTTAGTAATAGAAGTAGTTTAGTGACCCCTATTATATAAAGGGCAATCAAGCTTGTAATAATTGTATCTTGGAATTGTTGAAGTATATGTGTAACTACACATACTATTTTAGTCCCATATTGGGTAGAAATAGATGTAGTTTAGGGAGCCCCTATTATATAAAGAATACTAGGTTGTAATCTATAATGAACTTAAGAGTAAATATTAATTTTTACATGGTATAAGAGTTTATTCGATCTTGTAAACAATTTAAGGGTTTTACGTTTCCGGCGTCGGCGTTGGCGTCTTTTGCCGTCGTCGGTCAAATAAATGTCGTCGCCGGATTACTTAAGATATCTGAGTTTTTCTTCCGTTGCGGGTGTCTTTCCATATCTCTAAACTAAGAGTTCACTCTTTATTATCGTTTGTCTTTTTAAATGCCCATTGTCGATCTATTTCTATGTTTCTTTTATGTGCGCATGAATCTTTTGGCAGTGACTGGTTCTAGCTGTATGTAACCATCTTTGAGGTTATTCACCAAACATTTTGTATGCATCTACAAGTTTTATCAAAACTTTATGGAAAGTCAGGGTTTCTAACCCAAATCAGCAACAAAAGTTTATCGATTTTGAGAAAATTTCTTGTGCCGTTTGGTGTGGGCAACTCTTGTAATTCTCTCTGTCCCTGTCTCTGTTTCTGTTCTGAAGTAAAAAAAATTGACATGTTATGAATTGGTGGTTGTTGCTGATGTGTTTTGCCGTCTCGAACTTTTGATGGCTGATTAAATTCTGGTTTGGTTGCAATTTGCTAGTAATTTTATGTCGATTTTCTTCTTCCAATCACCATCCTCTCCAACCTGAAATTCTGGATCTACGATGGTTCTACGATCTCCTCTACTGTGGTTTTGTATAAGAGATTTAGTTGCTATTTTTGCAAGTCCTCTAAGATTGATTTCTGCGGTGGAAACACGGACTCAAACAACTCTATAATAGTTTGATTTACTCGATTTGGTGGTGAAAAATACTTGATTTGATTTGACTTTGTCTCTTTTTGGGTCTCTTTATGTTGAAGGAACTAGGTATTCTAGAGAAACTTCTCCTTCCGACTTCTATTAACAAGAACTGCATATAGAAAAATACTTTCTGAATGGGATATGGTACAACAGAGACTTGTTTGGTAACTAGTTATGAGCTTTGGTATTGCCAGGTAGCTCTCTTTATGTTACTGTTTATATTTTTCTCTTTCGGAAAACCCATCGTAAGTTGAAGTTTTTTATATTGGTCAGTGGCGTGTGCACAAAGCGTTACCTTATGATGGTGTAATGTTCACCATATATGTAAAGTTGTGGTTTGCTTCTTTCTTGGGTATGTTTCCTCTATGGTGCAACTGGTGTAGATCTGATTTTATTGTTTAGCTTACATGTCGATCCGTTCTAGTCTAGGCTGATCAAAACTTATTTAATTCAGTTTTATTTTAACCTACTCCAATTGGATCCAAATTATCTCCATCTAATGGTTGACCAATCATGTTGACTCTATCTATTTAGCACTCGATTTTCTCTTGTTTTTTGTGAAATACGATATGTTATTTTATTTGGTTCCCATCACGAGACGTAATTTACTCTAATTGGATCGGCCAAAGATGTTGCACTACCTTCCACCTCGATCATGAGTTTTTTTCTTTACACAAGCGATTTTCCTTTACTTGAGTGATGTTCTTCTAGAGTGATTATCTTTTCCTCGAGTGATTATCTTATTCGCCAAATTCACAAGTACAAATGTCAAAATCGAGATGCAATCTTTTATTTTCGAGAAATACGGTTTTTTCAATTGATTCATGTCGCCTGATAGCCCTATATCTTTTCAAAATATTTACATTACCCTCGAGTGAGAAAACGTTGGCAAGTCGGTTAATGCCGCCAATTTCACAAGTGTGAGATAAGGGGCAAGTCAGAATGCCGCCGATTTCACAAGGGATACGTGAAGCTTTGAAGTGCTTTAATGCTGCAATAGAATGGCCTGACAGAAGTTTAATAAGGATTAGGGCGAGCTCAGTGAGGGAGTGATTGTATTTTTATGAGGAACTCTATTTCTTTTTCTTATTGTTATCCACATTAAAACAAACAAATTATGTTCGTATCAACATAAGGGGGAGTATTGGAGTATATGTGTGTAACTACACATATACTACTTTAGTCTCACATTGGATAGAAATAGAAGTAGTTTAGGGAACCCCTATTATATAAAGGAGGCTAGGTTGTAACCTATATAATGAACTTAAAGAGTAAATATTATTTTTCCTCTTATTTATTTCTATAGGAATATCAATTTTTTCCTCCCCTTCTTATTTGTACAAAAATGATAGGGAAATGAGGGAATTTGTTGAGCACAGTGCCACGGCTTCTCTATTATTTATGATAGATTGGAAGGGAATATATGGGAACCTTTAAGTTACTAAGAATTGAAAAGGTACTAGTCCACTAGCATACAATGATTGAGTCATGGTCATTAACGTCTAGACTCTTCCTAAAAATAGAGCATATATGTCAGCTTCCTAGATAAGAACTTATCCAGACCATTACAATGATGTCAAGATAACACAAAGTTGGTTTTATGAACAAATGTATGGAATGGAGATTTATTACGTTGACGAAGCGACAAAGAAACCCGATATGTTCGATAACTCATCAGACTAGAGATAATGTACCACAACATAATTCTCATACTTCAATAATACTGGTTCTGATAATTGGAATTTAATTCACAGCATATTCGAATTCAAGCCAACTCCGGTAGTATCATAACCTGAACTCAACTTTAGCATGGGATTCAGCAAGGGATTTGGCAACAGTCGTGTCTACTTTTTATTCTTGCATGTGACCAAGTTTCCACTTAGAATGATATAGTTGTCTCACCCCAAATTCATAATCATTTTTCTCTAAAATAAGGTCCTGATATGGGCACGTGAACAAGGAATAAGACCCAATACATTCATTAAGATGTCAGATCATAATATCAAAAGCAAACTAACTTATCATTAACAAAAAACATAATGTTACAAACTAAACTCTTTTTGTCCTCTATGAGCTTTCAATTTAGTTTGGTTTTGTATACTTTTCTTGTCACTTTATTATTATTTATTTTTCTATCTATTTTCCTTAAATCTTTACAAGATTTTTACAGCTTCATTATTAGAGTATTTTCATTAGCTGTGTTTCTTGGGAAACAGAAAATTGGGAGAGCAATTTCGTGAACAGTCAGTAATAGTGTTTTGAGGGTCTCGAACAATATCCTGTTGGTCGTAAACAGTGTCTTTAAGTAACAAATAGTTCTTTTTATTGTCGCCTACAGAACAGGGTTTGTGATGGGTTGCTTATGTACTATATTTTTCTTGGTCTACCAAAGCTCCAGCAAGCCCTTAAAGATTATGTTCTTGATCAGGAGCAGCATGTTATGAAGTTGATGCTGCGTGTTGGTTTGCTGGAGTGAGGATGTCTGATTACACGTGCTCAAGGTTTAAATTCTTGATGTGCTAGATTTTCAATGAACCCTATTTCCAATATATCGACCATTATTTACCAATGTTTCTTCACACAAAATCTGAAAATATTAATAATACAAAATTTCAAAAGAAATAAACCAATTAATGGTAAAAAAATTTGTTTTCTCAATGATAAGTACAATTTAATGTGATATTATCGACTCTTCCATCAATCGAAGATAAATTAGCAATTTTTTCACATCACGGCACTTAACGCTATGTTTTGCATGAAAGATTGGGATTGGGATTGGGATTGGGAGCTCCCATTATCTCTGTGTTCCCTTCAAAGCAAAGGGAAACGATTTCTCTTAAAAAACCCACAAAACTGTGAACCTAATTGTAGTTTCATTGATCGAGATAATCTTTCTTTTCCTTGGCAGGCTCTCTTCGTGATCTCTCACAGAACTGTCTTCTCTCATATTTATTTCTCTTTGTGATCTCTCTTTCCTCTAAGAAATCTATCTTTGTTTTTTGAGTGTTCTGAACAAAGTGATTGTTTTTGTTTGATGTGGTAGGGTGGGCTTTGTATAACCAACCGTATGGACCAAAGTGATTTGTTGAAATCCCAATGGTGGTGAAGATAGAAATATGGTGATGGTTGCTTTGATTAAATTGGGAGATTTGCAAGCCTAACTACTTTGATGTAGTGATTGTTTGGGAGAGCCTAATTACTTTGATGTAGTGGTTGTTTGGGAGAGCCCCTTCATCTTTTTATGCAAAATTCTAAAACCGCCACACCTCCTCTAGTCAACTTGAGAGACCCAAGCAGCTCCAAATTAAACTAAAAAGTGCTCCAAACTCTCATAGAGAATGCACAGTGGAGAAGTATTTTGATCGATGCTCTCATCCACATTATTGCAAAACAAGAATGTTTTTTTCTTTATCTTTTCTAATGAGCTTATTTGTATTGAGAAATGAGAATAGACTATAGTACAAGAGGATCAAAATAAGGCCCCTGAATTATCAATATTCAGAAAATCTAGTTTATCCACATCTAAAGACCCTCTAAGCTCTCCAGGTAAGTCTGCAAAGGAAGTAAAAACAACATCAAACTGTGTATCGAATGGCTTATAGAGTTCATGGGAATATGTTTTTTAATAAACATGTGAGAAAGGGATACAAGCTTCGTTGTTTTATGTGATTTGCCTTAGGCCTATGACTCTGACCAAAAAAAAGAAAAGAAAAAGATCAGAGAGAGAAGATGGGTAGAAGGAGAGGTCAAAAAGAGGTGTTACAATGATACGTCCAGGCAACTATACAACTAAGAATCCGGAAAGATAGTGTACCGTACTCATCACTTACCCACGTTAAACACTACAATAACACGTAAATTCATAATAATGGATATGGCTTCTATCTACAAAATTTCTTCTGGGGATGAAAGCTGGGATTACACAAAGACCCCTACCAGAATTAGATTAGGTGATAGATCCATGTGGTAATGCATTCATAGTCTACAGTCTGTCCAAATAGTTTACCCAAATGGTCTAGAATGAGAAGCCCCTTTTTGCATCTAGCATATGAGTACTACATCTATTTATCAAAAAAAAGCAACTGCTGTTTCTCACAGGAAAAAGCTAGAAACGAAAAAATCAAAAATTGACAAAACCAAATGAAAGAAAAAAAAGTTGAACTGGAAGATCTTACAATGAGACCAGATTCGCAAGATTTCCAAGTTCTTTAGGAAGGCCCCCTGACAACGCATTAATACCAATGCTCCTGAAGAAATTCAAAAAACAAAATACAAGAAAGGTTAAAAGAAGAAAATTACTAATCGAAATCAAAGTTTTAATATTGAATCGAAAAAGGAGTGTGGTTATTATAATTTGGAAACA
The DNA here is from genome assembly GCA_014058105.1 of Kingdonia uniflora. Taxonomy (NCBI): domain Eukaryota; kingdom Viridiplantae; phylum Streptophyta; class Magnoliopsida; order Ranunculales; family Circaeasteraceae; genus Kingdonia; species Kingdonia uniflora. Next base: position 1,781,229 of record JACGCM010001727.1, read on the forward strand.
GTGTTAAATGGACAATGTTACGTAATGGTAAACCTATTTCTATAGTCAGAAAATAAATGAAAAATAAATATGTCCGCATAATGGATTGTTCGGTAATATAAAAGAAAAACTGGTGATATCCTTGATGGACCGTTAGATTCTACTTTTTCACTTAAACACTGGTCTAGGTAGGGACAAAGCATCTGGGCACGCCCATGGGGGGGGGGGGGGGGGTGTACTATTGCATGCATCTTAGAAAAAGGACACGACCTTTTACCGACGCAATATAATTTATCATCTTGTAACTATATACGTATACGATGCCCATATAACTCCATCAAACTAATCTAAATTTCTACTATTCCTGAAGTTTCCATTCTTAATGAGGCAAATTGGTTATAACAACATCCACAATAAACAACCAATATAACATAAACCCAATCAACTTACAGTAAAACCTCCGTATAGTAACACCTTATAAGGTAATAACCTCTTTATAGACTATAGTAATATACCAAAGGATAGGGCATTTAGAAATCTCGCAGTCGACTTAGGAAGCACTGTATGCAACACCAGCACTTTGAGCTGGCTACCGAACTTAACGTGTCTTTTTAAAGGTGTCAAACAGAGACAGCAGCAATGTGGTGCTGTGCAAACCACTACAGCGCAAAGGGAGCTTGGAACACCATAAAAGTGTCTTGAACTTGATACCCTAACCAAGTCCTCCTCTTGCACTCCAGCTTGTGTCCATAATGCATATCCCCCAATTAACATGGTATCTATGAGACTGTGGGGCACCTGAACTAGCTGCAGGTTTTGTTGTTTTTGTTTAACTTGCATTAATTACCCTTATGGAACATAATATATCACCCTGACTTCTTAAGATTTCAAAACAAGATTAAAAGAACAAAATTCTGGTGTAAAATGATTGGCCAAACATGAATCAAATGTTGAGTAAAATTGGTGACATACAGATACTGCATGCGAGTAAAATTGCCAATGAATGCAGGCAAGGGACCAGTTAAGTAATTTTGCGCCAAGTTCCTGCAATAAAACGTGTCAACGTTTAACTAGTAGAATCTGAAGATCTAAAAAAAATCATCCAAAATAAGCATATTGCAAGCAACGTATCATAGTCTGTACATGTATATGTAAGTAATGCTATGATTAGGGAGAGAAAAGAGTGTCCTTGTTAGATTTGGGAGGGGAAAGAGTATCCTTACAAATTGGTGAGGAAAGCAAAACTTTGAAGCTCTTCTGGAATTGCTCCCACAACGTTCAGGGCATATACTTTACTATAACAAACACGAAAGACAATGCAAATAATTATCAGTAAGAATTTCCACTCCATTTATTGTACTCGAAAAAAGAAAGAGTTTTTCTTAAGTTGCCGGGCTTTTAGTTTATTTTTAGAAGGTAAAATAATTTAACCAACTAAAAGAAAGTTTTCCGAAGGTAAAAGTACCATATGTGCAAAGAGTAATGAAAAGAGGATAAACAAAATAAGCAAGATAAATGAAAATTACAACAATAGTGTCAAGTCTAACCATATTTCCTCGAATCTCACACCCTCATACTAGGAAATTTAGAATCAGTACATAGATCTCATGGATGACCCCATCTACTGCTTTTTCTCCCCTTATAATGTTAATCGTTTCTGTCGTTCCATATCCATCCACTAGTGTATGGACTGCGCTCGTAACGAATTTACCATTTTCCATTTCGAAAGCAAAGTATCCCCACGAGTGAAAAAGAACTAAATAAACTCTCATGAAGAGCCTACTTTATGCTAAACAGATGCAAGATATGTTTCCAAACTGCAATGTACAAAAGATGATCAACAGACTCATTTCCAGTTTTACTCAATTAATATTTGGTATCTATATTCATCTACCTCCTTCAAAGTTATCTCGAGTCAAGGAATGACCCCAAGCCACTCCCCAATAGAAAAACAGTCCTTGAGAGGGATGTATCTCCAACAAATCTTCTTCAGAGGACATTATCAAAGCCATGCTCCTTGACACATTTTAGTCTCTAACCAAAACTTAGTGATTATCAAGTAAAATTGATGCAGAACACTTCATAGAAGAGAGAGAGAGAGAGAGAGAGGCCCAACGCCTAAGGCCAAATGCTGAAAGATTCGACCACAAACTCAAATCTTCCCAATGACTCGGGATGGAGAGGGGGTAGGAATAAACTTCCTGAACTCCACAATATTTTAGGAGATTTTGAGACCTGCTTTTGAGAACCATTGATGGTGTCCTTAGTTTTAAAGCCAGTCGGTGTGGGTAGTACACGAACAAACTTTCAGGTCAGTATTGGTGAATCTCCTTGAAAGAGAATGAACCTGACTACTCATAAATTCGCATTGCATCAATATGAAGTAAACGTAACTGTTTGTGGTTCTAATGAAGAAACCATTGCACATCTAGTGTGGGACTGCTCTATGGTTCAACAGCTCTGGCAATGGGTCTCTCTTTCTCTCTCTTTTTCAAATAACTAGGACAAATGTCACTACTTTTACTGATATGCTGACTATAACTAATACCTACAGTCCATTCATTCAAGACCTATGGCACTGCCTTATTCTCACTTCTCTTTACTTCATCTGGGGGGGCAGAAACTATGGTCTCTTTTGATAATCAAGCTGCCAACATCAACAGAATTAAAAGAAGAGTGCCCAATGAAATCAATACCTTCTCTGGGAACTTTAAAACTTGCATGAACTCAGTGTATGATTTGTAGGTCTCTCATTTCTTTGGGATCCAACCTAGGTTTAAAGTAGCTCAAAAAATTCAGACTTGCCTTTGGATTCCCCCTGATCCTAGTGAAGTTAAAGTCTCATGTGATGGTGCATCCTTGGGCAACCCGGGAAGAGGTGGATGTTGGGTGGTGATTAGAGAAGACGCCATAATGTAATTGGAGTGATCTGCATAAGCATTCTCTTCACAACTGCCTATAATGCCAAATGCACTGCAATAATTGAAGGGTTAGCAAGAACTCAAGTCCTGGGGTACACAAGAGTGTGAATTGCTTGAGATTCCTCTTCGGCTGTCCATGCTTTCAATAAAAATTGTCTACCATGGAAGCTGCAACCAATGTGGCGAAGACTTAAGCAAGGTTTCACTCGAGTTAGCAGCATTTGGAGGGAGGTCAACTTCAGTGCTGATGCTGCTGCCAAGAGAGGAAGCAGGTTGGAAGATGATGCATACGAATGGCACCAAGGAAGACCCACTTTTCTACATAAAATCGAAGATCCAGACCAAGAGTACTTTAGATTCTCCATGTAAATGTTCTCATCCTTTTACTGCAGGTGATTTGATTGCCATGGCATGTCATGGCTATTCATTGATGCTCTCTTTCTTGGTTCTTATGTAATTCTCTGAAACCCAATACTCTCTCTTTTCTTCAATACAAAATCTGCTTATCTAGCAAAAAAAGAAGTAGAATAATCCATACAATAACATCACACGGCCCTTCACAGCATTAGCACGTGTGATACCCTCCCATTTTAATGCATATGTACGGTGAACCCACAGAAGAGTTGCTTTAAAGATTATGTCTAAGATCTTACAAACAGGTTTCAGGTCATCTTCCTGAATTTTAACAATAGTAGTAGAAATTTCATAGGCCATATGAGGTGAAAGAGGGTGTCTTGGATCTAAGTGGTGTCAGGGAAACGACCTACACCTACTTAATGACATTCAAGCATTTAAATGTGGCTTCCAGATAGAGGGCTGAAGGTTAATCACAGCTTTGAGGAGGATGAGAGAACTGTTGGAAGGCTGAAGGGAGGGGGAAAGGGGGCCACAATTGGGATTTTGGGGAATAAGGGCGATGGTGGGTTAGTGGAGGGCACATGCAGAGAGAGCAAGGGAAGAGGTTACGTTATTACCCGTTTCTGGATTTCCTGGAACTTACAAATCTTTTCTTAAATCTGCCTTCTGATACTGGACCTTGCATCTCAAATATGTCATACAAGTCGCATACAGGCTACATGGATACAGCTCCTTTGTTTCAACGACATTACTTACTATCCTCTCAAAACCTTTTTCAGAATTTTTCACTGAGACACTGAAGGATTGCCCTCCAATTGCTGCGCTCCCTCGCCATGTTGAATCTGTAACTTACTTCCAAAGAGAAAGGAAAATATTTGGAGATCTAGATCTGTGCAAATACTTAATTTGGTGCAAACAACTAGCGGAAGAGAGACTAGTGAACACAAAATTCGAATAGTAGGGATTTAGCTCACTTGATAATTACGGAACACTCTTTATTCAATTAATCGAGCTACAAACTAACAAAAGTAACTAATTTTGGGAGATAGAGAGGCCCTTTTACTGACTTTGCTAAACCTCCAACCTAGTAAAGCTTCCCTAAAACTTAAAATCTAGTTCAAAAATAAATAAAATCCCTTATAATTCTAGGAACTACTATATTAGTATATTTACTCTAGATTATTTACGAAAATATAAAATAAAAGTTGAAATCAATCCTATGCCAAAGAGGAGAGAGAAAGAAGCCTGCGCCTAATGCCAGTGTCTGACAACCAAGAGCATGTCTTCATTAAAAATAGTAAGGCTTAGCCAATCAGTTGAATTGAGATCATGCTTAAGTTCTCAAAGCCAGCCACTCTATCAATCTAGGCCTTGACATACCTTGCACTTCCTCTAATAAAGACTACTTTATTCGATACTTCAATTTTATAATACCTTGCTTTATCATAACAACAGATACCTTATTTAGTTTTAGTTTTAGTAATAATTATGTCCATTTTAGCACTTTGGATAGAGAGACTTAAAGCATTTCTTAAAATATTTGGAATAGAGTTAGCATCTAGATTTATGGTCCTCTAAACTTCACAAAGGTAATTTCGAAACCCATACAAGTGTCAATATCAAGTGGTGACAACAGCACTTAACATGCAGTATTGAATATAGCATGCGGTATTTTTCAAATCAAATGACTGTTATGTGGCTACATCGTACCATAGAAAAGCTAAGCTTTTGTAAAGAATTGTTGAAAGTCAACATGTCCGATCGATGGGTCCACTTCCATGCTGTCAGGGGCGCGTCGGGGTGTCAAATCTTGAACCACCCGCCCCGCCATTGTTTTTTGCCGCGCTGGAGAGCTTGATAAATTAGGTTGTCGCTGAGGCGTTACGCCTCTGCTAAGGTGACAACTCTTTTGGCTTTCTTTTTTTTTTTTTGCATTTTTTTTTTCAAAATTACCAAGTAATTTGGCATTTTCATAAATATATATATATATAAACAAAATTGCAATTTTTCTCTCTGTTTCGCGACATAGAGAGAGAAGCACTTGTCCACTATTTAGCAAAAAAAAAATCTCTCTCTTCTTCAAAGCTCATCTCTCTCTATATATATATATATTCTTCAATTGAATTGTTAGGGTTTTGGTTGGTCAAATTTGAATTGTCAAGTTTGATTGATTGCGTTTCTTTTGTTTGTTTAATTGGTTGTTGTTGCTGAAATTGGGATTGTATGTTTGGATTTTTGATTATGGGGTTTTTGGGTTTGATCGATTTTAAGTGTTGATAACTATAAGTGTAATGTCTTCTCCCAACATTACGGAAGGTTCTACGCAAACATCTACGGAGGCAAGTGGTCGATTTAGACCACCTAATCCGGTTGATCCGGGGTGGAACTATAGTCAACCGGTAAATGGGAACAATAAACATATTAAGTGCAACTTTTTCGGTCATGTATCGAAGGAGGGGGGATTAAAATATTAAAACAACATCTTGTGAAAGCTTCATACAAAGGGGCTTTATACCAAGACGTTAAGAAATGTGATAAAGTTCTACAAGATGTTGATTTAGTTAGAAACTTCATGGAAGGTAAACAAAAGACCATCAAAGAGAAACAAAATAAGAAAGATGATATGATTAGAAGTGCGAAGCTGAAAAAGTTGAGAGTCAAATTCCTAAAAAGAGGAAAAAGTCTATGAATGCTTATACAACCCTCATTGATGTGGATTTTCAACCCAAAGCTCCTACTTCCAACGAAAACAATAAGACTTTAGAGAATATTCATAGTTATATTGCCGACTTTTTCTATGAAAATGGCATATCTTTCAATTGAACCAAAGGCCAAAAGCGCTAGTAAACATATCTCCCGCCTCGCCCCTGACAACATAGGGTCACTTTAAGGATTTGACATGGGCAACTTTTGGTGATGCGTATCAACACATCTTTCATAGTGTTAGACTGTAGTTCCTAGGCTTAGACAATCGAAGCACAACGGTTGAATATGTTTCTTCAGCTGTATGGATTGTGTGTGAAAGCTTATCATTTTTAAGAGCACCCAGATCATTCGTTCGTATAAGTATACAATCTCAGTTATCTTATATCGATAACTTAAGGCTACTGAGGATTCTCACTTTTTGGTCCATTAAACTCAGTTTTATCGTGCTTAACTCGTTGACCAGTCAGGACCAATAAAAGCTTGGCCAATCAAACCTAACAAAAATAGTTCCTTGAAACAAATAATGTTGTGTTGTGAGATTTAATGAGGATATGTGCAATTTTGTGACAAACGACTAGTGGTCTCAACACAACCACCATCTATTTGAGGGAGAGAATATGGGTATTTTAGCGTAGGGAGATCTCATATATAATTAAGTGGTTGTGATTATTAGAGATCCATAAATGATAAATAGGAAATGAAGATGAGTGCGTTGTCAGGGGCAAGTGGAGCGCTAGGCAGGAGACATGTTCACTGGTACCCAAGGTAGTCAATACATGTTGCGATGCGAATACGATCATGACTAGCATTATGCAACATGGATCTTGCTACCGCAATGTGACATGTTGCGATCTGCTGCATACATTAGGCGAAATAATGTGTTTCTTGATGTATACACCCACTAAATGAATGATTAATCGCATGAGTTTCTTTATTTCGTTTTTAAGAGATTGAGATGATATTAATTGGGTTTGGGTTTGGGTTTGGGTATTTAAGTTTTATCAAGATTTAATATATTCAAGTTATGGGTTTTTGTACGAGTTTCCTTGATCGAGTTTTGAATTTTGCAATTTACCTCATTTGAGTTATCATAATCGAGATTCTAGTTTTACATATATTTCGTAATCAAGTTTTGAGGTTAAAATAATCTCTTACTCGACGTTTGATTTTAATTTCTCGCAGACTTTCACAACAAACTTTGCAACGCATCATTTGTTGTGACGTGTTGCGACATGTTACGCAACTGTGCATCAGACTGCGAGGTGTGTTGTGTTGCACCGAAATGTAGTAAGTCACATTAGTAGCAATTACGCTCGCAACACTCGCACCAGACTTGCTTGCTGGCGCATTTGGTTCAATTGAAGGATATGCCGTTTTTCATAGAAGTTGGCAATATAATCATAAATGTTCTCTAAAGCCTTCTTGTTTCCGTTGGAAGTAAGAGTTTTGGGTTGAAATTCCACATCAATGGGGATTATATAAACATTCATAGGCCATTTCCTCTCTTAGGAATTTGACTCCCAACTTCTCCAACCTCATCTACATTTCCATATACATTGACACTTCTAATCATTTCATCTATCTTATTTTGTTTCTCTTCGGTGGTCTTTTGATTTCCTTCAATAAAGTTTCTAATTAAATCAACATCTTGTGGATCTTAACATCTTTATATAAAACCCCTTTGTACGAAGCTTTTACAAGATATTTTAATTTCTTAAACCCCCCACGTTCAATACATGACCGCAAAAAACGCACGTAACGTGTTTTTTATTCCCATTTACAGGTTAACCATAGTCTCACCCCGGATCAACCGAATTAAGCAACCTAAACCGACCACTTGACTCCATAGACGTTTGCGTGGAACCTTTCGTAACTTTAAGAGAAGACAATACGATTATAATTAACACCTAAAATCAACCAACCCAGAAACTAAATCAACCCCATAATCAAAATCCAAACATGCATTCCCAATTCAAACAACAACAACTAATTAAACAAAAAAAAGCAACACAATCAATCAAACTTCACAATCTAAATTAGACAACCTAATACACTAATAATTCAATTCAATTAGAAGAAAGAGAAAAATCTTTGAAGTACATACGGTTAAGATACCGTTAAGATAGATGAGCTTTGAAGAAGAGAGAGGGAGAGAGATAAAAATCGTGAAATAGAGGACGGGTGTTTTTCTCTCTTTGCCTCAAAACCGAGAAAAATTGCAATTTTGTTTATATTTATTTAATTATAAAAAGCCAAATGATCTGGCAATTTTGAAAAAAATATATTAAAATAGTTGGTGCCTTAATAGATGCGCACTGCCTCAACGGCGCCCTAATTTATCCAGTGCCCCAGGCCGGCAAACAAAAGTGGCGGGGGGCGGTTTAAGATCTGGCGCCCCGGCGTGCCCAGGGGAGCGGCTCCCCTGAAAGCATAGATGCTAAAAAAAGGCGTGTTGACAAGTTTGTTGGTCACAGTAATATCCGTTATTTAATATTTAGTACTTGATAAATACGGTAAATACTCCCAGCCAGAACTTGTGCTCATATTCGGCATTCAGTATTTTGCCCGATACTTTATTGCCAACATAGTATTCAGTATTTCACCAGCTGTACTGTTTTGCGCGAGGCTTCAGTATTTAGCATGTGTTCGTAAATTGCCCGAAGTTGTATGCCTGTGAGGCCGTGACTATGATTCACCTTAGTGGGTTAATCAATAGCATTAGTATTCTTTTATGTGATCTTAGGCCAGTATTTGTGCACTTAATTTTGGTTTGAACTGTTATGTGTTAGTACTGTTTCACAAGGCCTTCTTATAGAAACAACTAAGCGGAAGCACAATCGATTTAACAGAAAAGTTAACCTACTTTATTGATGAATTAATAACCAAAAATCAGATCTCTCTCTCTATACCCATTAACTAGCGGAAGCACAATCGATTTAACAGAAAAGTTAACCTACTTTATTGATGAATTAATAACCAAAAATCAGATCTCTCTCTCTCTCTATACCCATTAACTAGGGTTTTCTCTCAAACTCCAACTAACCTTAGCCTCACCCCCTTAGACCCCTTTATAGAAGAGGAGTCGCCACCTTCCCAAACACGATCCCAATTATTAGGAAACATATCTAAAACAAAATAATGTAATTTAGAAACTACTGAAAAATACTAGAGGGTCCAACAATGAGTCCGGCTAACGATGCCGAAGACATGGTCGACGTGGCCACATTGTTTACCTAAGAAGGGGATGGACAGTTCACCGCCGTGATCGTCTCTTCGTCCAAATCATTGCCCCACATCTGTTGAAATACCTCGTCAATAAAAGAGCTATATGCTTTTAGGATTCGGACATTCACGCCTCATATGACATGTCTTCCCACAATTGTAACAAATCGCGAAACAGTCGCCCCTGGTGGTTTTGAAGTTTTCGTTGGTACTAATGTAGCAGCTTATCGCTGGTACTGATTTAGCAGCCGCTACTGGGAGAGTAAAAGATGAATAAGCTGGATATAGCAGCTTTGTCTCTCCTCGTCGCTTGGCCATTTCAACAACTTCGGAAAAACTCTGAGCGTTAAACAATACCAACTCATCATGTAGCCTCTTTGTTAAACCAAGCTTAAACCGACTGATTTACTGGGCTTCTTACTCAGATAACACAATTCGAGAAGAGAATAAATAGAAATCGCTCACATAACCATCAACTGATTGGTTTTTGGACTGCCGTAAGTCTGTAATTTTGTAAAACTCTCCTCACAATTACCTGGAATGAATTGTGCCATCAACTCACGTCGCATCGTATCCCAGTCGGTAATATAATCACCCCCATTTGTTACCTGCAATTGTTGCACCATTTCCCACTAGTTAAGAACGTACCCTGTCAGTTTTGTCTCCATTAATATGACTGCATAAGGGTCTCCATAGCATTTAAACGCCAAAACCCAATCACCCCGATTGAGCCAATCGATAAAGTCATCTCCATCTGTTTTACCGTCAAACTCTGGAACATTGATCTTAACGTCTTGATTCATATTTTGAAAAGCAGAGATTAACGTATTTGCTACCTGACTTTCCGGGTTGCCCTGATATCCGTACCTCTGTTGTTGTGGTGCATATCTTGCGCTCCCAATACCCGGTTCACCTTAGTATCAGTCACTTCTGAAACGAGATCCAAAACTTGTAAAATGAACTCTACGGCCTCGTCCTCTCCTGTCGTGAAAACCATATCTGTCACCGTACCCACGACCATTACAAGACTCACTATCCCCCCAAAACGTACCCTCATCCGCAAAAGGATTACCTAGTTCCCACTGTCGCTACTAAAAACTCGTACCCGTATTTCGCATTCCTTGTGGTGAAGTAGGAGCTCGATGTGTCCTAGGAGGGACATTAGATGCAACCCCAGATGATTCTGATTAGTTTCTTGATTTCGCCAATCTCCTGTATCATACCCTTGTTGTTGAAAGCCCCCCCCCCCCCCCCGTGTTTATGTTCTGTCCACGCCCTTGTGCAAGAAAAGAACGAGCCTGTCCCCAACCAATTTGCCCTACACCATTGATGTGGTCGGTCCGTAGGTTCCCTGTGTTACTGTGGTATTACCCCCCAACAGACCGGTACCTACTGTCGGAAACTGGATGTTGCTGGACCGAAGTCATCATTGGCGTCGTCTGCTGCTGTAACTGGACCGGAGCCGTCATCTGCATCAGCTGCTGCTGGACCGGGACTGTCAGCCGGACTTGGTCTGGCAGTTGTGTCGTGCAGGGAGGCGTGACCGGATCAAGATCGGCAGGTTGGGTCTAGACCTGGTTCGCGGGTTGGATCCCTTGCGAGTTCACTTGCTGAATAGGGACCGAGCTCGCTTGTTGGGCCAGGTCTAAACCCGTAACCTGGTTCGGTGCTCGTTGTCGTTCCGGAGTCGGGGTGGGTATCCCTTCGAACCTGAATCAGGTCCGCGAGGGCTCTCGACCCCAGTCGCGACTCGTCGGTCGGCATTGTTCGTACGTCATCTTGGTTTGTCGGCAGACTTGCCCGCCTGTCGACGCCGGCGGCAGCATACCCATTAAAGAGAACTCTGACCGCAATTCCCTTGGAGGCAGCACCCCCCCCCCTCGCGCCGATCACAACTGTCCCCTCATCGAAGTCCGCGAATTTGTCTTCGCTACCCACATCTTGAACATCAAGTCCTTCAAAGCTATTTGAAGTGAACGGGACCCCTTCTTCACCGAAGTCTTTCTCTAGGTTAACCCTTGTGAAGAAACCCCTTCCTTGCCCAACGCTCTCAACATGAATTGGTGAAAACCCCAACCTTCGCGCATCCCTCATAAACGCTCCTAATAGCACCCCTCTTCCTTTTGATGATGCTACGCTATCTGTTAACCCCGCTGGCTATTGGTAACGTTAGAGGTGATCGTTAACAAGATCGAGTTTAATGCCCGATTAGTCTCTTTGGATTGCGCCTTGAATTCTCCTAACGAGTTCTTCGTTATAACCCTAAATTCCTCCATCTTCTCCTCTAGATTACATAACCGATCTCCTAGAGTTGATTGACGAAATCCCGTTTTCTTCTTACTCTCTACCATCTTCGATTTCGTAAAATAATTATAAATAAAAAAAAACCCGTGGAACGAATCTCGCTCTGGTACCAAGCTTGTAGAAACAACTTAGCGGAAGCACAATCAATTTAACAGAAAAGTAAACCTCTCAAACTCAGATCTCTCTCTCTCTTTCTTTCTACCCATTAACTAGGGTTTTCTCTCAAACTCCAACTAGCCTTAGCCTCACCTCCTTAGACCCTTTTATAGAAGAGGAGTTCCCACCTTCCCAAACACGATCCCAATTATTAGGAAACATATTTAAAACAAAATAATGTAATTTAGAAACTACTAAAAATACTAGAGGGTCCCACGACGAGGCCTGCTAACGACACCAAAGACGTGGTCGGGCGTGGCCACGTTGTTTAAGTCCTATCACGTTCAGATATTTGGTAGACTTCAGACTTGGTGGCTGGGATTCAGTAATCAGTATTCCAAAAACTGTCGTATTCAATCCAAGAGTGTTGTTCTTCGACAAGGATATTTGAGATTCACATACTAAATTCCGGAAGTATCTTCTGTTAATTTGAGGCTTCAGATCAAACCCTTATAGTATTATCTCCAACTCTGTAGTGCATTTTCTTCATCACAAAGAGACAAAAAAGTATCCCACTACAGACAAGCCGACAGTAACCAGAAAGAATAATTGAAGATATGGTCAAATGATTTTTAAGTCGAAATAAATCCTTGAAGAATCAGGTTCACTTTTAAGAAAGAGGAGTATTGATTTTCTTATTTTGAGGGGGAGTCTTCCTTTAACCAAGCTCGAAATATGAACACCGCATATTCCAGCTTGAAGTGGAGTGTTGAGAGTTAGTATGTCCAGTCAACTAAGTATGACTAGTATATTAAGTTGTAGTCAGTTGGATCTTAGTTATCTAAGTAACTTACGTCCAACTTCCTAGAGTTCACTTTTGCCTGTAAATAGGCATGTCTTTGTAGTAGTTATTGTCAAGCTGATGAAATATTCTTCTCTTAATGCACTTTACAGTACTAAAGACAAAAAAGGTCAGTAAGGAGTATTCGTAGCTTAAATCACTATAAAAATGTTCATGTGTATGTACCATGTGACTAGCAGTCATGCCACACCAGCTGCCCTACTGATCAACGGATTCTTTAAAGCAAACGTGGAGAGTCGGACATGATGTTGCAAGAATAAGGAAGATTACAAGAGATTTGGATGGCTAATCCATCAAGCATATCCTTAAGAAGACCAACAATGTTGCAGAGCACTTGGGTAGTTTAGATGATGATGCATCTCTTTTTTACTTCTTTGGGACTTTCACAGAATAACTTGATAACCATCTGAATCATGATTTTAGTGGAATAGCTTGTACAAGAAAGTAGTGATTTTGTTCTATATCCTGGTAAGGGTCTTCCCTAACCTCAGTTTTCTTTTGCAACAACAAAAAAAACACTTAAAAGAGCCAAATAGTTCAATGAAGAAAAGTCACTTCGTAAAGATTTCAAAGAGAAGCATGACTACCAAACTCCGCCAAGTCCACCAACTAAAACGGTCATCAGGCCTTTGCTTATGGATGACATTTTTGGTAACCTATTATACAAGAATTGAGGAAAAGATGAGTGTTACGGTACTTACAATTCCTTAATGTGGCAAGTGGATCCATTGTTGGCGGAACAATCACATTTAATTGCAGGATTATATCCTGAGTCGTCAATAGTGGTTGTTAAGTCGATGGCAACACCGCTACATGGTTCCCCACTTGTATTCCAACTACTCGAAGCCGAAATTCCCCAACGTCCAAAAATGGTTTTCAGAGCGCTCACTGCATGGCAATCAATAAATACTCAATATAAACCAAAGATATTACAACTCGGTTTGATCATAAGCAGGCCGGCCATGGGGGTGTGCGACGGCACAGGGCCCAAAAAAAAAGGGACCAAAGAAAGAAAAAAATTGCCTATAGCCCAAAGAAAGAAAAAAATTTAAACCGAACCCAATTAAAATTTGTCCACAAAACCAAACCCATCATTCAACTTACAACTTACAAATTACAAGGCCCACAGTCACAAACCAAATACCCAAACCCAACTTCCCTTAATCTTTCAAGAAGAAAAAAATTCAAGTAAAAAAAGCCCATTTTAATTCTTCGCACAGGGCCTTCAAAAGGCCAGGGCCGGTCCTGATCATAAGCCATAATGTCTATACAATAAGAATCTAGTTGTAATTATGGATAGTATAAATCTTGAAAGATAACTTTAGTGGCATATATGCAGAGAAGATATTTCATCAGTGAGCATGATTCATAATTGCCTAAACATATTATCTTCCATCATGGCCTTGATCTTTAGTTGATAAATATGGTCAGCCAGCTTTATGAATAGATCTAGGTAAAGTTATATGGTACCTAAAGACTGATAACGAGCAATGCAGAGCATGTCCAGAGAAGCTTTCCTCTCTTGGAGATCAATGTTTGAAAAATAACACCTACAAGAAATAAAACAAAAACCCCCGACATCTCATGCCAAGTAAAGATGCCCAGTTCACGACGATGTAATCAAAGCACAGCTGACCAACTACCATAGAGTACCTAGAAGTTAAGAATCAAGTCTTAGAACTGTAATGAATTTTTCTTGAACAATCTCTCATTACAAAGACAAAGACTAGCAATAGCTCGAGAAGCGACTTCCTCCCTTTCCTAACTAAAATGAGCTATGGCCAGAACGAGAAATTATCATAACAAGAGAGATATCTCAAAAGATAGGAAGAGGAAGTAGGAGAGCCTAACAGAAGATATAGAAGCACAAAGAGAGACCAACTTCTTCAGAGTCCTGAAAGGTGGTGTAGTTATCCATGGCAGAGGGGAGATTGAAACAAGACAGATTATGTCACCTCTAGCAGGGAGAAGACCTGATTGAGCAGGGAGAGGGACTGGAAATTCTGCCTAACGTAAAAGATGAAATTCAAGGAAGCTTCTAGGACAAAATAAGCGACAAAATTAGTAAGAAAGAATTGGCAGGACGAGGGTGACAGTGCATATTCCGCTCCCCGAAGTACTTATCCATGGCATCATTAAGACCGACTAAGATAGGGAAAGATACAGATAGCAGCCACAGACCATGGAGATTGACATCACCATTCTGTACCTGGCTGACCATTGTCCAAAGTGACAGGAGGTGTGCCATGTGAAATAGCAGGAGCAGTGTACTTTTGAAGTTCAATTTTCAGCGTCCGAAGTGTATTGGCACTACACATTCCAACATTTCTTCTCGCTGACAACCTGTGCCACTTATATCTTGCAAGAATTGGGCGAGGGATCCGGCAGGAAGACACTGTATCATAAAAATCTCAACAAGTAGACTATTCACCCTCCCATCTATGAAGTAGCGGTCAGGTTTGATATGCATTCCCAAAGATTAAAATGTAGCAAATCAAATCGGAAGCCAAGCCCAATCGAATACACCATTATCTGGCAGCTCCCACATGTCTCCACAGACTAGGTTCTATGTGAGTGAGTCTCCATAATTATTTACCTAATAATCCTATGTCCATTCTCCCTGAAGAAAATCAGATTAAGACGTCAATCCTCCCAAGGCAGACAAATAAACTCTCACTGCATCAATTATAGTATACTTGTCGTGGACCTCGTCGAAAAGATTGCTTCAGAATAAATTTATCCAATATCCCACTGCTGATGCAGGATTAGAAAACAGGAAGATAAAGTAGACACACTACAAAAGTGCTTTCATCAAAGTAAGATGCTCACCTTCTGGGAAAATCTGCATATACCATATAAGAGCTAGAGTTCAACTCCCTCGACAAATGGATCTCATATATCAGTGCCACTACAACAAGCACCAAGAGGTATCCCCAAGTATAGGACAAAAACAACCAAACCTCCTGGCTAAAACTTGAATATCGGGCAAATCATGAAAGATTATAAAACTCAGATTTTCCAGATTAATACAGAACCCTTAACAGACATGGGAACATAGAACTTAATTCCGTAATAACAAAAGCTGCCTCAGGCTACCATCCAAGAAATAACTGTATCACCAGAAAGCTGGAGGGAAAATATAACTAGAGTGTCTATGCCAGCCAATGGGTAATCTCCAAACCATCTACAAAATCTGAAGCCTGTTGGGGTAACTAAATCAAGACTTTTGCAGCCACAATAAATAATAAATGTAATAATGGTATCCTCTAAAACCATGAGAAGTAATAAAACCTAGTGAGAAAACCATTAACCAACACACAAGAATGAGCTGATGATATAGCAGAATAAATCCACTTCTTCCAGTTAAATCCAAAAGATGATTTGCTAAGCTTTCTTTGCACACACAAATCTGATGGCTAGCGATCGCCGTTCACCCAGGAAATTTTATATTGCTCATGATACTCAGAGCCTTCTGATGTTGATACGATCATTAGCATCTCGGAAGTGTCCTTTTCAAATTTATCTCACTCTAATTCATTGTTGGCTCCATCTCAAAAGATTTAGAGTGTACAATAACTCAATCTGACTCATTCCTTGTTGATGAGGCTAACGTTGAGCGATGAATACCATGGTTTTTCATGCTTAGAGTGAAAGAAATATGTCAGCTTATATTCTTGCATCAAGTAGATTTGAGGTGATCTTCTTTTCTTTGGGTGTTTGGTTTACGGAGTCTGTTTTGGCTCTTGTTTAGTGATAGGCTGACTAACCTTGTTCTTATTTTCCATTTATTTGAAAGCTCACTTACCAAAAAAAAACTAACTCGATTTCATCTTTCTTAGGTAGGCATTCCACCATTGCAAAATAAGCGAGTCATTGGATTTAACCTTTCAATAATACAATGATCCATTGGCTCATTATCTATCAAGTTAATGCCTAGTGCTACACAGAGTAACCAACCATCTTCATCTATATTAAACTAATTCAAGAACCACCCAGTACCCGATTCGGACAACACATTCTAAACTAACCCCAACTAAAGGAGATCTAACATTTCAATATCAAAACCAAAACATCTAAAAAGAATTACACTCTAAACTTCAGTTTTTCAAACTGTTCTACTAAAATCATTCTCTCTATACAAAACCAAAACCAAAAACTAAAAAAGGGCTCGTGGAAAAGGAGTTACCTTCAGATGGGTCAGTTGTAGCTTGAGCATGAGACCTCTGTACCAAGCTGAAGAGATGAATGAACCAGAAAACAAGAGCAACCCCATTAAAGAATGGGGTCTTGGACATGATTTGAATGAAAGAAAACCCAGAAATCTCTCAGAATTTTAGACAGATATACGGATTCTAGCAGCTGAATGTGACGCTGATGCTGAGAGTAGGTTGTTGACATGCATATATATTGAGGAGAAAGAATCCATCAATGAAATGGGACAGACAGTGACATAATAATAATAATAATAATAAGAAAGAGTACAAATCCAAGAGGAAAGACTTTGATATTAATAGCCGTCAATATAGACCAGTGCTCAACATGGCTGCGCTGTCCAATCAAATTTGGAGTTCTATTTTTTTTTTTTTTAAACCATATTAGTGTTGTTTGGGGATGTATTAATTTTTCTTTACTTGAGAACATCTCCAACAGTTTAGAAGTGCATTTGCTACATTAGAAATGGACACTACTACGTAGGGAACGGAAGGGGGTGTCAAAGTATCAAAGAATGGAGTAGATGAGAATATATGGAATTTGGATCTGGAGGTGAGACTAGAGATGAAGAACTAGAGTCAGAGGGAGAGGAAGGAAGTGAATCAGAAAGTGACTAGCATAAGTGAACGAAAAAAGGAGGAAAATAAAGGTTACTTTGTTACTATAGAACAAATGCGGATTTTCAAGATATTTCATGTTGCTGTATTATTTTTCTCCATACATATTACCAATATATAAGTGATTATCTCTTTTTGTTATGCTGGGGAAGGATTTAGAGACACTCAAGTCTCAAACACTCAAGTCTCACTCAACCACAACCACTCATCTAATAGAGATGAGTGGCCCTCAAAATTTGGGATTTCCTATAAGGGAAATGAGGTGGAAAATTAGGGGGTCCTACCTGCCCCACTCTCTCTAGCTGACAGACATTTTCCTCTCTCTTTTAGAAGAAATTTCAAATTTGAACAACCCATTACTCATATCAGTCAAGTCTCTCTCTCTCATATCACACACACACTCTCTCTCATATCACACACTTTCTTTCTCTCATATCGCACACTCTCTTTCTCTCTCATATCACATAATCTTGTTTAAGATTTCTGCCATTAGAGGCGAGATTTCAGTTGAGAAAGGAAAGTGATTCTGCCATTAGAGGTAAAATTAATCTCTCCAAAGAACTCTAACACCCTTGCTGATAGTACACTTACTCGACAAGTACTTTCTGACCCTTACTCGCCAGTAGTACACTTGGATGTTGTGAAATTTGTTAGAATAATGGTATTCCCCCCCCCCCCCTTAATCCCTGTGAAATTTGTTAGAAGACTGTAATCTCCTATACAATTTCTCTTTGATTGATTACCTGCTGGTGGGTCCCATTCGAATTCGACAATTTAGTCAAATTATTTGCATAACGCTGAACTAAGACTAAATAATTATCGGATACGACAATATCAGTAGTGCGATTCTCACATACACTACTATAATTGTAGAACTCAACAATATTACATATGAATGTAATATTCACAGTAACTAAATTGTCGAACTCGAGAATATTATATATGAATGTAATATTCACAGTAACTAAATTGTCGAACTCGACAATATTATATATGACTGTTGGAGACACAATATCTGAATTGTCGAACTCGACAATATTACATATGAATCGTTCAGGTACAGTAACTAAATTGTTGAGTTCGACAATATTTTATATGAATGTTTGAGTCACAGTAACTAAATTGTCGAACTCGACAATATTGTTGTGCAGAGTCAACGGAGATGGTGAAGACGAGGTCTCAGAGTAGTTGGGAGGCTGCTTCTCGCCGTATTAAGCAGTTGTATGACGAACTGGGGCTGCGTTATTTTGGTTCGGTTAATTTGAACGGTCCACCATTGCCGCCATGTGAGGCGAGCTACGAAGGAATGTGTGAGACTGGGGCGGCGTTGTGGATGGAGGATTTCCATTTGTATTGTCAGTCGCAGATGGTCATCCTGCATCCAATGGCGAGGAGAACAGCTCTTGTTGCCCCGGCCAAGGAACTGGTTAGGAAGGAAGGCTCCGGTTCTATCGGTGCAGTTTAGGATTTGCTGATTAGGTATTCTGGTTGTAATGTTGTTGGCAGGTACATGTAATAAAGTAGTTATAGTATTCAGCAAGTGATGAATACATTTTGTATGGTACAACAGGTTTTTGTGTGTGATTGTTTACATTTTGTATTCTGTCTTTTGTAGTATGTGATGTAATTATGAAATTAACATGCGTTGGACTTGAATTGTGTTTGGTTTGTGATATTTTGATCAATTACTTTACTTACAACTCATAATCATTTCTTTTATGTGTGAACTTCTCAGTCAGATCGACAATGGAAGACTCCGTCGATGAAAATTGGTCGAAAGTTATTGGTGAGGAGTACCTAGAAAGGTGTGAAAATGAAAGTATTGTAGACCCATTTTCGGCGGAAGCCCCATACGAGGGTCAACATTTTGATACTGTAGAGGATGCACGTCTGTAGTATGAACGATATGGAAGAAGGCAGGGTTTCTCTACCAAGATACGTAATTCTACTAAGCGTCCGAGATTGGATGATATAGGCAGAGCCCACTTTTGTTGTATGAGCAATGGCTTTTCAAAGAAAACCCTTGGGAATCCAGAGAGTAGTGACGTAGTTGGCAACAGAAGTTCATCTGATAAGTGTGGGTGTAAAGCAACAATAAACATAAATTAGAATATCAAAATAGGCAAATATGTGGTCACAAGTTTTACGGATATCCATAACCATAAACTCGTATCTCCACGGAATCAGCATCGGATGAAGGTTAATAGATTCTTTCCTGAAGCAGCAAAAAACCTTACAGCGGCATTTGAGCTCCACAATATTCCGGTCAGCAAGGTCCCGGCATTATTCCCAGATAGAACCTTTAGCAAACGGGATTGCTACAACCACAACGCCAAAGTAAATAAGGAACGACTAGTCAGAGGAGATGCACAAACCGCGTTGAAGTGGTTTAGGATGAAATAAACTACAAATTCGATGTTTTATTTTGACATAGAATTAGATGAGGAGGACCGAGCACTGAATTTTTTTTGGATCGATGGAGTTTAAGGTGCGCATATGAGGCATTTGAAGATGTTGTCACCTTCGATACTACGTACCAGACGAATGTGTGCAGGATGCCCTTTGCTCCATTTGCAGGGATCAACAACCATTACCAAACAATTCAATACGGATGTGCTCTGCTAAGAAATGAGCAAGAAAACACATTTCTATGGTTGTTCCATACTTGGCTGAAGGCAATGAACAACAAACACCCTGTGTCAATTATCACCGATCAAGATGCAGCTATGGCCGCGGCTATTCCCAAGGTAAAGAAGTACTTGGACACTTATTGCTCAAGTTACAGTTATTAACTGGAGTATATTGTCGATTTTCATTATCAATTGTGTCGAAATTGGCAATATTCGACAATTGCTACTCTAGTTATAATTGTCGAATTGTCGAATTCGACAATAATTGCTAGCATAACTTCAATCCAATTACACTTTTAAATTGTCGAATTCGACAATATCATATAATATTCAGAGATACTTTCATTCTAAGTTATGGTTTATTTCCAGATCTTCCCCAACACCAAACATCGATTTTGTCTGTGGCACATCACAAACAAATTTGTTGAGAAAATTGGCCATGTTTATCGGGAACCATCTACATTCAAAGAAGATATCGATTCGATAATGCACAACACATATGAGGCTGTAGAGTTTGAAACTAAGAGGATGGACCTAATGAAGAAATATAAATTGGATGATAACGTTTGGATGCAAGGAATCTTCAATATTAAACAAAGATGGATACCGTTATGGAATAAGGAGACTTTCTTTGCTGGGATGAGTTGTACAGGATGGAGTGAGTCCACAAACAACTTCTTTAATGGTTGGTTGCCAATAACAACTGGGTTGTACAGTTTTGTGACCAAGTATGAGGCGGCCCTTATAGAGGTATACGAGCGAGAAATTGCAGAAGACTTTGCCTCAGAACATAGATATCGTCAAGTTTGACCTCATCAAGCTCTACTGAAAGATCCTACAAAGATTTACACCAGAACAATGTTCCACAAACTTCAGGATCAATTTGACCAAGTTGTTCGCTTCGTTGCAATAGAAAGACACGTAGAAGGCAACGTTCGGCAACTGTAGGTGAAGTCTCATAGTGGTCGTGCCGAGTCATTTGAGTTACAAATAGACTTAGAGAAGCTAACTGATAATTGCGAATATAAGTTGTTTGAGTATGTTAGACTCCCATGTTGTCACCTCCTGAAGGCTTTCTCGAAATACGATATTCTCAAAATACCAAAGGCTTTCATTATGACAAGGTGGACAATTGGTGCAAACAAGTTTTCAAGGTCGTATGATGAAAGTCAGTTAGAAGGAGATAACTTACGACATGCCTTATGCCATAACCACCTATCCCTTTGTGCATCAAACTTATTTGAAAGGGCCTCAAAGATGAAAGAAAGTTTTGATTTTGCGGTTTTGAAGCTAGGCGAGCTTGAGTCTTACCTTCAAAACAACGATAACGCTTTAACACAGATAGATGCATCACAATAAAGCATCTCAACTTCTGCCGTAGATTCTCTAGTGTCTAGAACTATGATTTTAAACCCTCTCTTGGTTCAAGCAAAAGGTCGGGCGAAGATTGATCACAATAAAGGGGCAAGATGGAAGGGGGGAATGGAAGAGGCTATTATGAAGAAGAGAACATGCAAAAGTTATGGAGTACTCGGCAACCATGACAAACGGACATTCCCACTTCTCAAAACGATGATAGCAGAATCAAGTAAGTATTTATTCGACACAATGTATAAACGACACCTTCTGCGTGATTTTTCTATAATGTGTTCCATATTTACAATAATTTGTTCCATATAGGAGACAACAATAATGGGGAATCTATTCAGCCATTGCACTCAAATTCCGATAAGCACAACATCTAGGAAAATAGGAGTCCATTTTCATTGACTAATAAATATGTATTGATTATTATTGAGAAATTAGTATGTTGATTCAACATTATATTTGCTTTGTAATTGAAATTTAGGACAATAGCAAAGCCGTATTTCACAGAGAAAATATCAATAAATTGTATAAAGTTTAGGGATTGTGTTGCTTTATAGACCCCCACCCTCTATGAATTTGTATATTGTTGAAATACTGCATTAAATTATCGATTTCGACAATATTATATACCTAAAAAACTAAATACACTTTGTAATATTGTCGGGTTCGACAATATTACAAATGCATAATTGGAAATACATTACTACAATTGTCGAAATCGGCAATATTGTACATTGCAAGTAACCATATACACTAAAGTATTGTCAAAATCGACAAAATTTCATTTTTTAGAAATACTCAAGTGCACTGTTAAAATATTCTTCAGTGGCAATATGTACATTTTGAAGTGGGGACAATTAGAATGAGATTCATATGACATAATAGAAATGTATATACTACAAAAATAAATCAACAATAAAGTGTTCTACCAAAAATTATATACTATGATAGACATTGAACTAAATGAACTGTCATATATAAAAAGAGAAAAAAATTATATACTGTGATAAACATTGATGTAATATAACTGTCATATACAAAGATTTGGTCAACAACCCTATTTGATTGTCGACAAACCAACAACAACCATGTTAATAACTCTATACCCCTGACACTTGTGCTCTCTAAGTAATGCCTTGAAGTTCCTTACTCTCACATCAAAATACCTAATCAGTTGTTCTTTCATAAAACTCGGAGGAATTTCCAGATTTACATGACTATAGAAAATAGTAGAAAGTGGAGGTATTGGTGCATCGGACCTTGGAAACAAGCGAACGAAATGGTTGTCCGCCCCCAAACCAAACCACAAATACTTACTAGTATCCATAACTAGGTTTTGGAACCTCTCCTCATTTGAAGTAGTATTTCTTTTACGTGTCCAAAACAAGGGTAATAATATATATGCTTCAGTGTGGATAATGAAGACCACAACCTTCACATAGTAGGTGGCTTGTAAATGCGTCATATGCCTATACTCTACATGTTGATGGCCATAAGAACACGCCTCCATTCCACTAACTAAAAAATTCGTACACAAAATTAAGTTTTAATTCTCTATTATCAAACGCCAACTCAAATTCACTAAATAAAAAGTCGTACACAAAATGAAACTTAAATTCACTATTATCAAACACAAACTCCAATTCACTAACTTCAATTAATTTCATTCATTTCGAACGACTTTCAAAATCTTCTTTCGTAATCAACTTCTTCTTAGCATCCTCATGTGCAGCCAACAAGTCCTCATACTTCTTTGCTAGGGTTGTGTCTGACACAGGCTGATGTGATTGTAGCACAACAAGTTGTTCAAAACATGAGCACAAGAATAATGTTACCAGACTTACAAATAAGTGATAAATAATTAAACATTATTGAATTTTGGTAAACTCACAGGTGTAGCTGGAGGAAGTTGCATGTCTATCTGCTCCATCAAAATTGTATTGACTGCTTTTAATGACTCGATCTCTTTACACTGTACACATTGGGGACAAAATGATCACGCCAGATGCAAGAATGATTAATGGAAGACTATAAGTAATTAGGGGTTAGAGATACTGAACACTATTACATTTGTATTAAACTCATTACCTTTTTATTTAACTTCACAGATAAGCTTTGATTACAGTCTTCAAGGCAAGATTTTGATCTTAGCTCTGTCTCCAAACTTGTATTTTTTTCCTCTAAATTTTTGCACTCCAATATCTACAAACATAAATTTGACAAGGAAAATCAGGATTTTGACAAAAACAAACAATGGATGCAATAATGACATCTGCCTAAGACATTACCTTCGCATCTAACTGCCTTGGCAGATCTGCGAACTCTAGTGCACATTACTCGTCAACTACACGCTTTAGTTCAATCTCCGCCTTCATTTGTTCAATGGTTTCTTTAAGCATATCACATTCACTTGTCTGAGGTTAAATTGACATAAAACATTTAGATTACTTTCTATGTTTTTGTCGATCTCGACAATAATACTATGTAATTGTCTAGTTCGACAATAATACATATAGATAATTTCAGAATAACTGTGAAAATTGTCGAAAAATTGTCGAATTCGACAATTTACATTTTTTTAACTTACACATGCACTGTAATAATTGTTGAACTCGACAATTACTTATACTAATAACTATAGATAAAAAATAACATTATGCACAACTAAAGATAGGTATGACTGACCTTCTCTTTGAGGGTCTCTCTTAGATTTATATTGGTTTCAAACTTCTTTTTATCCTCCTTGAGCTTCTGAAGCTGGTCATTTAGTGATGTGATTTGCTGGTCTTTAGGTTTATATTTGGAGACAGACTATAGTGCTCATGATGCTACAGAAATGGTAATTCAAGTAAACAAAATATTAGACACTAAAAAGTTTGAAGTGAAAATAATATAAGGGAAGTGAGAAAAAAATAGTGTTAACATGTATTAACCGATGTATCATATTGTTCAGCAATATCTTCAGATTGGTGCACGGGGATGTCACCATGCTCATTGACACTGGCATGCTTCCTTTGATGAATTTCAGAATCATCTGCAGCCAGGTGAACAGTAATGGGACAGATCGTAGTCCACAAGATAGAGGTAAACCACTCCAAGTATGCCTCTATACATACTAGAGGTCCCTCTTGTACCCTCTGCCCCCTATCAGCTTTCTTCAAAACAAACTCCTTTCACTTTTGGCTAGAGAAGCAATCAGCCCACTCATACTTAGGGTTGATTTTCCTTGCCACTTTTGCGTTCCATAGGTTGGAAACCTCTGTCAATAGTTGCTTTGTGGAGATGCCTTGTTCCCGATTGAACTGCCGCACAACCCTATTTGGGTAGTAGGGCTGAACATGATATGGACTTGCTAATGCACCATAGAAAAATGTGACCTCCTTGAATGCATGTGGGGAATCCTTTTTATCTCTGTATGGGTCCCATACAACCTACATGAAAAATAAAGCAAATGTATTTTACACCATTAAGTTATGAAATTTTTTCCACTAGGCCTGAGAAGGATTTAACAACATTGTCGAATTCGACAATATTGCAGTGGACCAGATAATCTTGAGATGGAATATTGTCGAATTCAATAATTTACCATGTTCATTTCGACAATGTTGTATATTCATTTTCAAAGGAAATTTAATAATTGTCGAAATCGACAATATTAGATGTACTTAATAGATATACTTAATTAATATTGTCGAATTCGACAATTATTCAATTTACTTTAGTATTTTATATACTAACTTGAGATGGGATATTGTCGATTTCGACAATTTACCATGTTCATTTCGACAATGTTGTATATTCACTTTCAAAGGATTTCAAAGGAAATTGAATAATTGTCGAATTCGACAATATTAGATTTACTTAGTAGATATACTTAATCAATATTTTTGAATTCGACAATTTTGAAGCAGTGTAGAAGGGTAATGAACTTACATCCTCCAGTTTGTAGTTGTCCAATGCCTCCCTAAAATTGAGCAAAGCTGTACTACCATATCTATCCGTTACAGATACCTCACATTTCCAACAAGTACAATGCTCGTATGCATCTGAGTCCATCTCCTTGGGGATCCTTCCAAGCTTTGGGAAATGTGCAAATATTCATGACTATATGTATATAGATAAACAAAATAAAATTAGTAGAGGTCGAAGCCATATCTAAAAAACAGTTACATAAATGAGTTCAGAATCATCTCGAGTAGCGTGGTACAACATACGAATTGTCTCGCATCATCTCGAGATGCTGCACCCAAATTGTAATACATGTGGGCTAGAACTGTTGATCCCCATTATCACTTCTTTGCCACCTTGTCCTTGGCAAACAGGACAAGGTAGCGTGCACTGACGTCTGTTCCTTTTTTCATGGGAAATAGAAAAGACCCAAGGACATACAGCATATATGCACGAGCAACATACCTCGCTGTTAGCCCTTTCTTATTTTTGGCAGCTGCAGCGGTACCGTCACTGAGAACCTTCTCTAACTTGTATGCATAGTATTTTTTTAGTTTCTTCAGTGACAATAAATTCCTAGCACCCCCAGCTTTCAAAGATTTGAGAGCATTTAAATCCTGCAGGAGGTTGTTCTCGAAAATCTCAAGAATCCCTGGGAATCCCCAGGTACCACCAATGACCGTGGCATCACCATCTGCAGGCAACCCAACTAATTGCTCTACATCATCTAGAGTTGGAGTCATCTCGCCCTATTTGAAGTGGAAATTATTAGTTTCCGGCTGCCAACGCTCGACAAAAGAAGAAATGAGGGCAGAGTTGTAATAATTATAGGATATGACCCCAATCCTATCCAAACCTTTCAAATTTACGAAATCTTGGACCACTTGTGGTTCTTTCTAAGGTCCCACGTAGACTGGTGATGATGAACACGAATGGGAAGCTTCTCCTGAACAATAATAGTGATTATGTCAACAAAATGTAACTATAAATAATAGGAATAACAGAACATAATTAAAGAAGGGATTCCATTAAATAATATACCTGCCCTAGCGCGATCGACCTCGCTCTATGGAACCTGAAGCTCCGCAGTAGGTTTTTATCACTAGGGCCTACGTCGTCGCTGCTTGTAGCCCCCTCACCTTCAGAATACCCCCCCAAAATTAGAATATTTTCATCAAAATCAGGGCAAACATTTGGGAGCGGTGGTTGAGCTCCCAAACCAGCTTGGGGAGACTCAGTCTCAAATTCTGAACCCTGGGGAATATTCACACCTGCGGCAGACTCAGTTGGAATATTCACACCTTCACTAACACCCTCATTTGCACTGTCAACAGTGTTTAGAGGAATAACTGTGCTTGGGTCAATAGTCTTTCCCTTTCTCTTATATGTAACTAGATCTTCTTCTCTGGCCAACTTTTTTTTTCTTCTATTGGAAGCGGTCGGAGGCACTTTATCATTCATTGTGTACCTGCATACAATTTATTACTCAAAGGATTAGTATAATTGCACTTGGAAATTGTCGAGTTCGACAATATTATGTAAACATAAGTCCAATTGCATTTGGTAAATTGTCGAATTCGACAATACTCTATTTCAATTGCTACAAGTTAAATGTAACTATTGTCGAATTCGGCAATTTAGACTTATAAACAAGTATAAAAAAAAAAATGATGTGAACCATGGGAATTCTATAATTGTAGAATTCGACAATATTATGTAACCATAACAACATTTATACTGCTAAATTGTCGAATTCGACAATCCTAACTGTTAATTACCTAATCTCACTTCAATATTCCCAATTTCGACAATTCTTCAATGTACTTTAAGTTATCTAGGTCAAATATTTACGAATTTGACAATCCTAGATGTTAATAACTCAAATTTAAAGTCTAATTTTAGTTATTTAGGTCAAATATACACAAATTCGGCAATATTTGACAGTTTCAATACCAAATTGTATTACACAAAGGGGTAGACGAAGAATAGACAGCAATTTCACATGATAATGAGATTTACCTTGAAGTTGTCGAATTCCACTATCAAACCGCTCCCAACCTCTGCTGCTCCAAAAGGAATGGATAATGTCTTCGAAGGGTTGAATTCAATGGGTACTTTCTCTTCAAACGACAGTCTCAGTCTCTAATGATGAGAGAGTGAGAGTGAGAGTGAGGGAGAAAGAGAGAGTGAGAGTGAGGGAGACAGATTGAGAGAGATACTCGAACTGTTTGCGAGAGTGAGAGAGACAGAGTGATATAGATGTTTGGAGGGAAATTTGGTTTGTTTGGAGTGAAAGAGTGAGAGTGAGAGAGAGAGAGTGGGAGAGAGAGAGTGAGAGACAAAATTTCAAATGTAAGTGACGGATGGGTTTGAAAAGAGAGAGGGAAATGTCTACCAGCTAGAGAGAGTGGGGCAGGTAGGACCCCCTAATTTTCCACCTCATTTCCCTTATAGGAAATTCCAATTTTTGAGAGCCATTCATCTCTATTAGATGAGTGGTTGTGGTTGAGTGAGACTTGAGTGTCTCTAAATCTTCTCCCTTCTATCTTTACCTAAGACCAAGCCAACTAAATGTGTGCCCCATCTATATATCAAAAGTTTATTTTATTTTATTTTAAAAAATCCAGAAGTTCATTGGGTTCATCATTTTTCACCATTCTCCTAACTAGTCTCTCTAGGGCTCGTCATAGTACCTCCGCAAGCCGCATGCTT
Source organism: Kingdonia uniflora (assembly GCA_014058105.1). Lineage (NCBI taxonomy): Eukaryota > Viridiplantae > Streptophyta > Magnoliopsida > Ranunculales > Circaeasteraceae > Kingdonia > Kingdonia uniflora. Next base: position 1,809,163 of record JACGCM010001727.1, read on the forward strand.
AATTTTTAAGATGACCCCAGGGTACATCAAAAGCTCTTCTGTGTGATGATAATGCCAAAAAAAAAAGAAGGGGAAGTCAACGATCCTCTGACAAGTGCACTGCACACTGCCTTAAACCCCACAATACCATTACGAATGTTTAAATGGGGCTTTCATGAGGGATTTTTGACCCAAATATAATACCTATACATCACCATTATTTCTTTATAAGTGATCACCATCAGCAGTTGTTGTGGTGCCATTATTTACGGAAACTTTTAAATTATCACAATATTGACCAGCAAATAGAGAATTAAAGTCAGATTTTGAGCACTTTTGGTCTAATATTTAGTTGTTAAGCAATGTATTTTTAATCATAAATGATAGCCCATTTTTAAAAATAAAAAAATTGAATGCGTTATCCTTCTGAGAAACGCATTCAAAATTGGACCAGAAATTACAAAATTTTCACAAAGTACAGGAACGTATACACAAAACTTGACCTTAAACAAGGTCTTGCATTAACTCAACAAAATTTCTAATATTACAAATATTTTACAACTCTAACAACTGTTTTTCTCGATTTACAATGACTGCTAGACGATCAATCATCACATGAATTATGGGAATAGCCGTGTTTCGTTCTTGTACTCGTGGTCCAGTCCTTCAAAATCTCCACAGTGGATATCATGGTGATTTGAGTTTAGGTTATCTTCACCCATTTCTACTCGATGACATCAAGCTCGTTATGTAGAAGCGGCGGTTCCCATGGGAGAGCTGATTGTCCAAACTCTTCCATCTTTGATCGGGCCGCCTGACACATGAAAACAGTCATTAACGAGTTGACAGATAATAAAATGGTACAGCTCACCAAGTAAATATTTTAGACAGCATTAGAAACGGCAGTAGGCGTAAAAGTCTCCAAGAATGTGAACCATATATTGAAACAAAAAAACACACTAAAACCTTCTCTATTTCAATGGATAGATGAGGATTCTCTCTCAGGTATTGTAGTGCTTTATCCCTACCCTGTCCCAACCTGCACAGAAACAAAAAAACATGATAAACAAATGAACCAAAGGCAAAAGATAATATTTATTCACATATGCCTACAACAGATATATGAGCAGTTAAATTGAAGTTGATAAAGCTTGGATTTTTTAGTGAGAAATCTGGTACAGAAGTTTCTTATTTCATTTAATATATTTTAGTTTATCTCACAGAAAATGGAGAAAAGGGTGAAGACGTCAGAAGAGAGAAGATGGTGGATGGAGGTAGGTGAAAGCGGATGAAAGGGAGTACGAGTCAATGAAAATTTGCACGCGGTCCATGTTTATTAACAAAGACATTTTGGTGGTGGTCCACCAAAAAGTAAAAAAATGTAAGCAGAAATAGAAACTGATTGACATACACCATTAGCATTGTAGCTCATAAATGTAACAGGCTAACACAACTTCAATCAGTGTATGGCTGTTTCAAGTGTCCCGTATCCCCATTACATCCCCTGTACACTCTAATGCACAGTGATATTGTCTCTCCTTGATTTGTGTGTGTTTTTTTGTATTTTACATGGTGTTGTCCATTCTTTCCATCCTAATTCCTAACACGCATTGAACCTGTTTCCATACTAAAACAAACTCCATCAAGCAGAAGCGTATATGTCACCCATGTCAGCTTGAAATAAGTCAAATTGAAAGCCTTCCTTCACCTAGCTTGAAATCGGAAATTCCGTTCAATTGTGCTTCGCCTACCAATATTACTGGGATTCCATACAATAAGAATGATTGGAAACAGGTGGTGTGTGTGTATGTGTGATTGGAATACCCTGTGTAGAAGTGCATAACTTCTATAAAGAGATAGTCCTTGTGCTTCTTAGTTAAATGAAAAATTAATATAGTAAAACAATGTGGATGCTTGGCACTGATGAAAGGTGCAGTTTTGAGAAATCATGCTTGTGAGGTGTTAGCAGAAGTGCATAACTTCTACAAAGAGATTGTCCTTGTGTTTCTTAGTAAAATGAAAAATTAAATAGTAAAACAATGTGGATGCTTGGTACTGATAAAAGGTGCAGTTTTGAGAAATCATGGTTGTGAGGTGTTGGCAGTGGTGGTCAAGAACTTACAGTTCACAACTGCCTTTAATGCAGAATGTGTGTCCATAATTGAAGGTGTTCAACAAGCTATTCTTATGGGGTTTACTAATGTCTGGATAGCATCTGATCCATAAACTGCTGCTGCTTTCAATGGTGACCAAGTACCCTGGAAGCTTGATCCCAATTGGCAGATGCTTAAAAGAAGGCTTACTAGAGAGGATTACAACTGTCTGGAGAGAGTAAAACTGTTCAGCTGATAGTGCAGCTAAGAGAGGGAGTAGGCTTGCTGCAGATGCCTTTGAGATGCATTTGGGAAGACCTGATTTTCTCACAAGAGTGGAGTCCCCTTATGGGGAATATTTTAGATTTGTTATGTAATTTTCTCTAAGAAGTTGCAGATGATTGGAAGTGCATAGGATGCCAACCTGGCTGGGATGTCATGTTACTTCATATGATGCTTGTGCTTCTAAGGTTCTTTTCTAGGTTTCTAGTATTTCTTTCATGCATAACCCTTCCACACTTTGTATATTTTGAAAATTTATAAAACTTTTGCATACCATGCAAAAAAAATAGAAATAAATAAATGTGAATGTTTTTAGACAAACCTATGATCCCCATAGCTATACCAAGAACCCTTCTTTGCTATTATCTCCATCATCTCGGCACAATCCAAAACACAACCCTGCATTCCGATATCAGCCATAGCATGTAACACGGATTGAGTGCTTAGACAAAATTAAGTAAATATACTATACATCCAAATGTTGTTTTACTACAGTACCAGTTTACTCACGCCCAGTCCAAATATAATCTCCAACTCAGTTTGCTTGTAGGGCCTCGACACCTACACATTTAGTAAGAAATTATAACTTACTGTTGCAAATCCAAATGCAAAATGATAGAAAGATTACAAACAGAAAGACTAAACGAGCTAAATTAATTAGGGGATCCTAGGTGCCAGGCATGTCCACCATGTGTTAACCACGAGCACATCTCCTTTTTCATGCAAGTATTCCTCTATAATAACCATATGATGATTACATATACGGTGAACAAAAACAAAATGATTACATAAGCACAGGTAATTTTTTCGACTGCTTATCTGTATTACTGAGACACTGAATTAGGTGTTATAGAAATACGCAAGTAAACCATGGATGGTGTTGGATCGAAGAGAGATGGAAGTGGCGCAGTCAACACCAACAGAGTAGCAACGCGAATGCATAACTGCTTTTAAAAACCAATTTACCCTAAAGATACTCTCAAGAAATAAGTCAAGAGAAGAGTGCCTCGAGATTGTGGATAGATAAACAAGGCAATCTGTTGTTACAACCTATCAGTATATATTCTTTCTATGTTTCTTTGGTTTCGTTCATAGAACTAAGCATCATATCTCTAACATTACCAACAACCAACTAGAGAAGCCTGTAAATCTATGATTTTGGTAACGCTCATAACCCTCTCTCCTGATCCTGGAAGAGTACAAAGAAGTATATTCTACTGTTTATTTGTATGTCCTAGTCCCATGATTTTTGTATGTTAAGGTGATCACCACGAGAGAGTGAGTATTAAATGACTGAGAAACAAACGAAAAAATGCAGTTAAAAGAGTATCAATAGAGAAAATATCAGACACTCTATGGACTCCTGCAACACGCAGAAGGGGCCGAGAAGTATAAACCAGACTGCCTCCCTATCTAGAGCCTGCTCCTAAGAGTTCTGAAGACACTCCGTTTTACTCGCAAATACTACGAAAAGTGAGGATGTTTCTTGGAACATATTAACAGTCTTACATACAAGAACCAATAGGCGGAGGCTTTAATATTGCTAACTGCCTAATTCCAGTCATTTAATCACTAAGAACACAAACTAGGGTTTCAAAAAAATCCCTAATTTGAGGATCTGAAAATTAAACTTGCTGATTTATCTCCACTATAAAAAAAACTAGTTTAAGCTTTGAAGTCCACATCACTTACACACAGGATACAAGTACAAGCATGTTTTAATGAAATAAGAATTAGAGGCAATGGTGCAAGCAGGTTATAAACCACAAAGCCAGAATCTCATTTCTGTGCAATGTTTCCCTTCGTGTAGATATACTTGTGAAGTGCAATAAGCGGAGAAGTTTTAGGAACCAGGGTTCTCCACTTTCCAAATAACTATAGATCCCTTACTAAAGTTCTAGGTAACGACACGGATACGGGTGCCGGTGTCCAACACGGGTACGGGGTGTTGGAAATGGCAAAAAATAAAAAAGTACCTTGTAAATAGTGTTGAACATGTGTGTCCGAGTGTCGGAGTGTCGGACATGCTTCTTTTTTTTTAAGTGTAGAGCCATTGTTACCTAGCAAAAGTTTCAATAACTCCAGGTGCTGGGAGAAATAATGTGTCTGCAGAGCATGTGAAGCTAAAAAGGGCCTGTTATACATACTTATAAACCAGAGATGGATTCTGGTAGAAAAGTATAAGCATATTTCAACAAATTTGAAGTTGCTTTGATGATACAAGAAGGATGACACAATGTTGAGTGTGTTCAATATAACCAAACAAAATATATTGCAGTTGATGAGGATATCACTAGTGGTAAGGATATGGTGACTGGCGAGGCCTGCTATTAAGAGCACAAGGACCAAGAAACAACCATCAAAATCAATGGAATGAATCAACATGTAAATGGAACAGGAGCTTTGAAGTGAAAAGGTATATACAAATAATGAGCCAGACAACTATTTCGAAATATATGATGGATCCGCAAAATAGCTCCTTTGTCGAAGTGAAGGATTAGAACTGTATGGGTAAATGTATGGGGGCCTGGATCCACTCAAGCAGAACATTAATATCAATGTTGAAGATGAAGAGCAGATGTGCATACAACAGTGGATGATTGATAGATTCATGATGGAATGAACATTTTCGACACCATTTACATAAAGATAGCTTTACCAAAACCCCGTGTTTATAGTTCTCTTTGAGTGATATTTATGGTAATTCGGCAATCAAGGGTGGGAAAAGTATAATTGCATCAGGTAATCTAAAAAGTCATAGAATGGAGTTTTTTCTCTTAATGCTGCTGAGTAGTAGATGATGTCCAGAGCTGAAGAGACTTTCCATCATTGTAGTCAGCCAGACACATAGCGGACCCCCATCCTAGAAGAATTGGAGTTTTTCTGTCAACTGACTGTATGGAATCTAAAACTCTACATTGTTTATTGTGGAAAGACTGTATTTTCTACTATTTTAATCCCTAATCTGATATTTTCAGTTTCATTCGAGGTCAAATCAGTCAGTTGTGAGTATTACGTAATATTCGAAGTAAGTCTATGAAAAAGATACTCCCAAGATTTCAGCGATTTTGGTATGACTATAACTTTGGCTAGGTTTAATGAAGCAAATTACCTCCAGTGAACTTTTATATTAGCATGTTAGGTACTCCTGATAGATAAGGAAAAACTGATATATCTCACTGTCAGCAAGTCTGAAGCAACTTTAATTAAGGAGTATGAGCCAGTAAATCATGACCACCCTTGACATGGTGTAGAAGACCGCATATGCTTTCAAGGGCATGTATACTGCGGAGATGAATACTTCCGGCCTTTATAAATATTATGAGTAGAAAGATACTTGTTATTAGTTGAAAGGTATCTGACAGGAACTTATTGTGCTACCCTCTCAGATCAACAATCCCATGCCCCCTAAAACAACGATCCAAGAAGGGTATGTAGAGGAAGGCATGTCTATGTTGAACTAGTTTGTAGAAAGGCAGTGGAGGATTTGGAAGGAACGAAGTATGGGATACTTCAAGGGTATAAGGACTCAAGAGGGATAAAACTTTTAAGTTCATCACGTTTGACAAAACTAACTAGTTTGTAGATAGGCAGTAGTGGATTTGGAAGAAACGGAGTATGGGATACTTCAAGGGTATAAGGATCCAAGAGGGAGAAAAAAATTTAAGTTCATCGTGTTTGACAAAATTGAGTTTTAGAATTGAATTACCACTCAAGCATGGGAGGAAGGAAAATTACCACCAATACGGATCTAGTTCTGGTTTATATTTTTGAAAATTTATCAGACCTATCTACATTTTCAATTGTGAGGGAGAAGTACCTAGGGTTTCTGGTGTGCAACATTGACAGATAGTGTCTAGCCCTTAAAGAGATGAAAAAGATTAAGACCCTCATGAAGACAAGTTCTGATCTCTAATGCCATGTAGGAATACAGGGAAATAAAGAGAGGTGCCTGAGGAGTAAAGAACGTGGAGAAGGAAAACTGTCATATGACTACGTAATCAGCAGTGCACTAATTCTTATTATGTCTAACTAGTGTACTTGTACGCGCGATGCGTGTGCATACCCACCTATATATTTCTATATAATAGGACAACTACTTCAAATGTTAAAGTCACAAACATCACCGTTAAATTTATAATCCCATTGCTAGCATTCTCAATTTTCAGATTGGTTAAGATCCATAGTTAGAGAGGCTTTATTCAAGCTTGGTCCCTAGATGGATTGCACTTGGGGATCATTATTTGGATCAGTTTTTTGTTAGGCTTAGGCTAAAAGGATTAGTGGCTTGTTCCCCTTTATCATTCTGATCTACTTCGGTAATGCTCTATCGGACTCGGTAAGCCATGTCAGCAGATTATTTAGTGTCATGAAAACGCTAGGATAAACGTGTTGACATTAATGTTGGTCTCATTGATTAAAAACTTTAAGATCTAGAAAAATGAAATTGTAACTATTTTATTTAATTGTTTACTATGTAATAGAAAAATCATAAGAAATTAAATTCAAACAATGTGAGAAAACTCTGTAACGTGGTTGTTTCCTATGTAATAGAAAAATCATGGGAATTTAAATTCAAACAATGTGAGAAAACTCTGTAACATGGAGATAAATCCAATCAAACATGAAAAATATGAAGATATGTTTTTCATTAAGAGGATATGATGTAAAAATTGGACTACTAAATTATAATAGATGAATTCTTTCGAGAAGAATGGTCATACCCTTTGAGGGATTCGACTTCCCTTCGTGACCCTAGAGAGTGAAAACTAAGAGTTGTGATTAACATTCTGCAATAACATTTGAGGTTTTAATAGTGCCTTTTCAAAATTACGCGCCCCAAAACCAAGAGTTGCATCCCTTAATAAGTCGCTAAATCTTTAAAACAAATAAAATAACACGTGTAAACTTTAGATTGGTTGGAGAGACTGCCAGAAAGAGGACCGTGAACCGCGAACACTATAAGGGTCGTTCCCTTAATAGTATAGATATCACAATAGGGACAACAGTTAAATTGGTCGACTTAGGTAAGAATAAGCCTCTCTTTAACGAGATTGATAACTGAGCCAGGCCCTCCAATGTATTAAAACACAAAAGAAAATTAATAGGCTAAACACATCCATCCTAGGTGTGGCTTTCTTGGTAATTGTATATAATTCATGATGAAGAGCATTGGTTCACCTTGCTTTTTTGCACTCTGACACGGACTTTAACTCCAATATCTTCATCACCTTTGACCTGGAAGAACGAGGAAATATCCATTCAACCGCTTCAAGTTCATGAATCTAAACTACAGCACATTAGAAATCATAAGCAGGTATCTTAGGACTTACAGACTTTATCTTCCCTGTAGCTCGTGTCTCAAGACGAAGTGATGCGAAGAACTTTAAAGCAACTCCTCCACTTGTGACTTCGGGATTCCCATAAAATACACCAATCTGCCAAAAAAAAATGAACATAATGTCATTTCATAATTACTGCAGTTAAATTAGCAAGTGAAACAAAAGAAGACTGTATTATGGAAGTAGATTATGACACCCACTTGGTAGACCTTGATCAATATCTACATACTGTATAGCTGTATATATAATGCACAAACATGTGAATTTGATACCCGTTAGGCTACTAGGCCTGCCTCACGCGGCGGAAGAGCTCTCAAGGCCGAAAATCAACCGAACTGTATGACCACAACCATATGATCCAGTGCTCAACAGAGAAAAATGATACGTATATATCAACCATAAATTACTTCTCCATTGAACACAAGGACAATGATTATGACCCCCATCATCTAATTCTGAGCGATGTAAACCACTGCTGTTTTTAGACTGTATTTGGGGTATATGTATTAAGTATCATCTTATTTACAAAATACCTTATATCTTATTTGATTCAAGAAAATGATAGTACATCCAGCTTTTGAGGCATTGCCTGACATTTTACGCAATGCTTGGCTCATAAGGCGTGCTTGTAAACCTATTTGCTGCATCCCGATTTCACCCTGAACAAGTGTTCCACAGAAAAGGGTGTCACACATGGCTTTTTGACCCTCTATTTGAGAAGAAGAAAAACCATATAAGAACATACTTCAATTTCAGCTCGTGGAGTTAAAGCTGAAACAGAATCTACACAAATGAGATCAATTGCACCTGATCTGCACATACGGTCGGCAGCTGTGACTAAAGGTTGTTAGCTGAACCATAAATTTCAAGTAAAGAAGTGAGTACAATAGTAAAATCTCATGTGATTTAAGTTCCAAATCCAAGAAGTTTCTCTTAGTTGGATTAACTAGATTAATGATACAAAGATGATGGCTATTTTTAAGATAAAAATATCCTCTACCGGTAAAATGAAGAAAAATGTCCTCTGTTCTTTACAAAATTTATAAACATCGACATGCTACTATAAATTTGTTTATACAATAAACAACCATAGGATATGACAAGTAAGAACTATACTACCTTACCACACACAAGAAAAGATCAATGGTATTCAACCACACTGATGAGCAACACTACATACAAGTTTGGTGTGTGTGTGTGTATGTGTGAGAGAGAGAGAGAGAGAGAGAGAGAGTAAAATCCCATATAAGAGAATGCAGTACTTCAATTATATACAAAAATGAAAATAACTATAGCATCTTCGACAACATATGTTCAAAGATGGGCAACGCTAATGTAAAAGCTCCAACTTGGGGGCAAGTTTAAGAAAACACGTCTTTAACATGCGTCATTATCATGTTTAGTAGTTAGATAACGGGTGTCTATTTTCAATTATAATAAGATAGAGATAAACATGATATGGTAGCGGTGATCTAACTATTAAATATGATAATGACACATGTTAGCACATGTTTCCTTGCACTCGCCCAATTTCTCTTCTCAATTTTGAGTCAATCCCCAAGTTTTTTTCGTTTTTGCTAACAACCCTCTTTTTTTTTAGAAGGTAAAAATACTTTATTGGTTACCTCAAATTAGAATTCATGCACACATCTCACTCGTGCGCAACACCCAAAATGCACATTCTTGCTTTTGCCAAATTCACAACCAATTTTCATAGCCATGACGTCAGCAAAAGCACGAGTATCGCCTCAACAATCTCTGTTACAAATTATGTTCGCAAAAACATCGAATTTCAATTAATTGAGAAAACAAGGGTTTAGAGTTCACCCAAAAACTCTAAAAATAACTAACTCCCTCCTAGACAATCTCCTGACATATATAGCTAAAAAAGACTACGTACACTCGTGGGTGTACGACCCATGAGAGCCACAATCTATCAACTTTCCCCTCCTAAGAAGAATTCAACCACGAATCCGGTAGCTGAATATAGTCTTAAAAAAAATCGAATCTATCTGTGCGAATGACTCCCCTGAAATCCACGAATCATCCTGTTGGATTTTATGTAATAAAATGATTTTATAAAATTTGTTTAAACCCTTAAACTTCCAAACTCCCAAATTTCTTTATTTGCTTTAGTCCCACATGGGTGAGATAAAAGCTTATGAATAGAGATATTACTAAAGGTACACACTCTGTGGTTGTATAAGTGTGTAGAGGGAAGGGATATGTGTGTGTGAGTCTGTAGGGGTATTTTACACATTTGACACACTTGGAAAACCCTTAAGCGGCCTGGTGGGCAGGGCCGGCTCGGGGCTCGGGTTTGGGTTTGGGATTCTGGCAATTGGTTCTTCCTGGCTCTGGGGCCAGGGGGCTTGGGATTTGGGCCTATTTATCTTTATGATAAAAAGTTAATTGGGCTTTGGGCCTATCTATCTTTTTGCTAAAAAGTTTTTTGGGCTTTCTACCCTTACACAAAAGCTATCCATTGTGATTTGACCGTATTTAATTCGCTAGCCGTTGTTTGACGTTTCGCATTTACCTTTATTAGCCGTTGTGACTACTGTTATGGTATTAACTCAGTCAAAAACGTTTTTGGTATTTACTCTCACTTAATTCGGCTCTTAAACACAAATGTTTTGGCCTCCCTTTGGCTATAAAAAGGGCATTTGTGCCACAGTTCAAAACATACCAATTACACAAAGCTTTCTCTTCTTCTCTCTCATTGCTTTTTATCGAGTTTCTATTCTTCTTTCAATTAAGAAATTGGTGGTGCTAGTTACATTGGTACGCTGAGGTTTGTTCCATCTCAGTTGTAGCGATCCCTAGCTGGTTATATCCTAAGGAAATACCCGGAAGGTTACTGTTGGAAGAACTTGGCAGCTCCGGACACAATTTCTTAAAGAAACCGAGATACGCGTCTCCAGCAACGTCGATTCAATCAGGGTTTGATTATACTCTCTCTACTATGAGGGTAACAAATGTTGTTTTATCAATTACAATTCTAGTTTTCATCAATTTTAAGAAAATGTTTTAGTTCTGTAATCGTTAGAATGGCCTTTGTTTCTTAAGCACTTCGTTACAATTCGAACAAACCTACCAAATTCGAGGGATTGAATTTTAAGAGGTAGAAGGGTAAGATTTTTTTTGTCGATCTCTGAAAGAGGTTGCGTATGTGTTGGATACGCCTCGACCTCCTACCCCTAAATCACTTGTCCCTATTGATGGCGAAGAAGCTGATGACACTGAATATGAGAATGCCTTGGAGCTTGTGTCCAATTGGACCGATACTGAATATAAATGTAAGAATATTATTCTTAATGGAGTTTGCGATGAATTGTATGACCTCTACCAAATGTCTGAATCTGCGAAAGACGTTTGGGATGCCCTACAGAAAAAATATGATACTGAAGAAGCGGGCACTAAGAAATATGTTGTTAGTAAGTACCTTAAGTTTGTTATGGACGACGAGAAGTCGGTCATTTCTCAATCATACGAGCTTCAAAAAATTGTCCACGAGATAGTATATGAGGGGATCAAACTCGATGAACAATTCCAAGTTTTTGTGATGAATAATAAATTATTGCCATCTTGGAAGGACTTTAAAAACATCTTGAGGCACAAATCTAAAATTTTTTCTATGGAGAGCTTGATGGTTAGGCTTCGCGTTGAGGAGGCTACGAAGCAAGACCAGAAAGAAGAGGTTTTCGTTGTGCAGGCTAGAGGTAATACTTACCTGAAACCGAATAAGAACTTCAAGAAACCTGAGAACAACCAAAGTGGTTCTAATCAGAAACCAAACCAAGGTGCTCCTAATCAGAAACTGAACCAGGTCAAGAACCAACAAACGAAGAACCAAACAGCCCTACCAAATGGAACAACTCTGATTATTTGTTATGCTTGTAAAATACCTGGTCACATAGCAAGGAAGTGCCAGAAACGTGGAGATGCTTCGCAAATTCACATGACCGAAGAGCCATATGTGGCTATGATCTGTGAGGTCAATATGGCCGGTGAGACTGACCGATGGTGGGTTGACTCGGGTGCTACTCGACATGTTTGCTCTGAGTGCAAGTGGTTCAAGACCTAAAAGGAGTATGAGGATCAACACGTGTTACTTGGGGACTCTCATACCACCAAGATTCTGGCATTGGAAATGTTGACTTGTTTTCACTTATGGTAAGACTCTCATTTTGAAAGACGTGATGTACACCCCTGGAATGCGAAAGAACTTAGTGTCAGGTTTATTCTCAACAGAGCTGATTTTATGCAGACTTTAGGTTAGGACCAATGGGTTTTAGCTAAAAATGGGGTTTTTGTGGGAAAAGGTTTTGGATGTGATGGTATGTTTAAACTTAGTATTGAAATGAATAAGAATGTTTCTGCTTATATCGTGTCTTCGTTTAACATTTGGCACTCTAGGTTTTGTTACGTAAACCAAAAACTAGTTTTTAACATGAGTAGGCTTGGCATAATACCTAAGATTGACGTAACTGATTTAGATAGATGTGAATCGTGTAGTAACGCCAAAATCACTAAAACCTCACATAAGAGTATAGTTAGAGTATCTCAATTCTTGGAGTTAATACATTATGATATTTGTGAGATGGATGAAACACTTACTAGAAATGGTAAAAGGTATTTCATAACCTTTATTGATGACCATTCAAACTATACTCAAGTGTACTTTATGAGACATAAGAGCGAGGCTATTGATATGTTTAGGATTTATGAGATGAGGTTAAAAATCAATTTGATATAAATATCAAAAGATTTCGAAGTGATAGAAGAACTGAATACGACTTACATGCTTTTCAAAACTTGTATGCATCCTTTTTTCTTTCTTTTTCTGATGTCCGGAAGTTCGTCAGATTTATTTGTATGCATCCTTAAGCATTATTCATGAGACGACAACTCCATATTCTCTATAATCGAATGGAAAAGCTGAGCGTAAAAATAGGACTTTTACTGAACTTGGAGTAGTTATTTTACTTAGCTCTGGTGCACTTAAAATGTTTTGGGGTGAAGCCCTATTATCTGTATGCCATGTTTTAAACCGTGTACCTCATGCAAAAACTGATTTGTCACCTTATGAATTATGGAGGAACAGGAAGCCAAATGTTAGTTACTTCAAAGTTTGGGGATGTCTAGCTTATGTGCGCAAACCGGACCTTAAAAGGTCCAAATTAGCAAATAGAACATATGAGTGTGTTTTTATTGGTTATGGCATAAACAGTAAAGTATATAGATTTTTTTTATCTTAAAGATAAAGTTATCATTGAGTCTTTAGATGCTGATTTTTATGAGGAATTTTTTTCTTACAAGTTGAGAGACATTGGGGGTAGTAGCAGTAGTAGTGGGGGTTCTCAACCATCCACATCATCAACCCTTAGTGTGCCTCGATTTGAGGATCCTATTATTGTCGACACTCAAGACAATGACCTTGAATTTGGAAGAGGTAAATGAACAAAAAAGGCAAAAAAATTAGTGATGATTTTTGTGTGAACACCTTAGAGACCGACCCTTTTACCAAACAAGAAGCTTTGACTTCGGTTGATGTTGATCTGTGGTAAGAGGCCATAAATGATGAGATGGATTCTCTATCATCCAATGGTACTTGGGAACTAGTGGATTTACCTCTAGTGGTCGTCGTCCTATTGGCTGTAAATAGATTTTGAAAAGGAAACTTAAACCCGATGGTTTGGTAGATAAGTTTAAGGCAAGGCTTGTACCAAAGGGATATGTGCAAACAGAAAACGTAGATTTTGTAGACACATATTTCCCAATTACTCGCGTTACCAGTATTCATTCGAGTTTTGTTGGCTGTAGCTGTCGTACACAACTTCGTTATCCATCAAATAGATGTAAAAACTGTGTTCTTGAACGGAGAGCTTGAAGAGGAACTTTATATGAACCAGCTTGAAGGCTTTGTGGTCCCTAGAGAGGAACATAAAATGTGCAAGTTGAACAAGACCTTATGTGGTCTTAAGTAAGCTCCCAAATAGTGACACGACAGTATTGACCAACTACTCTTATCTAATGGATTTACGATTAATGATGCTGATAAGTGCCTATACTATAAGATATCTGGTGATATGTGTACTTTGTTATGTTTGTGTAGATGATCTTCTTATCTTTGGTTTTACTCTTGATTGGGTAGTAGAGACCAAGAGTCTGCTAAGTCAGAATTTTGATATGAAGGACTTAGGTAAGGCTAGCGTCATTCTTGGCAAGAAGATCAGACGTACTAATTGTGGCATCTCTCTTGATCAATCTCCTTGTAAGTACAATTATTTTGATCGCAGACCTGCTTGTACTCCTAGTAACCCTCGGGTCAAGCTTTTAAAGAACCAGGGTGATCATGTGAAGCAGAAAGAATACTCTAGTATTATTGGCAGCCTTAGGTGTGATGCTGACTGCACTAGACCTAATATAGCTTATGTTGTAGGAGTACTATGTAAATTTACGAGTAACCCAGTTTTGGAGCAGTGTAGTGCTATTGATAGAGTTATGAGGTACCTTAAAAGGACCATGAACTTGGGTTTACATTATCAGAGATTTCCCGTGGTCCTTGAGGGATTTAGCAATGCAAACTGGAACTCATTTTTGGATGATTCCAGAGCCACCAGTGGATACAACTTTAGTATTGTTGGGGAGTCGGTTTTTTGGAGGTCCAAGAAACAAACGATACCAACTCAGTCGACTATGGAGTCTAAGTTAGTTGCACTAGCTGTAGCTAGTGAGGAGGCATGTTAGTTGAAAAACCTTGTCTTATATTTCTTTATGGAGCAGGCCTTTGCCCCTGATTATAATCCACTGTGATAGTGTTGCTGCGATATCACTAGTACAAAACCATTATTATGACAGTAAGAAGTGGGCGATTCGTCGCAAACACAATGCGATGAGAAGATTTCTCGTGTCGAGTGCGGCCAGAGTGGACTACGTAAGATCGGAGAACAACCTTGCAAATCCTCTGACGAAAGGACTGTCTCGAGACAAGGTTTGGAACATTTCGATAAGGATAGGACTCCCGTTTTAGAATCACATGTGGGGGTAACCCAACCTATATGACTGGAGATCCCAAGAACTAGATTCAAAGGGAAAAACAAGCCACATAGTGATACAGAGGATCATACAACTTTTGAGCTAACAACTCATAGTCCATCCTGGTGTGTATAAATGCATGATATTCTTGCAGCGAGAGTTAGGTTAGGCTCTTAACTCTTAATGGGAACTATAGCTCATTCTTTGAGCGTGTTGCCTAGCTACAAGAACACTCTTGATAGTTTCACCGAGGTGATTGTGGAAGTGGGGCCGCTTCCAATGAGAATCGGGCTGAATTATCGAGAGATTTCACCGATACTAAGATTGGGCACATGCTCGTAATGTGTAGGTTACTTTATGAACAATACCTAATAGAACCATGTGTGGTTGTCTTTCACTGGAGAAAGCCGGATAATGAGTTCAAGACTCAGATCCCTTATTATTTTCTGCTTTGGGGATTGCCCACTATATAAAGGATCAAGTCCTGGACACCTTTACTTATGCATGTTCTATATCTTTTTTTCAATACCGAATTTCATCAAATTTTATAAGTGGGGGAATTGTTGGATTTTATGTAATAAAATGATTTTATAAAATTTGTCTAAACCCTTGAACTTCCAAACTTCTCTATTTGTTTTAGTCCCACATGGGTGAGATAGAAGCTTATGAATAAAGATATTACCAAAGGTAAAGACTTTGTGGTTGTATAAGTGTGTAGAGGGAATGTATATGTGCGTGTGAGTGTGCATGGGTATTTTACACCCTTGACACTCTTGGACATCCCTTAGGCGGCCCGGTGGGTTGGGCCAGCTCGAGCTAGGGTTCGGGTTCGGGTTTGGGTTTGAGATTTGCGCAATTGGCTCTTCCTGGCTCTGGGGCCTGGGCTTTGGGCATATCTATATTTTTGTTAAAAAGTTCTTTGGGCTTTCTACCCTTATACAAAAACTAGCCATTGTAATTTGACCACATTTAATTCACTAGTCATTGTTTGACATTTCGCATTTACCTTTACTAACCATTGTGACTACTATTATGGTATTAACTCAGTCAAAAACGTTTTTGGTATTTACTCACTTAATTCGGCTCTTAAACACATAAACGCTCTGCTCTCTTTGGCTATAAAAAGGGCCTTTGTGCCACAATTCAAAACACAACAACTACACAAAGCTTTCTCTCTTCTTCTCTCTCACTGTTTTCTATCGAGTTTCTATTCTTCTTTCGATTAAGAGATTGGTGGTGCTAGTTACATTGGTACGCTAAGGTTTGTTCCATCTCAGTTGTAGCGATCCCTAGTTGGTTATAGGCTTATAGCCTAGGGAAACACCCGAAAGGTTACTGTCAGAACAACTTGGTGGCTCCTTGGGATGGCAATGGGGCAGATTTGGGGCGGGGGAACTAATATCATCTCCATCCCTGCCTAGGTTCCAACCCCTCATCCCCACCCCCATACCTGTTTAAGTTAAACGGGGATCCCCGAATCCGCCCCACCTTGCAAAATCTAATCCCAGCCCGCCCCATCCTCGCCCCATTTAACTAATTCAAATAAAGATTTGTCCTTCATTCTTTCAAACTAAAAAGTAGAGGGAGTTTTTTGATAATTATACTTTACAAAAAAACAAGGGAATCTAGGGGGGAAAAAAAAACTACCCTAAAATCCTTATAACCTCCTTTCATTTTTCTTTAATCATCCACTCTCCTCCCTACTCCTACAATATGTCCCTCTCTACAAGAACAACTCTGACTGTAACAAAGTATAGTAATTTGCAGTCTCATCCTCAATCTCCCACAACCCATCATACAACCCAAAATCAAAATCTCAACCGTCGATTCTTCTTCTCTCAAACTTAAACTCATCCTCACCATTCACCGCCTCGAAATTCAGAATCCCAAGCTCATCAGAAGCCTCCAATAGATGCCGAATCACCCTCTCCTCCTCCTCAATCTCAACCTCAAGGTTAGATTTCTGACTATGGTTAACATTTAACTCTAGGGTTGAGTTAACGAGCTATTGTTGAAGTGTGGTTATAAGAGAAGAAAGATCAATGTTAGGCTCCTCTTCTTCATGATGATGCTTCAAGTAAAGATAGAATCTTGTGTCTCTTTGCCACCAAATCATCTTCATCAACTGGTACAACTTCTTCTACTCTCACACGTTTTAAACCTATTTCCGCCAATCAAATCAAAGAGGGTGAAACAGAGACGGGGTTGTGAGAAAGGTTGAGGGGTTGAAAGGGTTTTATAGAGAGGAGATTAGGAGTTGTGGGTATCGGTCAAAAACCAGAGATTGTGACTTGAAGAGATATAAAGGGTATATTTTAAAATGTATTAAGTAAATATTATATGGGGCGGATAACGGATTTGTTTTTACAAGTCCCAAATCCGCCCCGATCCCCGACGGATTTATAAAGGCTCATTCCAGACCTGCCCCCATATCCAATATAGTCATCCCAAATCCTCTTCAATCAGGGCGGGGTAGGGCAAATTGCCATCCCTAGCGGCTCTGGGCACAGTTTCTTATAGAAATCGAAATCCGCATCTCTAACAACGTTGATTCAATCAGGGTTTATTTATACCCTCTCTAATACGAGGGCAACAAGTGTTGTTTTATCAATTACAATTCTAGTTTTCTATCACATCCTCCTCTGTAAGATCAACCCATCTAATCAAGAACTCAACATTACCGATATCATCTACCACCTTCGATCGAGCTCCCAGAATATCAAGCTCATACACATTCTCTCCAATACGCTAAATGATACGAAAAAGGTCTTGACTTCCTCAAAAGGATTTTGGAAGCAACGCCCGTCCCCCCCCCCCCCTCCCCCCCAACCCAATGTATAACATAACCAAATCTCTCTGTGGGAAAATAACCTCCTGCCTATACCTATCAAACCTCTCTTTAATTCCCACATACACATCTGCCAAATGTTGTCGAGCCTACTCATGTATAACTCTGATAGACTCAGCAAACTCTGTAATACTATCCGACATTGGTACTAGTTGGGGCATATGTGTTAAGTCCAACGCCATATCTGATGTGTAACCTATTACAATCTCAAAAGGAAAGTCCCGTCGAACTGTTGACAAAACTATTGAACGCAAACTCAGCCTATAAAAGGACAAAGCCCAACTCTGTAAGAGTACCTCCTGTAATACAAAACAATAAATCACCAAGATTGTGGTTAACCACCTCTGTCTGCCTATCCGTTTGCGCGTGAAAAATTGTGGAGAACCTGAGCTTGCAGCATAGTAATCTCCGTAAAATCTTTTAAAAATGTCCCATAAAACGCCTATCTCTGTCAGATGTAATTGACTGGGGTACCCTATGTAAACGTACTACCTTCCCAAAATAACAATCTAACCACATATGTCGCATCCTCTGTCTTGGTGCAAGGGATAAAGTATGCCATTTTCAAGAACCGATCAACCACCACAGATGCAAAATCAAATCCCCGTGTCCTCGGTAACCAATTAACAAAATCCATCAAAACGTCCCTCCAAGGGCTGATCGGAATCAGTAAAGGTGGGTAGAAACCTGTGTTCTTCTCTCTCCCCATAGCTACCACGCATGAATAAGATTTCCTAATAAAGGCCCTTACGTCTCTGTGCATAGTAGTCCATAAGTAATTCTCTCTCATCAATGCCATGGTCTTGACGACCCCAAAATGCCCTCCAAGACCTCTCGCATGTATATCTGTAATCAGCCGCTCGTGCATAGAAGAGACTGGGATACAAAGGGATGTACCCTTGAATAAATACTCATCCTTAATAGAATAACCATCATGAGATCCTTGGTGCTGACTACATGAATCAAAAATTTGCCCGAAGAGCACATTTGAGGGGTACAAGTCACCTAACTTAGAAAACCCGAACACTGATGAACGAAGAGTAACTAACAGGTGAGCTATCCTGCTAATTTTGTCAACAAACCCATTTTCTTTACCCTTACTATGCTGAATGTGAAAATCGAAGCTCTGGAGATAATTGAATCACTTAGCATGCCTATCCGTCGAGGTCCTCTGCTGGCTATGCATGTGTCGAAGCGCGTCATGATCAGAATGAATAACGAACACCCGACAGGCGAGATAGTATCTCCAATGTCGCAAGGCTCGTACTACTGCTAACAACTCAAGGTCATAAGTGTTGTAATTTAATCGTACTCCTAATAATTTCTCACTGAAGTAAGCAACAGGCCTCCCCGACTGAGATAACGTTGCCCCAGTACCCGCCTTACAGGCTTCTATAGTAACCTCAAAAACCGGCTGAGAAATCTAACAATACAAGAACAGGTATTGTAGTGAGCTTTCATTTAACCAATCGGAAGGCCGCATCAGCCTCTGGTGTCCACTCAAAAGGCACGTTCCCCATTAGAGACGTAATAGGGGCCATGATACTGCTAAACCCATCTATAAATCGCCAACAAAAAGTAGCCAACCCATACAAAATTCGTACCTGTGTCATCGTGGTAGGAACTGGCAAATTCTTGATCGTATCCACCTTTTCTTCGTCAACTCGAATCCCCTCCGACGAAATAATGTACCCCAAAAACTGCACTATAGTCTGTAATACTCTCTCCAAATGAACAAGATGTTCCACTCTCGAGCAACTACGAATTAAAATGTCATCCATGTATACCACTAGAAACCTCTCTGCAATACAATCTCGTAGAACCTCCATCATCAAACATATAAATGTGGAAGTAGCGTTAGACAACCCAAAAGGCATAACCGACCACTCATAGAGACCATCATTGGTTTTAAATGTTGACTTCCATTCACCCCCAGGCCGCATGTAAATATGATGATATCCGATCTTGAATCAAGTTTGGAAAAGAACTTTGCCCCATAAAGATCGTCAATAATATCCTTTAATCGTGGAATAGGAAATTTGTACTTCACCGTGATTTTATTGACCACCTTACAATCAACACACATCCAATAACTTTCATCATTTTTGGGGACTAATAGGGCTAGAACAACACCTGGGGACATACTCTCTCTCAAGACCCCTTTAGCATATAACTCCACAGCCTGCCTCGGTAATTCTGCATGCTCCGCTGGAGCCATACGGTAATGGGGTAAATTTGGCAACGGTGCCCCTGGGATCAACTCAATGTTGTGTTAAATATCTTGTAACGGAGGGAGATGTAGTGGCTCGGGCTTCTGTCACAAGTCGGGAAACTAATCAGTAATGGCTGCAAATCGCCAGGAACTACTCTAGGAGCTATCGATATCGCACATACCAAAGTGTAGGCAATTCCCTATTTTCTTACTTCTGTAAGGACACTAGTTGGCTTCGTAACAGGAGTTTCCTCAGGCGGTAGACTACCCATCTCTGTCGAACCCCTAGTCGCATAAAAACATACACATTAGGACGCCATATGTGTATCGCATTCCTCTCCCACTGCCAAGGCCTACCCAACAATATGGATTCTTCATACTCATCCATCTTAATCTTCACACGAGTACGGCATAGTACCGTAATCTATCCCGATGTACCATCCTTCAGTCAGTGGCAGTGGCGGATGTAGGTAGAGCTCAGGGTGGACAGCCGCCCACCCTAAAAATTTTAGAGCTTTCATTTTACTAAGTATAATTTTTTTAGATTCCAGACATTATGTTTGCATCTTCATTTCTGCCCACCTTGATATTTTTTATTACAAAGGGTACATCACTTGCCTACTCAATAATCAAAAGTTTAAGGAGGCAATCTTGTAATTGAAGGCCATGTTTAACCAAAGAGACATCTTGCGAGTTGCGTCTCCATTATCGGATCTTCATCTCCTCTAGTTAAATCAACGAAAAAAGGCGAAACCTTTTCCTTCTAAAATTTTAAAAATCGTTTTTTCTCCTCTTCCCAAATTAGTGGTTAGTTTCCCTCTTCCTTTCCCTCTCTCTCTAAAATACAATATTTTGTTTCTTCCCAAATCCCTAAATTAATCACATATTTACTGATTGTAGAACTTGCATTAGAGAATTTTGGATCACCATCTTTACTGATAAGCATTGGAGATCTTAGTTATCACTTCTAAAGTTCTCAGTATTACTATAAGCCTATAACCCCAGTAAGTAATTTTCTCACATCTCAATTTAATTTATTCTTTTATAAATTAGGGATGTTGCTGATAATCTGATTTTTATGGATGATTTGCTTTATTGGATCATGGTATTTCCAATTTATAGTGTATTGTGGAGATATTGATTTGTTTGAGTAAAGTGATGATTTAATTTCATGTAGCAGCTATGCAGTCTGTGCTTAACTTTTATAAGTATAAATCCAAGACTCCTCCTTTAAACAATAACCGAACTGGCAATGTAGTTTCAAACCCAAAGCGAGATCATGTAAGGTTGTCTTGGCGAATCATCCTATTCTTACGAATGTTAGTTTGAAGCGGGACCACATAGAAGTTAACTTGGTACCTCCTGGTTTAGAAACTCCTTCCCCTTTGAACAATAACGAGTTCCCGACTTACCTCAACCTCCATTGGGTGATGATAACCAAGTTGAGAATGTAGTTTCAAACCCAAAACGAGATTGTGTGAATGTTCTTTTAATGGATAATCCTACGAATACTAGCTTGAAACGGGGGCGTATAGATGTTGACTTGGAAGCTCTTCCGGCGGATCCTGGTTTACGAACTCCAATTTCAGATTTCCATCCCAACGAACGGAATTCTATTCGAAGAAAGTATCTATTGAATGGTTTATGTCAGCCTAAAAAAGATAGTTTTCCCATGTCAGATGATCGACAATTTCATGTAGAGTGGTACAAAGTCTCCACGTGGTTGGAATACAGTGACCATTTAGATTCTGTTTTTTGCTTGTACTGTTACTTTTTTTCAGAAGGTAAAGGGCTGCAAGGTATTTGTAATACTTTTGTAAGAAAGGGTTTTCAAGGTTGGAAAAACAAAAGTAAACTTAAAACTCATGTTGGAGGGCCGAATAGTGCACATAACAAGGCATATATAAAGGCTCGAAATTTGATGAATCCGGATCAAAGCATTATTACAAATTATGAAAAAGAAAGCAAAGAGCGAAAGAAGAATCACATTCGTCTACAAGCAACGCTTGATTGTATCAAGTTTCTTTTGCGTCAAGGCTTAGCTTTTCGAGACCTTAACGAATCAGAAGAATCTATCAACCAAGGGAACTTTCTTGAATTGTTACGATATACCACTGCACACAACAAAGAAATAAATGACCATGTTCTTGAGAATGCCCCCACAAATTATATGATGATTGCACCTGATATTTAGAAAGACCTTGTGAATGCCACCACGGTAGAAACGACTAAAGCTATTATTCATGATCTCGGAGACGAGTTATTTGTTGTTATGGTGGATGAATCGCGGGACATATCAATAAAGGAACAAATGGCGATTGTTTTTAGGTATGTGAATACAGATGGATGTATTATTGAACATTTTATTAGAATTGCTCATGTTATGGAAACTACAACATTATCATTGAAGGCGGCACTCGAAGGCTTATTGTCTGAACATGGATTGAACTTATCAAGGGTTCGTGGACAAGGATATGATGGCGCAAGCAACATGCAAGGTGAGTATAATGACCTTAAAGCTCTAATATTATGAGAAAATAAATTCGTATTTTCTATTCACTGATTTGCCCATCAACTTCAATTAGCACTTGTGGCAAAGAATCACGCCCAAATGGATTTGTTGTTTAATTTGGTCTCAAAGGTGATGAATATCGTTGGAGCATCTTGCAAGCGGCTCGACCTTCTCCGCGAGAAACATAGTGCTGAAGTTATTGAAAAACTCAAGAAATGCGAACTTCAAAGTGGAAAAGGTTTAAACCAAGAAACTAATCTCAAACGAGCTGGAGATACTCGTTGGGGCTCACATTACAGAACGTTAACTAACTTGATTCTAATGTTCTCTTTTGTGCTTGATGTCCTTGAGATTGTTGGATTAGCCCCCACACACTCGGATCATAAAGGTGAAGCAAAGGCTTTATTAGAATCGTTCCCAACTTTTGATTTTATCTTAAATATGCATTTGATGAAAAAACTTTTAGGCGTGACAAATAACTTGTCTCAAGCATTGCAAAGAAAAGATCAAGATATCGTGAATGCCGTTTCTTTAGTAAAAGTATGCAAGAAAAAGTTGCAGGACATGAGAAACAATGGGTGGGAAGAATTGCTTGATCAAATCTCTTCTTTTTGTTATGAGCATAATGTCGTTGTTCCTGATATGGAAGCTAACTTTGTAGCACGGGGTCGATCTCGACGCAATACCGAAGTAATCACAAATATGAAACATTATTGTTATGGATATGTTTACACTGTAATAGATCATCAGTTACGAGAGTTGAACGATCGCTTTAGTGAGGCGAATACAGAGTTGCTTCTTGGCTTTGCATGTTTGAATCCCTCAAATTCATTTTCCGCCTTTGACAAGCAAAAGTTACTAAACATTGTTTGTCTTTATCCGGCTGATTTTTCACGATTCGATCTTAGTACGCTTGAAGATGAGCTTGACACGTATATAATGGATGTGCAGACCGATAATAGGTTTTTAGAAGTGATTGGAATTGCCAACCTTGTGAAGATGATGGTTCAGACTCAAAAAAATCTTATTCACCCGCTAGTTTTTTTCTCCTAAAATTGGCGTTAATCTTACCGATTGCTACTGCCAATGTTGAAAGAGTCTTTTCTACCATGCATATCATAAAGACTTGGTTGCGTAGTTGAATGAGCGATGAATGGCTGAATGATTGTTTAGTTACATGCATTGAGAATTTTTTTTCAAGGAAGTCGAAAATGAGGCAATTATGCAACAGTTTCAGAAGATGGGGCCGCGTCGAGGACCAATATGAGAAATATAGTATCTTTGATATGATATTATAATAAAAAAATTGAAGAAAAGTAGTTTTGTACAATTCTGATTTTGTGATATATATTATCATTTATTTGTTATATGATTTTTTGACTTGTTGACTTTGACTTTGACTCCTCCCCCCACCTAACAAAAATTTTGGATTCGTCACTACCTTCAGTAACCAACTCATCGCAGCGACCTTGGGATGAGGTACAAGTGTCAGTTGCAGCATATCAGCCACTCTCTGATAAAAGGTTATCCTCGAACCCCCGTCAAAAATCGTATCCAAACTCTTTCATGTGGCCTCCACATGCGTACAAAATAACACATGTTTCTTCCAATATTCATTGGTCTTGGAACTTGTATCGTTGCTCTTCATAAGTGACGAACATATCGTCAATGCTCGTCTTGGCACTCCCTTCTTCACCTGTTGATAGGGTAAGGGTTCCAATGTAATCACCTCTCCCAAACATTCTTGAGGAGTCTCTCTCTCCGATTAGCACATATATGGTGGCCTCCGCCGGCCCTCTCTCTCCCCCCCCAATTACTTGATGTCAGCCCCACCATTCCACTACCGGTCGAGGGCTGCCCCGGCATGCCCCCGATCACTATTGTCGGCCCCACCGAGATCATCTCCTTTGCGGCTTGTTTTAACGCGTCTTCGTCGGGGACTGCCGGTAATGTTGAGACCTTCTCTCCGTCCCCCGGACGGGTAGGATCATCGGGAACCCCTACGTCTTCAATCGTCTTCCAATTCGGTCTAAAATTGTAGTCGCTATCATCGATACTAACCCAACGAACTCCGCTATCAATCCAAGTAGTTTCCCAACCCAATACTCGTCGAATTCGCGGCATAGGTTTTGGTGTGGTGTTAATTTTCTTTGGTTGTACTTCATGATATTTGGAATCATCAATCGGGTAAACTTCTTGCATCAAGGTGGCGACCCCATTGTGAGATTTTGATCGAAAATTTTCCAACACGTCTCCGTCGTCCCCAACTACAACATCAATCGCACAAAGACCTTCTCTTTCCGCCGTTTCCTTACAGTGGTTCATTTCCAAATGTACTCAATCGAATCCCATAAATCAGGCCCAAATATCCAGCCTTCCAACTCAATCTGCTAAAAGCCTTTCCTGCCGAACAAGAAAGGAGATAAAGAGTCATACCGTTAAATTCCCTAAGAGTTGGAGAAAAAACCTACCGAAACTCAACCAACCAAGATCAAAAATTTTGTTGTCGACATACAAGTTTTTATCTAGTGCCTCCATTCTTTCCCAAAAGCCATCCTTTCCAAGACTCAATACACGGCAGCCTTCATAAAATCAATCTCGCAAACTACACATGGTTTACCTCATCCTAGAGTTTATTAACTCGTTAGCAATAAGAACCTCATCTAAGACCTGTTTTTTCAAAATAAAAGCACCTTGGAATCTTAAAATCACCAAGCATATCACTACTTTCAAACTCTTTGACGAAGTCTTAGCTAAAATCTTGTAAACCTCACCAATAAGACTGATCGGCCTAAAATTCTTCACTACCCAGTTCCATAAGACTTTGACAAATGCTTAAGAAAAGTCGCATTAAGCCCCAATCAATTGAGTTGTTATGATGAAACTCCTTTATTTAAACCATAATGTCTCCACCGAGAATATGCCAATATTTACCCAAAATCAAATTCAGTGTTGGAGCTTTCTCTCTACCACAACTCCTCAAGGCCTCCAAAATATCTTCTTTTCATACAGGTTGTTAGCCAAATCTACGATAAACGAACTTACAGGCACGAAAAGAGCACAAAATAGAAAGAGTTAAATTTAAAATGAGCTCGAAAAAAAAATGCCATTACATTGATGGTACACATTGAAAAGGCAGGGTTTAGCTCACATTGTATATCACGGTGGATAATGACAGATTAAGAAACATCGTGATCCACGGTCCACGGGTAATTTTCATGCAGGGCCCTTGTGTACTACTGTAGTATCTCACAAAACAATAGGTATATATTACCTGAGATTTGTACAAAAACTAAACCGTACTTGATGGAAAAGATCATATCAAATCCTCACATCATTAATAATGAAAATATGAGGAAGGAATAATTACTTTCCAATGCCATTTCACCATTATCAGGTTGGCACACAATCAGATTTTCTATATCAACTCCCAAAGTCTTTGAATACGCTGGATCAAAAGCATGTTCCGCATCAACTAGCATGGCATTGCCTCCAAGCTTCTGCATATTCATTATAGAAGACAATGTGTCATTTTATAAGTAGATGCAATCCCTTTAAAAGAGAAGTTCTTATCGCCTAATCAAACATATATGACGAACGATATTATACCTGTACTTCAGCAATAGCATGGAGTGCTAGGGTGGTTTTTCCACTACTTTCGGGACCGAAAATCTGAAATATTGAGATGATAAATATTACAAGCCTGGTAGATCTTTAATTTTGCAACAAAATGAAAATATGATGCACTTTGCAGATGTTCCTGTAAAATCATAAAAGAAAGCCAATGTTTATGGGTCCCGTACTTGAGTCAGTTATTGACGAACTGCAATCAACTTACAAATAATATCATGAAATTGATCAGAGAACCTTCATATTCAGGTAGAACATCCTAAATTAAGAAGTTGAAATAATTATTTATTTGTGAACTCATCCAGAAGAGATAAATTGACGTACTGCCCAACATTTTCTTCTTTATGTATCAAATTTAGAAGGCATTTGTGGATTTTGAGGAATGAATAGATTGATAGATCTGTGTCTAATATACCCAAAATTAGTGTACGTATCGTGTAAAAATAAAGTGGGTCATGGCTATTAGCAGTATGTTTCTTTAGGCCAGCTATTATCATCAGCAGAAACCCAGGATAGATATGGCCTATTGTAATAAATATAGGTCGTGAATGTGTTTCTGTTTCAATTTTGGGCACGGAGCCACACTGCTATAATCATCCGATTAAGTTGATTTTTGGAAGGACGTACTCAATATTAAGAAGAGCTAGAACGACTTTATCTGCGCATGCTCATTATTTTTTACATAACATCGCTACAGGCTCGAAGAGAAGTCACGAAAAAATATTCAACTTGCCATTGCAATCTACCAGACAAACTTAATTACAAATGAAATTATTATTGGGCCCAAGTTACCATTAGAAAAAACAAAACTAACTTAAAACCAGAAGATTTACCTCTATAATTCGCCCTTTTGGAAGACCGCCACCTAGGGCCAAGTCTAATGTCAAACAGCCACTTGGAAAAGTTTCACTGCAATGTAGATGTAAATGAATACAGTCAAGTCAACCTTCTGGCATTTTTCAATAAGATGTGAAAAAAGGTGAAACCATCTCAACATGGTGCAGAGAAGTACTCAGGAAGTTGGGTGCAACTCATACAAATAAGAGGAAAAGAACACCCAAAACCTACGTACTTTCTGGCCTCCACGTGACTTATGTCCTTTGCACAAAACGTCTGTTTAAGATACAAATATAAATTAGCAGAAAAAACTATTTGACATGAGTATAAAAATACTGAGGACAAGCACCATACACTATAGCCCCACCCGCACTGCCCAATCTTGTAACACTTCCTTTTCCAAAAGAGCTATTTATGTCATTCATAGCTGCTTCCAAAGCCTTTTGCTGGAAATAGATCAACGACAATAATAAGATGAAACGTTACATGAGATAATGCTTTATTCCATTAGTTAACAGCATAGGAGAAGTTCACATAAGATAAGTTTACTAATAGAATGAATGCCACATAAGATAGGTTCACATAAGAAAAGTTAAGAGCAAAAGTTTAATTTCAGTAAACTATGTATAGAAAACTAAGTTTGTTTCGCAATGGCACCACCTACTTGCTAATAAAAAATGGTTTTCCCCCATCCAATTATATGAGGTGATACATCATAACGCTAAAAACCAGAACCTTACATCTTTCCAGACATTTTGAAGCTGGCATTGTCACGTTCCAAGGAAAATCATATTTTAGGTGACAAAATCCACATCTTGTACTTATATCATTCAAACTAAATTCAAATCATGACATGCATCAATTGTGTTAAAACCGAGCTGGTACATTTGTCTCCAAGTTAAAAGTCATATATCTCGATTATTTTCTGAAATGTGTACCATGAATCGTTCCCAAAGGTCATCTCGACTATTGGTGATAGATTGGGTGGGTCGTTTCCTTACATGCGTGGGTCTCCCCTATTTAGGCTTCTATTCCCTCTCTAATTAGAATTATTTATGTTTTTATTTATTTGGTTTATTTGCATAAATAATAGAAACTAGTTTCTTAATTGGATTAGGATTAGAGTTTATGTTTTATAGGCTTCTTACTTAGCTTCTAATTGTTAAGAGCCTCATTTCTCTAAGAGGAGAGTTCTTCTAGTTTATTTTCTACGTTGTAGGTTTTTGAGAGTTTAGCTTTTAAGCCTTGGAGTTTTAGGTCTTGAGATTCAATCAATAGTTTTTCCTTTCTTAATTGTTACAATTCACAATTATTTGGCTTCCACATAATTGGTTTGCATCAAATTTGGTATCAAAGCAATTTAAGATTCTTGCATTTTTATTTTTTTTTGTTACAATGATGAACAAGGGGAAATACGAAAGCACTTTTGAAGAGTGATTAGGCAAGTTCACAGGCAAACCCATTACATGCGTCGACTGCGAGGAATTCATACGACGAGAAAATGAAAGAGAACGGGAAGAAGATATCTACGAGGATGATATCCTACGTTGGGAGAAAGATGAAGAAGAAGGCGATAGGCTTGCAATCTCAGCCTATCGCCAACAAAAGGAGGAAGACGAAGACGAAGATGAAGTGAAGAAGAGGACGGCGAAGAAGAAGATGATGAGGAAATTGGGAAGAAGACCAACGTGATTGGAACACAAATCAATGATATGGCATCTTCACTGAAAGAGATGGTCGATTTGATGATAGCTATGATTAATTAAGGTTTAGCCACAACAACAAGGTAAAACCAACAACTCCCACCACCAATTCCCAAATTTGCATATTCATGGGCAGATTTCAACTAAAATTCCCAGATCTACAAAATCATTAGGCAAATTTCCACCACCAATTCCCATATCTGCCAAATCAACTGCAGATTCAAACAAGTTTTCAATTCTGTCATATTAGTTGGTAAATTTCGCCAATAGACTCCAAAGTTGCAAAATTACAGATTTTGTCTCGTAACTATTTATTTTACTTTTGGCAATAAAGTCCATCTTATCCCTCTACTTAATACAGGAAAACCCTCAATCTCCTCTGGGATACGTTTGAAGCTCATTTAGGTGAGCGGGCGAATCCGTTTTTACGGATTTTGAGCATTGCTAAACATAGGGATGTTGATGACAACGTCGTACTCACGATTATGGGTACAATATTTGGTTATGGAAAGTACAACAGAAAGATCCAACTTATAAAGACAGTGTCTACAATTTGAGAAAATTCACTACAGAAGTTGAGATTGCAAGACTTTCATGGGTACTCCGCTAGCCTTAAATTCAAGGTTAAAATTTTCAAGTAGGGGAAAGTTGATAAGTCGGAAGGGTCGTTTCCATACTGGCGTGGGTCTATCCTATTTAGGTTTTTATTCCCTCTTTAATTAAAATTATTTCGATTTTAATTTATTTAGTTTATTTGCATGAATAATAAAATTGGATTATCATTAGATTTTCTATTTTAATTAGGTTTCCTACTTAGTTTTTAATTGTGAGGAGCCTCCTTTCGCTATAAGCAGAGAGCTCCTCTAGTTTATTTATACAAATGTTTAGTTTTGAGAGTTTGGCCTTTAAGCCTTAAAGTGTTTTTAGGTTGTAAGATTCAATAAATAGTTTCTTCTTTCGTCATTGTTGCAAATTCACAATTATTGGCTTCCGCATAATTGATTTGCATCAATTGGTGTTATCTTATATGGGTGAAATCTATTAATTACATAAGAAGATAAAAGGTCGTATTGAACTTCTAGCGCTTAGTATGTAGGGCTCACGGTCTTGACTTTGAGGCTTAAAACCAGATTGGGGACACATAAAAGGTCCAATAATTTTTTTTTAGGAGGCACAAAGATTCAGCTACATGAAGCACAAGCACTTTCCCCATTTTATTATTTCGCCAAAATGATCAGTAATTTTATCATTATGCGAAACAAAAGCATATCCCCCCGTAAACCTGGAAATGTTATACTTCAATATCTAGTACAAGTACAATAGTGTCGAAGACACATCATAGCATCATTTACATCAAAATTTTGTTCTTCTACTCCTTAATCCTTGTGAATCCAATTGTGTTAACAGCTTTTACCCATTAACCGTGAACTTCAGATTAACTTCACACATTGAATGGGCCTGAGAACTGGGCCAAAGGGTCTTTAACTTGCTGTGACACCACTTGGTATGGACAACTATCCATATCATCGAAACAAGTGAACGACAACTTATAGCCTAAATGTTAGCATGTAAATGCGGGACCTATGCTTTTACACCAAAAAGCAAGACACCACTATAATCTGGACCACACACGATACACCAACTAGCGTCCTAGACTTTGGCTGGTCAGGGTGGAACACCTAACTCTTAATTTTGTTAGAATAGCTAAGAAGCATGGTTCAAAAACGTGGACCGGATCGGACCAATTCGGGTGAGTTGCCTCGGTCTGATCTGGTCCGAGTTGGGCTAAAAAATTGAAAAAACTGTAACTCGGGACAACTCGCCCCAACTCGAGCGAATTTTCGTGAGTTGTCATGCATCGGATTGGATCAGATCGGTATATCGTTAATTTTATTATTATTGTTGATTTTGATTATTTTAGGCTATTCTATGTTAGAATGTATGATTTATTTTCTTCTAAAATAAAGGCAAAGTAATATTAACATTATTTGATATGGGTCATATACGACACTACAACTCTTACGGGCAATCTAGGATACAGCCTCGGCAATACGACACTAGTACTACTACTTATCAATAGGGTATACTTCTTCCACTTCGATTCCTCGAGACGGCTATTTCGAATCATACAATACCACTATGGAGTGCATCCTCATCATCCAGGCCGAGAAGGATTTGGTTAAGCAAATGAGTAATCCAATCATCTAGTTGCGTTATCATGTAGCTTCCAGTATTTTGGTGTGGTGCAGTCCGGTGTTTGTATCATGTGTGTTTGAGTATATGTATCTTTGAATTTGTAACTTTAGTATAGAGTGTACTTTGTATCTTTGGTGTGGATTATACTAGACCAACTCTATAATTGTTTTTGGATTGATTATTTGAGTTGTAAAAAGAACAAAACAAAACTTAATATCCATATATAATACTTTATGCTGAAAAATACCAACTCGGGGCCGGATCACCAAATCCAACTCGGGATCGGCCGTGGGCGATCCCAGTCCTGAGTACGAGTTTTTGAACCATGTATAAAAGCTAAGAGAGGTGGCACGAACTAATGGATAAGAGGACTAAAAATCTGATTCTAAATGGTTATTAACGTTTTTCACAGTCAAAAGAAAGAACCAATAATTTTTAATATCCCTCGTGCCTGCAAAATGTCTTTTTGAGGGTCGGGTCCACGAACATAGACATTAATGGTGTACAGATCAAAGGTTCAATTTTGAAAGAAAAGACCAGCACATGCAGCTTGTCGTAATGTTCACTATTGCTGGAATAAGATTACAGTCCTTAATGGTACTTGGTTCAGGGCTTCGTAGTCAGTATATGGCACCAAATAGCTACGATCCATCATTGGAAACCAGTGGAACACGATGCGAAAGAAAATCAAACTAGGGCAGATGATGCCGTGAGACAACAACTCATCAACAAACCATTCAGTTTAATTCTATGACACGTGGATACCAAAAGGATCAAATAAAAACAGGTGGATTCTTCAGATGAAGTTGAATATGATGATTTATCACCCAACATCAAGGAGAGAGGCACAAATATTGGCAAAAATCGGAAAGTAATGCCATGAATAAAATAGGCAGTTCAGGACCGGCCCAACTACCTGTAAGGCCCTGTGCGAAAATACAAAGGGGGCCTAAATTTTTTTATTTATTTTTGCTCAGACTTGAACCCTTGACCTCTTACTCAAGAGAAAGAACATCAACCAACTAAGCCAAGTCTGCATCATACGTGCTATTTACAATTTATTTTTATTTTTTCTAGGCCTTGGGCAAAACTTTTTTTTAGGGGCCCTTTTCTTCTTGGGCCATGTGCAGGCGCACACCTCGTACACCCCCAGGGTCGGGCCTGAGGCAGTTAAAAGTAGTGTGTTGGAGATATGTCAGTGTGTGGAGAATAATATAACCAGACTGCATACCCAATTTCCTTGTGCAACAACAATTTTCTCATTATATGAAGCAATGTGGTTCAGTAAATTAAATAGACTAGAGTAAAGGTTCAACCGTACTGGAGTAACATCATAGTGAGAGTAGTAAAGTTCCATTTAAAGCCAGGAAAACGGATCCAAGCAGTACAAAATACAGTGCTGTACCCCGATACCACAAATAGTTGGTAGTCCACGTGGAGCCTGTAGTCTGGCTTCTCAACACCACATTATGCTGTAATTATGCACCTCAAACGTTATAGTTGATCACCATTTATTAAGAAAAAGGAAACAGCTACAAGACTTCATCAAATAGGTTTGAGGAAGCCACATTGTCAATCCTTATGATTGCAATTAGCTGATTTCCATTCATCCTATTGGCTCACATAGCATCTTGCCTAGTCAATCAATCAAGGCACAGTTGAATTTGTCACTTGTCAGCCACAAAATCCTATTATAAAACTTTCGCTTCACCACCTCAATCTGAATTTCCTTCTAAAAGGGTGAGATCAATGGTAACCTGCTTCCCCCATATTGTGTTTTCACCACTCGAACCTCAAGTGATACATCCCTTAGTTACAAGACTTAGTTTGTAAAGGCAGCCTCCAGTTGAAATAGTTATCCCCAAACAAAAACCAACACTCCAAAAACCCAAACTTTCCTATATTCGCCATTTTATATCCGCTGCTACCAATTTGGGAGGGAAAGAACCCCATTGGAAATCCCCCAATGTTCATAAACAAATGAAAGATCTGCGCTCTAATTTCCTCTCAACCCATTAATTAACATTACAAAACAACACAATTCCAACATAAACTTACTACCCCCAATACCAATACCAATACCAATACCAATACCAATACCAACACCAATATCAACCTCAAATTACTATTTTTAACTAAAACAACAAACCCCAATTGACATCTATTAACAACTAACAAAGGGTATGATTGAAAACCAAAAAAACTGGCCTTTAAAGTGTTGAAACAACTTACACGATTGACCAAGCTTGGTTTCGAGTTATCATTAAAAGGTGCGCCATTTCCATGCACCTCAAACTCGCAGCGAACCCTCTTTTGCTTTCGTGGTACCGCCGCAACCATTCGAAGGCGAAGAAGAGGTAATTTTATAGAAGGAGAGAAGAGGGTATAATGAGGTTGGGTTGAATGAGGATAGTGGGGTTTAAGGTGGAGGATTTCCACCATTTTTAAAGGATAGAAGCAGCGAGAAAAGGAAATGGCGCGAGAAAGAGAGATTTGGGGTTTAAGGGAAAGAATGTAAATTTGTTTAAGGAGTTTTGTTTCCACAATATTTTCAGGAAGTGCATGCAGCAGTTCCGTGGGTGGATTAACCCAAATCCACCTCAAATGCAATCCACCCGATAGCAGATTCCCTTCTCAGAGCATTTTTAGCAGCGAGTGTGGGTTTGTGTGTGAATTCTGACACCCTGGCCCACCAAACCCACAACTCACACCCGACCTCTCCCCGCAACCAGTGTGAGTTGCCAACGTGGAATTTTTTATTTTGAGAAGATTAAAACACCGCGCGGGGTTCCAAACACTGCCGCTTCAACTGTTTGTCAAACTCACTCCCAACTCGACTATTTTCACATTTTTTCATCTAGTTCTCTCTCAAAATTCCTAGTAAAAAAATTGTGATTCCAACAAAATCAAAATGCATATATCAGAGGGAGAACCACACCCCAGTACTATGCCTGGGTTTAGAGAAATAGAGATCCAGAGCGTTTCGTAACTCGCTCGAGGTCAGGAAGGAAGAAAAAACGAGTAAAATTTGAAGATGTCCAACTCCAATCTATACCAAACCCAACCCAAGAAAACTTCCCGCGGAGGTGTATTACCCAACTCCCAGACGGAGTCAGTCACATATATTACACGGGAAATGAACTCAAGTTTTAGTGAAATTGTGAAAAAAAATTCCATAAATCAAGTGTTTGACAAAATGTCTCAATGAATAGAATCGGGATTCGATGCGTGTGCACGACACATTCACTACGGTGATCAAAATGTGGAAGGAGATTTCCACAATTCCACCTGTAAGGGACGCTGTGGTGAATATTTTTGGGCTATTTATGGATATACGCCTGGGCAATTCAAATAATCGGCTAATTCAGGCGCTTACAGAGCGTTGGTGACCGACCACACACACGTTTCTATTACCGTGTGCGGAGATAGGGGTCACTCCTCTAAATTTCACTATGTTGACATCATTGTTAATCGGCTGATATCCAACACAGGTGCCGTATGACGACACATGGTCTATTTTATCCAATGCAAGGCAATTGCTCCCCAACATTGATTTCAGCCATATAAAGAGTGGGAACGTCAGCATTTCACATTTGAGGACGTACTTGACCGTCGCAGATGATCGGGAGGATGATATTACTATTGCTCGTGCTTTTATCTTCTTCATGATGGGATATTTGTGGTTCCAAACGGCCAATGACACCGTCCCGCTTTGATATCTCACAGTAGTCGTTGATTTGGACTTGACTGCCAAATATAACTAGGGTTCTACTATTCTTGCTTCCCTGTACCATGGATTGGATATCGCAGTTACGACCAGGGGTGCCATCACTGGATTTGTTCAACTTCTTACGGTACACTAACACTTTTTCCTTTTACAAATCAAATATCTTCCAATAAACGCCTTAAATATAAATTATAATTATTTGTTATGTTATTACGAAATGCAGTATTGGTTCTACGAATATTGTGAGGTTGGTCACCCTATAATCAAGGAAGAGGTTAAGTACTCGGCCTATCCGCGCCTCAGAGCATGAGAGAGGGGGAATAAGAGAAAAACAAATGACCAAGGAACCAATCTATTTATTCTAGGCAGATACCATATTGACCACCGCACGATTGAGACGATCACCTGGGAACCTTGGTTAGATTCTGAGGTGTCTGAGATAGAGGACGTATTGACTGCAAAACTCTTATCCCGTAAGAGGATGCTACTTCAAGTACCAAATGGAAACTGCGAATATTACTTTGGGGATAGATGTTGGAGGCAGTTAGAAGGCGAGGCGCATATTCCTTTAGATTCTCCACTTAGCATGTCGCCACATATTAGTCCAGTGGCTTTACATGAGATGAGACAGGCCGGGTTCCTTGACTGTGAGCAGTTTGTGGTAGGGGGGGGAGCGAGAGACTTGCTCCTCATACTGGGCTGAACACACTTTGGAGGTAGGCCACATATTGACAGATTCCCAGATGATGGGGAATATAGATCTGTTCAGACTGACTGCACTCAGAGCTGGTATTACACCCGTGGTGGTTACGGCAGCGTCGGTTCATAGCGTGTCCCAGGACTTCAGTTTGTATGGCGAGGTGGAGGGGCCAGACCCGGGGTAGCACATGGAGTGGATAGGGCGACGTGAGTTGCTTCCCATTGCCCGTTTGAGGGACCCGCCACCCTTGTCTTCCTCCTACGGCGCAGATGAGCTGTGACACCTGACTCATGGTATGCGGTGACTCATCCTTACAGAATCTGCGCGGGACGCATAGAGGTTCAAGGAGTTGGAGGATGAGCTTGCTATTGCCCACAGGAAAATTAACAGTATAGATCATCAACTATATGCCCATGTAAGTAATTTATTTATGTATTTATTTATTATTATTATTTTCTTAATGTCATATTTATTTTGTCAAAATATTTATAAATTTTCTTTGTCCCGTTCAGGACCTACAACTGAGGAGGGGGAGTGACGTACGGGTAGTGCTGCTACCACCTGGAGTTGGCGCGAGGACGAGGCAGCGTGAATCTGGTCCGCGAACTAGGGGAGGCGGTACTAGCCGCAGGAGGCGGGGTACTGGAGATGATTATTAGTAGATATAAGTATTTTTGATGTTTTTGTAGACGATGTAGAAGCTCAACTATGATTATGTAGATGATTATGAGTAGACGATACTTTTGTAGACGATGTTTTGGATGTTCTTAATGTTCATTAGCCATGATTATCTAATGTTGAAATTGACTGAAGTTTTTTGGTGTTTGGGAGAATTTTTTCAATATTTATTCGAATAAATTGCTTATTGAGGTGTATATGACCTCAACTATGATTATGTAGATGACCCTAAGTCTATTCGAATAAGTTATTTGGTTTTTGTTGAAATTGACTATTTATCTGTTCGAATAAATTTGCACTGAGGTGTTTTATTCGAACAGACTATTCGAACAGATTATTTGGTGAAGTTTTTAGGTTTTTAGTAGAGTTTTTTCAATGTCTATTCGAATAGACTATTGAAATTTTGGTAGAGTTTTTAGGTTTTTGGTAGGTTTTTGTCTGTTTGAATAAATTTCCACAATTTTGCACAATTTGGAACTGAGCACTTTTATTCGAATAGAACCAAATTCTATTCGAACAAAATTGTCACTGAGGTCGAATAAAAACATAGATTTGGCAATTATCGCGCGGTGTTCATTTAACCGCCAAATCTATGTTTCAAGACCCACAACTTCTTCCCCTTTTACATTTCTCCATTTTACACTTCTCTCTTACATTGGAAACTTGTTCACCATCTGGTATTGCACCCTTCTCTCAACTCCACAGCCTCAAATGTCTTCTTCATCATCCGATTCATCCATACCTGATCCTCCAGGTTTATCGTCGTCCTCCTCCTCTGACGATCTTATCTTTAATTGTGCGGCGGCAATTTGCGTTCTGCACCAAGTTGCAATGAACATAATAGTACAGGATGCAACTTCGAGTTACGGCGGGAGTATCATGGGCCGTAAGGATAAGAAAAAGAAGCGAGATCACCAATTGGGGCATTACAATATTATACGAGACTACTTCAAGCCGAATTGCATATATGAGCCATGAGAATTTTGGCGACGTTTTCGTATGAGTAGAGACATGTTTATGCGTCTATTCGATGCAGTCGTTGCACATGATCATTACTTTGTCTGGAAACCCAACAACGCTGGCACTATGGGGTTATCACCGTACCAAAAGGTAGTCGTAGTACTACGTTTCCTAAGTTACGGTGTTGCGGCAGATCTTTTTGACAAATATATCTGAATAGGTGAAAGCACAACCTTGTTATGTGTGAAAAGGTTTTGTGTTGCGGTTATACAAATTTTTGGCGAGGAATATCTTCGAGCACCAAACGCGGCCGGCGTCGAAAAGTTAAAAGTGATCGGAGAGTCCCAGGGATTTCCCAGCTTGTTAGGAAGCCTTGATTCCATGCATTGGATATGGAAAAATTGTCCCAAAGCTTGGCACGGTCAATTTACTGGTCATTATCCCAATGCGACACTGATTCTTGAAGTGGTAGCTTCACACGACCTTTGTATTTGGCATGCTTTTTTTCGGTTACCAGAGTCTAACAATAATATCAATGTCCTACAACAATCACATCTTTTTATTGACCTGGCCGATGTTATCGCCCCGCCTTTCAATTATACAATTGTCGGAAAAGCTTATGATATGGGGTATTACCTAGCGGATGACATATACCCCAAATAGGGAACACTTGTCCAACCATATCCAATCCAGTTACAGCGAAACAAAAATTTTTTGTTCAACAACAAGAAAGTTGCCAAAAAGACGTAGAACGGGTGTTTGGGGTTTTACAATCTCGGTTCAATATTGTAAAACATCCGGTTAAATTGTGGGACCCCCAAGTCTTGGGCAATGTCATGAAGGCGTGCATGATAATGAACAATATGATCGTCGAAGAGGAACGAGGTGCATTCCCATCATAATTAGACTACAATCCGGCAGAGCCCTCAACTATTAAAGGCGAACGGTTCGATATTATATGCGAACGCGGAACAATAGAATCTTTTATATCTAAAATGAACCGGATTCAAAGTCGAGAATTTCCCTTTGATCTAAAAGATGATCTAATCGAGCATTTGTGGGTCAGGAAGGGAAATCTTCAAACTTAGTACTCAATTTCTTGTATTATCTACATGTTCTTGATGTAATTTAATGCTTCTCTTAGTCGTACAAGTTTATTAAACATGTTTTTGATATGCAATATTGATCTTGTATTTGTTTTAACGCAATATTATCTGAAATAAACATTTCAAAAACACACTGTAGAATTTCGAGAAG
The DNA here is from genome assembly GCA_014058105.1 of Kingdonia uniflora. Lineage (NCBI taxonomy): Eukaryota > Viridiplantae > Streptophyta > Magnoliopsida > Ranunculales > Circaeasteraceae > Kingdonia > Kingdonia uniflora. The sequence continues at coordinate 1,847,160 of JACGCM010001727.1, forward strand.
TACATTATTCAAACGTTTACATTATTGGTTATTAAACTGCATTCTTGGATAAAAAACTTCTATATACAGCAAAATTAGATTATATTTCATCACCACTTCAAGTACCTGGTCTGCCCCTCTTGGCCAAACATTCCATGATCTCAGTTTGCCTTTGTAGATAGTATTTCAATTAATGTCCAGAAAGAGTACTCAAGTCTTTCTCCATGATTTTGCGATCTTCCTTTGCTTGCTCGAAATTCATTTTAACTTGCCAGTGTTGCATTGTTTATGCTCTTCTTCTTTCGTTTGTATCTTCTTCAACCGTAGTTCATCCAACATTATTTGGATACCGCTACCAGATGCAGCAACACCATCCATTGCCCTTTGTGGTGCAAGGTTCTTTCTATAGAGTTTTGGCCGATGGGCCTACTTCTACCCTCATACAACGAACTATCTAAGTCAGAATTTGGGCCTACGAATTGAGGTGTAGGTGGGCCGTCAGGGTCCCCCGATAGATTATTTGATCCGACCGAGTTCCCCAGAGAAGAATTGTCCGATGTTCTCCTAGCTATATTTCTTGGTATATTCACCGCATTGTTCAACCCATCATCCCTTAGGTTGGCCCATCGCGGTTCTCGCGCCAAAATCTTATACGCTTCACAGTGTTTGAAGTCATTGCCGCCATTCAAGCCTTGATAGATTTTGTGTGTATCGTTTTCCTACAATTTGCTAAATTACCCAATACAAATAAATAACGTGTATATCCGTGAGAAATAAATAAAATTGAGTTAAAGGAAATCAGAACGTACCCGATCTTCTTATGTTTTCCCGCTACTATTCCTAAATCTTTCTTGTGCAACTATCCTCTTGTACGCCACACATTGTGCATTAAGGGCATACCACTGAGATTTGGTCAGCCCATATGATCGTCGTGTGGGACACTCGGGGTCTCCGTTAAAGGCAATGTTGACATTTTGATAGAAAGTGAAACCCTTTGTGCGGCTATTTGTTTGGACAATAATGGTTACCCACGCCCTTGCGAGACACGTAAAGTTTGCTTTTATCCAATGCATTCCAGCATCATCCGTCTCGTCCAAAAACTCAGCATCTTCTGACACTTGCATGCTTTGTCTTTGTTTTACGGGTGTTATTTTCTTTCTTCCTTTTTCTTTTTCTTTCTGGGGAGCCGCCGCTTTAACAGATATTGACGCATTTGAGTCACTTTGACTGTGCTGAGTAGATTCACTATGGAATAGATAGTTTTGAAAGTAATTTGGAGGTTAAAAACCTTGAGGTTGAGTGAGCGGATAGGGTTGATAGTGCAGGCTAAGTGCTTGAGGTTGCGGTTGAGAGAGTGTAAATGGACTTTAATATTGTCCATAACTGGGACCCCCTTGCGGCAGGTAAACGGAGGTGGGGCATGTGATTGAAATTGAGGTTGAAATTGTGATGGGTTGTGGTAGAGGCATGGAGTAAATTGTGATGATGGGTGTTGAGCGAATGGTGTTGAAGGTGGGTTATGAGATGATGGGGTCAATGGTGTAGAGTTATTACTACTGGTGCCGGAGTTCGGGGAGAGCGTAGAGGTTCTCCTCTGCTCTGTAATTTGTTTTGGGGGAGAAAAAGTAGCCAGGGAGTGTTGATCAAAATAATTGAGATTGGAGGAGTTTAAATTACCGCGCGGTAATCTAAACACCGGCAAACTCAATTTTTTTAAGTGTGAGCTCCTCACACTCGGTTGAGTTACTGTGTTGCCATGTGAGCAAACTCACACTCAAACTTGAGCTGTTGGGAGACTCCAAAGTGTGGGTTTGAGTGTGGGTTTACAAACCCAACTCAACCCACACCCTGTTGCGTTTGCTCTCACCATATAGATCGACTAAAGCTTGAGATGTGACCACGTGTCACAAGTCCAACGTCTAAATATGTCGCGCACTTCAGAAGTGAGGGGTATGAGAACCAATTAAATGATGCCACCAAGCTATTTTGAATTAATTAATCTAGGGCGTATATATGTCGCGCACTTCATAAGTGAAAGGCATGATAACCAATAGTAGATAGACAAGTGTCATTATATAATTGACTTTTGATGCCTCAGAGTTCAAAAGTGAGGGGCATCAATAAAGTAAAAATCCACCTTCAGGGTAGTACTGCCACATGCGCTAATCCACATAGTTGTTGTGGGTAGAAAATTGGGAAAAGATGGTGAATTAACTCTATCTCATTACCATTTCATCCTTCACCTAACTTCTGCATATGCTCTAAGTACAGTACATTATGGTAAGTGTGCCCTAATTTTTAGTAGGGGTCATTAAGGTACACGGCTCGGGCATCAGAGATTCAGTACAATGAAACCCCTATAAACTAATAGCCTTGGGACCAAGAAAACCTATTAATTTAGCGGGGATTTAATTTATCGATAAATTAATAACTTATTAATTTATCAAAGTATTACTTATTTTTCCTAAAATATTTTTCTTATTTAAAAAACAAAAATAAATAAATCGAGAGGGCGAAGTTAACGATGATAGTTATACTTTGGAGTCTGCTTCGCACAAAAAAGCTCTCAAAGCGACAATGACAGTGAATAATTTCTTGTTGCAATACAAGAATACCACACCAGAACTTTGTCGTAGAATTGGGAAAACTTAACGAAGATTGATTAAAATTAACGCTTCAAGGCACGATACGATTGCTATCTTTTTAGAGATGTTTATCCCCTTTTGGTATTAACTGCGATAACACACTGGGGTGACCCATAAACTTCTCTCTCAGGATACAATGGAGAAGTGTTGGATTCGATTTGGGTACGACTTGATCCAACCAAAGTACACTCTTTTGAGAAAAATGATGATGCCAGAGAGAAAAAAAAACAAGTAATTCGAATCTATTTGATTGGGTGAGGAGTCTCTATTAGATAAACCAATACACAGTCACGATTGTTCATTCAAATCCTTTCGAGCGGTCATAACTTAATTCTAATCTCTTCGAACGAACACACCTCAAGCTGACCGGGCAACTCGATCCTCATTCGCGGCAAACATAATTCGAAGTGGCAAACAAATATTATAAAATATCTAACATTCCCCCACTATTTTTAAAATTTTCTATATTCAAAATATTTTATTATTCCCCCCAAATTTTAAAAATATATTAGGTTTTGAAAACAAAAATATACGTACCCTTTCGGGATCAAGCCATCGTAGTTCATGCATTGATTAAACAACTCGATCGCTATGAATAGGTATCATCATATATAGAGTACATAAATAAAAATAGCTTTTAGCTTTGAGCTTCCACTTATTGTAAACAACTAAAGGTTTGGTCAAGGTGCTGTGGTGAACGGGTCTTGAACAAAGGACTCTTTATTGAATAACTAGAGTCATCACACATACTACTTTCCAAAGTAAGAGTGTCTTTTTATTCCTAAGCGTTAATGGCCATGCATAATACCCTGACTTCTTGAGTACTCTAGAGACAATCTAAATCTCATAGAAAGCGGTATGACTTTCTCACACATATAGGTAAGTTCTTCTGAAGTGATTCTACGAGTCACCACATCTCCAAATAAATTTATTAAGGAATTTAATCCAACCTCTTTCATGCAGAAATCTAACACTAGAGATTTTCATAATGAGATCTAAAGTTATACTCTAATGTTACGTCTAAATCTCACTTTAACTTGTTTGTACCCCTTGAACTTAGTTCATATTTGAAAACATAAATATGGTTCCAATTAAAGATGATTGAAGTTACGTAGACCTCAACCCCCTTCCTTTTTATGTGTTTCACAATCATCTTACTAGCCAGTCCTTTCGTCGAAGGATTTGCTAGATTATTTCTTCTCGACATAGTCAACTGTAATTACTCCATACCTGAGTAATCCTCTAAGGAATTGATGTCTAAGAATGAGATGTTGTTGCTTACCATTGAAAGTTTTACTAGCTACTTTGTATAAAGTGACCTGACTATCACAATTTATCATCACTGCTGGTGTTAGTTTCTTCCATGTAGGTATGTACATCAATAAATTCCTCAATCAATCAGCTTTCGTACACGCATCTGCCAAAGCTATGAATTCTGAGAACATTGTCAAGTCAGAAATACATGTTTGCTTCTTGGATCCCCAGGATACTGTTGCACCCCCCAAGGTGAAGATTCATCATGTTATGGACATAGAGTTTGACTTTATATTATTCCAACAAGCATCACTATAGCCTCCAAGTGCAACTGGATAGGCTTGGAAAGGTAAGCTATAATCAATTAGTAATCCCCTTCAGATACCTCATAGCCCTTGAAACTGCGTTCCAATGTTCTCTACCTAGACTACTAGTAAAATGACATAACATACCAATAACGTATGCTATGTCCAATCTTGTTCAATGCAAGGCATACATAAGACTCCCGATCACACTAGCATACTCTAACTAGTCATAACACCTACCAGTATTTTTCATTAACTTAATACTAAGTTCAACAGGAGTAGTAACTAGTTTATGGTCGAAATGAGCATAACATTTAGGGATGCTCTCAACATAATGTGATTGAGTTAATGATAAAGATTCTCTTTCCTCAATATTTTGATCCCTAAGATCATGCTTGCTTCCCCCAAATCTTTTATATCGAAGTTCTCTAGATTCTAGAAACTTCTTGGTTTCTATCACACATTCTAAATTAAGACTGAAAATAAGCATATCGTCTACATATAAGCATATAATGACACATACACCATTTTTGTACTTAGAATAAATACACTTATCTGCATCATTTGCCTTGAAACCATAAGATAATACTACTGAGTTAAAATTTTCATTCCATTGCATAAAAGCTTGTTTTAGGCCATAAAGAGACTTGACAAGTTTGCAAACTTTAACCTGGTAACACAAAACCCTCAGGTTGCTCCATATATAATTCATCTTCTAAATCACCATTTAGGAAAGCCATTTTAATGTCCATTTAATGAACAACTAAGCCGTGAACCGAGGCATGAGATAATAAAACATGAATAGACGATATCCTTGCTATAGAAGCACAAGTATCAAAGTAGCTAGTCAATGCCATGACATTGCTTGAATCCTTTAACGACCAACCTAGCTTTGAATTTATTCAATAAACCATCAGTATTTAATTTTCTCTTGAAAATCCATTTGATTCCTATTGGTTTTGATCCACGAGGTAAATCAACTAATATCCAACTCTGATTTGACATGATAGAACTCATTTAATCATTGATTGCTTCTTTCTAGAAGGCAACATCACGAGAAGATATTTCTTTAGTATAAGTGATATGATCACTATCATCACTAAGAGTTAACTTAGTCTGGTGTGTAATATAATTTACATCACCCTCTATCAATGTCACATAATCAGGACCATATGATTTCTTCTTTCTTGGTCTCTTACTTTTCCAAAGTTCTAAATTCACAGGTTAGGTTTTGGGATTCAGCAGGTGTATCATCGAGAGACTTATCAAGAATTTTTTTGGAAGAACCAAGAATAGTAATAACACTATCAGGAACAACAATATTAGACTTATACAAGTGCTTAAAACTCAACATCAATTGACTCAATAATATCATAGGAATCCAAATTTAAAAACCTGTAAGCAAAGTCGTTCTTAACATAACCAATCAATGCACATTTATAAGTTTTGTTCCTTAACTTGGTTATCTTAGTGTCTGGTTTTCTTACATAAGCAAGATACCTCCACACTTTGAGACATCTAAGATTGGGTTTCTAGTTAAGCCACAACTCGTACGAAGTCTTGTCAACCCTGATCATTGGACCCTATTAAGGATATAAAATACAGTTAAAAGTGCCTCACCCCACCAATACTCTGGCAATCCAGAACTAACAATCATGTAATTGACCATATTTATTAAAGTACGGTGCCAACATGAAATACATGAAGTACATCAACGAGAGTAAGAACCTTTCTAGAAGTGAACTTGAGTTCAATAGTTCCGGTGCTAGCAACTTTGGTACCAATGTCATTTTCCATTTTGACTTCTCTCCCATTGTTGCTCCCTTTATATGTTTTGAACAAATTTTAATCTTTGCATACATGAATGGTTGCTTTAGTATCCAATCACAATTCGTCTTCAACTCCAACTGAGTTGGCTTCAGCCACCGTTGCTACAAATTCGTCTTCTTCGCTCATATTAACGTGGTCATTCTTGGCCTTCTCATTCTTCTTCTGAGTCTTGCAATCTCGGGCATAATGACCAGACTTCTTGAAGTATAAACAATGACCCATAGGTTTGAAGGATTCACGCTTCCGCCTTTTGTTTTTACCTTTCTTAGGCTTAGGTTTCTTGGAGGACTCCCCCTCAACCATGTTTGGCTTCTAAGCCTCTTGATCATTATTCTTTTCTCGCTTACGAGGGCCGTCCTTAATGTGCAGATACGCATGTGGGATTCTAGGGAGTGGTTCTTATCATCATGCTTCAATTTCTTCTTTGAACCATTCCAGAAGGTAGGACGTTTTGAAATTATGGCACCAACTTGGAATGGTTCAGAAAGATCAATTTCAGCAATCTTACGATCATTGACAATAAGTTGTAATTCATGTACTTGTGTAAGAACTGACTTATTATCAGTCATCTTGAAATCAAGATAATTGTTAATTAAAAGCTTTTGATTACTTGCCTATTTAATGCGGTACTTAGAGTCCAGCGCCGTCCAAAGAGCTTTGCCGAATCAATCGCCTAGTGTACACTATAAACAGAATTAGACAATATATTCAGAATATGTCCATGGCATAGAATATTGTCATTCTTGCGCGTTTGTTTTTGAACTTGAAGTTCCTACAAACGTTCGGGCGTATCCTCCTTGCCATCGTCAGGAATGGGTTTTAGATCATCTCCCAGTATGTAGGAGAGTTTGAAAGTGGTGGGGAAGAACAAGGCTTTCTCTTGCCAACGAGTAAAGTTCTGTCCATTAAAGCGATCCAAATGAACAAGGTCTTGATTCATCACTTGAATGGAATGAGTGACGAAACCATCCATCGTTAAGTCTTTGAATGAATACATCTCTTAAAATTATTATAGAATTGGGGAAATTTAACAAAGATTGATTAAAATAAATACTCTAAGGCATAATATGATTGTTGCCTTTTAAGATATGTTTTTCCCCTTCTGGTATTAACCATGATACACTGGGGTGAAACAAAAGCCTGTATCTCAGGGTAGAATGGAGAAGTGTTAGATTTGAGTTATGTATGACTCGATCCAACTAAAGAGCACTCTTTTAAGAAAAATGATGATGCCAAAGAGAGAAAAATAAGTGATTCATATCAATTGAATGGGTGAGTATTCCATGTTAAATAGACCAATACGTGCCTCTTTGAATAGTCACGATTGTTCGTTCAAATTCCTTCGAACGGTCATAACCCAATTTGAATTTTTTCGAACGGTCACAAATGAAATGCATAATTTTGTCTAGCTTTTAGGGAAGTTGCCCCTGAGCCCCTAGAAGGGTCACAACTTGACTGGGCAGCTCGACCCCCGTTCGCAACAAACATAATTCAAAGTGGCAAACAAATATTAGAAAATATCTAACAAACTTCTTAGTGGGTTACGAAAAATCAGAGATGAGATCCAACTTGACATTAATTACAAGAAAAAATTAAAAACACTTGACTCATACTTCAAAGCCCCTTCGTCCATATGATATGTATTTAGTATTAGCAAATTACTAATTTATGTGGTAAGTGGGATATATAGGAACATTTAAGGAGTTTTTTTATTATGTATTATCTTATAACTTTAGCGAATTTATTAATTTATTCCATTGGCCCAACTCGGGACCAACAAAAAATATTATTTAATCATAATTATTAATTTACCGCATATTAATTTATCAGGGTTCTACTATATCTCCGGGGGTGGATGTGAGTTTATGGTACATCTTGAATGCCCAGTAGTTTCATCCGATGTCCAAATCGGGGAGTGTTAGTTAGGTCTTGATTGAGCTACAATTGAATTGGTTGAAAAACCTTTTTAAGAAGTGGAACTTCCTAGAAAGTGGGTTTATTAAGAAGATTGTAAAAATTGTGTTCAAATAAGTATTGTTCTACTGATAGCAAGTATTTAGTATTGACTCAAGGGTGTATGTTTTTCGCTCTAGTTAGATTAAGACCACTTGTTTACAATATTTTATCTAAATGATAGAAACATATCATCTTTTTTTTTTTTTTTTTTAATTCAAGCGAGATCATAATGCCCCAACAAGCCCATAATGATGACATCAAAAGGATATAATGGCTTGAATTGGTTATAAATACTTTAGGACTAGGGTTGTTAAAGGATTGGATTTTCAATCCGTTAACAAAGGACGAGGATCAGGAAAAAAATGATCCTCTACGATCCGATCTGTTAATGATCTGCTCATTTACCTAATGGATCGGGTTAGGACTCGCCATGACTCGATTCTTTAAGAACTCGATCCGTTAGCAAGGGTATATACCTATTGGTTATGTATAATAAATATCTATCTTTGTCTCTTCTTTGGTATATATAATGCATTATTTTTTGTTTATAGGTATGTACCCAATCGTACATATCCCAATAATAATACCTATCGCCACCATTAACTATTACACTCATATTCTTATAACCAACAATAACATACTCTTTCGAGTGAAGATTCAAATTACTCCCAATAACCTATTAACCTCACTCCTTCATTACACTCCCATCAACGCCCCCAATATCATGGCTCTACTCCACCACGTGCCCAACCCTTATTACCTTTACCCAAAAGCTCTCCGTTTAACCCTCCACAACCATCATCCAAAAATTCCCCTCCTGCCATTACTCAACCACCTTTTACCCAATACAACAACAATACTCACTCCACGCAAACTAATCCTCGCACCAACCAAACTAACTGCTTTAGTAATCCTAGACCTTGCTACCCTTATTCCAATCAATGGGAAGAGCGTTGTTTTAGCTCAATGTTGTTTGAAGCATGTTCTTTGATATGTTGATCATGTTCTTGAAGTTGAGACTTTGAATGTAGATATTAGCGATGATGTGCATGAAGAACCAGAACCAGTTTATGATATTCATGATATTGTAGATGAACACTTTATGGGTATTTTCCATCCTTTATTACTTACTTATCATTCTCCTTCCCTGAGGCAAAATATCTTTCAGTCTAAGTGCTCTATCAATAGCAAGGTATGCATTGTGATTGTTGATAGTGGTAGTACTAAAAAATATATTTCAGCTGAGGTGATCTAAAAAATGTAATTGTCGGTTAAACTTCATCCTCAACCATATTCTATTGGTTATATTACTAATGATTGTTCTTCTAAAGTAACCCAACAGTGTAGGATAAAAATTTCATTGGGTAAATACTACGATTAAGTTCTTTGTGGCGTTGTTCATACGACGACTACACACCTTTAACTTGATAGACCTTGGCAATATGATATTCATGTTGCGCATAATTATTTTGAGAATACATACCCTTTTTACAAATATGGAAATAAGTTTGTTTTGTATTCTTCTCGCTTTACGAACAATATTTTATCTTCTAGTGATGTAAAGACCTTATTTTTGGTTAATTCTTTCGTGAGTCATTGGGTTCTCAAGTTCTTGCCACTCACACTCTCAGTTCTAATGAAATTGATAGGCCCTCAGTGAATATCCCTTCTCAGGTACAACCTGTAATAGCCTAATTCTGGGATACAGACTTAGTCTTTACACCAAATGTATTTAAAGCGTTCAAAAGTAACAAGCAATACATAACAAGACTATTTAGCGTGGAAAACCTTTGAATAGGTTAAAAACCACGACCTCTCTTGAGGATTTTGAGAAAGTGATGATCTTATTGCGATTGTTAATGTATTATAATTAATAATTTTAGAATATAGGATGTTAGAGTAGGAACTTTTCTATGGTAATCGTTTTGTCCTTCATCTACAGTTCTCCAGGTCTTCTTATAGGTTCTCTAATATGATCATTTGATGACCATAAAATTCCTTAATGATGGACGTTACAAAGTGAATATAAGATATTCTTTGACCCAGTTGTGTAACGTTCGGACCTTTACTATTGTACAAGGGCTCTTGACTGTGTGCTTTGCGCAGGTCGAACTGCTAGTGTAAAGGTCGAAAGTGATGTCTCGAACTGGGGAAAGTTTGGTTATGTCTTTAGCAGTGCTTCCTAAATGCTGATGAGATCGAGGGTGAGGTTTGAGTCTGAGATACAAAATAAGCTATTTTAAGATGGTTCTCAACCAATAGCACGAGTGTTGCTAGGGATGAGTGGTATTGATTGAGAAACTTATTTTGTACATGTTTATGATTATGCCACGTGTGTTGTTGTTTGAGGTCGAAAGTTTGTCTGTAGTTCGAAGATGAAGCATGAGCTCGCGATGTGGAATAAGCCACTATAACCGCCCCCTCTCAGCCAATAGTGCGAGAATGATTGTAGGCTAGTGGTGTTGGTTGAAAAGTATCATTAAATGCTGTAGTTATGTCGGAGGTTCATTTCCAATATCAATTCAGGAATCTCTATTAGTATCTATTGGGTTTCCTAGAACTAATGATTGTAGTCAAATATTGTTGTATGGGGAATCTATTTGGCATGGGGAATTTGTAGAGTCTGTTTTGAATGTTGATCTGTGTATAAAAGGTATCTCTGAGTTAAGTTTTGAGGAGCAAACCCTTCATCTCTGATTTCTTCCTCATTATTTTCTTGTTTGACAATGGTGACGACTAGGACTCAGGCCCAAGAATCTAGGATCCGGAGGAAGATGGAGGAATTGCGTATCAGGTATTTTGGTTATCAACCGCTCCATCTGCCTACTCTAATTCTTGTGTTTCATATTTTTCATCGTATGTCTTATGATGAAGTGATGGAGGCAGAGGATGATTACTTCCAAATGGTATGTTTTAATTACTTGGTGTTCCTAACCGCGCGGTGTTCCTAACTTTGGTCCCATGCTACAAGATGCAGGATGTAGGGGATCATTTTCTTCCATGGACCATAGTTCTTTGGCTATGAAGAAGATCTTTCATCTGTGAAAATTGTTTCTAACCTCCATGCGTCTTGTAGCATGGGACTAAAGTTTGGGGTCTGCTTCTTTTGTGAACTGTTCGTGTCAGGAAAAGGATTTCGAGCTAATACTTGATGTAAATTGAAGTAATCTGTAAAATCTCTGTTGTAAAGTATTCTGTAAGAGTAACTTTCAGACTGAATAAAATATATGTTTTTTGTTATGATAATACTGTGTCTTCGAGCTTGGTTATTTTCCTTTTCTGTTTGTGTCATAGGCATTGGTAATATAGATAAGTAGGTATCAGGGGTATGGAGGGGAACAATGGCAGTGAAAGGTGTGGGAAAGTTTATATAAGGTCGAGTTATTTGTTCGAACTGGAAGTTTCTTGTTTATGCGAGTTGTGTGACTGTTTGGCTAGCTGTCGTCGTGGCTGTTGCCATGTATGCGTCTGAGGGGATATTTGTGCTATAGGGTAATGAGTTGTCACTATGTTCTGCATAGATATTCTACTATTTCAGAGATGTTTATACCAATATTTTTTAAAGAAAATTGATGGGCAGATCGATTCTACGAAGATCTTCCTTTGTCTATAAGTATGGATTCCTTGCTGTTGTTACTTGTATTGTTCTAGAGTTATTGTGTTCGAGCATGGTGAAGACTCATTCTCAGCATACGCAGTAGGTGGCGTATGGCCGATTTCATATCAAGGATGCGGAGCTCCGTGAACGCTATTTTCGCCACTTGCCGTATGATGCTGCTCTTTCGGAAATGCCATTTAATCTGGTTGGCTTGGATGATGAAGGCAGGCATGTTGAGCAGGATCACTTCGTTTGGTACAACATTTTTCGTAACTCTCTGTTAGATCCCCGTGTACATGAACTGACTTTTTGATAGCTCGTATGCAATAAGATCGTAGAAGGGGATGCAAGTACAGTGAATGGGGAGTTGATTATGTGCGGGCAACCGAACCATCGGGGTTACTTTACATGTAATTGGGGAGTTTGGGGAGATCAAGGTCGTGAGATTTGTTAAAAGTAATCTATTTTATGATAGTATTCTGTGGTTGAGTTTTGAATAAATGTACTATGAGAGATCACAAGAGAATAAAGTATATAATATTCCGATCTGATTGAATAAAATATTCTGTTATATTTGTGGCGTACGGATGCTGTATATGATAGCTATAGGATTTTATCAACTGTAGGGATATCTTCGAATTTTGAAAATTGACCTATTTTAGGAAGGTTTGTTCAATTTTGGTAGAGTATAAGTAAGATGATTGGTTGGTTTGGTACTGGGCTGAGAAAAAGTGTAGGGTTGGTAATGGTAAATAATAAGGATAAACGTGATGGTGGCAAACGTTATCACAAAAGTCATGATGATATTGTGAAATGAAAAGGCATGCCTGTAGCAATAGTGGGGATGACTGAACCGTGTCAGAAGGAGTCGTCGTTTCATAAACCGAGGGAGAGTATAAAAACTTGTCTCTCTCTCCCTCATAAATTATCTACAGTTTCAGAGAGAGAAAAAAATGGTATGCATATCATCGTCAAGGAAAGGAGGCATTTGAGTGCTGATTGCATTTTGAGAAAGACATCTGTATCAAGTGATAGGTGGTTGTCAGAGAGGCGTCGGGAATGCTCATATTCATAGAGACCGTCGGGTAAAGCAGAGGATTGCTGTTCAGCAAGTATAGGTTGGTGATGAAAACACTTTTGTCTGTTTGATTTTATAAGTACACTGTGTTATGTAGTAATCTATAGACGTTAGTAATCTGTATAGTTAGTTTTTAGAAACTGGGGTTTTCAGGAGATTTTGAAAAAATAGAATTGAGAAAAAGTATGTAATGTGGGATTTATGTATATGTTATTTTAAAGAGAGAAAATGTGTTTGTTGGAGAAGAAGAAGGAAATTTGAAATGATTTGATTTTGGTTTTTTTATTTTAGGATTTAAGGAAATAAACGTGTTGACTGGGTAGAAGGTGTGGGTCTTTTTGTTATATTTGTAACGTAGTGATAATGATAAAAAATGTCTTTGTATCTGTAGGTTCAGTATGCGTTCTAAACCTATTATTCCTGCTAGTAAGTTTGTAGTCTCGTTTGATTCCGAAAAAATGTAATCTTTAGGGAGGGGGAACGAGTATAGTATAATAGAAGAAACTGTTAATAGTGTAGGGGTGACAATTAAGGTGGTGGGTTCCAGTAGATCAGAGGGCATAATGAGAAGGAAGAAGAAAGGCAGAAAGAAAGAGTCCTTATCATATATCCAGAGGGGGTGGATGTAGGGAAAAAGTATTTAAGATATATAAAGAAATGCCCGGGAGAGTGGGGCAGGTATGTAGAGGACCAAGGTCTCTGGTTCAGGACCTATGTCTCTGTAAAAGGGGGGGAAGCAATGATCCAGGTGGATCTAGTAAAATCCTATTGGTACTAGGAACTTGTAACCAAATCTTATTGGGACTAGGAACTTGTAACCCTTATAAAAGGGGCAAGACTAGGCAAGTCCTATTAGGACTAGGAACTTGTAACCCAACCCTATTGGAACTAAGAACTTGTAACCCTTATAAAAAGGGGTAAGGCTAGGCATTGTTAGGTTATGTTAGATCTAGAAAAAGTTCTTAGAAAGAGCCTAAGGTTTTGGAGTGATTCATTGTAATTAATTTATTTTTAAGTAATTGAAGCTTTTATTTTCCCAATCAATTGGTGTTCTTCATACTTTTTAGCTAACAAAAGCTTCTCAATCGTATTGTGGATTATGTGGTATCAGTTTTCCTATTGCAATTCTCGAGGGGTTGATTGTGGTGTATGGTCTCTACACGTGGCCGTCTCAAGCAAACGAAGGAGAAGCCAGTGAGTCCGTTTACGATTTATCACAAACCTAATTCGAAGAAGAAGGGCGATTTGGAGATGGATGATTCCAACGATTGACTCATAATTTTAGAAACGACAGTTTCTGACCTAACTTCTACTGTAGGAGAGTTGGTAGAATAATTGCATCTCACAAACCTTGCGAAGGCTTCCGCTTCGGCGACACGGCGAGGTCGTTCTCATCGACGAGGCCGCTCGAGGAAGAAAAGGCTTATGGAGGTGGATGGAGACAACAATTTTGCGGAGATTGATAATGATTCTAGTGATGCTGAATCCGACAAGGAGCGATCGGGTATTGGTAAGTCATCGAATCCTATACGTAATCTTCATATCAATTTTAAGATTAAAATTTTGGTATTCGACGGTTCGATCGATACCAAGATATTGGATAACTGGTTAGATAGGTTATAAACTTATTTTTCAGTTTAGGAATACTCAAATGCTCAGCAAATATGTTTTCCAACGTTGAAATTCACAAGTCATGCACTCACATGGTGAAAATCTTATCAAAAATGCCACGATGTAGAAAGCTTGGGTTGGAAAGAATTCAAGGTATTAGTACGAAGGCAGTTTTATCCGATTGGGTATGAGCAAGAGAGATGGTATAAATGGCACAATTTATGCCAAAAGTTTGAGCAATCCATACAGGAGTACACTGCGGCATTTCATAACCAAATTTTGATTTTGGACATTAATGTGGACGAGTATGAGTTGTTCATAAAATACCCAGGGGGTTTGTCGGAGTCCATTAGAAGAGAGTTTAAGCTCTTTACTGTGGTCAATATCAAGGATACTTCCGTAAAGGCAATTTCTATTGAAGGCAAGTACTTGAAGAGTGACAAAGAAGACCACAAGATCAAGTTGGGGTACAAGTCCAGTTGGAAAAACGAGCATAAGAGAGAGGCCAAAGGAGAGGCCAAAGGAGAAGGGTTTTTGTCCAAGGAGTTTTATTGCAGTCATTGTAAAGCGAGTGGGCATATTTCTGATTATTGTTGGAAACTTTACCCAGAGCTTAGGCCGAAGGAGGAGAAGAGCAAGAAAGTGAAATATGTACTAGCCGCAGAGGTTGTTGACCTCCCGGATGTCGATAAGCCGAATCCTAAGCTTACACTTATGTTTCAGCACTCTTTGGCTACCGAGGAGGAGAGTCAGGCAAAACTTTTTCATGTCAGTATTTAGGTGAAGCTGAGATTAGTCGAGGCCACTGTTGATCTGGGTAGTCAGAAAATTTTGATTTTTGAGGCATTGGTGAAGAAGATGGGTTTGATTACTGTAGCTTATCCTTAGCTGTAAGGTTTGGGGTGGATTTAGAAAGATACAGATTTGATGATCACGAAATAGTGTACATTCAAGTTTGTGATCGCTAAAAGGTTTATTGACGAGGTGGCATATGAGGTGGTTCCCTTAGTTGTGTGTCAGGTTATCTTGGGCAGCCCTTATCTTTGGGACCGAGATGCGATTCATTATCGTAGGGCATACAAGTATCGTCTTATGAAGGAGGGAAAGAAGTTCCATATCAATGCTTATAAGGAACATGTCACTACGTCTAATTTAGTAACGACGACTCAGGTGAAGTGGTTGGTTAATGCGAGTGGTAAGTTTGTGCTATTGGTTCAACCGGCTCAAGAGGGTTCGTCGGCTAGAGTGTTGTCTACAATGAAAACGTCTAATAAGCAACTTCCCGACATGGGGGCATTTGCAAGAGGAGGTTGTGGTACATACTGATCACAAATTGTTCTAGTTTTTAGTTACACAATCCAAGCTACAACAAGCTCGCCAGATGAAGGGACTGTCGTATCTCCAACAATTTCCCTTGATTATATAGCATAAGAAGGGAGTGGATAACAAATTAGTTAATAGGTTATCTCGACCCCCATTACCAACTACTTTCATTATGTTGGTTTCTATGCATATATAGCCTTTTGTTACGTAAGTATATGTTGCACGATATGATGATCCTAAGGGGTGTGGAGTATTTTGCTAAAAGTTACTGCCAGGCAAGACATGTGGTGGTATTGAGTCATTTCGAGTTGGGAAGAAGGGTCAGCTACCTCGTAAGTCAAAGTGGTACTGCAGGGAATTAGGCATGGCCGCATTCCCACATCTCTAATTCTCGGTTGAGCAGGAGCTCAAGACTCCTAAAAGGAGGAGCCATGATCCAGGAGGATCTAGGCAAGTCCTATTGGGACAAGGAACTTGTAACCAAGTCCTATTGGGACTAGGAACTTGTAACCCAGTCCTATTGGAACTAGGAACTTGTAACCCTTATTAAAAGGGGCAAAACTAGGCATTATTAGGTTATGTTAGATCTAAAAAGACTTCTGAGGAAGTGCCTAGGGTTTTGGAGTAATTTATTGTAATTACTTCGTTATTTTCCCAATCAATTGGTGTTCTTCATACTTTTCAGCTAACTAAAGCTTCTCAATCTTATTGTGGATTAAGCAATGTATTATCAAGTTCCCTATTTGGATAAGTGGAAGAAGGATAGAGGTATTAGTGAGGGGGTTAACCTTTTGTATTATAATGGGCTTGTGTTATCAGGCTCAAGAGGGTTTTTTTTATGTTTATTGAATCAGGTCGTTTATGGCCTTAGAATTCCGCTGACCTACTTTCAGCAAGAGTTTATGAATCTATTACAGTGCTGCCTTGCCCAATTGAATGGGAATGTGTATGAGATAATGATGGTATATGAGGCGCTAAATGAAAAATGGTGGAAGGAAAGAACTGCGAAACAGTTAGCAGCTGAAGATGTTTTGAATTTTTACAAGTTTAAGTATATGGAGGGTCGAAACAGTGTATAGTGACCCGGCTAGGCCAAAATTCTTAGATTTTGAGTCTGCGGGTAGACCATAGAATAACCACCTTGTGCGGGTTGAGGGTAGCTGTTTGCAGGTTCCAGATGAACCATCGCTTGATCTGAATCATAGATATTTTAATATGAGTAAGTAATGTTGACGGACCTTCGAATAGTTGATAGCTATGTCTGCATGCTGTGTAACTGATATTTTATTTCTTTTATTTGGCAGAGCCCAAACTGTTGGCTACTCCGGATAAGGCTAGTCTGTTTGATTGTATTGCTCATGACCAGGACGAGCTAACAGAGATACTCAGTAAATTGGGTATCCAAAGGCGCAAAAGAGTAGATTCAATAGTCTCAAAATTTTAGCGAGCTCAAGCAAAATGAGCTATGGTCGAGGGGAAGGCTGTAGAGACCGTTGTTAACTTGGTTAGTCCTCTACCTTTTGTTTCTCAGATTACCAAGCAGCTTACTCGTAAAGCCTAAAAGCTAGTACAGTATAGTGGCTCAGCGGTTGTGGTTGTGTCCATAAAATAAGAGATCGCCAAGCCTACTGTTGGTGACGTGCCAGAAAAACTCGAAGTGAGCATGTCTGCGCTTGGGGACGTTGAGATGAGTCTGAGGCGAAAATGACATATGGAGGAGGACAGTGATTGAACTAACTCTCTTACTACTGCCAAGATGATAGAGTTGGGGTGGAGATACTGTCATATGGTCGGGATGAACTCGCAGAAGCTCAAGGATGAGTATCTCGAGTACATGCTCGCGGTATGTGGTTGAAAAGCTATTTACTTGATGTTGCCTTCCAGCTGATTAAAACTGTTGAACTGACTCTTATGATTTTGTTATATTGGCAGCTGTCAATGATGTTGGTGGGGGCCAAATAATGTTTGGACAAGAGAGGCCATGAATTAGACATTCTGACGGCAAAGTTTTAGGCTCAGTCAGCTCGCGTGATGGAGCTCGCGGGTGAGCTTCAATTTGAGAGAGAGAGAAGGGCTGTAGATGCTACTACAGCTATAGAAAAGTACATTAAACTGTCAAAGTATGACAAGCTCGTGTCTGATGCGGTTGTAGCAGCCTTAGTAGAAATTGATAACTTTATCGACTCGTACTATTGTTTTGGGTTGAGTGTTGAGGATGTGGCGTTGGCCTAGAATGGTAGGTATGCATAGATCAAGCTCCCTACTGCGGAGGAAGAGGTGGTTGGTGATGCCGCTGGTGCGCTTGAGAAAGCTTCAGACCTTCCTCTAGGTAGTGTAGAGGCAGTCCATACTATTGAGCAAACAGTGGATCCTTTGTTGGAACGTGCTGAAACAATTCTCTCTCTGGAGAAAACTCTAAAATATCTTTCCGAGGTAGAAATTAGCAAGCCTCTTTAAATGTTATGTGGTATCCTGTCTTCTACTTTTCAGCTTGCGTGACTTGGATGTGATAGTAATCTGTATAATCGTGCATTGCTTTCTTTTTGAGTGATATTTTAAAATATGTTTTTTTGTGAATGTTGGTATTGAAATAAGATATCTGTAATATGTGTAGGAGTAGAGCATTTGAGAAAAACAAACTCTGAATTGGAGAAGTAGCCCTGTAGAGTGAGGGACTCAGTGGCCCGTACTCAACAGGTACTTAACAAAACTGAATACGAGTGAAGGCAATTTAAGTTAAATTCTGAGAAAACCTTTAAAGAGTTATATGATATGCAATATAAATATGCTGAGATAGAAGTAGAGAAAAATGAAGTGTTAAGAAAGGAAGAGGAAATGGGGGTATTAGTTTGAAAACCGAAAGAGTTGGTTTGTTTTAATGACCCAAGTGATAAGGCAAGGTGTCAGAGTATGCTATTGGTTCTGAAATTATATTTTGAGGTTGAAGTAGATAGTGAACGAGGGTCGAAGGAGGCTTATATAAAGATTTTGAGGGAGAGAGGTGTAGTTCCAGACCCAGCTTGAGTTATGTTTTTAGCTCAAGCAGCATGCAATCTTCATAGCTTAGAAGCAAAAAAATATTCTGCTCGGGCTGGTGTGTTTGTTGTATGGGGTAATGTATAACCTTTATATGATGTCTTTGGCTTTATGTTGGATCAGACGGCCATGAGGATTGTATTTTTTAGGATAAGGAAAGAGAAAATAGAGGTTCAAGCGCAATTAGAGGTTGAGGTAAAGGGGTTACATGATGAGCTATCGTAGCACATGGAGCAAAAAATATCTTTAGCAACGCGGCTGTCAAAATAAGTAGCTGCTCGAATGAAGGTAGAGGCGGAAATGAGGGCTTTAGGTGTGCTACTGATAAACACGCATTAGTGGTTGTACAAAGCATAAATGATATTAAAGGAGCATCTACGCCCAACGCAAACAAAAGTCGCTGCTCGAACAAATCATGAGCGTCACATAGACAGTGTTACTGAGTTTTATGGGATATAATTATCTAGGCTGGAGAGTATATTTAGGAAGTTTGTAGAGGAATGCGGGAAGGATTTTGAAGTGGAAAATGCCAAAGTAGAAAACCTGTGGTTTATCCGAGGTGAAGGAGAAATTGTTGGTGACCACCCCCTTTCTAGGTTATGGGAGGAACCATCATAATAAGAAGAGGTCTTCTGTCTGAAATCCTAAAGCGGCGCAAACAACACCAATTGGAGGTTGCGACCTTAACCACGCCGGTAGATATACAGGCGTCGAATAAGAAAGTCATGAGAGACAAACAACGGTTGTCTCCTGTCTAGAAGAGTCACAAATAGATTAGTCTTGTTTTTTTGTGATTATTCCTTCATAGTATTTGCAAATGTAATATGTGTTTTGTGAGAACAGAATGATGTATCTAACTTGCTCAAATACTATGTTCTTGATGTAGTTTTGCCAACTGTTATATGTACTCTGCTGTTATGGTGAACTATTATAAATGTAAGATGTTATGAATTGGTAGACCTGACTACTATACAAAGTCAGTATGATGCATTATATATCGAGAATGAACAAATGCGTGCTGAGTTAAGATTGAGTCAAGAATAAAAAAAATGCTATTGAGGCCGAAGAAAAATTTAGGGCGGAGATGAGTAAAATGCTTTAAGAGAAAAAAGTGGTAATATCTGTCAGTTTGAGAAAGATAAATAGTTTAGAAGATGAGATAAGAAAAAAAGGTGTTGGAGTTGGAAGTGGATCGGGATGAGCTAGTCAACAAGGTACTGAATTACTATCTATGCGAACTCAAATTCCAGAACTGCTAGTCGCATTAGAGGCTAGAGGAAATAATGTGAAGGAGCTACAGTTTCAAGTGAATATGCTTGAAGCGGAGATAAGCGATGTTAGAGCTCGTGCTCGCAAATATGAAGCATTGTGGTTGGTTACTGGGATAACGGGAAAGGAGATGGAGGAGGTTTGTGCTCAACAAAATGAAGTCATAAAGAAGGACTGGAACCAAATATGTGATTTATAGCGGCTTTCACAAACGTGGCACTTGGATATCTTGGATTACCAGTTTGAAATGACAGACTTCAAACGCGAATACGAAGCTGGAGGAGGATCTATTGCAGTTGGAGATAAGTTATGAATCGAAGCGGGTAGAATGTGCAGGTTATGAAAATTTGATATCTCTGATTTATCATATGGATGATTTCATGACCGTGTTAGAAGCTCGGAATTCGAATGTGCATCGTGTAAAATAACTAGTGGACGATCGTTGTAGGTAACTGGAAGACGTACTGAAGGAAGCACAATATAAGCTGAGCGAAGTCTTTCTCAGTAAGAAGGTAAAAATTGAGGTTGGTGGTAGTTATGAGAGGGAGATGGTTACAGTAATATCGTTCTTTGCAGCTGAGTTGATAAGACTGGAAGCTGAAGGTCAGAGGGTATATGATGGTTTGACTGATCAAGGTACAGAATGCAAGATGGAGGTGATTCAAACTATATATTTAGAAGCCATGATCTCCGGGATTAGATCGTTTAAATAGAAAATTGTTAGAGAGGGGAAGAAGATTGTTTTGTGGAGGATGCCAGAATTTATGTGTCAGAAGTTACATAAGTGTGGTGTAAAAGACGCGGTAGGACCTTCTAACGTGAGCAATGAGTTAAGTGACAGCTCTAGTGAAGAATGGGTAATGTGATTATGTTATATGTACACAAACAAAGGATAAAAATGAAATATGGATGTATAAAGAAGTAGTTAAAGACGAACAATGAACTGTACTAACCGTATGAGGTACCAATGATAATGTATGTAAAATATTATGATATGCGATCGGATCAACCAAAGTGGTAAGCGATCTGTGATGCATGAGATGATCGGTTTGGCCAAAGCAACAAATGATCTGCGTTGTAGTATAAATTGTCAATTTGGTCGAAGTAACAAATGATCTGGAATGAAGTTTAGATGATCGATTTGGCCGAAGCAACAAATGATCTGTAATCTATTTTCATAAATACTTGCTAGATTTATTAGAAGAGGTATTGTAATGTAGATAAATCGAACACAAGTATTTGATTGGTGTAAAATTGACGTACAACAAATATATTAGATAGACCGGTTTGGCCGAAGCAACAAACGATCTGTAGTGTATTTGATGATCAATTTGGCCAAAGTAGCAAATGATATGTAATCTGTGTATAAAAGTTTTGTAGGGCAATCGAACACAAATATTTCATTGGTGTAAGATTGATGTACAGTGAATGTATTAGATAGATCGGTTTGGCTAAAGCAACAAACGATCTGTAATGTATTAGATGATCAATTTAGCCTGAGAAACAGATGATCTGTAATTTGTGTATAGGAGTTTTGTAGGGCAATCGAACATAAGTATTTCATTTGTTTAAGATTGACGTATAGAGAATGTATTAGATAGATTGGTTTGGCCGAAGCAATAAATGATCTGTAATGTATTAGATGATTAATTTGGCCAGACTAACAAATGATCTGCAATTTGTGTATACAAATTCTGTGTGGTACAGTAGAAAGTACTCAGATGTTTTCATCAAACAATAATCTTTTGTTGATGTGAGCTCGTTATACGAACTGATAGATTGGTTTGGGGAAAAGTACACTGTGGCAAATGTGTTATCTTTGATACAATTTCAGTCTCCTATTGTTCTAAGGGTTTGGTATGTGCTCGCCATGCTCAGTGGCGAGGTCGTAAGATTCGAGGCCGCTTTTCCCGATGATGACAAAAGGACCTTCCCAATTTTTGGATAATTTCCTTGCATTGAGCTCTTTGCAATTTTTGGGAATCTCCAAGAGGACCAGATCCTTAATTTCAAACTCTCTATGCCGAACGCGTTTGTTATAAGATCGGGCTAATGTTTGGTGATACATTCCCAATTTTATAACTGCTTTGTCTCGAGTCTCTTCGATCCAGTTCATATTGTATGCTAACTAGAATTCATCATCTTCATCGGTCATGATATGGTCGCGAATAGGGCAATGATAATGAGTAAGGATGATTGTATCGGTACTGTAAGTCAGAAGGAACGATGTGCATCCAGTTGAAACTCGGGGCGTAGTTCGATAAGCCCATAACACGTGTGGTAGCTCTACGACCCAATTTCCTTTCTTTTATGTTAGGTACTTTTTGATTCCATCGACGATAGTGCGATTAATAATTTTGGCTTGGACGTTCCCTTGTGGGTAATAGGGTTTTGAAGGGGAATGTATGATGTTGTGTTGATTGTGGAATTCGACGACCTTAGAGCCAACGAACTGAGGTTCATTGTCGATCCTGATGAGATGGGGGCAGCCGAAACAAATGATGATATTTTCTGAGATGAACTTGATGACTTCATCTTCTCGTGTGTGGCACAGGGGAATTGCTTCTGCCCACTAAGTAAAGTAATCCATTGTGACTAAGAGATAATTTAATTTTCCTGGTGCAGTAGGAAACTTGCCGAAAAAGTCGAGGCCCCATCTTTTAAATAGCCATACAACGTTGCCGGAATGTAGTTCTGAAGCTGGAACTCGAATTTGGGGACCGTGACATTCACATGCATCGTATTTTCTTGCGAGCTCGATTGCTTGAGCTTTCATTTTAGGCCAGAAGATGCCTTGGGTAAGAAGCTCGATTGGCTAGAGATCTTTATGCGCCGTGGGAACTGCAAATGGCTTCGTGTAGTTCGTGTAAGAATTTTTGAGCTTCTTTGTAAGATAAGCATTCATGGTACGACCCTGTGACCGAAATCTTGTATAAGAGACCATTTTTGACGATGTAGCATTTTGCGTTATCTGGTACGCGCCTTCTTTCTGTGGGGTCTTGAGGGAGTTCGCCATCAAATATATTCTTGGTACCAATATACTTGAGGAAAGGTTGTCTCCAATCGTCCTCATCCTCTTCAACGCCCCCAGTATTAATATAATTTGATCTTATAATGTTAATGCTGGGGGCTGATATCACTTCAATCTTGAGATACCGAGCTTCTGTGTTACGGACTCCTGCGAGATATGCGAGGAAATCAGAATGTCTGTTCTCTCCGCGCGACAAATGTTTGATAGAAAATTTCTTGAATCTACTTATTCTGTAAGCTGCAGCGGCTGTATAATCGATCATTTTCCCATTCTTTTGGAATTTTTCTATTTAATGGTTTTCAATGAGCAAAGAGTCTATATATATGGACAGTTCGGACACTCCAATTTTTTGAGCCATATCCAAACTGGGAATTATTGCCCCATACTCTGCTGTATTATTGGTAGCTTTGAAATTTAATCGGATGGCCTTTTCAATTCTATCATTAGAAGGTGTGATCAACACGATTCTGATGCCTGATCATGTAGGTCTCGAGGATCCATCAGTTAAAAGACGCCACCCCTTTTGCATTATCCAATCTGCCCTTTCTTCGAGCTATTTTTCATGAATTTTTGTACTGTCTTTCTCCCAATCAGGATCTTCTGCGAGGAAGTCTCTAAGGAAATCTGCTAACTTCTAAACATTTTTCTTCATTCTGGGGGAAGGCATAGATAATAGTGCGTAAATGTGATCCGGATCAGCTTCAATACCACGCTTGCTGATTAGGTGGCCCATGAATTTTTCTGATTGAACTCTGAACTGGCATTTATCAGGGTTGTGCCTCATCTTGTAGAGATGGAGGATATCAAGGGTCATGTGTAAATCTGCGATATGGTTTTCCTTCTTTAGAATTTTGCACAGCATATTGTCTATATAGACCTCCATTGTTTTTCTGAGATGATCCTTGAACATTTTGGCCATCAATCGCTAGTAAGTAGCTCCAGTATTCTTGAGACCTAATGGCATGAATTTGTAGCAGTATAGACCATGCATTGTAATAAAAGTTATTTTCTCTTGGTTGTCAGGTAGCATAGTTATCTGGTTGTAGCCTGACGCGACATCCATCATAGACTGGAGCTCGTGCCCCGACGTTGAGTCGAGTAGGTTATTTATGACAGGGTGTGGGAAACTGTCTTTCGGAGTATGCCTATTTTGGTCGGTGAAATCTACGTATACCCTGATCTTCCCATTCTTCTTTGGTACCGCTACAATATTCGATATCCATTCTGGATAATTGGCCTTGTGGATAAAACAGACTTCGAGGAGTTTTTTAATTTCCTTGTTGACTTCATCTCAAAGTTTTGGTGTTAAAGTCCTCTGTCTTTGTTTGACAGCTATGACTTTTTCCTTCAAGTTGAGTTTGTGATAGGCTTTGTTCGGATTGATACTCGGCATCTCGTGAAATGTCCAGGTTAAGACGTCACTATTTTCTTTGAGGAACTGGATGAGAGTGTTGCGCTTTGCTGGTGGAAGATGGGTGCCAATATATGTCCCACATTTGGGTCCACTAATTTCAACGTATTTTGTGGTCTATGTGGTTGGCAGATATTGCCATATAGTGTTGACTGTATAGTTCTCTATAATGTTTCCTGTTGTCTTCTATAATTGCTATGGGAGCTGATGTTCGGAAGGTTCCGGTCCAATAGCGACAAAAATTTTGCACGCTCGTGCTAATTTCTAACTTTCTTTTATCTCGTAAACTCTACCTTCCCACTCAAAATATAGTGCTAAGTGGTAGGTTGATGGAATGACGTGCATGTTGTGTAACCAGCAACGGCCCATGATCCCCAGATAATGGGATTTTGTATTGATGACGTAAAAAACAACGTTGAGTATCACCTACAGTGATAAGAAGTACAATTTTTCCTACGCGCTCTTCCTTAGACCCATTAATGACACATATAACAACGTTGTTGGGTTAGACCTTATCGGCCAGACCTATCTGGTCGATCGTGCTCTGAAAAAGAAGTTCGATAGTGTTGCCGGTGTCTGCCATTATCGTATGAAGCACCATGTTTCATATTTTCAACATGATGACCAAGGCATCATGGTGAGGATAGTTGACATGTCGAACTTCGCAATCATCAAAAGAGATCCCAGTTTGCTAAGAGCTGGATACTGGAATTAAACAAGCTTCTTTATCTTGCATGGATATGTCGTGACCTTGGGCGTTACACCTCCGCTTGCATCTATTGGATTCTTTGATGACCTGGGTCTCCACGAGATGGCAGAGTGAGATATGGTACAAATGCTTTTCGGCTGCGGACTCTTCGACTTGCACAACTTCAGTGGGGATTTTGTAACTTCCGTTCTTATTACTCTTCAAGTCCACTATATACTCGTAAGTTCATCTCTCTGCGAAGATGTACTCCAACAACCGTTGTAAGACAAAACATTGTTCTATCTCATGATGTCAGGCCTTATGGTGGATACAATATGGTTTGTTCTCGATCGATTGAAGGTACTGCACATTTCAAAAGAATCTTTCTTTCTGTAATATAGGATATATGCTGGCTACAGTCACATTCACCTTTAGAAGGTAAGGTCTAGGAAAGTTACTCCCCTTCCAAGGTCCCTCGTCGCTAGATTTTGTATGTTTTCTGTCTCCTCCTTGATCTGATGTTTGGTTAAAATCGGAATGGTTTGACTGACCTCGAGCTGCCAGTGTTAACTTATGAGGTTTCTGCCTGTCAAACACCATCCACTCTAGGTAAATCTATCCATTGACTTTTTCGATCATGTCCTCCAATATTATTGGTTTGTTATGGAAAAGGTACTCCTTCACTCAGCCATCGATGAGTAAGGCGTTGGTGTAACCAAAAATAGTGATCTTTTGGTCTAGTCAATCTACTTTTTTGGCTAAATCCAAGAACTTTTTGGTAAACATCTCGAGTTTTTCTCTGGGCATCTGTTTGAGGCTGAAAAGAGAATATAAATTCTCTTCTTTATCTCTATTGTACGAGTAATTCTTGGCCAAGAGTTCGCAGAACTGTTCAAAAGTTGTGATAGATCCTTCAGGCAATGTGTGGAACCATCGTAGGGGCTCGCCCGACAAGTTGGTAGGAAAGAGCCAGCATAGAATGTAGCTAGACGTGGAATGCAGGCCTAGAGCATTCTGGAACTCTCGAACATGTTCTACTGGATCGGTCCCTTTGAACTTTCAGATCTTCGGAGTGTGAAAACTGGTAGGGACTTCTCTATCTAAGTGTACTTGGTCGATCGGGCTCTTCTATAATTTGTTGTGGATCCCTTTAGCCGGTGTTTGAGCTTCGAGCAATTCTTTGATCCGCTTCTCGACATGTTCTTGAGTGACGTACTGTCGAGCTATAACGGTTAGACGTGTGAGGCGCCCTTCTCCTGGGTTTTGGTAACCACTCCCTTCACTTAGACGTTCTTTTGTTGGGACTTAAACTTTTAGAGGTAGGTTTTCAGTCTGTCCGGCTTCTGCAAGGATGCTATCTACTTCCTGTTTGATCTTCAGGATCAGGGCGGGATCCATGTCTTGTTGCTGATGATTAGATCGAAGCGCACCTCCTGCGTGAACGCCCTTCGGAGGAGGCTCGATTATGTCATGAACAGAAATCTGTGAGCCTTCAGGATGTACGGCTTTGTTCATCTGGCGTCGACATGATGACCCTGTAAGACCTTTAGCGCGTCCTGTACACTCGCAAGTTATTATTTTGGGGATGCACACCTTTCTGTTTTTGAGTTCAGAGTGGCCCTCAGGTCTGCCAAAGCTGCGTTCTCTTCCACCTAGATGATCGGCATACTTTAACCTGGGTGAGACATTCTGAGAAAAGGTGATCAGCGGCGTTTGAGATAATTGATTTGAGACTTCCAATTTCCACAGACGACACCAAATGTAATAGCCTAATTCCGGGATACGGACTTAGTCTTTACACCAAATGCATTTAGAGCATTCAAGAGTAACAAACAATACACAACAAGACTATTTAGTGTGGAAAACATTTGAATAGGTTAAAAACCACGACTTCTCTTGAGGATTTCAAGAAAGTGATGATCTTATTGCAATTGCTAATGTATTCCAATAAATGATTTTAGAATATTGGATGTTAGAGTAGGAACTTTTGTATGGTGATCATTCCATCCTTCATCTGCAGTTCTCCTGGTCTTCTTATAGGTTCTCTAATATGACCGTTTGATGAAGATAAGTTCCTTAATGATGGACGTTATAAACTGCGTATGAGATATTCTTTAACCCGGTTGTATATCATTTTAACCTTTGCTACTGTACAATGGCTCTATTGCTGACTGTGTACTTCGTACAAGTCAAACTGCTGGTGTAGAGGTTGAAAGTGATGTCTCGAACTGGGGAAAGTTTGGTTACGTCTTTAGAAGTACTTCCTGTATTCTAATAAGATTGAGGGTGAGGTTTGAGTCCGAGATACGAAATAAGCTATTAAAAATTGGCTCTCAACCAATAGTACGAGTATTGCTTGGAATGAGTGGTATTGGTTGAGAAACTCATTCCGTACATGTTTGTGATATTGCCACGCGCGTTGTTGTTTGAGGTCAAAAGTTCATCTATAGTTTGAAGATGAAGCATGAGCTCGCGATGCAGAATAAGCCACTACGCAATCTTTATTGTAAGAGTTTAAATCTTTAGTTCCTGATGAATTGCCTGACTCTTTACCACCTATGAGGGATATATAACATAAAATTGACTTATTACCTGGTGCCTCATTGCCGCATCTTCCTCACTATCAGTTGTGTCCTAGTCAGCATGCTATTTTACAAGGTCAACTTACTAATTTATTCCAAAAGGGTTTGAATAGACATAGCAAGAGTTCTTGTGCATATCTGGCCTTTATGGTTTCTAAGAAGGATGGTGGATAGCGTATGTGTATTGACTGTCGTGCTCTTAACCGAATCAGTACTCCTTATCAGTTTCCCATTCCACGTTTAGATGATATGCTTTCTGGTTCTGTTATTTTCACCAAACTTGATATTCGGAGTAGGTATCATCAAATTCAGATATGGCATGGTGATGAGCTGAAAATGGCTTTCAAGCTAAGGAGGGTCTTTATGAATGGCTTGTCATGCCATTTAGGTTATCTAATGCTCATAGTACCTTCATGTAACTTATGAACTAGGTTTTGCAACCCTTTATTGGTCAATTTTCTATTATTTATTTTGATGACATTTTGATTTTTAGTCACAGCCAGGAAGATCATCTCTCTCATTTACGGTAAGTGTTTCATGCGCTCCGTGAGAATGTTCTTTACTTGAACTTGAAAAATTGCAGTTTCATGTCCAATAGCATTATTTTTTGGGCTATGTAATTTTTGACAAGGGTATTCATGTGGATGATTATAAAGTTAAAGCCATTTGTGATTGGCCTACTCCTTCCTCCATTAAAAAAGTCTAGAGTTTTTATGGTTTGGCCAGTTTTTACCAGCGGTTTGTGAGAAACTTTAGCTCCCTTACTAGTTCTCTTGAAAATTGTTTAAAGAATAAATGTTTCTAATGGACTGAAGCCACTGATAATAGCTTTAATCTTCCCAAAGACAAGCTTTGTTCTGTTGCTATTTTGGCTCTTCCCAATTTCAATAAACCTTTTGAAGTTAATTGGGATGCTTCTATTATTGGTATTGGTGTTTTCCTATCTCAAGGGGGTTATCCTGCTTCCTACTATAGTGAGAAAATTTCAGATGCCCGAAAGGAGTGGTCTACTTATGAGTTAGAGTTAATTAATGCAGTTTAAGTTCTTAAGCATTGGTATTCTTATTTAATACAAAAGAAGTTCATTCTCAACACTGATCACCAAGCATTAAAATACTTAAAGACTTTTGCAAAGGTAAATCATATGCATGATCGTTGGCTCTCTACTATAAGTAATACACCTTATCTATCAAGCACAAGAGTGGCAACAATAATATAGTAGGTAATGGCTTAAGTCGTCATGCTCATCTTCTTGTGACTCTTCATAATGATATTATTACTTTTGATTACTTGAAAGATTTGTATGTGGATGATGATGATTTTTAAGTCTATGTAGTACAAGTGCTCCAACATGCAACCGGGAACTGATAATTTTCTTATTCAAGATGGATTCCTTTTCAAAAGTAACCATTTGTGTATTCCTCATGGTTCATTACGTGATCATATTGTTCATGAATTACATGCCGAAGGTCTTGGTGGACATTTTGGTCGAGATAAGACCATAGCTTTGGTTGAGAAACGTTATTTCTGCTCTTCCTTGAAGAAAGATGTTGATAAATATGTTTGAAAGTGTTTTGTTTGTCAACAGGTCAATGGGCATGCTCCAAACACCAACCTTTACACTCTTTTACCTATTATGGATGCTCCTTGGGTTGACGTTTATATGGATTTCGTCTTAGCTCTTCCCCGTACTCAACGAGGTGTTGATTATGTTATAGTAGTCATTGATCAATACTCAAAAATGGCACATTTTATTCCTTGAAAGAAGACTTCTGATACTTCCCATGTAGCCATCTTATTCTTCAAAGAGATTGTTTGCCTTCATGGAATACCTAAATCTATTACTTCGGATTGTGACACCAAATTTTTGGGTAACTTGATACATGCCAAATGTGGCAAAAAACTGACACAGTGGGACATTCTTTTACATCACATGGAGTTTGCTTTTAACACATCAGTAAACTGTTTAACTGGAAAAGTCCTTTTGAGATTGTTTATTCAAAAGTTCTTAATCATGTTCTTGATCTCGTAGTATTACCCAAAGTACCAGGAACTAATGTTTCTGCAAATTATATGGTGGAAAAAGTTTATCAAGTTTTAAAGAAGGCGATTTTGTTATGGTTCACCTACGCAAAGAATGGTTTCCTACTGGCACTTATAATAGGATAAAGATGAAGAAGTATGGGCCTTTCAAGGTTCTACACAAAATCAGTACCAATGCTTATGTAATTGATCTCCCTTAGACGTTCAACCTCTCTAATACTTTTAATTTGCAAGACATCTTTCCTTTAATTCTATGGCGATGACGACTTTACCTATCCATACATTTACACGAGGTCGGGCTATTTTCAAGAGGGGGGGACTGATGTAGAACATCAAACTCTTCCAAGTCCTAGAATGATTTGATCTACAGATTTGAAATTAAGACTTCTATTTTAGTGTCCTATAAATCTATTTTAGAGTTGGACTCTATTTTTAATATGATTAGCAAACTCTTAGTTTTAGTATGCCTTTGATAATTCCTAGATTGTAGGAATTGCTATCTTAGTAGAACTATTCACCCCTATCTATATAAAGGGGTCGACCTATATTGTTGAGGTAGATCTTGATTATTAATTTTTGATTTTAATTATCTTTCCAATCTTCTTCTCTAAAGTTCTTCTTCTTTTGACCCAATTTTTTCTTCTTTCTTGTTCTAAGGATCTTCGAATTCTTTTTTCTCAACACGGTTACGTTGCATCAAGTACACATGACATCTTTAGCTTGTATATTTTATATTTATCTAATTGAGACTTGAAAGTGGCTTAGACTCGACCTTACTACAACATATGCTCTTTGACATATATGTAGGGTACCTGACATACATTTTTTTAGGCATGGCAAGCAATGGCACGCCAAACCCAAATGGCATGCCAAAAAGTAAGCCATTTCTATTTTTGTAGGAGAGAAAAAAATCAATTATTGAATGACATTAATATATTAACGTCATGATATAATATCACAATAACAAACGAACATATCATATAACTTTAAATTGATCAAAAGACATCTATATTACAAATCATGGGGGTTGTCCTACGTGGAAGCACTTATGACATGGCGTCCCAGTCATAAGTCAAGTCGTCCAAGTAAAAAAAAAAATCTATATTACAATCATGCAAAGAAACTGTTTACACTCTACCTATTTGTTCATGCATAACTTCCTGCCAAAAAAGACACGTGCCAATAAAATAAAAAAAGACTTAAAGTGGTTAGTTTGAAAAAACATCTACACCCACGTTTCACCCCTCTTCTTCCCCTTTATCGCCTATTATTTTGTCTTTGATATTCTCTCATCACTTGCCATTATATATGTTGTCAACATCTTGCAAGTACTACACATTACTCCTCAGGCTACCAACTCTTTCTCTCTCTATAAAATACTCAATATTATTTCTTTTCTACCTCATTTTCTAAGTTTAAATTGGTAAATCGTTCGAATGACCTGGGCACCCAGAAGACTAATTCTATATGCTTTAATTTTCAAGCTTAATTGAGCCAGTCGTTAAAATTACCTATGGGTTCGTTTGAGTGAGTATCGCGACTACTTCTTATTTTAGTGCATTAAAGGGCATATTTGTCATATTTTGTAACAAGGAAACTTGCGATCTTCATAAAACGGCAAGGCTAGGCATGATAAAAAGATCCAAGTTTGTAAACTAGATCTTAGGGTTTGAAAGAGGAATTCAATTGAAATTAATTCAACGGGCAATTGAAGCTCCCATTGGGAAATTATCCTACCATCGTTCGTATTCGTTTAATTCTTTATTACATGTGATCTGTAATTCGAGTATGGTTTAAGTTGTATTAGATTTTTATGTTACGATTCTTGAGAAGTTATCGGTTTATGGTCTCTACACGTGACCAACTCAAGCGAACGAAGGAGATTCTTATGAGTCTGTTGAAGATTCACATAAAACCTTGCTTGAAGAAGAAGAAAAATTCTGAGATGGGCAATTATGAAGATAGGCTCATGAAACTGGAAAGCAAAGTTTCTGACCTAACTATAACTCTAGGGGAGTTGGAAGCATAATTGCACCTCGCGAACCTCGCTAAAGTAACTCCTTCGACGATGCAATAAGAGTGTACGAAGAAGAAAAGAGTTGCAGAGGAGGGAAATGACGAGGGTAACGAGTAGAAAGATAGAAATTCTAGTGATGCCAAATTCTTTGAGGAGAGATCGATTATTGGTAAGTCCATGAATCCTATGTGTAATCTTCGTATCGATTTTAAAATTGAAATTTTGGTATTCAACAGGTCAATTGATGCTGGGAAATTAGATAACTTGTTAAATAGGTTAGAGGCCTACTTTTCAGTTTATGAATATTCAAATGCTTTGAAAATATATTTTTCAACATTGAAATTTGTAAGTCATGCACTCACATGGTGGAAGTCCTATGAAAAGTGTCACATAGTAGAAAGCTTAAGTTGGAAAGAGTTTAAGTTGTTGATGTGGACAAGTATAAAGTGTTCATGATGTTTACGGGGGGTTTGTCAAAGTCCATTAGAAGGGAGTTGAAGCTTTTTACTATAGAGAATAT
Source organism: Kingdonia uniflora (assembly GCA_014058105.1). Classification (NCBI taxonomy): domain Eukaryota; kingdom Viridiplantae; phylum Streptophyta; class Magnoliopsida; order Ranunculales; family Circaeasteraceae; genus Kingdonia; species Kingdonia uniflora. The sequence continues at coordinate 1,879,336 of JACGCM010001727.1, forward strand.
AAAAGATGTTACCGTGAAAACAATTGCTATTAAAGGTAAGTACTTGAAGAATTAAAAGAAATACGACAAAAGAAAGTCGGGGTACAAGTCTAGTTAGAAGAATGAACACAAGGAGAGTCTAAAGGAGAGGGGTCTTCGTCTCAGGGAAATTATTCTAATCATTGCAAGGCAAATGGGCATATTGCGAATAAATCATGGACACTTCACCCGAAGCTTAGACCGAAGGAGAAGAAGTGAAAGAGAGAGAAACATATACTAACCGCAATGATGGTTGATCTTCCAGATTTAGATAAACCAAATCATAGCCCACTCTTATGTTTAAGTAAACTATGGCTACTGTAGAGGCTAGTCGGGAAGAACTTTTTTATATTAGTATTCAGATAAAGCAACGCTTGTAGAGGCCATCATTGAACTGGGTAGTCAGAAAAACTTAATTTTTAAGGCATTGGTGAAGAAGATGAGTTTGGCTACAACGGCTCATCCTAAGCCGTATGGTTTGGAATTGATTCAGAAGGATTCAAATTTGAAGTTCATGAAGTAATGTACATCCAAGTTTGTGATTACTGAATAATTTATTGACGAGGTGACGTGTGTGGTGGCTCTTTTAGATGTGTGTCATGTTATTTTGGGTAGCCTTTATCTTTGGGACCGAGATGTGATTTATTACCGTAAAGATTGCAAGTATCGTCTTGTGAAGTGGGGAAAGGAGTTTCACATTAATGTTTATAAGGAGTATGTCACCACAAATAATTTAGTAACAACGACTCAGGTGAAGAGGTTAGTAATGTGAACGACAAGATTATTTTGTTGGTGCAACTAGTTCAAGAGGGTACGTCGGCTTAAGTATGTTCTACTAAGGCAATGTATCCTACAAAACAAACTGAAATGGAGAAGTTTCAAGATGAGTATTAAGACTTATTTTTGGGCATAGAAGGGATGCCATGCAAGAGGCACGTGGAACACGATATCATAATGGTAAATAGTAAGCCGCTACCTAATATTGAGATGTATCAGACTTCTATAACTGAGTCTAATAAGTTCATGAAATAGGTACAAGGGCTCTTAGAGCAAGGGGTTATTAATCTGAGTTGCTCATCTTGTGGCTCACCAGTTTTATCTGTACTGAAGAAGGAGGGATCTTAGATATTGTGTGTAGATTATTGATCATTGAATAAGATTATTGTGAAGAATCGCTATCTGATTTTATGGATTGACAAGCTTTTTGATGAATTACTGAAGGCTTGGTTTTTTCACAAAGTTTAATCTTAAGTCGGATTACCATCAAGTTAGAATCCGAGATGAAGATACATGGAAGATGGCTTTCAAGACCAAATAAAGACTTTTCGAATGATTGGTGATACCTTTGGGTTATGCAACGCTCCAACGTCATTTATGTGGTTGATGAATAAGGTACTTCATACTTTTATTGATGATTTTGTGATTGTTTATTTAGATGATATCTTGATATATTGTCAAGCATTGGAGTAGCACCTCGTGCATCTACACAAAGTATTGTAAGCCTTAAGATCACAACAACTCTTTCTTAATGGGAAGAAGGAACTAGTGTACTTGGGGTTCATTGTTGGTAGAGGTGCACTTAAGGTAGATCTAAAGAAGGTCTTAATTATTACTAATTGGCCTAGACCCCATACAGTGATGGAAGTACAAATTTTTATGGGTTCTTGTTAATATTTACAGAAGTTTATTCGACGTTTTTCACAAATTTTAACACCATTGCATTCCTTGACAAAGGCCGGTATGAAGTTTTGTGGGAAGATCACCATGACCTTTCAATTATCAAAGCAAAAAAGATTACAGATGCATAAGTATTAGCGATGCCAAATTTATAACGTCCGTTTGAGGTTAAAACAGATGCGTCGAATTATACATTAGGGGCAATTTTATTATAGGATGGGTGGCTTGTTGCTTACCATTATGATATTATTACAGGAGAAGCGCGCAACTATGCTACTTGTAATAAGGAGTTATACGTATTATATCAATTAGTGAGGTATTGACAGAGTTATTTATTAGGGAAGGAGGTTGTGGTACATTCCGATCATCGACAGTTACAGTTCTTATCTACATAGTTCAAGTTACAGCTAACTCGGCAAATTTAGTGGATGTCGTATCTACAAGAATTTACCTGAATTATTAAATATAAGAAGGGAGTGGACAACAAAATGGCTGACATGTTATCTCAACCCCTATTACCAACTATTTCTGCTTTGTTCATAGCTATGTAGATATAACCTATTGTTCCGTCTGAGTATGTTACATGGTATGACAACGACAAGGAGTTCATTGTGATTTACCAAAAGTTACTACAAGGCAAGACATGTGAGTATGAATTGAAGGATGGTTTAATTTATAGGGGCAATCTACTATGTATTCCAGTGGGTAAAGACCATTTACATTAGATTAGAGAGGCACATTATTCTCTGGTGGTAGGTTATTTCAAGGTTAAGAAGACTCATTTTTGTATTTACGGTGTTATGTCTATTCGTCGAAGATACAGGTGGATCTGCTCGTGTGGTTCGTGGTTGCGTTCTATGCAGCATATCAAAGCCTTCCAATTATAAGTTAGGACTGTACTTACTATTACCAGTTCTTAGCAGACATTAGGAGAACATTTTGATGGATTTTATGGGTGCTTTGTCCATAAGAAAGTGTAAGAATAATTATCTATTTGTGGCGGTAGATCAATTAAGCAAGATGATAGTTATTATTCCATGCCAGAAGACGGTCACCGGGGAAGGAACGACGCGAATATTTTTTAGAGACGTTTGGAGGTATCTCAAGCTCCCTTTTTAGATTATTTTTAATAAAGATAGCCTCTTTTTAAGGTATTTCTAGAAATCGTTATGGGGGATGATGGACACTAAGTTGAAGAGAAGTACTTGTCTTTCATCCACAGACTGATGAGCAAACAGAGGTAGTTAATCACACTTTGGTTTACTTATTACGAGGATTCCATTCTAAGCAACCTAAGACTTGGGATGAGAGTTTATCGTATCTTCAGTTTACTTTTAATTGGGCAATTCATGGTTCTACGTTGTAGTCTTCATTTAAAGTTTGTCATGGGTACTTAACTCAAAGCTCCTTTGATATGGTCTTTAGTCTTGATGATAAGAAGGTGTCTAAGAAGGATAAAGAGTAACAAGTAAAAGCTCAGCATTTCATTATGAGGATAAGAAATATTCATGAGGTGGTTGAAGTGCAATTGAATGAGACTTAAGCGAAATATAAAGCTCAGAATGACAAACATCGGGTTGAGTACACTTTTTAAGAGGGCAACTTAGTTTGGTTGCATCTGGGTAAGGAATGACTAAAGGGAGAAGGTACGCAACTCAAGCCGATCAATTATAGTCCGTTTATAATACTAAAGAAGATTGATGATAACGCATTCTAATTAGATTTACCACCATTTATGAAGATATATTAGGTGATTAATGTCAAGCATTTGAAACTATTTAAGCCGTCTCTTATAGATGAAGACTCTACAATCGATACTTGCCTAGCACCAGTTGATGACTTATGAATGGAAAAAGAAGATCCGTTACAAGAAGATAATATTATAGAGAGGAAGGTTTAAGCTAGAAGATGGGGAAGTGTCGAGTCGTTATGAGTTGGTAAGATAGGTCAACTTCCTAGCGAGTCTAAGTGGTACATTAGGGAAATGGGCACGACTGCTTTCCCTCATCTCTTGTTTTAGCCTGAGTAAGAACTCAAGGCACTAAAGGGTGGGGAGGGGGAATATGATCTAGGACTATCTTGACATTCAACCTCTAAAAAAGATGTCATGTCGTTCGAACAAGCCTTGGAGCCATTCGAACAAGATAGAAGGAAATTTAACCAATCTGTCAGCCTCGTTTTCTTGGCTAAATTAGCAAGTCATTCGAGCACCATTTAGAGTCATTCGAGCGACCTGGGTTCCCAGAAGACCAATTTTTCCTACCTCGTTTTATAGACTTCAATTGCCAAGTCGTTCAAAAGACTTGAGTTCCCAAAGACTTGGGTTCCCAAAGACAAATTCTGTCTGCCTCAGTTTTTAGGCTTATTTGAGCCAGTCGTTTGAATGACCTATGGGTTGGTTAGAATAACTATCACGACTACTTCTTATTTTAATGTGTCTAAGGGTTTATTTGTCCTATTTTGCAACTAGGATACTTATAACCTTTATAAAAGGGCAAGGCTAGGCAAGATAAAATGATTCAAGTTTGTAAACTAGAACTTAGGATTTAAAAGAGTAATTTAATTGAAATTAATCAAATGAGCAATTGAAGCTCTTATTAGTAAATTATCCTATGAAATTTCTCATATTCATTCAATTCTTTATGACAGGGGATCTTTAATTCAATTGTAGATTAATTTATAAGTTCTTGAAGGGAGAAGAAAAATAAGATGGAGGGAAGTGGGTGAGTTTTAAGCCTTGTTTGGCATGGTTTGGTTTTTTTTTTTTTAAATTTTGTGGGTGGACACTGTAGTGGCGTATTCTGCACCTCGAACTTATGCTTCATCTTTGGACTACATACGAGTTTTTAATCACACAAACAGAGTACGTGGCATAGAAAGAATCAAGACAACAACGTCAAGAAGCAAATACTACACAAATTTCTCAACCAATACCACTCGTCCATGAGGCTCCTCGTGTTATTGGTTGAGAGCCATCTCGCAATAGCTTATTTCGTATCTCAGACTCAAAGCTTCATCCTTGACCTCATTAGCATGCAGGAAATACTACTAAAGTCATATTCAATATTCCTCAGCTTGAGTCATCGCTTTCGACCTCCACATCAGCAGTTTGATGTATGTAAGTATACAGTCATCAATAAAGCCGTTGTACATCAATAGAGGTCTGGATCTTATATCATCTGGTGAAAGAATATTTTTCATCTACTTTGTAACGTCTTCCATTAAGGATATTAATTGTCATCAAACGGTCATATGATGAGACCTATAAATAGGACCAGAAAACTACAAATTTGGGACAAACAATTCTATACAGAAGTATCCATACTCGAAAACTCCATTGATTAAGAAGTGCTAATTGTAATAGCTAACATTCTCAATAACATCTCTCTCTTTCTAAAATACTCAAGAGAGGTCATGGTTTTTAACCTATTCAAAGGTTCTCTATGCTAAACTTTTGTATTAGTTATTATTAGCGTTCTGATTATATATGGTGTAAAGGCTAAATCTAAATCTCGGAATTAGGCTATTACATTTAGCGCCGTGCGTGGGAATCAAAGTTCTTAAACCCATTGTCTCAGAAACCGTTGATCATCTCCTTTCAGAATTTCACCCTCAGGTCAGAGCACGCCAATAGTTCAAGCAGAAGAAAATGCCACACTAGCAGATCTGTGGGCCACCCAAAATTTTGAAATAGAAAGACGGGCTGCTTTGGAGCAACAGCTGACGAGTGTACATGACGCACTGAAGGTTTTACAGGGTCAGCAAGTCGCCACCCAGAAGAACAAAGTCGTGCAGCCTAAAGGCTAGTAAATTATCATTCATGATAGAATTGGACCTCCTCCGAAAGGCAATCTCGTAGGTGGTGCGCTTCGATCTAACCATCATCAACAGGAAATGGAATCCATCCTGATTTAGGTGGCCCACCAGGAAGTTGATGGCGGCCCAGCGGGAGTCGGACAAATTTAAAATCTACCTCAAAGAGTTCGAGTCCCAGCAAAGGAATGTCTAAGTGAAGGGAGTGGTGACCATAATCCTGGTGAAGGACGTGTCACCCGCCCGACCACCGCAACTTAATAATACATGACTCAGGAATATGTCGAGAAAGGAATTAAAGAAATCCTCAAAGCTTAGACTCCGACTAAAGGAATTTACAAGAGACTACAAAAGATGCCGATCATACAGGAGCTATTGGATGGTGAAGTCCCCAACGGATTCCCTACTCTGAAGATCTGCAAATACAAATGAAAAAATTCTGTGGAGCACGTCCATGAGTTCCATGACGCTTTAGGCCTACATTCCACATCCAACCACATTCTATATCGGCTCTTCCCAACCAACTTATCCAGAGAGCCTCTGCGATGGTTCCATACACTACCTGAAGGATCCATCACAACTTTTGAACAGCAACAAGAACTTTTTGTCAAGAATTACTCGTACAATAGAGACAAAGAAGAGAATCTATTCTCCATTATCATCTTTAAGTAGATATCGGGTGAGAAGCTCGAGACATTCACTAAGAAGTTCTTGGAGTTAGCTCGAAAAGTAGATCAGGTCGACCAGAAGATTACCATTTCAGCTTTCACCAATGCATTACTTGTTGATGGAAGGGCAAAGGAATACCTCGTCTTCAACAAACCAACAACTCTAGAAGACATGATTGAAAAGGTTAACAGTTATATCGACCTGGAAAGAGTGGTGTCTGATAGACAGAAACCCCAGAAGTGAATATTAACAGCTCGAGATCAGTAAGCCAGCCAGGACTTTAATTGTACTACCGATCAGGGTGGAGACAGGAAACGAACAAAATCTAACGACGAGTAACCTCAAAAGGGGAATAACTTGCCCAAACCCTGCCTTTCCAAGATGAATGTGATCATAACCAACATTTATCCTATACTTCAGAAGGATCGGTTCTTCCGCAATGCACAATATCTCCAACCCATTGAGAACAAACCATATTACATTTACCACAAGGTCAGACATCATGAAACAGAGCACTGTTTTCTCTTATATCGGTTATTAGAGTATATCTTCACTGATGGACGAATGCATGTGTATATTTTAGACGTCGAAAACTTCAAGAACGGGAGTTATAAACTTCCTACAGATGCCGTACAAACCGAAGAGCCAACAAGAGAAAAGCACTTATACCATATATCGCTCTGCCACTTCGTCGAGACTCAGATCGTCAACCAATCAAACATAACTAAGAGACGACGGGCCAACCAATGTCATGACCTATCCATGAAAGGCAAAGAAGCTCATTTTCTTTCTGTTTCCAACTCTCAACGAACTGGAATTTCTTTTAACGACTGCGATGTACATCATATCAACTATCCTCACTATGATGCTTTGGTGATCATGTTAAAAATACGAAATATGGTGCTTCACATGTTGATGATAGATACTGGGAGTACTATCGAATTACTTTTTCAAATTACGATTGATCAGATGGGACTGGCCGAAAAAGTACAGCCCAGTGACACTGATATCTGTGGATTTAACGGATCTAAAGAAGAACGTGTAGGAAAAATCATACTTCATATCACGGTAGAACTTGTGACACTCGATGTTGTCTTTTATGTTATCAATACAAAATCCTATTATTTGGGGATAATGGGGCACTGCTGGTTATACAATATGCTAGCAATTCCATCCACCTATTATTTAGCGCTGCGATTTGAATGGAATGGCAGCGTATACGAGATCAAAGGAAGTCTGATGCTCGCTCAAGCATGTAAATATTATTTTGTCATAGTCCCAGAATCTTCAAAGCCACAGCTCAAATAACAATTACTGAAAATAGCAGGAAAAGTTACCGAAAACTATACAGCAAACTTTAGAGAAAACCATCTGCCAAGAGCAGAAATAACAGAGTACGTCGAAATTAGTAACGAAAAGCGAGGATCATACATTGGCACTCTGTTGCCAATAGAAGAACAAGATGTCCTCATTCAATTTCTTAGAGACAACAATAATGTATTCGCTTGGACATTTTACAAAATGCCAGGTATTGATCATAATCTAGCTTGCCACAAGCTCAATTTAAAGGATAAAGCTGAAGCTGTCAAACAGAAGTTGATGAACTTAGCACCGAGACTCTGAAAAGAAGTAAATAAAGAGATCGACAAACTCATCGAAGTTAGCTTCATCAGAAAAGCCAATTACCCAGAATGGATCTCAAACATTGTGGCAGTCCTAAAGAAGAATGGCAAGATCAGAGTGCACGTGGATTTCACAGACCTCAACAAACATACTCCAAAGGATAGTATTCCACTTCTTATCATAATCCATTTGCTCGATTCTACTGTGGGACATGAACTCCTATCCATGATGGATACCACATCAGGATACAATCATATACCTATGCTACCTGATGACCAAAAGATTACAACTTTCATTACGGAACATGGCTTATACTGTTTTAAGGTCATGCCTTTCGGTCTCAAGAATGCCGAGGCCACTTATCAACGGTTGCTGACACAAATGTTCAAAGATCACTTCGGAAAAATGATAGAAGTTTACATTGATGATATATCGTGTAAAAGCCTTAAAAAGGAGAACCATATTACAGACTTGCGCACTACTTTTGAAATTCTCCGTTCCTACAAGATGAGGCTCAACCCTGAAAAGTGCCTGTTTGGGATCCATTCAGGAAAATTTATAGGATACTTAATCAGTAAAAGAGGTATAAAAGAGATCGTATTCGCGCTTTACTGTCTATGCCTTTGCCCAAAAAAAAAAGACGACAGAAGTTAACAGGCAAGATTGCCGTAATAAATCATTTTGTTTCAATGTCTTTAGATCGATGTCGGTAGTTGTTCAACCTTTTACGTGAAGGAACAACAAAACATAAGTTTAGAAAGGATCCTGAGATCGAGTAGACCGCAAAGTGTGAAGGGGTATTTTAGGAACTCAAACTTTACTTGGGATCACCCTCAGTGATGAGTACAGTTAACAAAGGGGAATAACTCACGATATATCTTGTGGTTTCTGAAGAATCTTTAAGTTTTGTCCTCATTTGACTTAATGGGAAGACAGAAAAGCCTATCCACTTCATCAGCAAAACTCTCACTCCATTAGAGTCCAAGATTGATAAATTTTTCTTAGCTCTCGTATACACATGGTAAAAATTGAGACAATATTTTCAAGCATACTCAGTTCGAGTATTGACAAATTACCCTTTACGAGAGATCTTATCCAAACGGGAAAAATCCAGATGACTACAACAATGGTCAGTCACTCTTGGCGAACATGACATCTGTTTTGAACCACGGCATTCTGAAAAAGGTCAAGTAGTAGCAAACTTCCTTGCGGACTTCCCAGTAGAAGATCGTGACTGGGAAGAAGACAGTACAGATAACAATGATGAACACTTCAAAGAAAAGTCAGACTGGATAACTAAAAAAGGATGGCATCTTTTAACTGATGGATCTTCCAGACCTGCATGATCAGGTATCGGAATCGTACTTATCACACCTTCCAATGACAGGATTGAGAAAACAGTCAGTCTCAATTTTGAAGCAACCAACAATGAGGCCGAGTATGAAGCAATGATTCTCGGTCTAGATATGGCTCTAGAGATTGGAGTCTCTGAGATATCTGTATCCACAGAGTCATTACTAATTGTGAACCATTATACATAAAAGTTCCTGAAGAACGGAAAAATGGTCGACTACGTAGCAGCAATAGCCGAAAGAATGGGCAGATTTAAAAGAATTACCATCGATCATTTACTGTACGAAAGAAATTGACATTCGGACTCCCTCGCATACCTGGCAGGTATACTTGGTATGGAAGCGCGTTATCTAAGGTTTTAAGTATCATCCACCCCCAATATTTACATCATAAGCTTGAATTCTGTCAATATTGGGGGCGTCGAAGAGGACGAGGACGATTTTTGACGACCTTCCCTCAAGAATATCGGGACTAAAAACATATTTGCTGGTGAACTCCCTACATATCCTATGGAGATGAGACGCGTACTTGATAATACTAAGCGATACATCGTGGATAACGGTCTCCTTTACAAAATTTCGGTCACTAGACCGTTCTTCGAATGTTTGTCGATCAAAAAAGTTTAAAAGTTCCTACACAAACTCCATGAGGGGACTTGTGGTTCCCATGCAACGGGGCGATCTCTCACAAATCGAGCTCTTACTCAAGGTATCTTTTGACCCAAGATGAAAGCCCAGCCATTGAACTCGCAAGCAAGTGCGATGCCTGCCGATGACATGGCCCCCAAATTTGAGCTCCAGCCGTAGAAGTCCATTCCAGCAACGTTGTTTGGTTATTTAAAAGATGGGCCCTCAACCTCGTAGGAAAATTCCCCACGACACCGGGCAAAAGTAAATACCTCTTAGTATTAACAGATTACTTCACAAAATGGGTAGAAGCAGTCCTTCTATGCCACATACGCGAAGGCAAAGTCATCAAATTCATCTGGGAAACTATCATCATCCGATTCGGCTACCCCCATCTCATCAGAATCAACAATAAACCTCAGTTCGTTGGCTCCAAAGTCGTTAAGTTCCTTAATCAACACAATATCATCCACTCCCCTTCAAATCCATATTACCCTCAAGGGAATGGCCAGGCAGAAATCATTAATCAAACTATAGTGGATAAGATCAAAAAGTGCTTGACATAGATGAAGGGCAATTGGGTCCAGGATCTATCATATGTCCTGTGGGCATATCCCACAATACCTCGGGTACCAACTGGATGCATACCGTTCTTACTAGCATATGGTATGGAAGCAATCAAACCTACTTAATATTATCACTCAATACGCGACCATACCATGACGAATAAAAAGAATGTGTACCAGTTGGCATGTAACATGAATCTGATCAAGGAAACTAGAGACAGGGAAATCATGAATTTGGGAAGATACTACCAAGCTCTAGCCCGATCTTACAACAAGCCCGTTCGTCACAAAGAGTTTAAAATTAAAGACCTCGTGCTACAAGAAATTCCCAAACACAGAAAGGAAACAAGAGCTGGGAAACTGTCCAAAAATTGGGATGGCCCTTTTGTTATTGTCGGGAAAAGTGGCCTTGGTTCTTACGACCTCGCCACTGAACATGGAAATCAAATCCTTAATCCCTGGAACATCAGGAGATTGAACTTATATTGCCGATGAAAATCCAACACAGTATACTTTTCTACAAAACAATTTATCACCCTGTATAACGATCTTACATCAATGAAAGACTTATGCTCGATTCAAATATATATGAGTACTTTCTACTATTTCATATAGTACTCTATCTAACACATTCATCATACGTCAATCTTACACTAATGAAATACGTGTGTTCAATTTCCCTACACTATAGTACTTTTCTATTATATCCAGTAAGTACTTCTATATACAGGTTACAGATCATTTGCTGCTTCAACCAAACTAATCATCTATTACACTACAGATCATTTGTTACTTCGGTCAAACTGATCATCTATTACATTGCAGATCGTTTGTTGCTTCGGCCAAACTGATCATCTATTACATTACAACTCATTTGTTACTTTGGCCAAACTGATCATCTATTACATTACAAATTGTTTGTTGCTTTGGCCAAACTGATTACCTATTACATTAAAGATTTTTTGTTACTTTGGCCAAACTGATCGTTTATTTACATTAAAGATCGTTCGTTGCTCCGGCCAAGCCAATCACCTTTTACGTTACAAATCATTTATGGCTTCACCGAATCGTTCTGCCATCTATGCTCCTCTTTGGAACCATCCTATACAGCAGGCATTCGACTAATACGGTATCATTGGTTTAATGAAAGGTTAGTATAAATCAGTATTCTAGCCATTCCTATTTTTATACATTATATACGTTAGTATACATAGCACATCCTCATAATCGTTAATCCTCACTAGAACTATCACTCGAGCCATCACCTCTATTGGGAGGTCCCACAACGTCAGGTGCACAACCCAGGTATAACCGTTGACGTATAAACTCTAACATTTTTCCCGTAACGATTTTCTTTCCTTCTTTAACCATACGATGTCTCAGAACCCCAATTTTGGCTACCATGAGACCTAGATACTCACACCGTATCGCCTCCATGTCACACTGTGTACTTATTCCAACTACAATGCCATACACGAGCTTGCTTTCTTTTTCCAATCTCAAAAACTCTGATACAAAGAATGAAATCACTGCTGTCATATCTCTCTCATACACGTTACCTGCTTCAGTCTTCACTTGCTTATGTAAACTAAGCTCGCTGAGTTTAGTTTGAGCTTTCTCTAATAAAGCCTTTAAATGATCGCAATGCTTCTCTACTCGACATTTCTCACCCAGCACAGGAGAATTCCAAGACTCTAGCACTGTTATGAACTCATCCATATAATAAATAAGAGATATTGACCCATCAAGGTCCACTTCACGATGCTCCCATTTTACCCTTTTTTCATCAAGAGGTATCTCTGCCTGTAATAAGTCAGCATCTAACTTCGTATTTGCATCGCGCAAGTTCGCATTCTCATCCAGGTGTTCTAAGGTATTTAACTTCAACCCTTGTATGGTATACTCCAGAGTGACCACTTCGTTCCAAGCCGTATTTATGTTTTCATTCTGTCTATCATGAGCCTCTTCCATCTTCTTTATCAGAGCGTCAACAACTAGCCATAACACTTTATACTTAAAAGCGCGCACTCGTGTATCACTACCTCTGCTTCAAGCACCTTCTCCTAGAATTCTAAGTCTTTCACATTCTTACCTTCCTCCTCTAAATCTGCCAATAGTTCTGTAATTTGAACTCGAGCAGATATCAACTCTACTCCCTGCCGGCTCGCCTGCCTCGAACTACCTATAAATTCAACCTCTTTTTTTCTTATAATTTCTCTTAACTCCTCTATCTTTCTCAGTCTGTTGGCTAGATCTTCCTTTTTCTTCTGGAGATCCTCGAACAGTCGAGCTCCAACGTCTCGCTCTTTCACCATCTCCACCTTCGTTCTTTCTACTAACTCAGTTGCACTTTTTAGTGCGACCAGACTCGAATAAAGCTCAGCGTTCAGTTGGCCATTTTAGGCGCGTAATGCGTTACACTAACTTTGAATAGCTACCAATTATACCTGTCATAACAGTTTTTGTTCATAACAATTTGATTATGCCAACATGTGTATTTCACAGTTAACAAGTTTAAATTAAGAACATGGTATCTGAGTAATATCGATACACTATTTCATTCATCATCATAGAGAACACATTTCATTTATCATTAATGACTGTATACAACGATCTAACACATATATAGGGTCGGTAAGGATAACTGAGAATACCCTATTTTTTATTCTTTCCTTATCCTAAAAAATAGAATTATCATAGCCCTTTAATCCTACATAAAGCTAAATGCATTAGATAAAAGTTCTACATCACCCCATACAATAGACAAACCAGCTCGAGCAGAATACTTTCTCACCTCTAAACTATGACGATTGTGTGCCTCTTGAGCTAAAAATATAACTCTACGTGGGTCCGGAACTATGCCTCTCTCCTTCAAAAGCTCTACATAAGCTTCTTTTAACCTTAGTTCATTATCTACTTCGACCTTAAAATATAATGTCAGAGCTATTAACATGCTTTGACACCAAGCCTTATCAATCGGGTTGTTAAAACAAGTCAAAGTTTTCTTTGAATTCAACTATAAATTCCTTCTCTCATATTCAGTTTTATTAAGTACCTGTTGAATACGAGCCATGGAGTCCCTCGTTCTACTCAACGATCTCTCTAATTTGAAGATTTTTTTTTCAGTTGCTCTATCTCCTACACAGAGTACAAATATGTTGTTATAATATAGACATCCAAAATAAAAATATTTCAAATCTTCACTCAAACTCCAGCAAATACAGAGTACTATCACTTTGATATCACAAAAACTACATTAAATCAAAATACTACAAGGTTTAGAGATTCTTGCTGAGCTCTACTACAGATGGAGGATCCAATGTTTTTTTAGCTTCTCATACTGGTTCTGTACTCTATGGTGGAAAATTCAACACCTTCTCAAGAGAAACATCAGCGTCCTCTATCACTTCTTCCAGAGTTACTGAAGTGAACTCTCTTTCCTTGTTCCTTCTGACCCAGCCTAACTCCACATCAGTTGGACTCAATCCAAAATCATAATAAGATTGGATGAAGTGATCTCATTCTACCTTAAGAGCCTCAACTGATTTCGACATCACATCATCATGGGCTACCAGATCTGAGTATTTTGTTGCGAGTTCTGTAGCCACTTTTGCCTCTTCAGCTCTTTGCTCCTTCTTCAGCTTTAGCTCAGCTTCGAGCTTCTTTACATGAACAAATTGATCTTCGAACTCCTTCAAGCGAGCAGATTGAGCTTTGAACCACGCTGTAAGAGCCCTGAACTCCTGGTTCTTCTGTTCCAAAAACTTTTTTGCCCCCTTCAGCAACATTAAGAGCTGCAAGTACAAGCGTACAGAGTCAAAATCTGCATAAATTTTTTTAGTCTGAATACAGAAAAAATTAAGGACTTAAAAAAAAAGTACCGCAAAAGTATGTTCGTAATACTCTGAATTGAGCTGCTCTAGATCCATTCCTACCATCAAACAGTATTTCAACTCCAGCTCTGCCATCTTAGCTGAGGCATGAGGTTTAGTTCGAAAACTACCCTCTTCCTCAAGCCTTTTTATTTTCAGCGAGGACTTCTTGACCTCATCAGGAGAAACTTCAAGATTCTCAACCACATTGTCAGGTATAGGCATTGCGATATCTTGTGCCATGGCCTCCCCCAGTGACAGAGGTACTTTGCCGAGCTGGCCTCACAGGCTGCCAAACATTCTGCTTGGTGCTTTGAGATACAGGAGGTAGAATTCTAAGAACATTATCAACAATCAAGACAGCTTTTCCCTTAGCCATAACTCGTTTCTACTGAGCTCTCTGAACTTTGAGAGCTGCAGAATCTACCCTTTTATCTCTACGAATACCCAACTCACTGAGTACCTGCTTTAGCTTATCCAGATCTTGAGCAGCGCAGTCAAACAGGTTAGTCTTATCCAGCGTAGATAAAGGCTTGGGCTCTGCCAAAACAAAGAACATAACATTAAGTAGGAGATCGAAGATAAGTACAATTTATTTGAAGATTGGTTAACATTACTTACTTGGATTATAATATCTATGGTTCAGTTTGAGCATCAGTTCATCTAGAACCTGCATACAGTAGCCCTCTACCCACACAAGGTGGTCATTCTATGGTCTACCTGCAGATTCAAATTCAAAAAATTTCAACCTTGATGAATCACTATACAGGTAATCACTACTTTGACCTTCGACATATTTCTATTAATAAAACTTTATCACATCTTCAGCTTCGAACTGCTTCGCAGTCCCTTCCTTCCTCCATTTCTCATTCAGTACCTCACATACCCTCATCATTTCATAAACATTCCCATTTAGCTGGGAAGGGCAACACTATAACACATTCATAACCCATTTTTTGAAATAAGTTAAGAGAAATTCTAAGACCATATACGACCTGATTCAAAAAACACTAAAACCCATCCCTCGGGCCTGATAGCCCGACCCCATTATAATATGAGAGACTAACCCCCTCACCAATCCCTCTATCATTCTTCCACTTCTCCAAGGATTGGACTTGGTAGTAGACAGCCTTCTCCCCTTTACCGGGGATAAAGGCCCTAAACCATAAACCTTTCTCCTCCACATAACTTCCCCATTCTCCCTGTAATTTTTTTAATATTTCAAATACTCTTTCCCTACAGCTACCCCCTCTGGGTATATTATAAGGACTCTCTCCTTCTCTGATCTATCCTTCCATTCTATCACCTCCTCAACCTTACTGGGTTCCCCACCCTCTATTATTCTATCTACACTATTTTCAATTTCCTCCTTCACACTACATTCGTCCCCCCTCCCTGACGATGATGTCTCCTCGGAACTGGACGATACTACAAATTTACTTGTGGGAATACTAGGTTTAGACCGCATATCAAACCTATAATATACATAAATATATATTTTTATTATTTTCTCTACATTACATACAGAAAAAATAAACCCACCTTCTACCCAATCAACACGTCTATTTTACAAATTCCCAAAACAAAAGTAAAAATTAATCATTTCAAATTTTCCCCTTCTTCCCCAAATGCATATTTTCCCCCTCTAGCAGTCTATTCATATACCTAAACTCATATTCCCCATTTTTATTCAAACACCCCAAAATCCCTATATTATCAGATACATATATCAAACCGGTTACTACACATATTTTAACAGATTACTACAAATATCATACAGATTACTAAACAAATTAACCAGATAAAGCTTTATATTACCAACCATTACTTGAAGAACAATAATCATCTGGTTCACCCGGACGTCTTTACGAGAATGAACGCTCCCGTCGCTTCTCAGACAGTTTTCTATTACCTGATGAAGATTTCCTTCTCAAATTACACTCAGTACTCAAACGTTTCCTCTCCTTGGAAATAAGATTAATACAACATTTTTCTCTCTCAGAAATAATAAATAATTTATGAGGGAGAGAGATGCGCATTTTTATACTCTTCCATGGTTTGTGAAACGATGGATCCATCTGACACGCATCAGCCATCCCTACTGTCTCTGCAAGTACGTCTTTTCAGCTAAATTCATCATCATGACTTCTGCGATAATGTCTACCATCATCACATATGTCCTTATTATCTGCCATTACACAATTTTGTACCTCTTCCTCAAACACAGTACAAATGACCAATTTCCTTACTTTAATACCTTGCCAAGATCGTGCAACGTTCCTAAGATAGATCGATATTCAAAATTCAAAGATATCAATACAGTTGTTAAAATCCTTCAGTTGTCTCCCACAATATCCGTACATAAAGATTAAAATAAAATATTTTATTTTTATTCCATCAGATCGAGATATCATATTCATTTATCCTCTCAAGATCCCTCATCTTATATTTATTCAAACCCAACCCAATCCATAACTCGTTTCATCTAAAATAGCCTCGGAAATGCGCCTTCCTGCACATAATGATCTCCCCTCTTGCTACCCTGGCATCCTCTTCAACGATCTTGTCACATGCAAACTGTCGAATTGTCAGTTCCCGCACCGTGGCACTCAACAATGACCTCTAAAATACATCACGCCAGAAAAATCAGTCATACTTTACACACTTCCCTTCTTCATCTAGTCCAATCAGATTCAACAGTCATTCCGAAAAGACGACATAGTAGGGAGTCAGAGAAAATACCGCTCACAAAGTTCAGCAACCTTGATATGAAAGCGACCATTTGCTGCCGAATTAGCACGCTGAGCACGATTCCTCACCATGGATAAACTCAGCACCTCTATAATAGAATTATCCTTGGAGAAGTTGCAAATCAAAACAGCCAAGATTCATGATTTTATAATCGTCAGGAAAATCTTTTCAAATATCACCCCATTAATTTGGCCAAAGGATATATTGTTCAAAGTATGTTCACAGAACAGCAGAATATCAAATCAAATGATGAATATTGTGGTAGGTCATTCTTTCCATGGTATGAAGTATCTCCTCCAATTTTGTATGAAGAAATATACAAAGGGGCAATATACAAGATCACGCAAATCCAGCAGTAGCACCTATAGATCAATGCCCACCCTTTCACACAGTTCGGAAAATTCTGTCACCTAATTCGAGTACACAGATCACAAAAAATAATATCTAACTACTTCCTCGAATTCCTCTCTCTTCAACCCCCGCTATAACTACAGTTTACTCTCGTACACCCGAAACTCTTTCTAGATCAATTTTTCCTATCTTACCCCATGATATCTAACTCCAACTTTTACAAACGAAAAACTACACAGACAAGTCCGTGGCAAAGAATCATGACCTCAGAACGAATTTATTTCATTAATTTAAAATTTTATTTGCAAGATACTTTACAGATAACAAAATGTTCCCAATAATTACAGCAAATTATATCACAAAGTTACAATTCGAATTACTTTTTAGGAATCAGTAAAGAAGATGATGAAGAACTGAAGCAACTTCCAAAACCTGATTCTACGCAGCAAGATCCGGGAAATAGACATAACTAGATATTACAGATGACAGATCTTCTTCATGGCTAAAATCTATGGTCCGTGGAAGAGAATGATCCACTGTATCCTCCCACCTCTTCCACCATAGCCCTACCCCGCATACTAGAGACAGACGGAAGGTCCTACCTTTTAGAAAGAACCCATTCACTAGAAGAATATTGGCGAGACTCTCTTGAACGAACGCTTGCTACTTCATCTTTAGTTATAACAGCCTCCTCTACAAGTAAACGAAGCCTATTTCGGCACTCCGCATCAGATGTCAGCAAATAGTAAAACTGTGCCATCTGATAATAATCATCACCCGCTTCATCACTTCTTCATATTACATGCGGTGATAGTAGACGACACTGGAATCGGTATCAAAAAATCTAGATGTTAGTATCCAAAGTATCAGATACGTAATTCCTCCATCTTTCTATGAATCCTAGACTCTTGAGATTGGCTCCTGGTAGTCACCCTACTCTCAACAGTAAATTATTTATAGCAGTCAAGAATAGAGAAGAAGAATGTCAGAAATGATGACTTGGCTCCTCACTCTCACATCCGAATGCCTTTTATACTATGATCAGCATTTAAAATAGACTTTTCAGATTCCCAATGACAGAAGGATTTCCCATGCCAAAAAACATTGACTAGAACCATTGGTTCTGGAAAACCCAAAAGGCACAAATAAGATACTTATGAATATGCATTAGAAATGATTCCCAGATTTTAACTATAGCATTAATGATACTTCTCAACCAACACCACTCGCCCACAAGGTTTCTCGTACTACTGGCTGAGAGGGGGTCGTTGTAGTGGTGTATTCTACATCTCAAACTTATGGTTCATCTTTGAACTACATACGAGCTTTCGATCTCACCAATAGAACACGTGACACAGAAAGAATCAAGACAACAATGTCAGGAAGCAAATACAACACGAATTTTTCAACCAACACCACTCATCCATAAGGCTCCTTGTGCTATTGGTTGAGAGCCGTCTTGTAATAGCTTATTTCATATCTCAGACTCAAAGCTTTATCCTCGACCTCGTCAACATACAGGAAATACTACTAAAGACATATTAAATATTCCTCAGTTCGAGTCATCGCTTTTGACCTCTACATCAGTAGTTCGATGAACGCAAGTGTACAGTCATCAATAGAGCCGTTGTACAGCAACAGAGGTCAGGACGTTAGATCATCTAGTCAAAGAATATCTTATATCTACTTTGTAACATCTACCATTAAGAATATTAATGGTCATCAAATGGTCATATGATGAGACCTATAAATAGGACCAGAGAACTACAGATTAAGGACATGTAATTCTATACAGAAGAATCCCTACTTGAAAACTCCATAGATTAAGAAGTGGATATTGTAATATCTAGCATTCTCAATAACATCTCTCTATTTTTAAAATCCTCAAGAGAGGTTATGGTTTTTGACCAATTCAAAGATTTTCCATGCTAAACTTTTGTGTTAGTTATTATTAGCGTTCTAATTACATCTGGTGTAAAGGCAAAGTCTGAATCCCAAAATTAGTCGATTGGAGACACAGTTTGAGTTAAGATATTTGGGTTGTAGTATTATTTGAACTTTGAAGACATTTATTTGAATTGTATTTTGGAGGTGATGGGTAACTCTAGACCCTGTTTGGCTTGGTTGTTTGTATTTTTTTCTCATTAATTTATAATTTTTTAATTCTAGGTTTGTTATCTCAAGGTACATTGTCTCTAATCTAATATTTTTGATTTATTGGTTGGCTGCATTAATGAATCTTTCCATATCTTCTCATGGTTACATTAATTTGTGTTTGTATTAGTTGTGAGTTAATAACTATATACAAGGAATGTATTAGTTCTGAATATAATTATCAAGGACTTCAAATGCAGTAACTAATACTAATTAGTTAGTGACTTATGCCATTAATTATGAGTTAATACATTGTATTTTATGTGGTTAGTGGTAGGTTTAATAGTGTAAATGTTGTGGGGTGTTTTCTCATTCTTTGATTGTTTACTTGGGTTTTCCTTAATTAGTAACTCATTTCTTCATTTTTCTATAGATTGTTTAATTATACGAGTTATGGACCGACAAAGCTATGCAAAGAGCCTTGCATATAACGCAAAAGAAACATAATTTATAATGACGCTGACGATTGGCCTAATAATCATTCAAAGGAGGGAACTTTTACTGGTTATCCAGCTATCAAGTATCTTTATAATTTCATGTGTAAGGGGCATGAAAAGGTTAATCTTTGGTATGAAGCTATGATTAGAAGTAAATTGTAAACTTTGATGAACATTGTTGTTTGTGGTTACTTTATTATCTTTATATATTATTTGATTAAATAATTTGTTTAGATTTTCTCAAAAATATGTACAATTTTGCAATTCGACTATGTGGCAATGACCATCTTTATGACGCGGTTCTTAAATATTTGTGTATGTGAATCTTTCTAAGTAGTATTGATCCTAGGAGTACTATTTTCACAAATATTGGTTTAGAGTGGTACTTCAAATGTGGAAAAACTAGAAGTACTAGAACAATATTAAATGTTTTGCAAGAAAAAACTTAAGTTATGCTTTGTGCATTTTACAACTATAAAGCCTAAGTGCTTGATGAGTAAAGTATAACGGTGAAGGCGCGTCGACGCAAACACCATGACTTGGTCATGAGTAGTACTAGTATTTATAATTAAATCAATTACATTAATAAGTTCTTCTCAATATAATCCAAAATTATATTTTATCAAGCTTTGATTTAAACAAACTTTTTCTTCTCTTTACTTTTTAGTCTTTGCTCTATGAATATGCATGACACATACATACTACAAAAAAAAAAAAAAAAAAAACTAAGAGCATCCACATTTGTTTAATCAAATTTTTGTTGCCAAAGTCAAACTAAACACTCGCTAAAAGCCAGATAATCTTCCCAACTCCATTTGAATCTTCAAAATATATAGTCAAACCTACCATGTCATACTTCCCTCCAAATTGTTAGATTTTGGAGAGTTGTCACGTCACTTATTTTTATATTTGGTGTTTTTGGTATGTGAGATAGGTAGTCAAATTTTGCTTTTAATTAACAAGTCGGATGTAGGTCTTATTTTACATTTTGGGCTTTTTATATATGACTTAAAGTTAAAATGGCTTGTCGAGTGCGCTCTAATTTAACCTCAGTCGCACAGGTATGCCAAGTTTTAGGCATACCGATGCCATGGTGTCATGCACCCTACTTATATGGCCTCATGAATTATGCCCAAATTTCATGTCACCATTGTTGTCACTCGTCCCCACGCCCATGATGCGGTAGAAATTTTGCTCAAATTTTGCCTTTCAAATGGGAAAAACAGTAATTACTTCGTGTATATGAAACATGCGTGAGATTAAAGATATAAAGCCACATAACAAACATGCACATTAAGTTTGTTACAAAACTTCATACATTTGTAACGAGTCTGCCTAGCATAAGCCCCCGAACCTATGGAGTCTAAATAAGACCCCTCTAATCTCACGCCACTTAGCCCGCAATTTACTACGACTCCATTTTCCCCATTTTTCTCTCCTAAAATCATTCCCTTTTTTATAATACCATATTAGCCCTTGCAGGTCTTTAATAATTGCACTTTAAAATAAAAAAAACTAATATAAATGTAGTTGATCAATTTTATAAATAAATAAAATAAATTTTTAAAATACCTTAGTCGCTTTCCAAACGAAAATTTATAGCAGGTATATTTTGAAAAATTAAAAGAGGATCTCAGTAGTTTGAATAATCGATGATCTTATTCAATTTAAAATAATAATCCTAGCGGATATTGTCGCTTTCCCCAACAAAAATCAAGGATCTTAATCGCTTCCACAAAAACAATTTGTAGTGTAAATCATAATCATAGCGGGTCTTAGCCGTCCCCTCAAAATATTGTAAAGGCAAACCATAAATGACAAATTATATAGGGGAGATGATTATGATTCTCGATTTTGTCAAGAAAAAGGATCACACCCCACTTATAAAAGTATGAGATGAGTTGTTTTATTTATTTATTATTATTTCAATGTCAAATAACTCAATAAAGGCCTGTTAGGGTTAATATGGTATTATAAAAAATAGATTGATTTTATGAGAGAAAATGAGAGAAGTGGAGGTCGCATGAAATTATGGGCTAAGTGGTGTGAGATTAGGGCGGTCTTATTTACACTCCATGGGGAAGGGGGCTTATGCTAGGCGGACTCATCCATAACGCACTTGTTAAAAATACTTGAGCGGCAATGCCAAATTTTGGATAAAAACATTAATCTTAAAATATCCGATATCTCATTGTTAACATATCTATCCATCAAATTCCAAAAATCTTCACCCACCCTTTCTTTCGAAGCAACAAAAGAAAGTAGAATAGGGTGTAACATAATTATACTACACCACACATCTCATCCCTAAAATATCATCGAAAGAACGTTACAAATTCGCATCCCCTTCTACCCAAAGTTACATCATTAAAAATATATGAAGCTACTATCAAACACCACCCAACATACACTCACAAATTTCCTTACGCATCATCGAAAGAGACATAAACTCACCAAGCCGTAATGGTAACATAGATATGTCTCTCAAAGAAGCGCCAATGCCACCTCAGGCTTTCTAGTTCATTTTTGTTTTTGCTCTAGGCCTTTATTTTGTTTCTTGGTCTTCTTTGCTAATACATAACCTAAAGTGAACACAGTTCAGTTGTTAAGGAGTTAAAAGATCTCAATAAATAATGTAGGACGGCGAGAGATGACAATTGTGAAAGGGTACATGCATTCCTACTACAAGTTACGTCATTTTTCAGAGATCGGTATGGGGAACCTCGTGTTGGCGCGAGCAGAGGCCATATCTATGCCATCAATCATATGTAAGTTGTCTAGGGTAACAAAGCTAGACCCGGTTATATAGTAGAAACAAGTAAGATCCCAGCTCTCTCTCTCTCTCTCTCTCTCTCTCTCTCTCTCTCTCTCTTTCTTTCTCTATAAAAAGCCTAACCAGCCAGACACTAATTTATGTACCTCTCTCACCCAAAAACTAATATTTTACTCTTTAATACCAATTCACGTCCACTGTGTGTGTGCCCAAAACATTTTCTATCTCTAGGATGAAGTAGTTTATGAGACGGCTATCCCGAGTGGCCGACTCCTCGTCAAACCACTACGTCTAGCTCTGAAGAGGATGGACCTCAGACTCGTCGCGTGGATCCCAGAATGTAAAAAATATGTAAAGAACTAGTAATATAGCTTTCCCCAACTGCTGAACTATAACTTTGAATTGTAGCAAGCTCAAGAACTGGAAGTAAGGATATATCAACAAAGAGATTCTCATTAGGAACAATAGTTAAAGTTGTAGCAACTATTATGATGTTGAAAATACAGCAGTAACATAATCGATATTATAGGGACCTATCCCTCGATCTCACCTAAAGTTGAGCTGTCGCCAGTTTGAATCATCTCCATCTCATACTCACGCATTTTTAACATAAGTTCCCCAGTCAGCATTCCAAACTACCCCACGAATTGGTTAAGAACGTGGGCCGAACTTAAACTGAAAAACCTTATCCAGTCAAAGACACTTGTCTCTCATGAACTAGTCAGTTACTCCGTCAACCACCACTAACCACATTGATCGGAAAACGTGCTCCAGGACAACGAAGAGCTGCTGAGATGGCCTATATAAAAAAAAGTTCCAGAAAAGACAAGGACCAAAAAGAGTTACACAAGAGATCAACAAGAAACTAATTATTCTAAATTCTCAGCAACATTCAAACTTCTTAGTTACAAGGTTCAAGCCTTTTTATATCTAAAAGATCACTTATAATAAGATATCCGCCTCAAGCAATAAAGATACTTTTACAAAAAATCCTCCACTCGAGGTCATGGATTTTTACCTATTCAAGGATTTTCCACGCTAAAATCACCTGTATCATTTCTTACTTTCCATTAGACTATTTTTGCAGGTTCATTGGTGTGATAGAAAATTCTGAGCCATTTTGAACTCACAGAATTTGGCCATTACATTTGGCACCGTCTGTGGGAAAGATTGTATTTCTACAATATCCTAAGGCATTCTTTCACTATAACTTTCAGTCATGGTTACTTCCAGATGACCGGCTACAGGGACCCAGCTCGATATTTCAATGGAACCGGGGTAACTTACAGAGTTACGGGTGAATCTCAATGTCGAAGCAGAGAAACGCGTCGAGCTCGAATTTCAGTTAACAAAGGATTGAGAGCTTCGTAAGAAAGAGCTTGACACAAAATGACAAGCTCGTTTGACAGCGCTCAAACGACATGAAGACCAGATGACAACAATACAGATTGCCCTAGAGGCTCTATAAAATACTCAGCAGGATCCTCTAGCCAGAGGTCACGATCAGTTTCCAGAGACCTCCCGTGTTTCTGTAAGGGAGAGGTTGGGACCTCGAGGACTCGCCAGTAAATTTATTTCCAGGAATCTATAACACAAACCACAACACTCCATACAATTGGGGGGTGAAGTTTAGTCTGAAGTCAATCGAGGTCACCGAATTTCTGTCCATCAGTAAGAAGAACAGCGACCTCAACACCAAGTTCCAGTAGAAGATCGCTTGAGTGAAGGTACATGCACTCATCATCCATAACTTGCTCGCCCAGCGATTCAGCCAGCACGTTATTACGTCACGAAAGAGCATATAGACCAACGAATTAAGGAGTTGATCAAAGCACAAGTTTTGGGATCTACCGGCGATGTCACAAAATTACAAGGAAGTCTGATTGCCAAAGAGCTATTCGATATGGAGATACCAAAAGGTTTCCATACTCCAAAAATTTGTAAATACAAATGTACTGACCCGAAGGAGCACATTCAGCAATTCCGTGGTTTATTAGGGTTATTCTCCAATCTCAACCACATCATCTGCCATCTGTTCACCACAAGTCTTCAAGAGGAACCACTCTGATGGTTCCACTCTCTCCCTGAGGACTCTATATATACATTCGATTAGCTGTAATATCAGTTTATCAAGACATATGCTCAAAACAGGGACAAAGAGAAGAATTTATATTCTCTTATCGGTCTTAAACAGTCACATGGAGAGAAGCTCAAGGATTTCTAGAAGAATTTTTTAGAGCTCGCGCAAAAAGTGGATAACCTCGATCAGAAAACAGTTGTTACTGCTTTTACCAATACGCTCTGGCTCGACTGCAAGGCCAAAAATCACATCTTCCTCAACAAACCTGCGACCTTGGAGGAGATGATCACCATGGTCAACAGTTACGTCAACCTGGAGAGGATGATGTATGAGCAACAAAAATCTACTAAATCCATCCTCTCTACCAAAGGCCCATTTACAGATCGAGCCAATAAACAAAATGAGAAACAGGGAGATCAGAAGCGCACCAAGGGCAACACTGGCTACCCTCGAATAGGCAGTCCGCCACAGATCCATCGTCCCAAAGATGAACATTCGAATTTCCGCAATTTTTCCACTAATTTTGAAGGATACTCTACCGCGTCTCTCAACTACTAGAACCAATTGATAGTCGACCATATTGCCTACATCATAATGTAATCCACCATTCTACTGAAAATTGTTAAACTTTACAGAGGTTACTCGAATACATTTTTAAAGAGGGTCGAATGCTTAAATATATTGTCGACCTAAAATCATACAAAGATGGCAGCTATAAGAAGCAGCTTGAAGTTATTCAGGTCAATGATCAAACTGAGGAGAAGCATCTTTATCATATGCACCACAACAACATGATCGAAATCAACCAGATAACCAATTCCAGCAGATAAAAACGCAAGAGACTATCAAAATACTGTGATCTCACACCGCAACACAAAGAAGCCAAGCTTCTTCCTGAGTTATGCAATCACCGATATGGGATTTCCTTCGAAGATTGCGATACTATCCATGTCTAATTTCTACATCATGATGCATTAATAATAATGCTTAAAATGAAGAAATTTGTCATGCACACGATGATGATCGATACTGGAAGTGGTATTGAGATTCTTTTTCTGAGCACTATCGACCAAATGGGTTTAGCCGACCAAGTTATTCAGAGCGACATCGATATCAGTGGGCTCAATGGGTCTAGAGAAGAATGAGTAGGCAAAATCATCTTACCTATTACCGCTGGACCAGCCAATATTGATATCATTTTCTATGTCATCCACACCAAATCTCATTATCTTGGGATTATGGGCCACTGCTAGATTCACAACATGGAAGAAATCGCTTCTACCGATCATCAAGCACTCCATTTCAAATACGACAATGGCATTTATGAGATCAGAGGTAGTCAGAAACTCACTCTTGCTTGTGAAAATACCGTCTCTGCTATCCTAGATATTTCTGACAGATTTGTTGCATAGTAATTATAGGAAGCTGATCGCCTCAACGATTAACCTTCCACGGAGGAGCTCATAGAATATATCAACATTGATGGACCTAGAAGAGGTACTTTCATTGGTACTAAGCTGGTTCAGCATGAAAATGATGCTCTTATTCACTTCTTGTAACTAAATCGAGACATTTTTGCGTGGTCTTTCATAGAAATGTCTGGGGTCGACCCGACCAAGGCATGTCACAAATTAGCTATCAACATCAACGCTGCGGAGTTCAAACAGAAATAACGATGACTATCACCACGTCTTCGAGTTGAAGTTAACACCGAGATTGAGAAATTGATTAAAGTGGGATTCATTCGATAAGATAAATATCCAGACTGGATATCCAATATTGTCGCTATCCCAAGGAAGAATAAAAAAGTCCAAGTTTGCGTATATTTTACCGATCTAAGCAAACATACTCTAAAGGATAGTATCCCTCTTCCCAATATTCATCAGATCCTCAATTCCACAGTGGGCCATGACCTTTTATCTATGATGGATACTGCTTTGGGGTACAATCAAATTCCACTTTTGGAAGAAGATTAAGAAAAGACAACTTTCATCACTGAAAGGGGTCTTTATTGCTATAAAGTCATGCCCTTCGGACTCAAAAATGTGGGTGCCACATATCAACGGTTGATGACTAATATGTTCAAAGTACATTTTGGGAAAGTCGTTGAAGTCTACATCGATGATCTCTTGTGCAAGAGCGTATAGTCGGCCAATTACATCTCAGATCTCAACACTAAATTCAACATTCTTTGATCTTACAAGATGCGTCTCAACCCTGATAAGTATTAATTCGGGGTACATTATGTCTAATTTCTAGGCTAGCTCATCAGCAAGAAGGGGATTGAGGCCGATCCAGATCAGATTCGGGCTCTCCTCAACATACCCTCTCTAAAAATAACAAAAGATGCTCAAAAACTTGCCGGCAAGATTGCCGCTATTAACAGTTTCATTTCTAAATCTTCATATCACTATCGCTGGTTATTCCTATTACTCTGTGGTTGCACCAAACGAGGAAAAGTTTAGTCAAATGTAGAGGTCACATGGACACCAGAATGCGAAACAGCTTTTCAGGATCTCAAAACCTATTTGGGGTGGTCTCCCATAATAAGCACCCCAGTAGATGATGAGGAACTGATTATCTACCTAGCAGTCTCAGATAATTCCCTCAGCTCGGTTCTCATTTGCCTTGAAGTGAAAATTGAGAACCCAGTCTACTTCATCAACAAAACCCTCACTCCAGCGGAAACGAGGTACTCTAAAATTGTGAAACTTCTTCTCACTCTTGTTTATACTTTACAGAAACTCAAGCACTACTTTCAAGCCCATTCAGTCAAAGTCATGACGAACTACCCACTTTGGGAAGTTCTATCCAAGAAAGAAAAAATTAAGGAGAGTGCAACAGTGGTCAATCAGTTTGGGAGAACATGATATCATGTTTGAACAACGTCATTCCAAAAAGGATCAGGCCGTTGCTGATTTTCTCGTAGATTTTCCAGTGGAGGATCCTGAGTGGGAGGAATGCGACCCTGACCTTGCAGAAAAAACTACCGAATATCCATCTCCCAAGCTATTTGGCGAGCGAGCTGAATGGATCACAGTAACAGGGTGGAGACTACTCACAGATAGATCAGTAGGACCTGCAGGGCCAGGAATCAGAATCATTTTGATTACCCCTTCTAATGACAGAATTACGAAATCAGATGAATTTCTCTGCGACTACTGTCTTTCTGTCACGGGGCCTTACCTCAAGTGCCTCTCTAAAAAAAATACAGATGAATTGTTTCGCGAATTACATGAAGGGACTTGTGGATCCCATGCCGCAGATCGATCGCTAGCAAATATAGCTATTACACAAGGAGTATTCTGGCCTGGTATGCACAAGCAGGCAGAAGAGTACTCATGTAGATGTAACACCTGCCAAAGGCATGAACACATGATACACGCCCCTACGCTCGAACTCTATGCAAGCAAGGTGTTCTGGCCA
Organism: Kingdonia uniflora; assembly: GCA_014058105.1. Taxonomy (NCBI): domain Eukaryota; kingdom Viridiplantae; phylum Streptophyta; class Magnoliopsida; order Ranunculales; family Circaeasteraceae; genus Kingdonia; species Kingdonia uniflora. The sequence goes on from JACGCM010001727.1 coordinate 1,907,525, forward strand.
TTCAAAAGATGGGCACTTGATGTCGTCGGAGAATTCCCTAACTCTTCAGGTAATCGCCATCACATACTCGTAGCAACCGATTATTTTACGAAATGGGTAGAAGCAGTTCTACTATGTCGAACTAGAAAAGAAGAGGTCATCTCTTTTATCTGGGAACACATCATCACTCAGTTTGGGTGCCCCCACCTAATTCGTATTGATAACGGGCCTTAATTTGTGGGAGAAAAAATTGTAACCTTCCTCAACATATACAATATCATTCACTCACCATCTAATCCTTACTATCCTCAAGGCAATGGCCAAGCCAAAATCACCAAAAAAACCATCATGGATGTACTCAAAAAATGGCTTCACTAACATAAGAAAGGAAATTAGGTTCGAGAACTGCCTCATGTTCTATGGGCATATCGTACCACTCCCAGACTGTCAATAGGATGTACCCCATTCCTCCTTGCCTATGATACTGAGGCCGTCATTCCTTTTGAATACCATCATCTAGTTTGAGATCACGAGCTAACTGACGAGGAAAATGAGTTTGAATTGGCTTACAACTTTAATATGATTGATGAGACCAGGGAACGTGCCATCGCTAACCTAGGTCGATATCATCATATTATAGCCGTACCTTCCAAATCGATAATCTTATCCTCCGAGAGATTCCTCAACATCGTAAAGAGATTCACGTTAGAAAATTAGCTGATAAATGGGAGGGTCCATTCATTATCACAGGTCTCTCAGGCCTAGGATCATATTATCTCATGACAAAAGAGGGAATCCCCATTTTAAATCCTTAGAATACTAGGCTACTGAAACGGTACTATCGTTATACGTCTCACTACTCCATTTCCGTTTCTCGTATTTTTTTTCTCAATTCCAAAAGTAAGATTTTTCATCTCCATCCAATGTAAATTCTGAACTGATCAATGAAACTTTCAAGTTTTTAAGAACATCTATCTAATTACGTAGATTCAACCACATTCTGTAGATTAAAGCATAAATAATACTTGTTTTCAATCGATCTTATACCAGTTAAATCGTGGATAACACTTGGTTTGGCTGGCTCTAGTAAATCTCTGCGATTAAATCAAATGTAAAAACTTGTTTCATATCAAAGACTCTAGCAGGTATAAGATAAGGCAAAGGTAATACTAGCCTTCATCTCTTTCAATATGTATGTAACATTACTACAGTTAAATCGAGGATAACATTTGGTTTGGCTGTCTCTATTAAATCTCTGTGATTGGAACAAATGTAGAAACTTGTTTCATATCAAAGACTCTAGCAGGCATAAGATAAGGCAAAGGTAATACTAGCCTTCATCTCTTTCAATATGTCTGTAATATTACTATAGTTAAATTGAGGATAACACTTGGTTTGGCTGACTCTACTAAATCTCTGCGATTAAAACAAATGTAGAAACTTGTTTCATATCAAAGACTCTAACAGGAATAAGATAAGGCAAAGGTAATACTAGCCTTCATCTCTTTCAATATATCTATAACATTACTGTAATTAAATCGTGATTTACTTGGTTTGACTAACTCAACCCATCTCTGCTATTAGAACAAATGTAAAAACTAGTTTTATATCAAAGACCTCACCGGACATAAGATAAGGCAAAGGACATACTAGCTTTCATCTATTTTAATATGTATGCGACATATACTATTTATTTTTAGGTCATATTGCAATGGATACCTTTTCTGCCATTGGGATGTCAGCCATGCTTTACCCTTCAGAAGGAGGTCGATCAAAATTCAATTCATGAATCCCAGTAACTCTGCCCCTCTCTACCAGATCAGCAGGTCGAGGGCCTAAATTCATTTCCATGAAGGCCATACAATTCTCTCGATCTATATTTACTCTGCAAAGGCATCCCTTGTTAGACAGGTTCTTAAACAAGGTATCTCCTTCTAACTCAAGTCTTTTTACTTCCTCTATGAAATACCTAAGGGTCACCTTTAACAGACCTATCCGTGATGCATTAGCTACAACGATCCTTGAAAAGTTATATCTCACCTTCTCAAGGCGTGACTCCAAAGTCGTGTACAGTTTCTTTTGATGTACCATTTCCCTGTCTGTCGAATCATAAAAAGTTATATTCTCTTCCAATTTTTTGACATATTTAGCTGATTCAGCCTAAATAGGGACCTCCAAGTTCACCACCTGAGCGCAAAGTCTCGCAATTTCTATATTTAATTCTTCCCTAGCAGAAGCATCCTTTAACGAGTCATCTTTCTTCTTTATTAGGATTTTCTTTACCTTAATTTCCCCTTCTAAGACCTTCTCCCTGATAAGAGCATCATCCAACTTGTACTGACATTCCCTTAAGTTCGCATTCCCTTTCTGCACATGCCCTTGAATTTGAGCCACATCACCTTCCAGCTCTATAATTTGACCTGAGAGGATAACTACATCCCCTTAGACTAGAGGAACTTTAACCCCATTTCTACTGCTCCTTGAGCACTCTCTAGCCTTGTCTTTCTTGACATGCGCGTTGGCTTGTGCCAATTCGGTCTTTAATCGTGCCACCCTATCATTTAACTCGTCACACCTTCATTGCATCCCCCGAAGCTCCATATCCTTGGCGGGTAGGGCTATATGCAAGTGTTTGGCTGCAGCTTCCGAAGCTGATAGATTTTCTCAAGCCACCTTCAGCTCGTTATCTTTTTCAATCATTTTATGTTTCAGTTGCTCCAGCTCACTTTTTTAATTCTGAAGATCAGCTCGAGATTGCCCCTCCGATCTTTTTAGCGCCTGAATACAGTGTTGAGACATTTTAGCTTGCCTACCCTTAACCATCAGCGTATCAAATCAACTTTGAAGCTTCGTGGTGTGCTCTTTAACCTCAACAAGCTCTTTTATCCCCTTCTCAATTTTGGCGGCTTTCTCCTCGACCTTGCGAGTGAGGTCAACAGCAGTTTGGGTTGCCTCAACAAATTTAAAATTTACCTTTACATGCTGATCTTTTCTATTTTCATTCGCCTCCCTTACCCTATCCAACTCTTTCACAAATTCTCGGTTACATTGGAGCGCCTCATTTTTGCGCGAGCGAACTGAATCCAATTCGACCTGCACAATATTATATTCATTATATACAGCTAGATTCAGAACACCCATCAACATGATATATATCTCATTTTTGAAAAGATATATGATTTCTAACATCTACTGTGTGCAACTAATTTTTGACTTGGAGGTCGAAGTAAAGTCTCGGATAGGTGCTTCATGACATATATTTCAAAGTCTAAGGTACATGTTTTTGATATTCCACTTTATCTAAATACTATAAATTTTTCTTCGCACTATATTAGTGTGATTTTCCTAAAACTGATAGCAAGTTTTTGATCTACCTTTACGCTTTATGTTATCTAATTTACTTGGTAGCTTTATATCGATATAGCATACATGTCAGAAGACCTGTTATGATCTAACATGCAGCTTCGCTTGCGAAGATAACAAGGCTGTAGAGATCTCTCTTTCACTGGCAAGCCCGGTCTTTAGATCTTTTATTCTGAGACTCATTCCTCTAAGTGCCTATAAGTGGGTTACAAAAAAAAGGCTCAGCCTACAGAAGCGAACTCAATATGCACAAATCCAGCAATTTATAAGACACTTCAAAATATTTATACAAATCATTTTTCAACCCTACCTTCTCATTCTCGCCCTCTTGGAGTTCGGCGTCATCCCCTTGATTGTCTAGCACCATCTGGCGGGAGACACCGTCTAACCCATCAACAACTCCCATCGCCACCACTTCCACTTCTTCATCATCACCCTCCATAACATAGGTGTCCGCTTTAATGGTATCCACCTCATCCTCAGAATATCCCTTCGATATCAAGTGGCGTTCAAGCCTTTCACGCTCTGCCTCCATCTCCTCCTCCTCCAGATTCACTCTTGCCTCTGCTTGTAGATGGCCAATCGCCACTTCATGAGAAGCCTTCAGGGCCTCTGAGCATTAGCCATCGCTCGAGTTACCTTCTTTTCAAGCTCGACCTTAACTATCATCAACTCGAATTTTTCTTTTTCCACTCCGAGCCAAATCCCTTTCACCAAATGAGCGATCTGCACAAAACAAATCGACTTCAGCGTGAGTTTGAAATGAAATAAATTAATATATCACATGATCAACATAAATACATTCCATCCTACTCATGTCCTCCTCTCCATGAATAGCCGCCAGCCTATCCCTTTTTTCTACTGCTCTGAGATCGTCCTCATTAGAAGGTCGCTCTTCAGCAACCTTTTCCCCTGACCTCCCCAAAGGTTTGATCCTTCTCCTTTTCTCTTTTTCGTTAATCTTACCACTTCTAGTGGTTCCAAAGGCCGACGAACGCTTTAACATCTATTTTTTGGAAATGTTTGAGCTAATTTGCTCGACGTAATAGACTCTGGCTAAACCGAGCTATCTATTCTAGGGGTCTTGGCCATATTGGTTTAACCTTCCCTAACAGTTCCTCTCTTCTTCCCATCATTAACATCCGCCATCAGCCTGGTTGATTGAGATTTTTGAATCTTTTTCGACTTGCTCCTAACCCTCTTCTTTCTTCTAAGGCCAAGTCCTTCCAACACAAACTCGACCTCAACTTCTTCCTCTGCAACTTTATTCAACAATGAATCTTTCCTCTCCACTCGGGAATTCAGGCCTGCCATGCATAAAATTTGTTATTATCACCAAAAGATCATCAGTTCATATATGTCAATATTATACTCAATGCATTGTTATACTTGCTTTGTTTTACAGTTCTAAACAGAAGATTCAAAGGTTCTTCATCATCTCTATGAAGACAATTACCCTTCACCCATATTACATTGTCATTTCAGGCTCGACCTGCTGAATTAAGATTGAAGAAGCGACACCGAGTTGCATTCACACAAAAATATGCCCCACCATTGGCTTGATAATTTATCACCCCATAAAACTGTAATACGTCCTCAGGGGATATCTTCCTCACTTTTCCCTTATTCTCCCATTTTTTATTCAAATGGTCGCAAATAGTTATTACCTCCCACATGTTCCCGTTCAATTGAACAAGACATGCCCCAATCGTATTCATAATTCCCTTTAGCAAATTGGTAAGGGGAAGACTCAACCCATACAATAATTGAGATAGGCAACACAAGAAACCCTCTGAAAGGTCACTCCAAACACTTCCATAAAAATATTCTAACGAGATCGATTCATCTATACCCCTATCTTATTTTTCCTCCTCCAAGTCGGCCAACAAATAAAAGTACTCTTCCCCCATCGCTACAATACACCCCCTAAACATCCTACCAGTGTATTCTACGCAGTTACCCCATTTCCCTCTTACGGCAGCCTTGGCTTTATAAAATTCATTAAATACATCTTAACCAGGGGGATAGGCTACCAATTTGCCAGGAAAACTTAGAAAATGATCCAATCTTACTTCAACCTCACTATCAGACTCTACCGTCCGACCGGAGGTCAAAACCTCGATAATAGGCGAGCTATTCCATCTCAACTATAATTTTACAGGAAAAGTTTGATCATACACAAATACCTCTCACGTTTGGCCTACATAGAGGTTCAGGTATCTATCATTATTTCATACACATCGATCATTCATATGTAACATATCCTTTGAATATTCTGTTTAAATGTCAAATATCATAGATTGCTATAAATTATAATTTTTTAGGATTTGCTTAAAACAGATTGTGATTTACAAAAAATACACACACGTCTCTACTAACCTTCCGTGTCAGAATGAGAATCTGCATTAGCTCCAAGTCCTTCCCTCACAATACTGCTGTATAGCCACATACGTGATTTTGTTCCCGCAACTCTCTTCAACTGTTGATCACCCGTAGATAAATCCTTACCAAATCCTCTACAATTTTTCACGATTCTATCTCCGTGCCCTCCAAATTTTTAGAAGTTAAAAAATATTTGAATAATAAAGACGAAGCACTATTTATTCTTTCTCTCTCAAACGGCTGGCAGTTATTACGCCTCGCACGACCCGTCCTCAGTTTTGGAACTGAGGCGTCCTTTCCACTATACATGTCAGACGTCTAGTACCTTTTCAATAAAACCTCCTTTCTATCATTACCCCTACCCTTATATTTTAATCTATTTGTATATCCTGTTTCTATATCTTTATCCGACTTTCCCACACTCATGATGACTTACACTCCATGATATTAGATTTTAGCAGCTTACATAAAAAGCAAAACTAGAAGCTCCTACATTTTTTTTGTTCTTGTTCCTTATGCTTATAGTACTAGTGACGTTATTTTCAAAGCTAACAAAATTTTTAAACTTATTCAAAATTTGTTTGTCAAAACAATCTCAAACGGCATTTGCAACTATAGAGGATCAAATTGACTTTCATCTTTTCTGTTAAAATCTATAACACCTGCATTTATTTATGATAACAATTTATATATAATAACATCTAAAACAACCTTGATGACCTGGGTGACCACATCTGATCAGATCTCCTCCATCGATCATCCCATATTCAAATTCGATCTCCACCTCACCAATTAGTTTAACCATCTCTTCTCGATCTGCAGGATCCCACACCAATTCAAGAAAGCATACCTCATAAAAATACCGGGCATACTCAAGTTCCCTACCCCTTACATCCAGTTCTTTGAGCTAACATTTCCTCACTGGTAACACAGCATCATAACAAAACAATCCAAAAATCCTTTCCCGTACTTCAATGATCTTTATGGCAAATCATCCTTCAGCGGCATGACGAATTCTCCAAGATCGAGTCCGCATCATCACAATCACTTTTCCATATTCAAAAAATAAATTTATCCCTTATTTATATATTTATACAATACTTTCCCCTCAAAACGTGATTTTGACCTTTTATCTCGAAATAGAAGCCCAAAAATCTTAAGGTAGACTATTTGAACTTATCCCTTCCCTCGAACTCATACGTTACATTATTTTTTCAAATCAAGCTTATTTTTTCAAGATTTTTCCCTATATCGACCTCTATTATCTTGAATTTTCACATTACAGATTTCCTGTAATTTTTATCTCCTATATTTCCAACACGCAGACATATCATACTTACATTACCACATAAATTTTTGCACATATATATCTCAGTTCGAATGTTACAATAACAATACTTTCGGTACTCACAAACTTCAATTCATTTCATACATCCTTAAAATGATTCAGTTCGAGTATACGAGATATTTTATATCTACATAAACATAAGTAATTTGATGACAAATTTTTATTCATGTCGATAACATTATACGTGATTTTTCAGATAACAAGTTTTTCAGTAATCGATCTTAGGTATATTACAGAGATCTAATCTTTCCAGTACCCAACTTCAGGTACTTTACAGATAGCAAGTTTTTTACTGCTTTTAAAAGTAAGAGGTCATTCAGGCTCTTTGACACATCAATTCCTTCAGTTCTTCCTACTTCAGTGATCTTTCACCCTGATGCAAGCAAAAATAGGAACCAACAAAAATCTTCCTTCACATGAGTTTGGTCGAAGTCTAGTCGAGCTTCAAATATAAACTTTGCAAGTAGTAGACTCAGTGTTAACACCAACTCTACAAACTAAAGGTCTTTTGAGTGCCAAAATGTAATGGAAATACAGAAACAGACTTCCTCTGGTTGTCTCCCTCTACCACTACCATCACCTCCTCCTCTAAAGCCGCCACCTCCAAAGAGTTGGTAGAGATGAAAAGGGCCCGACCTTAGAATTCATGGTGATACAAGAAATCAACATAACTGCCTCGTAGATATGCCTATCCCTGCATCTAACCACCCAACCTTGTCCTTCGCCATAGTACGAAGATAAGCTCAACGTTCCTCATCTGTCAAGACGACAACATGAAACCTCTACATACAGTAAAATTCCTCCTCAGCTTCAACCGCTTCGCCTTTCGACATGCCTTGATAAGTTAGAGGGACAAGATCGGGTATTGACATCTCCAAGGATTGATCACCAACATATTTAAGCTTCAACCTCTATATTTCAAAAGTAATCCTCTCTTCAAGGGCCATCCTTCGTATCTTCACCATTTTTAATATTTCAGGGAATTTTACAGATTACAAGCATACTCTGCTTCAAGGATTCGATACATGTACTATTTATATAACCCTATATTTATTGTGCAGGTACATTTTACCAAGCGTCATCATTCATTATAGACATAACTTTTCAAAATCGTAACCATCATATATATAAGCATCCACATCCTCATTAAATATACGTTATTTCCCAATAACCCGCATAACTTCTACACAGTCAAAGCCATCATGTCTCCATTTAAATTATCAAGAACTTCAACTCAATACCAATTACGGATTAATCATTTCTCAACCAAAGCCACTCGTGACTTCGATTGCGAGGGGGCGATTGTAGGGACCTATCCCTCGACCTCACCTAAAGTCGAGTTGTCGCCAATTCGAATCACCTCCATCTCAGACTCACGCAGTTTTAACATAACTTCCCCGGTCAACATTCCAAACTACCCTACGAACTAGTTAAGAGCGTGGGCCGAACTTAAACTAAAAAACCTTATCCAATCAAAGATACCTGCCTCTTATGAACTCGTCAGTTACTCATTCAACCGCCACCAACCACATTATTCAGAAAACGTGCTTCAGTACAATGAAGAGCTGCGGAGAAGGCCTATATAAAGGAAAAGTTCCAGAAGGGACCAAAAAAAGTTATACAAGAGATCATCAAGAAACTAATTATTTTAGATTCTCAGCAATATTAAAACTTCTTAGTTACAAGGTTCATGCTTTTCTATATCTAAATGATCACTTATAATAAGATATCTGCCTCAAGCAATAAAGATACTTTTGCAAAAAATCCTCCACTCGAGGCCATGATTTTTTACCTTTTTAGAGGTTTTCCACGCAAAATTACCTGTGTCATTTCTTACTTTCCATTAGAATATTGTTACAGGTTCATTGGTGTGATAGTGAATTCTGAGCCATTTCAAGCTCACAAAATTTGGCCATTACAGATATGAATATTAGTAAAAGAACGGGCTCAAGGTATGGTTTGCACTTACTTTAAAGAGTATTTTGACCTACTCCTAAATATAGGTATTTGCAGTCTGATATCTTCCTAGGATATAGTGAGCAATGTTATTGATATAGTAGTGTCAGTACCGGAAGACTACGTATAGTATAGGTATGCACCTCAACAAAACCGTAAGAAAAAAATGAGAGGGAGAGAGAACTCAAAAGCATAGGGAGAGAGAGAGAGATAAACTGTTTGGTCTATATTTTTTTGAGAGGATACAAGGGAGGTATTTATAGATTTTTCTTACGTGAGTACGTGGGGAGCTGTCCCAAATGATCAGGTCATTGCTAGCTGTTTGAGAGAAAACGTGTACAACCGTTGGTAGACCAAGCCAAGTCAAATGACTCTAGAACATTTTAATAAAAAAAATGGGGTAAGCCTAGCTTTTGGCCCTAGGGCCTCTAGAGCTAGAAGAGCCAATTACCCAAACCCAAACCTCTAACTCGAGCTGGCCCAGCACACCAGACCGCCTGAGAGAGGTCCAAGTGTGTTAAGGGTATAAAAGCCCTCTTATATACTCATACACATATACATTCTCTCTTAATCACATTTACATACATATCATACAAACCATAGGTTATATGAATATGCATTCCCAACTTTCTATACAATATGGGACTAAGTTTTAGGCTATTATATGGGTTCCAAGAGTCACAACTCACATGGCCTACATAAGCAAAATAGGTGAATAAAAAGGACTTTTAAGAAATGACCAAAAGGTCAAGAGATCAAACCCATATGTAGTGATTTTATGAAAACATTTGTTTCGTCATTTATAAGTTTTGAAAATCTAACATGGAATCCTTCACGTGGCATTCCAGTGTACATTGGGGAGGAGAAGGAGAAGCTTATTGTAAGCGCGGATCTTTTAAATCGGCCAATATTTGTGGAACTGCACAAAAGATCAACTACGGAATACGGGTATGAGCAGAAGGGCGTGTTGAGGATTTCTTGTATGGTATGTGTATTTCAGAGAGTTTTTGAGCCCTTGAAATATAATGAGGATCTTTTGTATGTTTTGAGACAATTTGACTGCCCTATACTAGGGTATAACAATCTTTTAGCCCTTTTTATCGCTCGCGTCAGAGAAATATACCTTTGAAGCATAAAAAATGGAGATTGATTTAATCCTAAGATCAATTTACACAATAACCTGAGAGATAAATAATAATACACTTAATTAAGTGAAGCAGGGTTAGGGGATCTCAGTGGTCGGCGATCGTTGCAGGGAAGCCTTGGGCTGGCGACGATCGCTGGTTGCTAGGACCCTTATCTCTTATATTTTTTTTCAATTGTTCCTGGAGTCAATTAAACCCTAATTTTAGGTCAATCACACTGATTTTCCTATTCTTACAAAGACTTTTTTAATCTACAAAAACCTAAAAATTAGATAAATCCTGCGTTTAACTTAATCAAAGATTTTTATCTTACCTAGAAATTTCTATTACCTCCCCGGCAATGATGCCATTTGATAGGCCGCCGTTAGTCTAATTAAAATCCTACTTAACAATTTTAATATAGTAAAGGGCAAGTATGCTGTGAATCCACGGAGAGGTATGTTATTCTTGGGTAAACTAGGTATTGAAATTTTAAATATGAAGGTTAACTAGACCTTCAGATTCAGCTATATATTAGCATATTAAGGTTTAATTTAATAGTTTTTTGGTCTACTCCTCAAATTCTCATTTTTGAATCGAATTTGAGAGGTTTTACATTCTTTTTTAATTTCTCCACAAAGATAAAATCCGAGAGTTCAAGCCGTCAAGGTCTAAACTCAAATCCTAGGTTACTGACAAAGAGCTTAATCTTTATTTTTCAAAAACAACAATAATCCCTAAGTATAGATGTCACTAAGTGGTATAAGAAATCAATTCCTTATTCAGTGCAATAATTCTCTCATCTAGTTAGAATTGTTTTCCTCCTCCACTATCTTGTCTAGTTTAGAAGAGTTGAAGAACAACCCTAAAAAGTGTTCAAAGACTTCTAGGTTAGACCTATTAACTACAAGAAAATCCTAACATACACCTATAGAACTTCCCCCTCAGATCTAGTTTGAGGGGATTAGCCCTACAACATCTTAACAATCATAGATAATTGATAAATAAAAGCTAACTTCCATTAAAAGTTAAAACTTAGTTTTACGATGCAAACTCAACTCTCAAGCTCTCTAAAACCATGCAAACATGAAAAGTAGGTTTGGAGATAATAGAATATCAAATAGGGAAACCCTAATACTAGATACATCCAATGTAGTCATGTTGGAGAATTTTTACAGGTTGTCTGACGTGTAGGAAAAATCTAAAAAAATTCTTGAAGCTTCCTTTTCATATCCTTTAAATGCTCGTAAAATATCTCGTAGGATTTGATCTGTTTACTCTATGATCACCTACAACCTCTCATAGAATTTCAGCATTCAGGATATCTTTTATCAAGATCTTTTTTGTTGGCTAATTACCACAGAGGTTGATTGTGGACTGCTGGAGAGTTAGAGGCCAAGTGAATTGAACTTGTTATGTTGAACTGCGGAAGTACCTCAGAGTATTATTTGTCATTATAGCCCATATTTGGTACTATTATTGTCAAATCATCTCCATTAGAGTGGAAAACCTGAAAGTAAGGTAAATATGGCATAATTAGATAAATAAGATCTCAAGACGACCAAAAACACTTGATAAAAGGGACTAAATATGGTATATAAATATGCGATTCAGTTGTATTAATTTCTTATGATCAAACATGTTTAAATAATAGAGATGTTCTAATTTTGATCACATCATGGTAGTGGAGTTTAACCCATGATTGTTTTACTTCCCTTTTTTTTAGTTGGAAACTGCATGTGGGAATTTATCCCAAGACCTCTTGGTTTTCATTTTCCAGGCCACTAGTCCTACCAATTGAGCAAGCCCATATTGACTATTTTACTTTTATAAATTATTTATCGTTTATCTTTTAGTTCTTAAATCCTTACAAACCCCTTTCCCAAGTTTTTTTGTTTTACCTTGAAATTCCTACCTCCTAGTGGATTGACACACTACTTATCCCTATCTTATATATCAATTGAGTAGGTTATTTTTTATTTGACTTAACGATGGTCTATCTATAGGTTTTAATAGCTCTAAAGAACCAACGGTAGAAGAGATGACTCTACCAGTTCAAGCTGGGCCAGAAACAACCCTCGTAAACTTTGCAGTGATCAATGCCAAATCAAAATATCTTAGAATCTTTCATAGAAGTTGGCTCCACTGACTCAAAGTAGTACCTTCAAATTTCTACCAAGCTTTGCACTTCCCAACAAATCATGGTGTGTACGAAATCAAAGGAAGTCAAGTGGTTATGTGGATGTGCCAGAACACGGCGATAAATGCTCATGCAACCATACTCTTAAAAATATAGCAATTATTGCAGGAACACGGAGATGAAATCGCGTACCCAAGCTTTAAGAAACAGTTAATAAAGAGATCGATAAACTTCTTTGAGTTGGATTCATTTGAGAAATAAAATATCCAGAGTGGGTGTCAAACATTGTGGCAGTTCCAAAGAAAAATGAAAAAATTAGGGTATCCGTGGATTTCATAGAGCCTAAAAAATTCACACCAAAGGATAAATTTCCCCTACTACTAATTCCCCAACTTCTCAAATTAGTAGCAAGACATGAACTGTTATCCATGATAGATGCCGCATTAGGGTACAACAAAGTTTCCTTAATCGAGGAAAATCAAGAAAAAACAACATTCATTGCATAAATAGGCCATTACTATTACATAATCATTCCCTTTAGTCTAAAGAACGTAGGGGCAACTTATCAAAACTAGTCACACGAATGTTTAAAAACCGGTTAGAAATGACTATGGAAGTCTATATCAACGACATGATATGCAAAAGCTTAAGAAAAAAGGATTACAACAGTGATTTGCATGCTGCCTTTGACACTCTTCGAGCTTACAGAATGAAGCTAAACCCTGAAAATACTAGTTTGGGGTCGCATCAGGAAAGTTCTTGGGCCATTTAGTAAGCAAACGAGGGATATAAATTGATCCCGAATAATGCCAAGCATTAATGGCCATGCCTTCACCTCGAATAAAAAAAGGCATCCAAAACTTTAAAAGAAAAATAACAGTCCTCCACCACTTCATCTCAAGGCTATCTAATCGATGCAAAGTTTTCTACCTTCATCTTTGCAAAAACCTATCCCTAGGCACAAGAAAATAACCAAAGGAAATTGAATAGACACCAGACAACGAGCTGGTATTTCAAGATCGAAAAAGATACCTGGGGTGTCCCCCAATAATGAGCACTTCAGTCGACGTGAAGTTATCTACAAAAAATGATTCAATCAATTATGTCCTATTTCGAGAAGGCTATGGTATCAAAAAACCTATTTACTTCATAAGCAAAACCCTTTCACATGTGGAAACGAGGTAAACTGCTATAGAGAAGCAACTCCTAGCCTTGTTCTACAGCTCCCAAAATTTTCTACCTTATTTCCAAGTTCAAAAAATCAAAGTCATCACCAAGTTCCATCTTAAGCTTGTGCTTTCCAAAAAGGAAAAATCAAGAAGAGTACAACAATGGTTTGTATTCTTAGGGGAAAATGACATCTCTTTTGAACGTCAAATATCAGTTAAAGGACAAGTTGTAGGCAATTTCTCAGTAGGTAAACTTAAATTAATGACATCATAGCCCTCTCTTTAGGTATCTGTGAACGGTGAATGAAGACCGTGTTATATTAGTCTATATGGGTATTGATGTTTTTTTTAATTGGAAGCTGCTTGTGATGTGTATTGACATCTTTCTTTTCCCAGTACTAGTGGGGTAGTAGTGCAGGTTTCCTTCTTATTTTTTGGATTTTGTATTGAACCTCATGCTGATCTTAAGAGTTGTTAACAAGGCTGAGTCAGTTCATGAGAGAAACTTACTACTTAAGGGACTTTCATGTTTAGGTATGACATTTAAGTATCTTTAGTCAAAACTATCAAAATTCTTGTACCAACTTCCATCACTCCCTGTAAATCCTTCTTCGTCATCTCTGTTTCTGAGAGCCCCCTAGTTTTTCCTATGATTTTTCAGTGGGGGCTTTCGCCCATAGATAAATGGTTCATGGAAGCGTCTGTATCATACTCTTCACATTTTGGGTGGGTAATGTGAGAATTCTATGAGGTATGCTAACGAAAGGAAATACTTACATTCTTTCTTATGTTGCCCATAAATATCCTTAGCAACAAATCTATCTAAGCCATGATATATAGAGGATGACAAAAGCATAAACTAGATTGATGAAAATTTGGTTATATTTGGCCTTACAAGTGTGACTTGGAAAAGATAAAAATCAAGCTTTTCACCTAGATTAGCAATTTTCAGTTTTGGGGTGTAAATTCTTTGTCAACAGAATATAATTTCATATTATCATCTACATGTTTAACTTTTATGAAGTATTGTGTTAATGCTTTGAATAGTAACTTATAGATTAGCAATTTTCAGTTTTGGGGTGTAAATTCTTTGTCAGCAGAATATAATTTCATATTATCATCTATATGTTTAACTTTTATGAAGTATTGTGTTAATGCTTTGAATAATAACTTATATGTGTGAATAACAAATGTACAAAATTAATAGTTTGAAGTATATTAGTTTTATTTTCTTGAGAAAATTTGATACTTGAACTTTGGAGTTGTTTATTTGGGCAAAAGTAAGTCAGATTGTTGGCTGAACTCCAAACCTATCGTGGAGGTAGATCAACATTATTTTTGGCTGGAAATCATAAATTTGGGAAAGGAATTTTATAACTGCTGGAACAACGTAATGTACTCCTGTTTGGATTACTGCTTAGAACTACAGAAACATATCAAAAGACAAATTTTTCTTATTAATTTTTGACCGAGCTCAATTTCTTTTTGGTGGTGGTGGATTTACTTTAGTGGTGGGTGCTGATAGATTTACTTACGGGACCATGACACTTGACAGGTTACCTATGCCTCCAAATCCTTTTGGCATGGCTCCTCGTGTTTTTGTACCTTACGGACCCCAGGTACAACAACAATTTTACAAACATGGGACAGTATTATGAGAGTATCTAAACAGACTTAACTAAATTCAACAACCTTTGTTATAACTGTTAAACATTTTTGCTACAACTATAAACAATATTCTGCTATTTGTATCTCTATAAATAGAGTTGTAACAGTTTATATCAGTAATGAAATGAAACAATGTATCTCTGTCTCTCAACGTTTTTCATGGTATCAGAGCTACAAACCAAGTTCTCATCTGAATCTAAAAATATTTCTTTCTTTCTTTCTTTCTTACAACATCATCTAAATCATTTGAAGCTCATTCATGGTGATCAAAGCTAGGCGATTATTAACAAAGATGATCAATTTGAAACAAATCCTCCACTACTACAACACATCATCACATCAACAATGGCGTCCTCAAATTCTAATTCTAATTCAACAGTAACGATTCACAACAGTACAAGCTCATCTCGATCAAATTGACTAAAGACAACTACATACTGTGGAAATCACTTTAGATTCCAATACTACGTAGTTTCAATCTTCTTAGTTTTATTGATGGTTCAAACTGACCTCCAGCTGAATTCATCACCACCATTGATGAATTGGGGAAAGAAGTTATGATCTTCAATCCTAATTTCTCATAATGGATCAAAGGAGATCAAGCTCTTTTAATCTGACTGAATGCAACTCCTTCTGAAGGATTGTTTCCCAATGTAGCTGGATTACTATCATCTGAACTTCTTTAACATACTTTGGAATGAAGGTTTTTCATCAATCTCTCGATCACATGTAGTGCAACTCAAATCAAAGCTACAATCAATCAAGATGAATAATGAATCTGTCTCAGATTATCTCCACAACATCAAGAAAATTATGGATAATCTTGCTGCATCTAGCTCTCTCATGGATGATGAAGACATAGTCTATCACGTTCTTAATGGTTTACCATTAGAATATGATGCATTTGTAACTTCTATTCGAGTGAGATAAATTTTAATTACCACAAATGATCTTCATGGACCCTTGTTGAGTGAAGAGCTATTCATTGAGCCAAGAAAGAAGTCTCATCTACACAGAGATTCTACTGCAAGCAGAACATAAGGTATTCAACAAAATGCAACAGTCAAACTTTTTAACAACTACATAGGCAGATGAGGTAGAAATGGTAGAGGTGGAAGGAATTATAGTCCAAACTATTATAACTATGATTCACAGTCTCCTCTTGGCAACAACAACCATAACAATGGATACAACAGGTATCAAAGTTTTTTATATGGGGATTCTTCAAGAAACTTTACTCAAGATAGGAATCAATCTTACTATCAGAATAGTAGAGCAAGTAGCAGTTACTCATAAATGCCAACTTATCAAATCTGCAACAAGTCATGTTGTAAATGATTGCCATAATCGGATGAATTATGTTTATCAAGGTCGAATAATACCCTCCAGATTAACTACAATGGTATCCAACATGAACTCCACAAGTTCAACATCCAACTGGTATACAGATACATGAGCATCCAACTATATTACCTCTTATATCAGGAATCTATCTGAGCATTCAGACTATGATGGCAGTAATACAGTCATGGTGGAAAATGGAAATGGTTTGCACATCTCCCATACTATTTCTTCAAAATTCCATCACCATACTCCAATTTTGGACTCACTAACATATTGCATATTCCTCAAATAACTAAAAATCTCCTTTATGTGCACAAATTTGTTAATGATAATAACCACTCACTAACTTTTACCTACAACTCATTCTTTGTTAAGGACAACATCTCAGGGAAGATTATATTCAAAGGACAACATAAAAATGGCCTCTACCCTCGCTATCTTTAAACATAGTCGACAACATCCAATCTCTCACCAACTGTATTTATTGGAGTCAAGACCGGCGCTGCCATTTTGTACCCAAGTTTAGGTCATCCCTTTCTTTCTACTTTACATTGGCTAGTTATTCATAATAAACTCCCTCTTAGTTGTTCAATAAAAGATGTCACTTTCTGTAATGCATGCCAATTTGGTAAGAGTAAGAAATTTCCTTTTATTTTTCCTTAATCAAAATCTTTGTTTCCTTTGAATATTATACATACTGATTTATGGAGTCTTTCACCACATAAATCCAACACAGGATTTAGATATTATGCAAGCTTTGCTGATGACTACTCTAAATATTGTTGGATTTTTCTTCTATATACAAAATCAAAATTTTATAGTAGCTTTGTAACTTTCAAATCTCAAGTGGAAAACCAACTTGACAAAAAATTTAAGATCCTCAGATCTTATGCAAGGGATGAGTTTAATAGTAATGGTGTCACATCACTTTTTACCACACATGGTATTTCTCATCAATTTTATTGCCCATACACTTTTGAACAAAATGGCATAGCAGAAAGGAAGCACAAACACACAATTCATCTCAGTAGAACCCTTTTCACTCAAAGTCAAATTCCTGTTGATTATTGGGGTAAATTTTTTCATACCTCAGTCTATCTCATTAACAGACAACCCTCCAAAAATCTTTAAAATATCTCTCTCTATCAAAATCTCTTCAGTAACACACCTGATTACTCATTTATTAAAGTCTATGGTTGTGCATGTTTTCCTTGGCTAAAACCAAGCACATCTCACAAAGTTCATCCTAGGACCAAATTATGTACCTTTATAGGGTACAGTCAACATTATAAAGGTTATAGATGTCTTGACATTACTACAAAGAAATTCTATATCTCTAGACATGTTGTTTTCAATTAATCAATTTTTCCAGTTCTATCCAATTCTTCTCAGTTTAATATCACTCCTCCAGAATAACATAACTCCAGACCTTTTATTATCCCTTTATTTTCTTCAAATCATTCCACTCCCAATAATGTAGTATCACATCCTCCAATACCTCAAATTACTCTCTCAATGCTACCACAAGCATTTTTTACTCCTCATTTTATCATACTTTCAGACACTGAAATATCTCTATCACCAATTGTACCTGTGCCTACAACCTTAACCGCGCTTACCTAAACTATTCCTACATCAATACCTATTCATGTACACCTTTACCAAACAACATTGAATCATTATCCACTATTTTTGCTCCTATATCAAACATTGTTTCATTACTTGCCTTTGGATCCACCGGAATGCATAGCACCAATAATGCCCCTATACATCACATGACTACTAGATCAAAGAATGGGATAAATAGAAAAAAAAAAGTACTAATGGAAGCAAAGCATCCTCTTTTAAAATTGCCTATTAATACACAACTATACATGCACCAGCCTATTTTTTTCAAGTTACGAAAAAACAAAATTAAAGAGATGTCATGTCATCATAATACAATGCTCTACAAAATTTGGGAACTTGGTCTCTTATACTCCATCCTCCTAATCATCATATTGATGGTTATAAATGGGATTTTCAAGTCAAACAACACTCATATGGCTCCATAGAAAGATAGAAAGCCAGACTAGTAGCTAAAGGCTATCACCAAATACCTGGGATCAATTTTTAAGATACATTTGGTCATATGGTTAAGCCTATAACAATCAGACTTTTTCCATCCTTATCTGTTCAATTTACTGGGTCATAAACCAACATGATTTGACCAATGCCTTTCTTGATGGGCATCTTTACATGCCACAACCTCTAGGCTTCATCAACAAAGGCAAACTCACACATGTGTGTAAACTATGTAAATCTCTTTATGGTTTAAAACAAACCCCAAGAGCTTGGTATGAGGAATTAATGCATGGTCTTAATTCTTGGTTTGAGTTTTAACACTTATTCATCTGATCCCTCACTGCCCACAAGATACTTTGCTGGTACTAATATGATCAAAGTAAGCGGATGCTAATTATAAATCACAAATAGAAGAACTTGATCTCTTTATTAATCTCTCTTAAACAATCGCTCATAATTATTACTTAAATCTTTACTTACTCCACCGCCTCCCTCACTAATCCTTACCCCTTCTTTTATAAAGAAAGAGTTCTTAAATCCCATAACACCTATCACTTTAATTACAAAGATTATCCTATATCATAGGAGTTCCTAATATAATTAAGATTCTAATTAAAACATAAATAATATAAAATAGAAAGTGAGTTGTAGTAGATGGGAAAAGACCCAACGTAGTCGCCCACGACGGTCACCTATCAACTCTCCCTGACTTTGAAAATTTGACCTTAAATTTATGGTGAAGGTTAGCATTCCTCTGGCTCTATCATCACAATCTCCACATCTTCCTCATCCCACATTTGTTATACTATGTCCGCCATATGATCCAGAAACTTCTCTGTAAGCAGTGCAACATACTTTTTAGCGTTAGGATAATCACGCCTCATGTGACAGTCTTGTCGCACCCAAAACATTGGATCCCACTGCTATTCCCCAAAGGATGTGTTCCTGCTGTCGCAGTAGGTATAGGAGCTGCTAGAACTGAAGTCGTAATTGGAATTGCTATCTTAAATTTAGTATTTACGCGTTTTACCATTTTTACCGCCTCAGGGACTGAATAAATATTGACCATGGTCAACTCATTCTAAATCTTCCTAGTGAATCGAGATTTGAAGTGACTAACTTTTTATGCCTATGCCTCTACAGTAGCTACCCGAGAGGAAAACAAATAACATTAAATCACATATTTGTCAACAGTCTTTAGTTTCTATCGCAATCCCTAAAAACAAGTAAAGTTGTCTTCCTCGTAAGAATGCGGAACAAAGCGATTAACTAACTCTCTCAGCATTAAAGCCCAATTTGTAATATACTTTTGGCCTAAATTCTACCGCATTTTCTAAATACTGTCCCACCAGTTAAGTGCATACTACATTAGCTTTATCTCCAAAAGCATTACTGATTTGGGATCTCAATATCGTTTGTACGTTAATATCCGATCAACTTTATTTAGCCACTCCATGAAACCATCTGTATCAGCTTTTCTGTTGAACTTAGAGATATTTTGTTTAACATCTTGCCCAACGGTTGGTATGGCAGTAATGATAGTTGAAGCAATCTATTCTCCCTAATTAGTATCCTAAGAATGTCGACCCCCAATACTATAATCACTGTAAAGACCATCACTGCGGGTATGTGGAACATAGTTGTTAATGTGGACACCCCGTTCATTCCCACGTCACTCATGAACCGATACATATCGATCAGTAAAACCCTGAATATTATCTCCATTATCACCCCAATATTAGTGCCCTTCCCTATCCGTTCTAACAAAACCAAACCCAGATTATCGTTATTGATTCTTTAGAATAAACCCCCTCTATGGTATGAACCCGGTCGCTGCCACCAAAGTATTGTGTAGAGGATGAGGAGAATTTAACCTAAAGAAAAGTGTTATTGTTTGGGGTACAGTATCTCCCCTAGTTGCAATCGGTATTGGTCTTGTTGCTTCCGCTGGAATCGTTAGCACCGTGGGTGTCGATTGACTCATCGTCATTTGTGACGTTACTGCTGGTTGCGTTGTAATCGCTGGTGGTACTATTAAACCCAAATTACTTATTACTTCAATCGATGTTGTTGTAATTGCCGGTAATGGAACCACGGTTGGGACTAAAATTGGTAGTAAAGCAAGAGTTACGATTAGTGAAATCATCGTTGTCGGTATTAGAATTTGGAGAGGAGAGGGCATTAAAATTATTGGTGGAGATCAATCCCTATCAATCCTAATTTGGGGTATTGGAAGAACCTTAGAAACCTCTCTTATCAAAGCTTGTGATGGGAAGTAAAGTTCCCAATTATGAGGAGACATTCGGGCCTGCGGGCTGAGTCGGGCTTGGGTCGTCCCTCTCGTGGGTAATTGCATGAGCTCAAATCCCACTTGGGATTTTGTTAAGAGTATAGAAGCCCGCTGTAGTTGATGATGTTCCCATATGCTCAGCGTGTGAGGCATGTGTGCGGGATACGTGCTATAGGTTAAAGGATTCGTCACCCTGCCCTATGTCACTTATGACCCTATTACCTGTTAATCTACAATACGATTGAGAAGCTTTTAGTTAGTAGAAAAACACGAAGAACACCAAAATTGGGCAAAATAAAGCTTAATTGCTTAAAAGAAATGAAGTAGATTACAATGAATCACTCTAAAAACCTTAGGCTTCTCTCAAAACTCTCCTTAGATCTAACATAAAAAACATAACCTAGAAAATAACCAAAGTTTCCTTTATATAGAGGGAACTCAGAATTACAAATCCTACACATCTCGAGGCAAAAGCATGCCGCATAAATACCATCACCGCCTAAAGGAAGAGGGTTTATCACACCTCTGTTAGAATAAACAAAAATGTATTCGAATACACATAATATGTATTCGAATAAAACTGATCAGGCTGAAATATATTTAAACAAACATAAGTCTATTCGAATAAAACTGATCAGTATAAAATGCATTTGAATAGGAAAAGACTTCTTAAAAAGTCAAAAAAGCTCAGATCCTCCTGGATCATGGCAACCCCCTTTAGGAGCATTAAGCTCCTGCTCAAGCTAGAACTGGAGATGTGAGAATGCGGCGATGCCCAATTCCCTGTTGTACCACTTTGACTTACTCGGTAGTATACCCTTCTTTCCAACTCGAAACGACTCAAAGCAAACACATGTCTTGCCTGGCAACAACTTTTGGCAAAACCCACTATGCCTTTTAGGATCATCAATCCTGTAACATATCCTGATGTAACAAAAGGTTGTATCTGCATAAAATCTAACATAGCGGAAGTAGTTGGTAATGGGGGTTGAGATAACCTATCAGTCAATTTATTGTCCACTCCCTTCTTATACTGTATAATCAAAGGAAATTATTGGAGATATGATAACCCCTTCATCTGGCGATCTTACTGTAGCTTAGACTGTACAGCTAAAAATTGGAATGGCCAGTGATCAGTATATGCCACAACCTCCTCATGTAACTTCCCCTTATCGGCTTGTTGCTTAAAAAATACTCTAGCCGACGTACCCTTCTAAACCGGTCGTACCAATAACGCAAACTTGCCGCTCGTATTAACTAACCGCTTCACCTGAGTTACCGTTACTAAAGTTGACGAAGTGGCATGCTCCTTACAAGTATTGATATGGAACTCATTTCCCTCCTTTGCAAGACAATACTTGCGAGCTCTACGATAATGAATCGCATCGCGGTCCCAAAGATAAGGGTTACCCAAGATGACCTGACACACATCCAAAGGAACCACCTCACATGTTACCTCGTCAATAAACTTCCTAGAAATCGCAAACTTGAATGTACACTACTTCATGACCATCACATCCGCATCTTTCTGAAACTACCCCAAACCATACGGCTTAGGATGAGTTGCAGTCGTCAAACCCATCATCTTCACCAACGTCGCAGAAATAAATAAAAAATTGACTACCTAGATCCATAATGGCCTTGACTAAACTCTGCTTTACCTGAATACTAACATGAAAAAGCTCTTCCTGACTCTCTTCCTCGGCAGCCAAAGTCCGCTGAAACATAAGTGTAAGCTTAGGATTCGGTTTATCTAAACCCGGAAGGTCAATAACCTTAGCAACCAATGCATATTTATCTTTATTACACTTCTCCTCCTTCGGCCTAAGCTTCGGGTGAAGTTTCTAACAAAAATCGGAAAGATGCCTACTCGCCTTACAATAATTACAATGAAACTCCTTGGGATGAAGAACCCTCTCTTTTGGCCTCTTCCTTATGCTCATTTTTCCAACTAGACTTGTACCCCAACTTGATCTTGTCGTCTTCTTTGTCACTCTTCAAGTACTTGCCTTCATGGTAGCGTCCTCGATATTGGCCACAGTAAAGAGTTTCAACTCTCTCCTAATGGACTCCGTCAAACCCCCTGTGTACTTCATGAACACCTCATACTCGTCTACATCAATGTCCAAAACCAAATCTTGGTTATAGAACGTCGTAGTGTACTCCTGTATGGATTGCTCAAACTTTTGGCATAAATTATGCCATATATACCATCTCTCTTGCTCATACCCAATCGGATAAAACAGCTTTCGCACTAAAGCCTTGAACTCTTTCCAACCCAAATCACCTATATCGTGGAGTTTCTGATAAAATTTTCACTACGTGAGTGCATGACTTGCGAATTTCAACGTAACAGAGCATATTTGCTGAGCATTGGAGTATTTGTAAACAGAAAAATAGGTCTTTAACCTATCCAACCAATTATCCAATATCTCGGCATCGATCAAAATGTCGAATACAGGAATTTCAATCTTAAAACTAATATGATGATTACGCAAAAGATTCATGGACATACCAATAACCGATCGCTCCTCGTCGGATTTGGCATAACTGGAATCATCAGAAACTGGAGCATTCTTGTTACCATCAGCCTCCATAACCCCTTTCTTCTTCGAACAGCCTCACCGTTTTACCGAAGTGGCAACCTTAGCGAGGTTCGTGAGACGCAACTGCTACACTAACTCCCCTACTATAGAAGTTAGAGCCAAAATTATCGTTTCCAAAACTATGAGTCTCTCGCTGGGATCGCTCATCTCCAAATCGTTCTTCTTCTTCGAATTAGGTTTGCGATGGATCTTCAGCGGACTCACTAGCTTCTCCTTCGTTTGCTTGAGACGGCCGCATGTAGAAACCATAAACCACAATCAACCACGAAGATCGTAACTGGGAAACTGATACCACTTAATCCACTATACGATTGAGAATCTTTTAGTTAGTAGAGAAACACGAACACCAAAATTGGGCAAAATAAAGCTTAATTGCTTAAAAGAAATGAAGTAGATTACAATGAATCACTCCAAAAATCCTAGGCTTTTCTCAGAACTCTCTCTAGATTTAACATAAAAAACATAACCTAGAAAATAACCTAAGTTCCCTTTATATTGAGGGAACTCGGAATTACAAATCCCATGCATCTCGAGGCAAAATTGCGCCTCATAAATACCATCACCGCCTAAAGGAAAAAGGCTGAATCGCGTCTCTGTTCGAACAAAATAAGTTTTTGTTCAAATAAATAAAAATGTATTCGAATACACATAATTTGTACTCGAATAAAACTGATCAGGCTTAAACATATTCGAACAGACATAACTCTATTCGAATAAAACCGACCAGGCTTAAATTAAATGTATTCGAATAGGAAAAAACTTTATTCGAATTCAAAAGGGTGTAAGTCTGTTCGAATAGACTTCTTAAAATGTCAAAAAAAACTCAGATCCTCCTGGATCACCTATAGATAGTCTAACACCCGAATCTAGTATTTGACTTGTACGATTATTTCCCACATGGCTGCAGTTTCTCTCCTCCCCAATTCTCTGGGTTACTCTATAGGTACCTTGTGGTAACCCTTCGTTGGTTTCGCAAATTCTTACATCATTGTGGACTACCAATCGTGATGTTGGCGTTGTATGAATAATTTGTGTACGCCATTAGGATGAATTGAGAAATTTCCCCTTCTTTACGGGGATCAAGAAATTTGTCCACACTTTCGACGTCGATATTCAATCTATTAAAATTGTTGAAAAGTAGGGTTTCGTCACCCTCTTCATCTGATTTTTTTTTGTATTGGGTTTGGAAACATCGTACTCTTTCCTCTTCAGACAACACATATCGGAGATGGGATATGGGGATTAATCCCCATATTGCGCGCATCGCACATAAACCCTCCCATTGGAACACTACTTTCTCGACCTCGAGCAGTAGTAGCGCTCTCTAGGTTTTGATGGTCACCTTCACTTCACTCTCCATCAGAACAAGGGTTTTTTGTTGTAAGGGCAAGGATTAACATCGTCATATCATCCATCTTGTCGCCATTAGGTTTTTTGTGACCTCCAAACTCTCCAATCACTGTCCTTGTATTGGTTTCTTCACCACTTTCCTACTCAATGACTTTCCCATTGCTAAATGTTACGTAAAAATTTCTGAGAATCTTATAGCTCTAGATTCCAATTTGAAATGATCAAAGTACGCTAAAATTAATTACAAATCACAAATAGAAGAACTTGATCTCTTTATTGATCTCTTTTAAGCAATCGTTCAGAATCGCTCATAATTATCTCTTAAATCTCTACTAGCACCACCACCTCCCTCACTGACCTTAACCCCCTCTTTTATAAAGAAAGAGTTTCTAAATCCTATACCACCTATCTCTCCAATTTCAAAGATTCTCCTATATCTTAAGAGTTTTTAATATAACTAGAATTCTAATTAAAACATAAATAATGTAAAATAGAAAGTGAGTTGTAGTAGACAGGAAATAACCTAACGTAGTCACCCACGACGATCACCTATCAGGTAAAGTCACCTTTATCTATGAATATGTAGATGATATCATCATTGCTGGTACGTCCCTCTCTTATTGCAATCAGATAATCACCCAACTTAGTGAAAAATTAACAATGAAAGATCTGGGAAATATCTATTATTTTTTGGGACAATAGGTATACAGGATATCCTAAGGAATCTTCTTATCTCAGTTTGAGTACACACTTGATCTTCTCTACAAAGCCTTGTAGTACACCTGTATCCTCTAGATTCAAACTAGATACAACTAGAGAACCTTTTTCTAATACAGCAGAATACATGTCTCTAGTGGTGATTTGTAATACTTAACTTGGATAAGACCAGACTTATTTTTTTACTATTAAGTAAGGCTGTACAAAAAACCCGAGAACCTAAACAGGACCGACCCGAATCGGCCAGTTTGGTCTGGTTTGAAGTTTTGTCGAATCGGTTTCGGTTTATATTAATCAAACCTAAATAAAATGGGATCACTTTTGGGTTAGAAGGTTTGCTTGGTGATATACCCGAACCGATCTGGTTTAGGCCTTAGGATATTATAATTAGATCTAGCTCACTGAAGAGTAAGAAATCCTTTCACTCGACTCCTCTCACTTATCGCCTCCAGGCTTAAGACCTCCACCAATTTTAAATTTTAATCTCCCTTCATGAATACTTAATAAAATCACAGCCAATATGTGGGGAACTTGTCATCAACTCCAAGTTCTCTCTCTCTATTTTGTTTCAATTTGTCTAAGTAGACTGAAATTGAGGTATGAAATTTGGGGGTTTTGATATATGTTGTATGGGGAAGAGCAAGAAAAACGATTACTGACTTTACTTGGGAACAATTGTGTATGGGGTTCTTGAATTTGGGGCTTTTGATCAATGGTGTATGGGGTTCTTGAATCTGCTATGTTTAGGGTAGAATTTACAAAAAGGAAAAATATCAATTTTTTAAGGGATATAAAGGGCTGAATTTGGTTAGGTACAATGGTGTATGATATGAAGACTTGGGGATTTCTAAGTAGGTTTTGGACTTGATAGATGCATGTTTGCTAAGTGATGGCTATTTAGTTTACAGTACTTTTGCTTTTATGTATATTTGTCTGCAATTGCAACAACCATTATATGATAATGCATATTTGTAAACCCAGTTATCTAAAAGTAGAAGATGATGATGTTTTATACTTGCTTAAGTGATGTTTATTTAGTATACATAACTTTTGATTTCAGGAAATTTGTTTTGTGGAAATGGGTTGGTGTAGTAGCATATTTCTCACGTTTGATAAGACAAGCTATTAGAGGCATATCGAAGGCATATCGAAGGCATATGATCATGTACATATCTATAAGTCGAGAACACTTCAATTTGCAACTACATAGCTCGACCATCTACAACAATTGTTATACTTGGTCAAATATAGCTATTGCATGTGCACTGCAACCACCCTAAATAATAGGAAAAACGTACTTTTTAACTATATGTATGCAACTATAAATACAGGTGAAACATATAATAGTGAGGAGGGGAGAATTCCTTTGCACATTATCTATCTTATTTTCTCTACAGGTGTAATAGATTAGCAACATAGTGAATCTTTAATCCAAATCTATATCGATATCGTAGCCTTTCTTAGGCTTTCCTGAGTTTTCCATGTAAAGTACATTGTGTTCTCCTCTCTTTACATTTGAATTGCATATCATTACCTAAAGTATTGGTGAAGTTTACCTACTAGAATACTAGCCATTACAAGTGGCGCCATTTGTGAGAAAATTTAATTTTCTCTATCAAACTCTCATCCTTACTAAAAACTATCATGACCAGTACTTAGAGGAACAACGAGGAAATTTTGGCCACGGTAGTACCATAAACCATCAATTTACAAAATGTTATCCTTGAACTTCAAAAGCATATAGAATCTGATAGATTACATCGACTCGAATATCATAAGGTTTACGCATAAGCCCTCCAAGTCAAAAGAGACGAGAGGAGAAAAGCCCTTAAATAACAAAGTTGGATTCATCATAAGAAAATAGAAAGCTTGCGCAGGCAACAAGATTAATTCATCGCTTATCAGGGATTACCCATCCAGGTGTGCAGCGACCAATGGTCTATGGCATAGAGAGATAATGGATCCCCAAGAGAGAATGACATCAAACTTCGAGGAGTTGATAGAGAAATCCTGATAGAATATCACAACATTTTAGTCTCACTTCTTAAGCTTTGACCACTCAGGGGTGTCAAAGAACACAACGTCAGACCTACCCCCTTTAAGGCAACCCATAAGAGAAAGACTTAGCCTTGAATGGTAAGGAGACTTCAACCCTCATATTACTGTGATAACACCTCAGGTAGCCCCACAGTTCATCACCTTGGACAACTTGAATACTATGATCTTAGCATTTAATACCAATAATCCAAGTTGAAGATCGGCCCTGGATAAGATCGAGACAAACCTCATCTTCCCTCACATGGAGAACATGCCTATTCTTGAAAACTTCTACATGCCAAAATTCTATCTCTACGCAGGGCCTCACTGACCCGCTCACTTATGTTAGACATTTCAAAGCTGTGATTGGACTCTACTCAACACTCGATCATATGTTATATTGCCTATTTAACACAAGTCCTAAATATAATCCTCTTAGATGGTTTTATACTATTCCTAAAGGATCAATAACCAGTTTTGCCTAGTTGTAACTCATATTTTAATCAAATTACGCACATGCCAAGGAGCAAGAGATAACAGTTGATTCATTTTTCTTTCTTTTTTGAGCATGGAACAAAAGAAATCTTAGTTAACTTTTACAAACGATTCTAGTAAGTAACAACAAAATTTGGGAATTAATATCCAAAGATCGTAGTCCCCACATTCATTTCTGCCCTACAGATCGACTCAAAGGCTCGAGAAGAGTTAAAACTCCATAAGCCAAAGACTGTGACAGAAATGATAGATGTGGTCAGTAATTACATCCAGTTTGAGATGTCAAAGAAAAATAAAATGAAAAGTTCATCTGTCAATCATTCTAGTGATGTCATTTTAGCAACTATCAAGAGCCAGACGAGCAATGTTAATAATAAGCGGCATGGGCGAGCTAATGAGAACCTCAAAGGGAAAAATAGGAAGAATTATAGACCAATCCTGATTCTATCACCAATAACTACCACCTTATCGAACATCCTACACATTTTGAGGGAGCAGTCATGAAACTGACAATTGTTATTCTCTTATACAGATCTTCCACCAGATTGTTCTAATAGGGTGACTTCACAAATATGTAATCGACATTCAAAAGTTCCTCGATGGGGAAACAAAGAAAAAGGAAGATGAGCAAGGACAAGATCAAGCTCGCCATCTATACATGATCGAGATCGAGAAGGGGAAAACAATAAGAAGGACGACCAAATTGTATTATGCTATAAAATGACCTCTTAAGAAAAATCTACCAAACTTCTGCCCAATTTCAGCAATGATAAATGTCTATATCATATTTCTTTCTAAGGGTGCGACACCAGTCATATTTAGTACCCCCACGATGATCAATTAGTAATAATGCTCAAAGTAGGACATGATTACCTCCATACATTCCTCGTAGATACAGGTAGTGCAGCGGATGTACTCTTTAAGAGGGTTGCTAACATTCTTAGTCTTAGAGATTCTATCAAAGCTTCGACAATAACTATCACAAGCTTTAACGGTTCCAAAGAACCTGCACTAGGAGAAATTACATTGTATGCTCAAGTAGTCCCGGAATCGACTTCAGTCAAATTCATCATAATCAATACCGAGTCTAAATACTTTGGGATCTTGGGCTGGAATTGGCTTCACTCACTCAAAGCGGTACCTTTGACATCATGTTTTGCATTTCCCAACAAATCACGGGGTTTAATAAATTAAAAGAAATCAAGCCATCAAAAGGATATGTGAAACCACCACTACGAATACTCATACATCAAAACTCTTAAAAGTATAGCAATTACGGAAATAATCAATCCCAATGTTCGAGTAACATGATATTGAAACTGTGAAATCAATAGAACTTGACCGACCTGGGAAAAATACTTTCATCGGCTCCAAACTCTCTTCAGAAGAAAATGAAATACTCCTGCAGCTTTTGAAAAAGAATGTTAATGTATTTACATAGTCTTTTCATGAAATGCTAGGGATTGATCCTTCTGTCGCTTGCCACAAGCTAAATACCTTATACCTGACAACAAAGCCGTTGTATAGAAGCGTCGCAATCTGGTACCCAAACTCTGAGAAGCAGTTAATGAGGAAATTAATAAACTACTTCAAGTTAGATTCATTCGAGAAGAAAAATATCAAAAATGGGTATCGAATATTGTAGTTGTCCCAAAAAAGAGCGAGAAGATTAGGGTCTGCGTCAATTTCCCAGAACCTAGCAATTTTATACCCAAAGATAACTTCCTACTACCTTTGATCCCCTAACTCCTCGACTCTGTAGCAAGGCATGAACTCTTGTCTATGACAGATGCAACTTCTGGGTACAATCAAGTTCTACTAGTAGAAGAAGATCAAGGAACTATGACATTTATAATAGAATGAGGCCTTTACTATTATACAGACATGCCCTTTAGAGTGAAATATGCAGGAGTAAAGTATCAGTGGCTAGTGACAAAAATTTGTAAAGACCATGGAAGCTTCATCACTGACATGATTTGCAAAAGCCTGGAAAGGGCGACCATTACGACAATTTGGAGACCATCTTCGACCTCCTAAATATGTGCTTATCGATGAAGTTATATTCAAAAAAGTACTAATTCGAGGTGGCTTCCAAAAAAAAATTAGGCCATTTGGTAAGTAAACATGGGAAAGAAATCGACCCAGATCATATCAAGACATTAGTAGCCATGCCCTCACCTCGAACAAGGTAGGATACCTAGAAGCTAGCAAGAAAAGTGGCAGCTCTTCACATATTTATCTTAAAGTCATCTAATCGATGCAAACTTTTTTACTTTCTCCTTTGTGAAAATCCAACTCCGGTCACCTAGAAACAGCTCAGAGAAATTTAATGAATCCCATAATCTAAATTAGCCTTTCATGACCTAAAACGGTACTTGGGGAGTCCACCAATAATAAGCTCTCTGGTTGATGGCAAAGTTTTAATGATGTACAGGCCAACAACAGAAGACTCAATTAGTTTTGTCCTCATTTGTGAAGATAATAGAGTAAAGAAGCCAATTAACTTTATCCATAAAACCTTAATATTGGCAGAAACGAGGTACACAATTACTAAAAAATAGATGCTCATTTTGTAATAGCTCAAATAAGCTCTTACACCAAATATATCTGTGATAATTAGTATAATGAATAATATAAAATAATACAGGTGATTAGCATGAAAACCTTTGAATAGGTAAAAGCCATGACCTCGGCTTGAGAATTTAGTAGCTATAACTTTATTGCTTGAGACTAAAATTTTGATTACAAGTTATAATCACTTGAGCAAGAAAAACTTGGTTCCTTTTCTCCCTCTTGTCTTCTATTTCTTTTATAGACCTTACACTCAGTTCGTTTACATGTATCAACACGTTCTCTTGAATTGGGGGAAGAGTGGAGGTTATCTCAGTAACTGCTAGTTCACAAGAGACAGGTATCCTTGATTCATACTATTTCATTTGGAGTGCTTAAGCCACATTCTTCTTTAGTTCGTAGTCTAGGTATCATGTGTATGTTGCGTGAGTCTGGTCTTGAATCAGTTCAATATTATGCCAGTTCAAGGGATAAGTCCTTACAATTGCCCCTCTCAATTAAAGGTACGTGTGTCTTGAGTTGAGAAGGTCCAATCGAACTCAGTATCGAAACACGGATAGGTTGTTTTGACAAATTGAATGATGGTTTGTTAATGTGAAATTTTATCTTGGAATTGTAATGGACTGTTGAGAATTAGAATGTTGTAATGACTGTGACCGTGTTTAATGGGCTATTGGGTTTCCCATAAATTATTCCTTAAATGACGACTTCTTTGGAAACCATTTACTGCATTGAATGTATGCATATATATACTGCTGCTGCTGCTCTTTCGATTATTTTCTTCCAAGTACTCTTGTCTTCTTAAAACTTCTGCAAATGATCTTTTTTTATTTTCTTCTGCAAGTGACAATGGTGACTACCAGATGTCAATCGTTTATAGCTAGGGTTCAGGCAAAAGTATAGGAGTTACAGTTTTGTTATTTTGGGACCCACTCCCTAGATGTTCATACTCTCATTCTTGTTCTTCCTATATATCACGGTATGACGTATGAGGAGGTAGTGAAGATAGATAATAATTATTACCATATTGTACGGTTTCATTATCTGGTGGTATCTGAGGAACAACGCATGTTGGGTATGCGCCTCCTTGTAGATGATGCGGTTTAAAAAGAAGACGAGGTTGTTCATGTTCATCCCTGGAAGTCTCGCCGCTACCCTACAAGCAATTGGGTTATGTTATAACCATCTTATTTTTCTTGCAGAGGTGATGGTTTCAGAGGTAAAAGAGGTTGTTGGCTCTCATCCAAGGAATGCTATCCTGCAAGTGATTTAGTTTTGTAGGAAGTATCTGTAGGTTTTCGGTCTTATGTAATGTATGATATTTTGTTTTGTAATGTATTTTGTTGGCCACATTTTTGAGATAATGAAAATAAACAATATTTGTTTTGTGGAGATAAATAAATATAATTATCTCGAACTGAAAAATGAAAGATCGTTTGAATTGGTTATGTGGTGAATGTTGAAAATTTGAGTATAGAACTGATAAAAATAGTAAGTTTGTATGAGAAAAATAAACATGCACTGCTCGATGTAATTTTTATAAAAGTACAGTTTAAAAATAAATATGACAAAAATTTGACAAATAAAGAGGTATTTTTTGAACTGACGGGGAGAGATAAGTATTTGTTTGTTAGGATGGATAACTATGACAGTTATGATGTTTTATTAGTAAATATCTAAGAAGCGTAAAATATGGGATTGGATGATATCGTACTTTGTACTTATAAATAAGGTGGCAGATAAAAGTTTGAAATTAGTAAAAATGGGGAAGACTCGCTCGCAGAGAGCTCATCATGCAAGAGAGGGGCATTTGGCGATAAAGGTCGCAGAAGTGCATGAACAGATATTTGATCTTCTCGGATATAAAGACAGGCTATCGGTTTCTGTACTACAGCTCAAAGGTTTGATAGCAAGAGAAAAAAATATTGATCTGGATCGACATTTTTGGTATGATGTTTTTCATGATATAATAACTGACCCAAAAGCTCGAAAGATTATTGTGAGAGAGACTGCTCTAGATGAGATAGCTGATAAAAATGAGTTGATTTATGGTGGCGAGGTGATTAGAAGTGAAGTAGTAGGTCATTTGGGATGTTTCAGATGTAATTACTTTTAAGAGATCGTTTGTATAGCAGTTCGAAATATTGTAATGGGATAAAAATAAAGATATTATTGGACTTTGCGTATTTTCCTCGTTATGTAGATTCTGTATGAATTTTGAATTTATGAATCTGTGTTCTATGCAATTACCATCGAAATGATTATAAATACGTTGGGTCCTTTTATAGCAAAAATTTAAAAATCATGAGGATGAGATGAAATGTGGAGTGTGAGGTTGAATTGTTTATAGTAACGAGTTGTCATGGGTGCGGAGAGGTGTGAGAGAAAAATGAGTAGGAGAGAGAAAATTATATTTAATGATAGGCGTGATTATAATGATGAAAGAGTGTATCTATCCAAAAGGCATGATGGAACTTATAGGAGCAGTAGAGAGGATGCCTTGGTTGAAAAACTGAGGGCGGTTGACGTAATTCCCTAAACTGCTTGCAGTTTGAAAAGAAATCTATAAATTAGTCTTTCCTCTCTTCTTCAATTTTTTTTATAGAAAATAGAGAGACGAGCGTCTAGAGAAAAAAAAATCTGATTGAAGAGTCGTTGTTGAGAAAGACCCAGAGTTGAATCATCATTTTTGGAGGGGTGAGGAAATTGTGATCTAGGGAAGAGGAGAATTGTTTGTTATTTGTTGCTATGGTAAAGGAGGAAACGCTTAGTGTTCCTGATTCATCTTCTGTTGTTGAAGGTAAGTATTTTGGCAAAAATTTATTGCTTCTGTTTGATGTGATTATTCCCTCCTTTGTTGATTTTGAATTTTGAAATGTTTACTATATCTGGAAAGTATGTGTTATGCACTATTTGGGGAAAAATTGGCTTTGTAAAATTTGTTTGTTATTGGATACGTACTATAGAGATATGAAAATAATATACTATATATTTATTTTATTTTGCTTATATGAAAAACAATAATCAAAGAAAAATGCAAAAATTAATAGACATACTTGGACATTTATGTAGATGTAAATGCGTGCAAAAAAACTTAAAAATAGATGTCTTTTTTTAAGCTTTTTGTTAGAGATGGAACCTTCCACCTTGGGTCGTTCGATTGCTAATGAAAATGTAGGATGTGAGGTTGCCAACTCTGTGGGGGGGACTTATTAATAAAAGCTCGAATAATATCGTCCTCGATGTTGAGGGGGGAGATCAACTCAAAGGAGGGGGAAAGGAGGAACAACACGAGTTTCCAAACTTCCCTGGTAATCTCTATTGCTATCCTATAGGGTCATATGTGTTTAAGGAGTTTCGTAAGTGTAAAAGTAGTATAGTTGGTGTATGGGCGGATGTGATAGAGTATTATGAGAGATCTTTTAGGGGGTGTTCAGATGGGAAAGGGGGGTGATAGTACATTTTTCTTGTTGCCTAATTTGGAGTATGAGAAAATGCGTAGGAAGATTCCAGAGTCTATTTCCCTGAGTACTTCAATGGGGGCTTGGAAGGTGATCTGGATATATTGCTTTACCTAGTTTGAATATGGGCTAGTAGTGCCTTTAGGCCATCTTGCCAAAGGTATCATGAATGAGATCGAGGCTTGTCCTGTCGAGCTAAATTGTAACATATGGGAGACGATCAATGTCTGTCAGAATTTAAATAGGAGTAGAGCCCGCGAGATGAATTAGAGCAGATTTACTCCTTTAGAGGTTTCGAAATATTATATTGTTAAATACTTCACCTCTACTGGGGATGCTTACTTCTCTTCCAACTCGTCCCGACACTAATTTTTTAATCTAAATTTTGCTGGAAAAGTATGGAATGATAATTTGATTTGGGTTAAAGGCGAGAGTCTCCAGCAAGCGGGCAAGGACTCCCTGGATCTTAGTTATAAATCATTTAAGAAACGTAAGTATATCTTTCTAACTTTGAACTGTATCTGTTTATAGGGCTCTATTTTGTATTGACGTATATTGTGTTGTATGCAGATCCTCGTTCTTATGTTAAGAAAGAAGAATCTTTAATTGATACCGTAGCTCGAGAAGGCGTCGAGCTGGAAGCTGTATTGGGAGATCTTGATATTAGTAGGAACAAAAGAGTTAACAACAAATCTGTTAAAGTCCAAAGTCTCAAAGAAAGAGGAAAATGACAGGTGGTAGCTCATCTTCTGAGGCTGTTCTAGGTGTTGCGAACATACCACTGGGCCAAGGACTTAGTATTGCCCACATATGGGAAGTGCCATTACCGGCCACAAAGTCAAGGGTTGCAGGGGCCACTTCGGGTAACACAAACCAAAAGGTTCTGAAAAGAAGTCAGAAGAGTATTGTTTCAACCTCTAGGACGCATATAGTACGGAGGTCTAAAGTGTTTCAAAAAAAAGTAAGCAGGAGGTCCCTCCACCTATTTTGATCAAGGGAAAGGATGATGTTGTAACTCCGAGCAATGTGGAAGATCTGCTCATACTAGAAAATAAGTTGAGGCCTGCTGCACAGGAGGACTCTAAAGAATTAGATTCTTCTATGAAAAAGGAGCTATGTAGGGTAAGTGGAACTCTGTAATTATTGTTATTCATTAGAAATGCCTGAAATTGATTTGTATCTTTTTTATAGGTCTCACGCATCTTAAAAGGGATATGCTTAGGGTTTGAGGATGTGAAGGAAGAGCTTGAGAAGAAAGTTACTTAATTCGAGAGAGATTTGTCAAGTGAGCAGGCAAAGCTGGTGGAGGCGAAGATAGAATCTATTGTAGAGGCTAAGAATTTAAAGACACTTTCAGGGAATAGTGGACAAGGTCGTGATGAAATCCAAATAATATTTTGACTAGCTGATTGTAGCTCGGGACAACCTTGCTCAACGACGTCATGATGAGGGCTACTTTCTTGACTCTCTTGATGGAGAGGAAGAGGATGCCAAAGAAGGGAAGACTCCACATAATGCAGTTGTGTCAGGGTTAAATGTTGTGTCTCCTAGTACGCACCATGAAAACCAAGGAGGGGAGGACCAGGAACAGGTAGAGTAATATATATTGCAATGTCTTTTGAAAATTCTGAAATTAGAGGAAGGAAAACATTTGTATGGATTGTTTTGAGTAATAAAGTTATGATGTTGGTATATTGTTTGATAGGAATTTTGTGCAAGAACTTAGCGAATTGCACGCCAGAATTGAGGTGTTAAAAAAAGAGTACGCTAGGGAGAAAAATGTTGTATAAGTAGCAGCGCTCTTGACTAGACACACTGAGGTTCAAGTGAGAAAATATAGAGAACTTAGTGAAGACCACGGGAGAGATTTATGTGCAGCTCGTTTAGGATGGGCTAAAGATAAAATAGAGAAGGACAAAGTAGGTTGGAAAGATAAGAGTTGGTACTTAAAAATGCAACCTTTCCTTCCTGGTGGTATTAGAGAAAATACTCCAAAAATGACCAAAGACCTTATAAAGTTGACCCTCTTTCTAGAAGCTGAAATAGGCAGTAAGAGAAGGTTAAAAGAGGCATACCTTAACATGTTAGACGATCGATCTATCTATTTTGATCCCGATATCGTAAAAGCATTGGCCACCGGAGCGAGAAACTTGCATAGTTTAAGGCTAGGGAAGTATCAGCTCGTACGGGCGTGTCAATAGTATATATATGACTACTGTAGGATATGTAATTGATTGCAATGTGAACTATTTATGATGTACGAATGTTTGAGGAATATACATATTTTGCATAACTTTCAATTTTTACAATAAAAGATCGAACTGTTATGCAGGTCGAGATAGAAGTTTGGCGAGGTCGGCACAAAACTTTGTCTGAACTTATCGCTAAAATGAACGTCGAATTGGAGCAGACTCATGCTTCTTTGGAATATACTGTTGAGCTAAATATTAAATTAATGGTAAAAGTATTTGAGTTAAAGGAAATTTAGAAGAAAAAGGAGAATGAATTTGGTAGCGTTCAGGGAGAGTTAGTGAGCGCTCAAAGTGAGTTGAAGGAATTGAATAGCACGATAAAGAAATTAGAAGGAGAAATATTAATAGCTCGTAGGAGCTGGACATAAGTGGTAGATAAAATGAAAGGGAAGAACGGAGATGTAGATCACGCTCAATATCGTATCAGAGGGTTGGAGGCAGAAGTAATGGATTCAAAAGGGAATCATGATAATGTGAGGGAGTAATTAAGGAAGGAGGAGGTCAAATTGGTTAGCGTAAGGGCTGAGTTTGCAAGTAGTGAAAGTGAGGTGGAGAAGTTGAGTGGTACTGTAAAGAGTAGGGAGGATAGTATCGAGAGTGCGCAGAGTTATTGTGATAAGCTCGTTGAACGAGCAGAGAATTTGAAGGTTGAAATAGTAAGTACTCGTAGTAATAATGGAGGTGCTGGAGAAATTGAAGAATAAATATAAGGAGGTGGGCGATTTTAAGGAACAACTGGGGAAGAAAAATCTCGAATTGAAATCTCATATGAACAGATAGCGACGCTAGAGGCCGATCTGAAATATGTTTGAGTTGTAGTAAGGAATACAAATGAAAAAATAAGAAATACGAAGGCCGAGCTGGTAGATGCATAGACTGGGGAGGTTGACTTGACTGTGAAGATTTAAAAATTGGAGGCAGATCTTTCAATATCTGAGCGAGCACTTGATGGAGAGGTCGTTCAGAGAATGCGCAATCAGGAGAGAATTGAGGAATCGATCGTTATACTGGGTCAAATGGATAAGTTTTTGATAGTAATGGAGGTGCAAATGTTAACCTATCTTTCGAAAATATAAAAGAAAGAGATCGTTGTAAGAACTTAGAAAATTAGCTAAAGGATGCCCATGCAAGGTTTATTGAGCTCGATGTACCTAACAGAGATAAACTTGTAGCTGGTGCAGTGCATGAGAAAGACATGGCAGCAGTGCTCGCATACTTAAAAAATGAGATTATGAAAATTGAAGAAGAGAGATATACTTTACATGATAGGATGATTGCAAAGGGGGTAAAGTGTGAAATGGGCTTAGTACGCTCTGAATATTTGAATCGCTTTATACCCAAGATTGGAGCTCTTACCCGAAGACTGGTAGATCAAGGCAGAGACATTTTTATTGCTAAAGTACAAGAATTCAAAATTTCCGTAGTTGGTGGAAGCTCGTCTGACACATCAAGAAATTGATCTGTTTAAAAGAATTTGTGAAATTTTTTTCTGTTATAGTAGATATTTGGATAGTGTAAAGCTAGTTTTACTGTTTGCTTTTATCTTTTGAGATTTAGTGGATAAATATATCTGCATGATAGTAGAAAATAATGTGGGAAAAAACTTGAAATTTTCATTGATGAGAAAAAAATGTACATACTGTTGGAGATTTTAATCTCTCTTTTAGTATGTGAAGAACAATAGTAAATATATCATGTGCTTGGAAAAATTTGGGATTTAGAGATAGTATCATTTCAACCTCCTAGAGTTTCAAGGGCTTGGTATCCTGATGCCATCCTTTGTCATAAGGTATTAGGATCCAAGACCAGTTCACCCCACAACCAGACAAAGACCTTCCCAATTACCTACAAGTTTCCCAGCATTTAACTCTTTTTTATTCTTGGGGATTTCTTGGAGGACTAGGTCGTCGATTTTAAATTCGCGACTCCAAACTCTTTTGTTGCATGAACTAGCTAGGATATGATGATATCGACCCAACTTAGCAATAACTCGTGCTCGTTCTTCATCAATCCATTTCATATTGCAGGCTAACTTGAACTCATTTTCTTTATTAGTGAGCTCGTGATCTTTAACGGGATGATGATATTCTATTGGGATTACGGCTTTGGCTCCATAAGCAAGAAGGATCAGGGAACATCTTGTTGACTATCTCAGTATTGTATGGTAGGCTGTGGCAGTTCCCTTATCCAATATCCCTTCTTTTTTTATTTAAGTCTCTTCTAGATCCCATCTACTATGGTTTTGTACGTTATTTTGGCCTACCCATTTCCTTGGGGGTAGTATGGATTGGAAGGTGAATGAATGATGTTGTGCTTGTTTAGAAATACTACTACCTTCTCTCCAACAAACGGTGGTCTGTTATCTATCTGAATTAGGTGAGGGCAACCAAATCTTGTGATTATATGTTCCCAGATAAATAAGATGACTTCTTCTTCTCGAGTTTGACAATGGGGAATTGCTTCTACACACTTCGTAAAATAATTTGTTGCTACAAGTAAGAAATTTTGGTTACCCAGCGTGTTTGGGAATTCTCCCACTAGATCGAGTGTTCACCTCTTGAAAGGCCAAAATACTTTACAGGCATAGAGCTCAAGTGTAGGCGCTTGTATCTTATTACCATGTCGCTGACATGCGTCGCATTTGTGTGAATATTCTTCTACTTACTTTCTCATTCCAGGCTAGAAAACTTCTTGTGTAATTACACTTTTTATGAGTAATCATCCTGTGGCATGGGAGCCATAAGTTCCTTCATGTAAATCTTTCAGCTTTCCGTCAGCTTCTTGTTTAGAGAGGCACTTGAGATAGGGGGCGGTCACCGATCTTTGATATAAGTTGCATTTTGAACTGTGTACCGCTTTGAGCTTTTAATTAGTTGTCAGCATTCCGTTGGATCTACTGGAAGGATCCCATCACATTTATTCTTCGTGAAGAGATAGGTGAGAAAAGGCTTTCTCCAATGGTTATCCTCCTCCTTATCTCCCCCAATGTTGATTGCACATATCATCAGGAGATCAATACTAGGGGCTGATATCACTTCAATTTAGAAGTATCTTGCTTCTGTACCCAATTCCCCGGCTAAGTAAGCCAAGGAATTGGCGTGGCAATTCTCTCTATGAGGTAAATAATTGAGCATAGCTTTTTTGAATCTGTTCATCTTGGCAGCAACTAATGTCGCATAATCAATCATCTTGTCATTCTTCATGTATCACTCGATGTAGTGATAGACTATCAGTAATGAGTCTGTATAAACTAATAGTTCAAGAACTCAAATTTCTATTGCCATATCTAGGCCATGTATTAATGTTTCACATTCTATGATATTGTTTAAGGCATCAAAATCGAAGCATATTGCCTTTTCAATCCTGTCATTTGGGAGTATAACTAATACAATTCCAATTTCTGACCCTGTACAGGTCCTACTGATCCATCGGTAAGAAGCCTTCATCCCTTTTGAGTGACCCACTCTGCTCATTCTTCAAAAATGCTTTGAAGGTAAATCGCCTTTGACATCTTCCGCTATATCTGGATTGTGTTTTTCTCAATCTAGATCTTCTACTGGAAAGTCTACTAAAAAATTAGCCACAGCTTGACCTTTTTATGAGGTTCTCTGTTCGAACATGATGTCGTGCTCCCAAAAACTGATGGACCATTATTGTACTCTGCGTGATTTCCCCTTTTTAGATAGCACTTCTTGTAGGGGATAGTTTGTCATGACCTTGACTGAATGAGCTTGAAAATAGTGGTTGAGCTTCTAAAAAGTATAGACAAGTGTAAGGAGTCACTCTATCTTAGAATATCATGTTTCTACCGGTATATGAGTTTTGCTTATAAAATATACTAGCTTCTCAATCTTTCCATCTAGGCATAAGAGGACCGTGCTGAGAGAGCTTTCAATAACGGCATGGCAGATGATTAATTCCTCATTCTCGATTGGAATGCTCATTACGGGAGATTTTCTAAGATACATTTTGAGTTCTTGGAAAGCTGTTTCACATTCTTTTGTCCATTTGATCTCTTCATTCTTTCGACCTTTGCCCTTTCTGGTTGATCTACAAAGCAACATGAAAAACCATAGACATCGATCTGAAGAATTGGAAATGAATCTGTTGAAAGCTGCAATCTTTCCAGTAAGCTTTTGTACATCTTTCTTTGTCTGTGAAGATGGCATGTTGATTAAAGCATGAATCTGATCTGGATTGAGTTTCATTTTTTATGGTCGTAAGATGCAGAAAACTGTATCGAGATGTACTATATGACCTTCCTTTTTTAGGCTTTTGCAGAGCATATCATCGATGTATACTTCAACTATTTTCGCCAAATGTTCCTTGAACATACTCTAGATGAGCCTTTGATAGGTTACTCCAGCATTTTTTAGGCCGAATGGCATGACTTTGTAACAATAAAGGCCCATTTCAGTAATGAAGGTGGTCTTTTCTTGATCTTCGTATAAGAGAGGTATATGGTTGTATCTTGAAGTAGCGTCCATCATAGATAATAGCTCATCCCCTGCTATGGAGTCCAAAATTTAATAAATTATGGAAAGAGGGAAATTGTCTTTCAGTGTGTGTTTGTTAAAATCTGTAAAATCTACACAAACATAGACTTTCCAATTCTTCTATGGAACTGCTGCAATGTTCGAGATCCAATCTGGGTATTTCATTTCTCGAATAAATCTAACCTCGATCAATTTATCAATTTCGTTGTTGACCTCATCTTGGAGACGAGGTAAGAGCCTCCTCTATTTTATTTTGACTGTCGTAGTATTATTTTATATGCACAATTTGTGATATGCCTTTTCTGGGTCAACTCCAGACATTTCTTGAGAAGTCCACGTGAAGACATTTTTGTTCATCTGTAGGAAATGTATTAGATCTTCTTTCTCATGTTGGACAAGCTTGGTACCAATATATGTACCCCTACTATGTCTATCAATCTCAATGTACTCTATAGGTTCTACTGTGGAAGGTTGACCCTCAGCGTGATCAGCTTTCTATAATTGCTATACAGTAAATCTGTCGGATGTGTCAAGTATGGAAAATACTATATTTTCACAAGCTCAAGAGGGCTTCTGACTTCCTTTGATCTCATAGATTCCATTATTATATTTGAAACGAAGAGCTTGATGGTATGTGGATAGGATCGCTTCTATGTTTTGTAACCAGCAACGGCCCATTATCCCAAGGTACCAGAATTTGGCATTGATAATGTAGAAAGTAACATCAAGAATGGTGGGACCAGCAGTGATCAGTAGGATGATCTTTCCTAC
Source organism: Kingdonia uniflora (assembly GCA_014058105.1). Classification (NCBI taxonomy): domain Eukaryota; kingdom Viridiplantae; phylum Streptophyta; class Magnoliopsida; order Ranunculales; family Circaeasteraceae; genus Kingdonia; species Kingdonia uniflora. The sequence goes on from JACGCM010001727.1 coordinate 1,949,108, forward strand.
TCGTTCTTCTTTAGATCTGTTAAAACCACTAATATCGATGTCATTTGGTACAACTTTGTCGCCTAGTCCCATTTGCTCGATTGTGCTCGGGAAAAGGATTTTAATACCACTACCTGTATCTATCATCATGGTGTGCATAATAAAGTTCTTCATCTTAAGCATTATAACCAGTACACTATGATGCAGGAACTTGACATAACCTATGCCGCAATCTTCAAATAAAATTTTAGTTCATCAATTGCTTAACTCTGGAAGGAGTTTAGCTTATTTATCCTGAATCATGAGATTGCAGCACTCTGCTATCCTCCTCCTCTTGAATCTGGTTGAATTGTTGATCTGATAGATCTTAATCATGTAAATAAGGTAGAGGTGGTATAAGTATTTTTCCTCAGATTGATCTTCGACCTGAATGAGTTCGAATTGCTTCTTATAGCTTCCATTCTTATATTCTTCTATTTTGATAATGTACTTATACATTCTCCCATCATTAAGAATATACTCCAGCCAATCTCTGTATATCATAACAGTTGTTAGTTTCATGATGTGATACCTTATGGTACATAAAATATGGTATGCCATCGATTGGCTCCAGAGGTTGAGCCACACGAAAGAACTTGCCTTTTTTTAGTATAGGGTAGATCGTTGAGATCCGGACATTCATTTTTGGAAGGACCATTTTGGGTAATAAATTTCCTTAGCGTGACTTGTCTTTGTCTATTTTAACTGGTTTTTTATCACCCTGACCATCTTTATTGTGTTCAATATCTCTGTGTGTGTTTGGACCATTCGCGGCTAGGACGTTTTTAGTTGATTTATGCCATTTGGTCATCATCCTTTCTAGGTTGATATATCCATTTACCTTTGGAAACATGTCTTCCAAAGTTGAGGGTTTGTTAAAGAAAAGATGCTCCTTCACTTAACAATCGATGTGAAGTGCATTGGTAAATGCTGAAACGGCTATCATTTGATCTAGATTGTCAACCTTTTGAGCAAGTTCGAGAAACTTCTTTGCAAAGACTTTATGCGTCTCCCTCTGAAACTATTTGAGACCAATAAGAGTATATAAATTCTGAGGTCCATCTACCACCTCTACCATAGTCACATGATTGAGATCCATGGCCAAATATCATTTATGACTGTTGACACAATTTATTGGGAAAATGGTGATAAAATCCCTAATATCTGAATCCTCTGGGGGAAAAATCTGGATAAGCAAACTGTATTAGCTAAATCCCCTCCAGCAGATCACCATTTTAATTGAGAATGTTGTTATCTCTTTTATTCATGCCCACTGTTCCTACATAACTCGTAGGGAATTGTGGGATGACCTTCTAATTATTGGGACTACAAATCTTCCTTGCTTGTGGCTGGAGATTTTAATGTGATCCTTCTAGGTGAAGAGAAAAGTGGTAAAAGGGGGTAAGATGGAATGCTGCTGCAGAATTTCCTGATTTTATTACTAATATGAACCTCATGGAAGTTTCGTCTCTGGGGGTTAGCTTCACTTGGAGTAATTGCCAAAGAGATAAGAATAGAATTTTACATTAACTGGACAAAATGTTTATGAGCAAGCTTGGATGGATTTGTATGTTGATTGGAAGTACAAGGTACTGGGAAAGACTAGTTCTGACCATACTCCTTTAATGGGATGGGATATGGGCTGTCCAAAAAGAGTAAATGCCTTTTTCAGATTCAATAAAATGTGGATTAACCATAAAAAAATTCTTGACACTGTGAAGGAAGACTGAGAGCAAGAATTGCAAGGGAATCCTCTCTTTGTTCTCAGTAAGAAATTGAAAAGATTGAAGATGGCTCTAAAAGATTATAATATAAATGTCTTTGGGAACAGTAAAAAAAGTCATTTCTTATCTCAACTATAAGATTGAAGAATTGGAAAGACAACAAGAAGCTGATATGGAAAATGATGGGATTACTGTTGAGATAAACCAGACTAAAAGGCAGGCTATTACAGCTCAGAAGAATGAAGAGGAACTTTTGAAGCAAAAGTCTAGGGTGAATTGGCTTAAGTCTGGAGATAGGAACACTGCATATATTCATGCCATGGCCAAGCTAAAAAGAATAACTAAGAGTATGATTCACTGTATTAAAAGCAAGGATGGAGCAATTCTGGAAGACCAGGTAGACATAAAAGCCTATATTGCATAATACTACACTGAAAAGTTTGCTTTCCAGCCTACTAACAGAGATGAAGAACTGCTTAATCTGGTGCCTCAATGCATATCAAATGAAGAAAACCAAAGTCTTACAACCATACCAGATATGAAGGAGATCAAGGAAGTGGTGTTTAGCCTAAACCCTGACAGCTCACCTGGTCCAGATGGCTTTTCTGGGGTATTCTGGGACATTGTTAGAGCTGAGGTATCTGGGGCAATCAGATCATACTTCATGGATTCTACTTTGCCTATGGGTCTCAATTTTAACTTGATCATCCTCATTCCTAAAATTAAAAATGCCACTGAGTTAAAGCACTACAGGCCTATTTGTATGGGCAATTTTGTGATAAATTTTATATCAAAATTACTCACAGTGAGATTGAGAAATATTATTGAGAAAGTTGTCTCAAAAGAACAATGTACTTTCATACAAGGAAGGGATGTTCACAACAATGTGGGCTTTGCTTCTGAACTAATAAATGAGCTGGGGAAAAAAAAAGACATGGTGGAAATGTTGGTATTAAACTAAATATTACTCAAGCTTATGATACCCTTAGCTAGGATTTCTTATTGGTAGTTCTCAGAAGAATGGGTTTTCCTCTCAAGTTCTGCAAATGGATACAAGTTCTCCTAACAAGTGGTTTTATTTCTATTTTGGTAAATGGGCAACCAACAGGTTTCTTTAAACCGGGAGGGGGCTTAGTAGGGGGAACCTTTATCACCCACTCTTTTTGCACTAGCAGAAGATACTTTGAGTAAAGGGCTAAATAATTTGGTTACAAGGACCTAAGTTAGACCTATGCTTGCTATTAAGGGAGTGACTGCACCTTCTCACTTACTTTTTGCATATGACATTTTTGTTTTTGTAAATGGTCACTTCAGAGGTTTGAAGCTCCTTTATAAATGGCTAGAGAAATATCAAGTTGTTACAGGGTAGGTATTTAGTGACTCCAAAAGCAAACTTCTTTTGGGCGCCATGAAGACTGAAAAAAATGAGAAAATAAAAGGATTGTTTTGTTTTAGTGAGGGGCTTTATCAAGAAAACTATTTGGGGATTTTAATCATCTAAGGAAGAGTAACTAAGGTTACCATCAGACCTCTGATTGAAAAGATAAATAAAAGAGCCAGTGGGTGGGCAGGTAGTATGCTTTTTATTCAAGGTAGAGTTGTGTTTGCTAAATCAGTGCCTAACATCCACTCAATCTATAATATTGTGGTGTATAAGTGACCATTGTCCATAATTTAAGAAGGGAAAAGTATACTCATAAATTTTCTGTGGTCAGGTAATTCAACTGTTAGGAAAGCTTGTGTGGTTGGATGGAATAAAACATGTAAACCTAGGAAAGAAGGGGGCATTGATATTAGAAGTATAAAGGAAGTAAATCTTTTTCTACTAAAGAAACTGGCATGGAATTTCCTTAATGGTAAGGATGATTGGTCTAAATTTCTGAGAATTAAGTTTACTACCAAAGCTGGCAACAGGATCTTCTCTACTCAGGGTCCCTCAGTCTAGGCAGGGGGTTAGATGGGCTATCACAGAAGTAAAACAAAAAAGTGGGTGGACTATTGGTGATGGGGAAGATATTGATCTTTGGAGGGATAATTGGTGTCATCAAATCTCTCAAGGACCTAATCAACTCTGATTCTCTACCATAGAGTAGTTTAAAAGAAAAATTAAGTAACATTATTTTTTATGGCCATTGGAGGGTGCTTAGTGACCTGGTAGTAATTTTGCAAAGGCTGGATATTGATATCTCAGGCATCTTAATTAGTTGTGGCAAACCTGATAAGAAAATTTTGAAACCAGACATCCAAGGCAAATTTTCAGTCAAAAGTGCCTTTCAAGATATAAGGAGCAAAGGGCAGGGTTGCTGGTGGAGTAAATATTTATACATAAATGTTATTCATCCCAGATTGAGCCTGTGGGGCTGGAGGCTATTACATGACTACCTGCCTACAGATACATTAGAAAGAGGGCATTATTGTTGTGTTTATGTCCTGTTTGTGCAAGGATGTTGAAGACTATATAGATCATCTTCTTTGAGAATGTAACTCTACCAAGACACTATGGAGTTGGATTTCTCAGCTCTTCAAAATCTAGATTACAGAATGGAATCTTCACAGTTTTCTAAAGACAGCAGATAAGTTGAGTCCATACTTGAAGGTTCTTTGGTTGGGGGCTATTTAGAGAGGTTCAAATCTTATATGTCAAGCAAGGAATGATTTTCTACATGATGAGGCAATTATGTAGATTGAAAAAGAAAAAACTAAATGGTTGTCTCGAATTTAAGAAACTGTATTTATGTCTAAGGCTAATATGGAAAACAAGCTAGATGACCTGAGCATTATCCATTATCCCAGAGTTCCTTGCCACCCTAGAATGGACATGATTGTTAGATCCTACTTTTGGGTTCTGCCAAAGGAGGGTGAGTTTAAGATTAGTACGGATGGGGCTTCCAAGGGAAACCCAGGTAAGGGAGGTGTTGGTTTCATCATAAGAAATAGTCGTGGGGCTGTTCTCAGGATAACGGCTATTGGGATTGGTATTGTGATAAGCTATATGGAAAAATGTACTACTTTGGCTCAGGGGTTGGCAAATGATGCCTCTAATGAATAGGAAATAGCATGGCTGGAATCAGACTCTTCAACGGCAGTCACTACTCTCAGCAATGATATGATCCCTTGGACTCTTGAAAATATCTGGAAGGAAGCATAGAAAAAGATGACTAAAATCTGAATCACTGGAACATGGAGGGAAGCAAACTTTAGCTTTGACAAACTTGCAAAAAGAGGCACTATGCTACCTGATGGCACAATATAATCAAATGTTGGGAAGCCCCAATATCTGTGCAAGATAGAGGTTCCCATGCGTGACTATTTTAGATTTTGTTAATGTGGGAGTGTAGGTTTAATTGTATTCACCCACCCCCTTTGTATCATTTTGTTTGGTTTTACCTTGTAAAATTTCTTCTTATTGAGCAAAAAAAAGTATATAAATTCTCCTCCTTGTCTTTGCTATGAGCATACGTCTTGACGAAAATCATTTGTAATTAGTTGAATGTGAGGATTGAATTTTCAGCTAGGGAATGGAACCATTATAATGGCTCCCCCTGGAGACTGGTAACGAACAGTCGACAAAGGATGTGGTTCAAGTTTGAATATAATCCCAAAAAATCTAGAAATTGTTGGACATGCTCTTTGGGATTGGTGCCCTTGTACTTGCGTATTTTCAGAGTATAGAATCCTGTTGGTACTTCCATATTAAATAACTCTTTGGCAATCGGACTACCTTACAATTTGTTGAACTCGTCCTTACTACTAAGGGCTTGAGCATCTATCAACTCCTTGATTCGCTGATCCATATATTCCTGTGTGATGTACTGATGAGGTGTTGTAACTGTTTGGCGTGTAGGTCAGGGATTATGATTACCGGTTCCCTCACTCAAATGTTTAATAACTGGCACCCTGGATGGAGGTCGCGGCTCCTCTACTGGATGCTTTGAGTGCCAGTGTCCCCTGCTAACTTCTAATTGATCTTCTCATCCCATATGAATTGAGACTTTTGGTACATGTAGATTGTTACACTGATGCTTTGAGGTCCCAACCTATCCCATGTAAAAACCCTGAAAGTCGTTGGTATGGCCTCCCATTCCTGGGGAGCCTAAACTTATTGATTGTCTTACAATACTTTTAAGGCAGTCTGCATCATTGTCATTTATTCTTCATGTCGTTTGAACTCTATTTGTCAATCTCTGCATTCGTCCTCAAGTTCATGTTGTGAAGTTCTCGGTCGTTTACCAACTGATATTTAGGCTTGTTCCATTTCTCTATTTTGGTGTTGAGGTTCGCCCTTAATTCTTCTAGCTGATCAGGTTCTATGGAGAATTCCAACTGAACTCCAGTAGTTAGTCACATAGAAGTTACCCTGATTGAAATTTGATCGTTGAGTAACTGTCTGCCTTAGAATTACATGGAAATGTCTTCTTTCCCATAGACGGTGCCAAAATGCAAGGGCCTAATTTCGTAACAGCTCGAATAAGCTCTTACACCAAATGTACATGTGACAATTAGTATAACTAATAATATAAAATGGCACAGGTGATTAGCGTAGAAACCTTTGAATAGGTAAAAACCATGACTTCGGCTTGAGGATTTAGTAACTATAACTTTATTGCTTGAAACTGATATTTTGATTACAAGTTATGATCTTTTGAGCTATAAAAACTTGGTTCCTCTTACCCCTCTTATCTTCTATTCCTTTTATTGAGCTTACTCTTAGTTCATTTACATGTATCAGTACATTCATCTTAATTGGGGGAAGAGTGGAGGTTATCTCTGTAATTACTAATTTGTGGGAGACATGTGTCCTTGACTTGTTATGTTTTATTTGGAGTGCTTGGGCTACGTTCTTCTTTAGTTCGTAGTTCAGGTGTCATTGTTGATAGTGTATGTTATGTGAGTCTAGTCTTAGTTTAGTTTGATATTATACAGAACCTCGAGGATCTAGGATTAGGATTGTTCTAGTAACACCTTTCGACCAAAGAATCAAAAAAGCCATCAAACTTAAAGTTTATGTAACCAACAACAAAAGTGAGTATGAGTCGATCTTTCACAGTCAAGATCAGGCATTAGAACTTAGGATAGAAGACATAACAGTTTATGTGGATTCATTATTAGTGATCAACCACTACATTAAGACATTCAAAATGTCAGAAAAGATGGTCGAATATGTTACTTTAGTCAAAGAAAAGATAAAGAAATTAAGAAAAGGCACTATCTTTTATTTACCAAGGGCTGAAAACCGACATGCTGATATGTTAGACAATATTACAGTAATTATTAAAGATAGCGAGCGAAGGACACTAGACTTAGAAGTTATTCAACAGTCAAGACTCGATAAAAAGAATATGATGCAAGTCCAACTAACACATGATGATGATCCTGAAGACTGGAGAAAACCATTTCTTACATACTTCAACTCAAATATTCTACAATAAAATAAGGAAGAAGCTCGATCTCTCTTAGCAAATTGTCCATGATTTAAAGTCCAAGGAGGAGTGCTGCACAAAAGTATTGGTAGAGATCCCCTCATCGAATGTATCTCACAAAAGCAGGCTCAAACCAAAATTAAGGAGTTACACGAAGGAGTTTGTGCGGCGAACATTTCAGGTCGATCATTGGCCCAAAGAGCATTCAATCAAGTATTATACTAGCAAAATATGAAGCATGACAACAAAGATTTTGTTCGAAAGTGTTATAAATGCGAAATCCATACTCAAGACATCAAAAGTCCAGTTCTCAACATACATGTTAGTAATGTCCTATGGCCATTCAGAAGATGGGAAATCGACATCATTGGTCATTTCCACCCTACATCTAAGAATAGAAAATTCATCCTCGTAGCTACAGATTATTTTGCCAAATGGGTTGAAGGTGTTTCACTCTGCCACACTGATGAGAATGAAGTAATTAAGCTTTTATTAGAACACATCATCACAAGGATTACCATAAATAAAAAGATCAGATAATGGAAAATAATTCATCAGCAACAAAGTCATCAAGTTCCTCTACAAATACAAAATACAGCTGACTACCTCGACACCATACTACCCACAAGGTAATGGACAAGCATAGGCTATCAATAAAGCATTAAGTCAGGGTTACGGAAGAGGTTAGATGAAAAGAAAGGTCGGGGAGTTACTTTGCATCTTATGGGGATATAAAACCATACCTCGAGCATCTACAAGTTCCACACCCTTCATGATGGCTTTTGGAATAGAAGCAGTCATTCCTTCAGACCTCGACCTTTAAGCTACTAGAAAGTAGCTGACACATGAAGAAAACAAATTCCTTCAAACCTCGACCTTCAAACTACTAGAAAGCAGCAGACTGATGAAGAAAATGAAATTGGACTTCTATGTAACCTTAATTGGATAGAAGAAACTCAAGACCGCGACATTGCACACCTAATGCGATACCACGATACCCTCAAAAGGTCGTATAATAAGAAGGTGAGGAAACAGGCGTTCGACATCAAAGATTTAGGACTTCATCGATAACAAGACAGTACTCGACCAAGAAATTTAAGAAAGTTATCAGAAATTAGGAAGGTCCTTAAATCATAAGTGATAAGACTGATAATGGTACCTACCGGCTCATGACAAAAGACAAAGTACAGTAGGAGTACCTATGGAATAGAGCTCATTCGAAAATGTTCTACAGATAAGAATTGTAATTTATTCTCTATCACAAAAGAAGTTCTTTCTTATCCCTTATCAATAGATAATCTATTCTCCTAATTATCTGTCTTAACAAAATTTTATCAATTGTGTGTTAAATCAAAGTCAAAATCATTCAACAGCAGATAGCCCATAAATAGGTAACATAATTAGACATTTATACATAATAATCATATCGACAAACTATGATGGTCATGTCTTACATCACGATGGATATCCTATCAATGGGCAACATAGCCAAACATCGTATACATAATGATAGTTGTTTCTCCAATATAGAGATACCAAAATCACATCAACACATTCATAAATTAAGACTTCAACAACCATCAATGTTAATAGGTCTCAGAGACCTCATGTACACATTCAAAAAAAGTTTAAATCTCTACCAAAACATTCAAAATAAATAATAAAACTTTTCTACTTATCATTCGACTCTAACGGATCAATAGTCCTTATTGGAAGGCTATCATTAAGCTCATCGAGGACTTCATTGGACACTTGATCTAAAGTACTTGGTAGATCCAGAGTAGAAGCAACATTTTTAGAAGGAGCCACTTCATCATCAGAGTCCTCAAAATCAATACCTGCAGCAACAGCTAGACCCTTGCAAAAACTCTTCATCTTTTCGATGACATCAAACTCCACGAAAAAGTTTGACTTCATACGTCTAAGAACTTCGAGGCCAACCAAATTTGCCTTTTCGATGGCCTCATTCATCTCCTTTTTAGCATTGGTAAGAACCCTATTCTTTTCCTCTCCCATCTACTTCCTCACATCTAATATTTGTTGTCTCACATCATCCTCAAATTTTGATTTATACGGATTAAACGCCTCTTCCCTCCCCTCCACGTTATCCACTTTGAGGTTATCCAACTCCTTTTTCTTCTCCAACTCCCAAACTCTCTTGGCTTCCCAAATAGCCATTTATGGTCATTTGATCGCATCAAACTTGACCTTCCCTAACTCGGCCTCAAGATCATCATTTTCCTTCACCAACTCCTTTTCAATATTTTTTAACACTAAGAATTCGTTCACCAAATTCTACCCACCAAGAAACAAAGGTTTTTCAGCGTCAAGAAGCTTTTAAATATAGATTATAGTTAGAGCATGATTTTTTGAGGAAGGAATCAAATTTAATAATCAGAATAATGTGTTAAGATTCCTCACCTGATTCATCATTTTGTAACCTTCGACAAAGAAGGTCGATATAATTTCTGCTCCAGCTAAGCATGTATTAAAACCTTGCACCATTGACATGGAACCAGCTACAAAGGCCTCGATGGTTCGATTAGTCTCATCCTCTAAGCCTATCAAATTCCTAAACTACTATGTCTTCAGAGAATCCAAACTTTTTTTAGTTACTGGCTATTTTGAGCCTATAACCTTCTGTTATGGCATAGATGGAAGCTTCCCAAAAGGAGCACTAGCCTAAGTACCTTCAGGAGAAACATAATCGACCTTTTTTAGATTATCTTTTTTTTAGGGTTTTGTCGAGTGACCCTTTTTAAAGGAGGAGTAAGCATAGAACGGAGAGTAGCAACCCTTTTATTCATTCCTACCTTTCCAAAACCACCACTGAGTAACGCATCACTCTCAGCTGTAGTAAAATCTATCGTATACCCACTGATGTCTAGGTTCTCGAGCAGAATACTCGAGTCGACTGTTTTCTTTGTCTTTACAGATATTTTCCCGTCGATAAGGAAAACTTCGTCTCCCTTAGTTCATCCCCTTTTTAACCCAACCACTTTAAAAAGCTCTTCCAAAGACTCCTGGTCCTTGTCAAGTGAATCAATCCAGCCAAAATAATCTACTAAAGGTTATACAACTTCTAATTCACTTTTGAATTCTTGTCAACCTCCATCAATGTTATACAAAAAATAAACTTTATTACAAAAGTTTCAAGTACAATATTCGACAATAAAGAAATCAACTAGTACTAACCTAAGAGAAATATTTTCAATTTTAATGGTTTACCGAGTTCTTTAAGGTCAGATTCAAAATTACCAGACACCAGTAATTGATCATTAGAATATTTATCGCGAGTCGGCACTATCTCATAAAATAATGGCATTTTGAAGAATCTAGCCAAATACCTATAACTAGACCTCGCAAGATTTTTCTTTAATGTATAATACATGAGCAAATCATCAACAAAAATTACTTGCACTCCCTTTTCCCTTAGTCGAGCATTCAATACAGCAACAACTCAAAATAGATCATATACTGATCCAGGAGGATCTGAAGAAGAAAAGAGTTTGTTCAAAATTAGCCAAAGTCGTTCGAACGAGGTTGAGAGCCGTTTTAGCGACCAAATTTCACCTCCCAGGAATTTGGCCCATAAAACCCAAGTCGTTCGAACGACTCCCTATTTCGTTTGAACGACTCTTTTCATACTCTATAGAATTTTAGCCCATAGACAATTTTCGTTCGAACGAGCTTGGATGTCGTTCAAAAGACTTGTCAAGTTTCTAGGGTTTCACACCAATTGGCGTAAATTCGTTCAAGCAACACCCTATTTTACTCAAATGAGCTTGGCGTTGGTTGTATTTCTGAGGCGTGATTTTGCCTCGAGATGCATTTTATTTGTATTTTTAGTTCCCTAGTATATAAAGGGGACTTAGGTTATTTTTCTAGATCTATGTTAGTTCAATAAGTGTTCTGAGGATGAAGCTTAGGGTTTAGAGTAATTCGAGTTATAGTAAATTGATTTGAGCAATTGAATCTCTTAAAGGGACTTTTCTCAATCCAATTTTTTGGTGTTTTTCATACTTTTCTACTAACTAGGGTTTCTCTATCGTATTGTGGATTAAGTGATATCAGTTTTCCAGTTACAATCTTTGGGGGTTGATTATGGTTTATGGCCTCTATATGTGACCGTCTCAAGCAAACGAAGGAGAAGCTAGTGACTCCATTAACGATTCATCACAAACCTAATTTGAAGAAGAATGATGATTTGGAGATAGACGATTATAACGATCGACTCACAATTTTGGAAATGACAGTTTTCGACCTAACTTCTACAATAGGGAAGTTAGTTGAATAATTGCGTCTCACGAACCTCGTGAAGGCTTCCGCTTCGGTGACACGGCGAGGTCACTCGAGGAAGAAAGGGGTTCTGGAAGTGAATGGAGATGTGGATAATGTAGAGATTGATAGTAATTCTAGTAATGCCGAATCCGTCAAGGAGCGCTCGGGTTTTGGTAAGTCAATAAATCTTCTGCGTAATATTCGTATTGACTTTAAGATTAAAATTTTGGTATTCAATGTTTCAGTTGAGGCCAAGAAGTTGGATAATTGGTTAGATAGGTTAGAGACCTATTTTTCTATTTATAAATATTTTGATGCACATAAAATTTGTTTCTCAACTTTGAAATTCGAACGTGGTGGAAATCATATCAGAAATGCCACGAGGTAGGAAGCTTGAGTTGGAAAGAATTCAAGGTTTTAGTGAGGAAGCAATTTTATCCAATTGGATATGAACAGGAGCGATGGTACAAATGGCATAATTTACGCCAAAGATTTGGATAATCCGTACAACAGTTCGCTGCGGAGATTCATAACCAAGCGTTGGTTTTAGATATTGATGTGGATGAGTACGAGGTGTTCATGAAGTATACGGGAGGTTTGTCGGAGTCCATTAGAAGATAATTAAACCTCTTTAATGTAGACAATATCGAGGATGCCACCGTTAAAGCAATTTCCATTGAAGGCAAGTACTTGAAGAGTGACAAGAAAGACGATAAGAGCAAGTCGGGGTACAAGGCTAATTTAAAGTACAATTAGAAAGGGTAGTCCAAAGGAGAGAGGTCTTCATCCAAGGGAAATATCTATAGTCATTGTAATGCTAATGGGCAATTCAGATAAATGTTGGAAACTTCACCCAGAGATTAGGCCAAAGGAGGAGAGGGGCAAGAAAGAGAAACGTGCACTAGCCGCAGCGATTGTGAATCTTCCAGATTTAGAAAAGCTAAATCCTAAGCTTACTCTGATGTTCAAGAAACCTCTAGCTATCGACGAAGCAATTAAGGAAGATCTTTTCTATGTCAGTATTCAAGTGAAGTAGAGCTTAGTCGAGGCCATCATTGATCCAGGTAGTCAGAAGAATTTAATTTCTGAGGCGGTGGTGAAGAAGATGGGTTTGGCTACTATGGCTCATCCTAACCGTATGGTTTGGGTTGGATTCAGAAAGATGCGGATTTGAGGATCACTAAGCAGTGTACGTTCAAGTTTAGGATTACTGAGAAGTTTATTGACGAAGTGACATGTGAGGTCGTTCCGTTGGACGTGTATCAAGTCATCTTGGGTAGCCCTTATCTTTGGGATCGAGATGCAATCATTTACCGTTGAGCTCACAAGTATCATCTTGTGAAGGATGGGACAAAGTTTCATATCAATGCGTGCACGAAACATCTCACTACCAATAATTCAGTAACGTCGACTCAGGCGAAGAGGCTGGTTAATGCGAACGGAAAATTTATATTGTTCTTGGTGCGACCGGTTTAAGAGGGTCCGTCGGCTAAGGTGTTATCTACTTTGGCAATGTCTCCTAAGCAACAAACCGATATGGGGAAGTTGCAAGAGGAGTATGAAGACTTGTTTCTGGGCATAGAAAGGATGTTGTACAAAAGGGAAGTAGAGTATGATAGCACATTGATGAATGGTGAGCCACTACCCAATATTGGGTTATATCAGACTTCTGTTATAGAGTCTGATGAGATCAAGAAATAGGAACATGAACTCCTAGAGCAAGGAGTTATTAATCCAAGTTTGCTCACCTTGTGGTTCACCAATGTTATTGGTGCCAAAGAAGGATGGGTCTTGGGGGATGGGTATAGATTACCAGGCGCTGATCAAGATTACCGGATTGACAAGCTTTTAGATGAGTTGCAGATGGCCCAGTTTTTTACCAAGTTGGATCTTAAGTTGGGTTACCATCAAGTTAGAATCTGGGAAGAAGATACTTGGAAGACAATGTTCAAGACCAAACAGGGCCTATTTGAGTGGTTCGTGATGCCCTTTGAGTTATGCAATGCTCCGACGATGTTTATGAGAATAATGAATGGGAAACTTCATACTTTTATTGATAATTTTGTGATTGTGCATTTGGGTGATATCTTAATATATAGTCGTACATGGGAGGAGCCCCTTGGGCATTTACGCAAAGTGTTGGGCCTTTTGCGATCATAACAACTTTTTCTAAACAGGAAGAAGTGCGAGTTTGGGAAGAGGGAGCTAGTCTATTTGGGATTTATTGTTGGTGGCGGTGATCTTAAGGTCGATCCAAAGAAGGTCTCGGTCATTAGAAATTGGCCTCTACCCCGTACAGTGGCGGAAGTAAGGAGTTTTATGGGTTCTTGTCAGTACTTACAAAAGCTTATTTGGCATTTTTCACAAATCGCCGCACCATTACATTCTTTGACGAAGACCAGGGTACAGTTTACGTAAGAAGAGCACCATGAGAAGACTTTTCTGTTACTGAAGCGCAAGATTACTGATGTACCAGTGTTAGCATTGCCCAATTAATAGTGGCCTTTTGAGGTTGAGACAGATGCGTCAGACAATGCATTGGGGGCAATCCTTTTACTGGATGGGAAGCTGGTTACTTACAATTCTAAGATGTTTACAAGTACAGTACGCTACTTTCCTACCTATGATAAGGAGTTCTACACGTTATATCAATCAGTAAAACATTGACGGAGTTACTTATTGGGGAAGGAGGTTGTGGTACATTCCGATCAAAAACCATTACAGTTTTTATCTACGCAGTCCAAGCTACAGCAAGCTCGCTATATGAGGTGGATGTCGTACTTAAAATAATTCATCTGCATTATCAAGTATAAGAAAGGAGTGGACAATAAAATGGCTGATATGTTATCTCGACCCCCATTACCAACTATTTCTGTTTTGTTGGTAGCTATGCAGATACAACCTATTGTTCCTTCTGAGTACATTTCAGGGTATGACAATGACTAGGAGCTCAGTGTGATTCACGAGAAGTTACTACAAGGTAAGACATGTAAGTATGTAATGAAAGATGGTTTGATTTATAGGGGCAGTCTACTATGTATTCCGGAGGGCGGAGACCGTTTGCATTAGATTCGAGAGGCACATTGTTCCCGAATGGCAGGTCATTTTGGGGTTGAGAAGTCTCTTTTGAATTTGTGGCGTTATGTCAATTGATAGAAGATACAGGTGGATGTTGCTCGTATGGTTCATGGTTGCGTGTTATACAACACATCGAAGCCTTCCAATAGAAAGATAGGACTGTACTTACCATTGCCCGTTCCTAGTCGACCTTGAGAGCTCATTTTGGTAGATTTTATGGGTGGTTTTCCCATGACCAGGTGTAAGAATAACTATTTTTGTGGTGGTGGATCGATTCAATAAGATGATTGTTCTAATTCCATGCCAAAAATGGTCACCGGGGAAGGAACAGTACGATTATTTTTTAGAGACATCTGGAGGTATTTTGGGCTCCCTTCTTCTATTATTTCTGATAGGGATAGTCGCTTTCGGGGCATTTCTAGAGATCATTATGGGGTATGATGGACACTAAGTTGAAGAGAAGTACCATTTTTTATCCGTAGACTGACGGACAAACATAGGTAGTTAATCGCACTATGGTACATTTATTACGGGAATTCCATTTTAAGCATCCTAAGACATAGCATAAGAGTTTACCATATCTTTAGTTTGCGTCCAACCGGGCGATTCATAGTTCCACTTTGAAGTCTCCATTTGAAGTTTGTATGGGGTACTTGCCGCAAAGCCCTTTTGATTTGGCATTTAGTCTTGGCGACAAGATGGTGTCAGGGAAGGAGGAAGAGGAGCAGGTTAAAGCTCAGTATTTCATTGAGAAGATAAGTATGGTTCATGAAGAAGTTGAAGCTCAGTTGAAGTAGACTCAGGCAAAGTATAAGGCTTGCCACGACAAGCATCGGGTTGAGTATACTTTTCAAGAGGGTAACCTAGTTTGGTTGCATTTGGGTAAGGAACGGCATAAGAGGGGAGGTAAAAAGCTCAAACCTATCCATTATGGTCCGTTTGTGATACTCAAGAAGATTGGTGACAATGCATTCCAGTTGGATTTGCCACCTTTCATGAAGATGTATTTGGTGATTAATGTCGAGCATTTGAAGTTGTTTGAGCCGTCTCTTTTAGATGAAGACTCTACAATTGATACTAGCCTACCGTCAATTGATAACTTATGGATGGAAAGAGAAAATCTATTGCAGGAGAATGGTATTCTAAAGAGAAAAGTTCATACTATAAGACGGGGTGGTATTGAATCGTTTTGAGTTGGGAAGAAGGGTCAGCTACATAGTAAGTTGAAGTGGTACAACAGAGAAATGGGTTGCGCCGTATTTTCACATCTCCAGATCTAGCTTGAGCAGGGAGCCAAGGCTCCTAAAGGGGAGAGCCATGATCCAGGAGGATCTGAAGAAGAAAGGATTTTTTTCAAAATTAGCCAAAGTCGTTCGAACGAGGTTAAGAATTGTTCGAACGACCCAATTCCACCTCTCTGGAATTTGGCCCAGGAAACCCAAGTCGTTCGAACAACTCCTTATTTCGTTCGAACGACTCTTTTCATACTTTCTAGAATTTTGGTCCATAGACAATTTTCGTTCGAACGATCTTGGATGGCGTTCGAACGACTTCTCAAGTTTCTCGGGTTTTAGACCAATTGGCGTAAAGTCGTTCTAATGACTCCCTATTTTGTTCGAATGAGCTTGACGTTGGTTGTATTTCTGAGGTGTGTTTTTGCCTCGAGATGCGTTTTATTTGTATTTTGAGTTCCCTAGTATATAAAGGAGACTTAAGTTATTTTTCTAGATCTATTTTAGTTCAATAAGAGTTTTGAGGAAGAAGCTTAAGGTTTAGAGTCATTCAAGTTGTAATAAATTGATTTAAGCAATTGAACCTCTTAAAGGGACTTTTCCCGATCCAATTTTTTGGTATTCTTCATACTTTTCTGTTAACCGGGGTTTCTCTATTGTATTGTAGATTATATACATTTGGGTTAAGTTGATCAGGAGCGATCTCGAAGAAATTAAAAAACTTTAACTAATCCGCTTGAAGAGCCAGCTTCAAACCTTTCTTAATCTGTTCGTAATGAATTAGAATACAATCTTAGGGAATTTCTTGATCTGTCATATCCCCATAGTAATCCTCCACTTTTACATCCTTAAGAATACCATACTCCTACTTGAAATTCAATATCTCGCTAGTTTCCTCTCCGTCACCGTAATACTCATCATCATCTTCACGAACTTCATCAATATTTTCCCTAACTCGACCTCTATCAGAGCATTCTCCTCAACACTACTCTGAGGTTCATGTTTGATATCAGTCTCAGTTCTCTCATCATCTTCCTCCCCGGTCACAGCATCTGAACAAGATGCGACCTTGTTCATAATTCTTGTTTCTATAACTTCTTCAACCACAGGATCAACGCTAGTACCAACCCTATAATTTTTACCCTACTCTTACACACAAATGGTTACATCAATAACAATAGGTTCTAGATCAACAACGCTAATAATTTTTCCTTCTGCACAAACATCAAGAAGTGGTATCAACTGGTCGATCCATTTGAACCTGAATTTCATATCAATTTTATTAGATTTAAATCATTTTATTTGATAAATTATTTTAAATCTCTATTTTTCATACTAACACTCCATTTTCTTTTATGTCCTGTTATGAAATATAAAGATTTTCCAAGTTTATACTTGAATCTACAGGGAACCAGCCATCCATTTTTTGACCAAAAATATTTTGAAGCCACCGTAAAAAATTATGCCATTTCACGGCATAAATCACGGTGAATACAAGTTTATCTCCATCCAAGAAGTATTCCATTACCAAATCACCTTAACCCCTTCAAATACCTTTCCAAAACTCAGCACCGTAACACTTGATATCAATATTCAAATCTCATATATCATTCAAACCAGCAATAATCCATCACAACAACAAAACCCTTACTTAGAATTCTACTTTGGAACACCATCCTCACTTAGAATACTTCGAATCAACCAGAACCCAAATTCACCAATACCCTAGAAACTCTACACTCAATTACTCCACAAATACCACATATTTTTCAAATCCAACCAAAGTGTACATTCATCGAGACATAATCTACATTGGGTTTCAACCAATCAAAAAAAAATAAAGCAAATGTGAGAAATTAGAAAAAGGGTACTAACCTTGGTGATGAATAATGCTAGAATTCTTCTCTTTTATAACCTTGACTCTCTCTATTAGCATAGAAATCTCCTTAGTACAAATGACTGTAAATTTCAAATAGAAGAGACAGACGAATCCAATGCTTGAACTTTACTCTCTTCGAACGGAGGCAAATAAGAAAACTCAAAAAGTGAAAGGGTATTTATCGCCACATCGTTACTGTTGAATGCACCACTTCGCCACCCTTTACCTAACCGTTTCATAGTTTTCCTCTTTAACCGTCTTCCACCCCTCGCCTCGAACTCTTTGGCCCTTTTCTGTCTTAAAGCCAACAAACTATTACGATGATGTTCAAGACCATCCAAATTAATACATCCCAATATCCTTATGCCCATTATTCATCTTATTGTCAGTTGCAGATCTCAAACTCACAAAGAGATATTGAATATCAAACTCCTTATAACTCAATACATCACCTATCCCTAAACACCTAGCCATAGTTCATTACAAATACCATTGAGTTTTATCTTTTATTCATCTCCTGTAATCTAGGGGTAGTTACAACAAATATTTTAAATTTTAAATTTTAAAATCAATAAATACTCTATAACAATACTTGCATAATTCTATTAATCTAAACATCGACAAAATATTAATAAACAAGAAGTAACATTTTATTTATTCGAGAACCAGTGCCATTACATGATCAAAACCATCACATATAATTATACTTAAACCAAGGAACATGGTTAGGTTGACCACATGAAATCAAAACACCTCTAGCAGCAAAGATATCCTCTTGCCTTATCTCATCCTCTGCAATATACCTCAATTCAAGATGACCATGAGCAGTTTCACGCACTTCTTCTACAAATATACTGAACCAAAACCAACGGTCCACTTCCACCTCTATCAACTCCAGCAACATCCCTGGAATGGCCAAAGGGCCACTTGAAGGAAGACCATCAGAAACAGCAAAATAACCAAAATACCATTCCTCAAATTCTTTAACTTATATAGCATGGCGATCTCCCTCTGTATCATGTTGGTGCTGAGACCTAGTTCTCACCATTGTAAAAGTTCTTTGCATAATTTCCAAAAAAAATGATGGCTATTTATAAGAGAAATAAAAAATATATGTGAGAATATACAGTCAAAGATCACAGATACTAAACCTAAATTTGTGCCACCAAGCACGGGATTTCATTTTTCAAAAAATCCTTTCCAAGAACAAATCAGAATCACAAGTCCCAAAATATTCTTCTCGACACAACCACAAGTACTTGCACTGAAAATAGGGGGGTTGTAGTAGCATATTTCTCAGGTTCGATAAGACAAGTTATTAGAGGCATGTCGAAGGCATATGATCGTGTATACATCTATAAGTTGAGAATACTTCAATTTGTGACTACAAAGCTCGACCATCTATAACAGCCATTACACTTGGTCAAATATAATTGTTGTGCGTGCTTCGCAAAATTCACCCACCTTCCTAAATAATAGAAGAAATGCTCTAACTTTGTAATTGTCTATATGCAACTATAAATACATGCAGAACATACAACAATGAGGAGGAGAAAATTCATTTGCACATTATCTGTATTATTTTCTTTACAAGTGTAATAGATAGCAACATAGTGAATCTTTCACCCAAATCCTCATCGAGGTCGTGGTTTTTATCAGGCTTCTCTGAGTTTTCCACGTAAAGTGCAATGTGTTCTCCTCTTTCTATAGTTGAATTACATATCAGTACCTAAAGTATAGGCAAAGTTTACCTATCGAAAAACTAGCCATCACAGTTGGGGAAATAGTTTAGGTTGTTTTATTCTGAGTATGGTAGAGTTTCATGATAACTACAGAAGATTAAATCATATCTTCTTTTTCTTTTAGTCTTTTAAGATAATTGCAGTATGGTTAAGACTTTAGAGGATTCAAAAGATGTGTATGTTTTGGCAAGGATATATTATGTTATGGACACAGAGATAGTATGCTATGGTTATGGAAAGTTTAATAGTCTATTATTGTTAAACATATTACAGTTTACTTTAAAAAATTATGGTTGCGCTAAATTTTAATTTATATCTCCTTCTCTTTTTGTATAGGAGAAAAAAGTGAAGTTGTGGATTACTTTTATTTTGGAGGGAGATATTATAGACTCGTGGAATTATGGACTTCGTATTTATTTGGGTACTTATGTTATGTGCTATTTTATGAAGTTGTGGATTGCTTATTTTGGAACAAAGATATTATAGACTTGTTGAATTATGGACTTTATCTTTATTTTTGGTATCTTATGCTATGGACAAAATGGAATTGTGGATTGCTATTGGATCTCGCATGTCCTAATTGTATGATATTAGACTTGGTTATTACTTTTTTTTCCTTTATATTTTACAGGTTACTTGCTATATTGATCATATTTTAGTGGAAGTCATGCCAAAATTTTAATACAATTGGGTAATTTTGTTGTTTTAAAGTAATATTTTGGGTTTTGGGCTTTTTGGCTCTTTGGTTAACAATGAGATTCATGTAGATGGACAGGGTATGAAACAATCTGATGAAATACAACGTCATCAAAAAAAGTTAGAAAGGCTTCTACTCTCTACAAAGTAATCATGATACTTTAATCCTTGCACATTAAAAACCGAAGGATCGCGTTATACAACATAATATTAATTATACTACTTGCAATTTTTTGATATTGAGCGATGTCTTCTATTATAGACAGTTTGATATGATGAGTAATAATCATGTTTGTATCATATCCAACTTTGTTACTTGCATTCTTGATCTAGTTACATGTGGAAAAGAAAGCTTGCTTTAGCGCTTTTGTCAAGAGCTAACTTCCATGTCTCATCTGAACATGTAGTATGGAAACATTATAAGCTTGGTAGCCATTTCCATAACTCAGTAGAAAAGGACAAATGCTCGTTGCGTGATAGTTGCTGGTAATAATTGATTATATATCTTACTATACTTTTGTAATGAAATATTGTTTTAACTATATGTTTATTGCTTGCAAGTACTAATGTTTTGTATCCTTTGACAGGTTTTCAAATTGGTAAAAAATTGAAGGCTCTAACCATTCTAGCAATGAGACATCCCATATCCTTCTTTAAAGTTATTTTATTAGTTTTTTGTGTGTATTAGGTAAATTTACCAATGATTTTATAATGTAATCCAACTTATAAAGAGACAGAGTTCACACATATTGTATTGAATACAATTAACATTGTTTTATTCAAACAATCACTACATCAAAATAGTAATTTTGCCACAACCACTTTTATAGTTTACCACGGACTTATTCCGTGATATCTTTAGCATGGAGTAAATCCGTAGCAAATTGTAGTTTAATCCGTGGCAATATGAACTTTATTATTATTTTCATTATTTTGTTCCCCTGCTCCTCATGTTTTCCCTTTTATAAATAAGTTCCATCCCGAGGTTTCCCAATTTTTAGTTGCCATGATCAATCCCGAGATTCCCAATTTTGTGTTGAACTCAATTACATATTGAAATTCTTTGTGTTATTTATGTAGAAATTGAGTATTAAGGTGATTGAATCTCTCTCTTTCTCTCTTTGGACTTTAATTTGGGAAAAAATTTAAAATTTAAAGAGTTGAAGATCTGATTTGGATTCAAGGGCGGGCTTCTCAAGGTAAATTAATTATGATTTTGATTCTTAGGTTTGCACCAAAATCTCCTCCTGGTTTTGAAGAATTTCTTGGGGAAATTAAGGGGATTTGTTCATGTCTGTAACTTAGGTTTTGTGATTGAATAATAAAAGATGTTTGGGTAATGAAATTAAGATGATTTGGGTTTTGTGTAGGAGGGAAAAATTGTTATAAAATAGCAAATTGAATCATAATTAGGGTTTGAGAGAAAGATAGGGGAGGTTATCTGTCAATGAACTCGGGTAATCAATCAAAAACAACTTTATGAGTCTGATTAAAGTTACTATATCGAATGCGTTTAACCCAAAACCTCTTTCTTCAAGGCATTCATATCATTTGAGACCCAAAATAACACTCAGATGTTATCATTTTCAAGATAGCCAAACCAGGATTCTCATATTTGATCATATTGTATCATATGTCATAAACCAATGGTAAAACGAAACATGCCTACAAGATTATAACTAGCATAGATGATATGCCAAGTTTTGAAAATGATTATTTTCTATATATGTTCTTCTAGTACAACCAACTTTGCATCTATTTCTTTTTCAGCCATTCCATTACTACAACTTTGCTAAAACTAGTTTTTTATATTTGCAGTTAATAATGTTCCCCGATTGCTTATTGGTGTTCCCTATTGCATCCTCAATGACATTCCAGCTAAGACAGATAAGTAAGATTAGTTTCATATATAATCCTAATGATTAGGTAATTTAGGTTTTTGCTTACTGGGGACTATTTTGATTTGTTTCTATAAAAAATTAATGTTTAAGACATGATTTGTTTTATCTCATCGGCCTTTTGAACGATTTTTTATAGGCTTGTTATTGCTAGAGTAACCAGTGGTATGTAAAGGAATTTAACTGTGGATCTCAAACATTGTAATGTGCTGCTTTTGAACATAGATTACCTGCTAGCTGAAAGCATTGTTACTATAAAATTTACTGGAAGTATTTACATGATTGATTTCCAGCCATCTCTATTACACCTATGCACATAATATAAAGGAGAACAAAGTCATGGATGCACATTCCAAAGTATCTCCTAGTTCCCTGGTATTATAGAGTACCAAAAAGGAGGGGACTTGTACTATTTGTTCAATAAAAACTTCCAACAATAAAAAATTTAAAGACCACTTTATGGGGAAGAAGCATAAAGAGAAACAGGAGGAGCTCAAAGCTAAAAAAATGGCAGCCATAAACAAAGTTAGCTTTCTTCCAAATGAAGCAGGTGAGACCAAAGCCACGATAGCAAAATGCAATGCGGCACCTGGGTCCTCAGTTTTAGAGAAATTCCTAAAGGAGTGGAGTTGTGATATTTGTCAAGTAAAAACTTCTGGCAAAGGAAATTTGAGAGACCACCTTCGAAGAAAGAAACATAAGGAGAAACAGGAGGAGATTAATGCAAATAAGATGGCAACCAAAAATAAAGGTATCTCAAAACAAAATGATATAGATGATCCCACATTAGGATCAAAGATGGCATGTTATTCTTCCCATATCAATATTGTAATGATGTCCTTTGTTAAGTTGCAGATCACATTATGACTACTATCATAATCATCCATAATCATATAATGAGAATGGGAACTTTAGAGATGGTTTGATATATGAATTGTATGCCTTAATCAAAAGGTGGGAAAAGTTGCAAGCCTTTCTCAAGGTGTATCCCAAGTCTTTAAAAACATTGTCAACATTTTTAGTATTACATAGAAAACCATTAAAAATTTCCTAAGATTGGTTTCCAAGTCTCTCTCTGCTCAGAATAAGCGGATGAAAAGGCCTTGTATGGTTGATACATTCATACTTTTGTACTTTGTTCAGGCCATCAAGTGTACACAAACTAATCTTCCTTTGGCTGAGAGCTGATCAATCACTCCCTGCTAAGCTAGAGAGTAAAGTCTTGGCTACAGAATGCCCTCGGTATCCTGATTCCCCAGCTTTAGTGACAACCCAAAGGGAGTGGACTTGTGCTCTTTGTCAAATGAGTACTTCTAGTAAGGTAAGTTTGAAGGGACACCATAGAGGGAAGAAACACTTAGAGAAGGAAGCAGAGATCAAAGCAAATACAATGGCAGCTCAAAGAAGAGGTGGGCATGTTTCTAAGTCCAAACAAATAAACCAACCCATAGGTGAATCAAAAAATATTGGCAGTAAGAAACAAGCTTCATTATGGTGTCACAATTGTAATGTTCATTGCAGTGGACCAGACATGATCAAACATCTTTCCGGTAAGAAGCACTTGGCCAAGCTACAAGGAGTTCTAAGAAGTGGACTAACTTAAGCTAGCAATAAGGGAGACCAGAACCATAGGCAGACAATATTTTTGTTCTTGATGCTACTGTTTCAACATTGATAGCTATATAGAAACAAACTTGATTTTTGAATCGTTGCAGTACAGGGTGGTATGCTTTGTGTTAATATACGATGTTGAAATAGTAAATTTCTAGTTACATGCATGTTGGATTCAGGTTACATCTTTACAGTTTTGATTGAAAAAGATGATTGTGGAATGCGTTTTTCAAATAATAAAAAATTTTATTTTTTTTTGTATCGTATATTTGCTATGCGCATAATATATCCATAATTTTCCTTGTTCCGTCTCTTGTTTGTTTTAACTGAAACTAAATAATATTTGGCTGCAGGAGGATGTAGATCTCATGGCAAAGTTGAACTTCGATGCATATCGATTTTCAATCTCCTTATCCAAAATTTGTCTAAGTAATCTAAAACCTTTAATTTACACTCTATTCATGTGTACAAATTAACATTGTATACTCGATAATAAAACATATTTTGCTTCTTTCGTTTGTTTTAGACATTTGATTTTTTTAACATCATTTACTTCTTCCTTTTCTTAGATGGAGAGGGGAAGGTACATTGGAAAGGAGTTGCCTATTATAATAGGTTGATTGACTACTTGCCAGAGAAAGGTAATGCTCAGATATCCTTAGGACCTTGATAATAAGTTTTTAATTCTCTTCTATGATAATCCCACTAGCAGTTTATAGTTCCATTTGCTAAAATACGTAATACGATGTCAAACCTATAGGCATTACTCCCTGCGAAAATCTCTATCATTACAATTGTCACGCCCCAAAATCAAATAATCGGAAGCTAGACCAATTACTATCATTCGGGATGTGCAGGTCGGGGAATTCAACCGATTCGTCCCCACAAATAACCAAGCTATAGACAAGTTCAGGATCGGTCATTGACTATAGCAATATCATCAAAGTAAAAGAATAAAGCAGAAGCAAAAGATATATATACATCAACTAAAAACGTAAATACAATACCCGATAACATACAGCGTCAAAAGCTAAATACATACAAGGAAATACTAAAACTGGCACCGAAACAGCAACTGCAAACACCTGGTACCAACTGCTAAAGCCTCAGTAAAACCCAGCACTAATCGGCCTCTGAAAGGGGGGAACAAAGAGAGAGTGAGCAAAACCACGGCTCACTAATGCTCAACAAGACTAATCAACATATTAATATAATAGGTACATAGAAAGAGGAGAGATGAATGTGATAAGGAATATTCTATAGTACGGTAATCTATAAGTGCCGAATAGAGTGATAAAGGTGAATGCAAAATAGAGTGAAAAAGGAATAAGAAAAGGATTAAGAGATATGAGGAATTATGCTGATGGTATGATGATATGTTATGATATGATATGGTGTGGTTCTAGAAATGTCCTAAGATGAATGTTTATGATAATATGAAATCAAGACTAGACCCTATAAATCAAAATAGTGGGCTGATCAACCGCTAATGCATAATAACCTTAAAGAGGTCTCAGTTGGATACAATGGGTACGATTAGTAGCAAGCTCGACCAAGCTTGGGATTTATCACTTGATCAGAGTGTTCTGGGCTTTGCAACCCACGGAGCCAACGTTTGAACTTTATTTCACATTCCAAGGGATTTCAACCTCACAGAGGACTAAGATGGGTACCAAAGGAAAACTGTCTCATACCATCCCACACTCCCGGATGGGTGAATAAGTATGATAGTACATGTCCCAAACCCACCCACTTATTTCAACCCGATGTAGGAATCTTAAATCCTAACGAGGGTCAGCCGTGTGGAGCTTTATTATGTATCCCGACCCCATTAAGTTAAAAGAATATAAATTCTCACACTGCAAACAGATCCCAAGGATCAAAACAACACAACCGCTAAACCTGGCCAACACATGTAAGATAACCACCTGCCTCAGAGGATGGTAAACAATCCTATCACATATGTAAATAGTGACTAATATACCCAGTCACAACATCCAACAATCATCAGTCTCTACAAGACTAGAACACAGCAGTCAAGGACTACCCACGAGAATACCCCACAATGCACAACTTCCTAAAAGAAAAAAAGGGAAAATACACCATACATGCCCAATAATAGGGAACAACAATGCTGAATCAACAACTGCGACAGACGAAACAATAAAGTTTTAAAACAATCACAAACACCTCGATGCCAATGCATTACCCTAACTAACACAGGCTAAACTAGTATAAGAAATTAGCAATGGGGGGACACTCGCTTGATAAAAAAAATAAACCGCAATACCGCCAATCGACAGGTTAACCCAACCTTAACCTCCACAACCAACAATAACCACACCAATGCCAACGACCCAATACCTGCAATAGATGCAATCAACCCAATACCACAAACCCTAAGTCACAGGGTTCCACCAAAGCCACAAATGAATCAAACACAAGGAAAGGGATAGGGGAATTATTCGTCGAAGAAGTAGCGAGATCAATTCCGCAACGAATCGCAAAAGAGGAGTGAGAGAGTGGAATATTCCAATTTGGAGAGTGAGAGAGAGTGTGAGGAATGAGAGAGAAATGAAGAGGAAATGGGTAATTAAAACCCTAAGAGGCCAACACACATCTCGAGGAAGAATCAACGGCCAAGAAATGCAGTAAAAAAAAACCAACTTGGTCGTCGAAACACGCTTCTGTTTGAACAGAAAATATAAGTTATTCGAACAGAAACTATCTTGTTCGAATAAAACGAGACAGTGTAGAAAATACTATTTACCCGAGAATCTATTCGAACAGAAAATGTTATATTCAAATAAAATGAGGCAGTAAGAAGTGTATTCGAACAGAAAATAATGATATTCGAATACAAATAAACATGCATGAACCTATTCGAACAGGAAAAGGTTTGTTCGAATAAAATGAATCAGGATGGATCTTGTTCGAACAGGAACAACTTTGTTCGAACAGAATGTAACAGTTGGCTAAAGACTCCATAAAACAAGAAGATTCCCTCCAATGAAAACTGGAGAAAACCCAAGAACCACAACACAGATCCCTCCCGGATCACACACCACACAACCACAAGAACAACAACAACAACACTCCAAGCCAACCACGGGCTCCCAAACACAACTCACTTCCTCCGCCAAACAACCACTGAAGCCACAGAACTAATGGAACACCACACACGATAATAGAAAAGAAAATAAGGATGCCTAATAGCAGATAACAATAATACTAAGAAAAATTTGGGTCACTACAACAATCTTCCAGAAGTACTTGAACAGCAGTACAATAGATTGTTAAGCCGAAGAGTTGTGTAAGTAATTTTTCCGTATATATACTAAATCATTTGATTAACTTTTGTATTCTATTTCTTTTTGTAATTTGTAATTATGGCTGATAATGACCATAAATATGTAGAAAGGTGTATGTTGATTATGCAGATTTTTGTTTCAAGACCTTCGAGGATAGAGTAAAAAATTGGATGACATTTAACGAACCAAGAGTAATTGCTACTTTAGGGTATGACAATGGGTTCTTTGCTCCTGTAAGGTGTTCTCAAACTAATGGTAATTGCGCAGCTGGTGATCCAACAGCAGAACCTTACATTGTGGGCCATCATTTAATTATAATACATGTTGTCACAAATATCATATAGGAACTAATTAAGAACAAATCCTTTTCATATCACTTCTTTTTATCTAAGTAAGTAAATTAATCCGCAAAGTGTATAAATCTTGTATGCAACACGGAAAGGAAGGATCGAAATTCTTCTAGATTTTATTTGGTACGAACCTCTTACAAGATCAAAGACTGACAACCTTGCCACTCAAAGAGCAAGAGACTTTCATCTCGGGTGGTAAGAAACTAGCCCACACAATCAAATGCAGTAACGCATTATAGTAGCTAATGTTAGACTATTTTTTAGTTTTTGGTGTCATTTTTTGTTTCATATAGTGTACTGATTATCTAGTAGTATAAATGACGCTTTGGCTTATAAAGATTAGCAGCTATTTAATTACCTTTTTGAGTGATATTCATTTCTTAGTCTTACGCAGTTATCTTTCCCTATGAAGTCCCCATTTACATTCTTGGGGCCATCTCAAGTCCCAGATGTCGGTTTAATTACAATTATTCTCATTGTCCCTTTTATTACAGGTGTACATATTGCAAGTGGTAGCGTGAAGATCAAGTAGACCGTTATCATGTCACGTTTCATCTATTAAGGTAATTGTCCTTCCACACATTAATAGATATTCATATTTTATTTTACGATACATGCATTAAGTAGCAAGTTAATATTGCAAAGGATTTAAGATTTATAGTTGATTAATTTGCTATGTTATTTTTGTTACAAGCATTATCTTTGGGTTCAAAACATTATTTTATCTTAATATGACTTGATCTCAGGCTACCATTTACTTTCAAATCATCATCCATTTCTTTTTAATTCTTATGTTCTTAGTTTCATTTCCAAATTTCATATAGAATCTTGTACTTCGATCACTACAAGAAAACTGCTGATATATTATAACTTGAAATATGATAGAATACAAAGTTACATGTGCAATAGGTGTATTTTTAGAGTGTTTAAAATTATGAGGCGTAATTTTAATATATTTGTGAAAAAAATTTTGAAAAAATGAAAAAAAAAATTGCCACTGACTTTTTCTGTGGTAAATAAATAGCCACGGATTGAGATTGTGTCTTACCTTGTTTCATAACACGGTTTATATCCGCGACAATAAATTAAGCACAGATTAAATCCGTGGTAAAACATTACGTTAAGCTCGGATAAAGCCCGAGGCAAAAAAATTTACACCCATTTTACTACAGACCTCACTGCAACCTTAGTCCGTGGCAAATACCATTTAACCACAAACCAAGTCCATGATATTTTGTTAAAATTGGTGTAGTGAATTTACTTTTAGCATAATATAGTGGTGGTAGTAGGGGGTATAGGTAGGGGCCCGACAATTTTGTATTATTAAAAAAAATGTAGGAAATGACGTCAATTTTAGAATAACATTGTTGATGAATAAAATAACAACCACATCAATTTATTTATGATGTCAAAAAGTCTAACTACATCATTTCCAAATGATGCTGTTTAGTGATGTTAATAGTACACTTCAACCGGCCAGCAACTGGAATTGGGCATCTACGACATTATTTATAAATGTTCTTCAATGTCATTTTTCAAAATGACGTTGATAAATATCTACTTTCCATGTCACCGCCTTTTAGGTCACATGGGAAAACGATGTTAAAACCCTTTGACATCATTTAATTAATAATGTTAAGACCCTTATTTGTTGTAGTGACACACTGCTGAGAATTATGGTAGCAGACTCTCTTCAGATTAAGATTTACCCAGAGGAGGGAAGTGGAAAACCCTCTCAGATGAAAAACCACTCCCCGTGAAACTTCTACTATAAATCAAAAGGTTACAATCGATTTCTCCAAGCTTCCTAGAAGCTTCAATGAAGGGAATTGGAAAACCCTCTCAGCTGAAAAACCACTCCCCGTGAAACTTCCACTATAAATCAAAAGGTTATAATCGATTTCTCAAAGCTTCCTAGAAGCTTCAATGAATCTCACAAACCCTAGTTCTCTCTAGGATTAAACTCACTCAAGATAACCTAAGAAATGCATTAAGTATCCCTTATATAGTTGGGGGGTTATTACATCAACTAGGACTCAAAGTACGAATCACAAGGCAAGCCATCATCTCCTCTTCAAACTTCTAAAACTGAGTTTACAAAGTCTATTCGAGCAAACATCAAAGTCTATTCGAATAGAACGTGTTCAGAGACTTCTATTCGAATAGACTTTAAGTCTATTCAAAAAAACAACTTTTTATTTGAACAGACTCAAAAGTCTATTCAAATAAAGCCTGATCTGTCACTTTTGTTCGAACAAACACAAAGTCTACTCGAACATAACGCTAAAAATCATATTCATGATCTTTTCCTTCCATCTTCAATCCTCGATTGTCCAACGAACTCCAATGAACATCCACGAACCTAATTCAAGTTCATTCCTCAACAATCTCCCACTTGAAAACAAATCTACCGTAACCCATCTCTAAATTTCTAATAATGAATTGCTCGTGCCACCGGGACCTTCAACCATGAAGAGCCACAAAAGTTGTACATGTCGTCAACTTTTGAAATGTCACCACCTTCGTAAACATATCGGTCGGATTCACATCAGTATGAATTTTCATAAGCTTCAACAAATTGTCCTCGAGGAGTGAGGGAATATAATGATACGAATATCAATATGTTTAGTCCTAGAGTGAAAAACCGTATTCTTTGCTAAGTGTATCGTGCTTTAACTATCGATATAGAACTTAGGAAGATATATTTCTTTATCGAGCTCTTGTATCAACCCTATAAGCCAAAGCATATCCTTGCAAGTTTTCGTAGTCGCAACATATTCCGCCTCTATCGTAGATAAAGCCATTATATTATGTAGCCTTGAAACCCATGTAACCGCACCGTTTTGCAATGTAAATACGAAGCTACAACTGCTCTTTTGCCTATCAATGTTACCCACCATATTATAATCAACAAAACCCTGCAAGCATATCTGAGAACCCCAATAACATAATGTCTTATCTTGAATCCCCTCAAGATACCTAAATATCCATTTCACAGATCTCGAATGATATTTTCCTGGATTACTCATATACCTACTCACAATACCCAATGTTTGGGCAATATTCGGTCTCGTACAATTCATGCTTTTACGTCTTCGGAAAATACTGCTTTGACAATTTAAAGTGACCTCCCAATGGTATACTACCAACGTTAGAACCATCCATATTAAACCGCTTAAGTACTTTATCGATGTACTCAGCTTTAGATAACTTTAATTCTCGCCGTTTCTGTCTTGTGTAACATGCATACAAAGAACTTGTTTTGCAGCACCCAAGTCCTTCATAGAAAGCTCTCAGGACAACTGTTCCTTCAACTTGAAAATATCTCCCATGACATACAGAAGTAGAATGATAAATGAGTTTCCCGTATTCTTTATAAAATAACAATGATCTGAATTATATTTCGAATAACCATTTCTGGACATGAATTGATTGAACTTCAACTGCCACTTCCTCGACGCTTATTTCAAACCATATAAGCTCTATGTGAGCCTACACACTAGATCTTCTTTCCCTTTAACTTAATACCCTTCTAGTTACATCAAGTTGCTCAAGATATAAATCTTCAACTGTAACTCTATCCATCACTGTTGGAGTACAATCTGTGTGAATTAACACAGAATAAATCCCTGATTTATTCTATGTAACAATCTGTCTCAATACAGACTGTATATGCTGTATAATAATGTAAAGTCTAGAAAAGACTTAGAATTGTCACTGTAATCTTACTGTTTTACAGTATGATTAAGTATAAATAAGATAATAGTACAGTCCTGCAATAGAAATAAAATATGAATTAACTAATGAACTATACTTACTGTTTACCGAAAGTTAAATACGAATTAGGATTAAGGAGGATGACTGAGGCTTGCTAGGCAATCTCCTTAAGACAATATAGCTGCCCTGCTTACGTGCAAACAGATCTCTGGCAGGTAGTCTCCCAAGATATAATAGTCGGTACAGATGTAACCTGCACTGGAATACGCTATCTCTGGCGAACAATATGCGAATTGTTCTTCAACAGTTTAAGAGGAGGAGGAGATTCGAGGGTAAGCCACACGAAAAATGAGTGAGTGAATTGATCAGATTCAACACTAATTTATAGCCTAAACACACCTATTCACAACAGGTCTAACTACTTGAAAAGGCACCTTTACAACAGTTGTATTTGTTTAAAACTAACGAAAGGAAAAGGCACACACCTTTTCACGAACAGTTTTCAAGTAGCTGACTTTAGAGACAAATTACTCATTCATCCGATAACCGTTTTGGTCATTTGAATATACCGTTGGAAAGCCCTCGGAGAGAGCTTCGCAATGGTACTAGCAAACATGCGTTTCGGACATCAGGTCCCACCTCCAAGTGGGCCCAAACAGGCCGTGTCAGACCTGTCAGAAATCTGATTGTTTTACAAAATTGTTGTCCAACAATCATAACCCGAATAGTAAATATCTTTACAACAGGAGCAAAGATCTCACCAAAATCATCGCCTTCTTTCTGTTGAAAGCCCTTCCAGACAGGTCTAGCCTTGAATCTCCTTGAACCACCAGATTCCTGCTTTAGTCAGCATACACACTTGTCATTCAATATTTTTTCCCTTTCGATAACCAAAGTAATTCCCAAGTTTGATTTATTGACAATAACTGCATCTCATTATCCATAGAAAGCTCTCACTTGCTCTTGTCTTTAATGTCTAAAACATCTTTATAACTTTTCGGTTCACCACCATCCGTAAGTAATAAGTGATATAGGGAGTTAACGCACCTAGCCATAGTATTTGCATTTCTCGGCTCCTTTTGCAGTACTATTGGAATGTCTAGATCATTTGGTTCCTCGTATTGCTCCGATGCATCAGACTCAATCTAACTTCTTCATCAACTTCTTGAGAGGGTTCAAATTTAATGTTGACACTTTCTGCTACTTCACTTCAATTCCTTTTCACAAATACTTTGAAGTCCTTATACAAGACTTCCTCATTGAATGTAACATTTCAGCTCTGGAGGACTTTTTGATTTTTTACATCCCAAAATCGGTACCTAAACTCATCACCGCCATATCCAATAAATATGCACTTCATTGATATTGTATCCAACTTTGTCCTTGTATCTGAATTATCAAGCACATATGAGGTATAACCAAAATACGCAAGTGAGAAAAGTTTACCTCTTTACAAGTTTATATTTTTTAAGGCAATTCAAACTCCAAAGCCTTTGAAATCCCTATGTTTATCAAGTACGCCGCCATACTAGTCGCATCCGCCCAAAATCATTTCGGCAATCCTACATTGAGTCTCAAACTCCTCGCTCTTTCATTTATGGCTCGGTTCATACGTTCTACAACACCATTTTGTTGTGGTGTTCTGGGAATAGTCTTCTGTCATCTAATCTTGTTTGGTGCGCAAAAGTCTTCAAAGTCATCACTACAGTACTCACCCCCATTATTCGACCTTCAGACTCTTAAGTTTCAAGCCGATTTCCTTTTTAACTAGAGCCTTCCACTTTTTGAACTTATCAAACACATCTGATTTGTTCTTCACAAAGTAGACCCACAGTTTAGGAGTAGCATCATCGATAAAAGTAACATAATAATGAGAACCGTCAAGAGAAGACACATTGGTTGCCCCCAAACATCTGTTTGTACAAGATCTAACTTCAAGTTTCTTTGACATTCCAGTTATTTTGAAACTAACCTTCTTCTTCTTCATAAGAACACACTCTTCAAAAAACTTAAGATCAACCTCGTCAAAACCCTCTAGACCACAAAAAAAAAAAAGGGTTTCGGCGACGGATTTAACACATTGCAAAAACTCTTTAGCGACGGGTAAACACCGCTCGATCGTTGCCGCAATTGATGGTGTCAGCAAAAGTTTGGCGACAGACACATCCATCGCCATATGTCATAGCTTTTGTAACAGATCTATTTCTTCGCTATTTGTTGCATATTCACGACAGTAAATTCCATCGTTAAACCTTTGGCGACACTGCCTTTTGCGAAAGATTTTTGTTATCATCTAATAGACACAACTTTGGCAACACCGCCTTTTACAATAGTTTCTTGTTGTCGTCTAATAGACAAGTTTGTCGCAAAAAATACTTGTCGCTTGTCGCTTCTTATTTGTCGCAAAAAATACTTTTACGGTATTATTTTGTTGCAAACAAAGATTCGCTTGTCGCTTCTTATTTTTGATTTTTTCTTTAGCAATAGATTAATTTTGTCATTGTTTCAATTTTGACAACAATGATTACTACGTATATTGCCCATCGCCAAAAACATTTATTAAAAGAAAAATATATATATAAATAAAATAAATATATACACACACGCCTCTATAAGATACAAAAATGATCTTGCAAATATGAGAATTGTATCTTAATGTTCATGTCAGTTACTCGATAAACGAATTAAAATTATCTGAAGCTTGTTCAGAGCACAACAAGATCACATCACACAGCTTCAGTTATCTGCTAAATGTTATAACCAATGGCTCCACAAGTTAAGACAAAGCCATGCATTTAAGGCCCAATTACGGTGTATAGAAGAGTTGTCCAGGACTGAACTTTCAAGAGTGTCCATTTGCATCTGCAATAGGAAGTTTGACAATAGTAGCTCAACTCACGACCCAATACAAAAAAAAAAGTTCTAAATTCAAGGTGACAATACCTGAAATAATAATCATTTGCTCTATGTAGGTAGTTTGATAATTGAGTGGAAACATACTGCAATGGTTTGTCAAAACAAATGTTAATGAGAAAGAAAGTTAGCTTCTGAATGGGATTAATCATAAATAACACATGGGCAATTAGTACATTCAAGTCCAATGATTATCTTACCTGCAAGTCTAGAGTAGTAAGACTAGGAAGCTGCTTGTCTATGTGCCTGGATTAATCATAAATAACACATGGGCAATTAATACATTCAAATCCAATGATTATCTTACCTGCAAGTCTAGAGTAGTAAGACTAGGAAGCTGCTTGTCTATGTGCCTGAAGTCACGACGTCAATAGAGATACCAAGCCTATAAAAAAGCAATATAATATTTTTTCACATGAAAACTTGGAATTTTACCGAGGGAAGAAGTACTACTTTTGCTTCACTTTTACTACTATAATTACTACATTATAAACTCCACACTGTACGTGGTACAACTGCCTGGTGGATGGTGAAGTTACTGAATACTGAAACAAAATCTCTCATTCATATGTACTGCTTCTTGAACACCTACTCGCACTTGATAGAGTGATATATGTGGCGAACAAACAACAAAGAAGCACGGAATCTAACTGTCCCAAGCATGAGGAAGAAGCCATAGTAGATACAAGTCATGTAATAATTTAGACTTACCCAGATCAAAATATGTAACAATTTGGATGAAATGAGGAGGATTTGGGGATCTGGAGGTTAGGGGTGAAGCAAGCAAGGTAGCTAAACTAGTGGGGTTACTTTTGATCTATCTGTTTGAAGTCTCTTGTACAAAAATATAAGATGTGTAGAACTTTACCTTCTCCACAGGGAGATTTCCTAGTGGTAATCTTGAGAACAGTAGGCACATTCTTACTAGTCCCTTCAGCTTCAACAACTTGCTCTTTGCCCCACTCACATGATTAGCACAAACTGTTCAGTATAACAACAAAAACAAAACATCAAACATTAAGCACATATCACACGAACGAAGCTATCACAAAGAAGCTAAACAAGGAAGATCGAATCAAAGGAACCTTTCTCGAGATTCTTAATACTCTTAGATGAAAGGCTGATTCTAATACGGTGCAATTGCTCCTGGGGTTCTTCGTAACCCGTCTTCATCATAGCTAGATTCATCACCATTGCCATTATTACAGTTACTGCAAACCAATTATAAAATTACTCAAAACCCAGTTATAATTAACCTAATATGCTCCAGTAAATCAATACAATCTATCATGAAGTTCAAAATGGAGGTAACCTTAGTACCTAAAGGTGGTTATCAACGACTATAACAAAGTACACTTTAAACCCTAAACCAAGTCATGATTCCCAATGTGTCATTGAAAATATATTGGATGGACCTTACAATTAAATGCAACATAAAAAATCAAGTAAGGAACAAGAAAACTACCTTTGGTGCAAGTGAGTACCTTTAGTACGTGACTAGCTTTCTGAGGTTAGTCGATCTCAATCATTTCTTAATGGATTCAAACATCCCGCTCTCATAGTGCAATTTTTTTTTTTATATCAAATCTGGATTGCCCAAATACAAGTAAGAAATACCCGACTACTGCAAAACAAAGTGCAGCTGGTTTATTGTCACTGACCTACGCTGGTATCAAGCATGTTGAATCCCAAGCTGACTCAGAGACTCTGGCCCAACAAGAAATATACGCCTTGCAGTTTGGTGTCGGAAAACAACTACATCTTTATATACTGTTCTTGGGATTCCATCCTTCAATTCGTCAAAAATTCCAAACCGTCGGGCGATCCGTTCAAAATCTTCTTAATCTCTGTACAGAATGCGCACATCGCCATCTATATTATATGCCTTCAGAACAACGTCAGTTCCATAAACAGGTTTGGCGTTTGACACAATATTCGCGAAGTATCTTAAATAGTTGCCTTCCATCAAGTAGCTCAGATCCATCGATTTCAAATCAACATGGGCATCATTAAGTTTAATAGGTTCCAAATATTGCTTAAAGAATTGCCCCATATGAGAGCCGTGTTCACCAAAATTGTACGTCCTGCAAACTTCGAGACAGATGAACTGTCGATCTTTGTGGTTCTCTTTTAACCTCAGCCAGTCATCCCAGTAAGCTTTCGACCACTTTGGGGATAGCTCATCCCATGTAACTTTTGTCAACATCCATCCAAGTCCAGGAAAGAAATCTGAGCGGTAAAGACCCTTCGGATCATGCACAAATTTCTTATGTCCATTATCATTCCATGAGGAAATGGACATAATGGTTCTATCTTTTTATCCATTAGGGTAGCTGCAGCCTCAAAGTAGCCGAAATTTTTTGGTGAAATCTTCATGTCATCTTCCAAGTTAATTACTCTTGTGAAATTATGCTTGTAAAATAATCCATCCAATGCCCATTTGTAGTGACTTGCAATTTTATAATAAGCAATGAGCTCTCCAGGCCTTTCTGTCTGCACTGTTCCAAAATCCAAATGCTGCATATAGGTTATTTGGTTGTAACTCAGAGCTTTATGTTTGACATTTTCATTTGGTCCATCCTGAAATATGAAAAGTATAAATTTTGAAGCAACTGAGCCCTGGTATTTCAAGATAGATTCAATTTTCCTTTCAAGATAATTGGGGCGATTGCATGCCATAATCATTGCAGCTGCTACTGGCACCTGTAATTTGTCAACCACATTTTGTGCACCTTTTCTTTCAAGGTCATGAACAAGAGCCCTCAATTGCCCGCACTCTTGATCTTGACTTTTCTTTTTTTCTTCAAGTGAAACAATCTGTTCCTGTTAAGTGCTTATTTGGTCAATCAATAACCACATTTCGCTTATACAATACCTTTCAGATTCCACCGCAGCTGCGAGACGATCAGTATAGCTAGACTGGATCCCGAAAAGCCGCATCTGGATGTAGATGAAGGCAGCTGCAACAGCAAAGAGAAAGATTCAGACATCACAGACGTTTCTTGCCATCGTCTCCTTTGGATCAAAGCCTCCCTCAGATGCTTCTACAATTCCTCATCGATTACAAACCTCATAGTGCAATTATTAAGTCATATTCTACGTAGTTACCAATGAAAAAAGTCAAGACAAACTAATGGAACAAGCAATAATTGAAAAATCACAAATTCAGGGAAGTGAGCTCCAACCAGTTCCTATACCTTCACTACTATTGAATAAAACCATTGGGATAGTCGGCATGTACCTAAATTGCAGCATATGTTAGTCTTTCTAAACATTATGTTAATTTGCTTCAAGTTTAGAAATCTTACCAAGTTCGCTCAATGGACTGTCCATCTTCGTTCAAGTAGTCAAGAAGGCAATCGTCGTCCTTGGGAAACAAGAATCTTGTAATTGGAGAAAGGCAGGTGTAGACATACCTAGAACTTGCATGGTCTTTTCCTCCCTGAAATATATTATGCATGATACTAATAAGATAGAACACATAAAAGGACGCAATTAACTTTAAGAGGAAAAAACTCAATTATACCTGGTGTTGGTTGCCAAACTGACCATTGGGTTGCAAAAGATTAATATTATTGCTGCCTACAAAGTCTTGTGTCATTCCAATAATGGTGCCTGCAAGATTCTGTTCACCATGGTGGTATGCAGAATGCCCCGAAACATAACCAGAAAACTGAGCAACCTTTGCTTCCTTTGTAAAGTTATGTTTGAATGAAGAGAAAAGAATCTTCCTCAGCCCAGGTTTCAAGCCATCAACCATAGACGGAATTGACCTTTGCAAATCTGCCATTGAAAATAGTATGAGATCCTTGTTCACAAAGTCATTGTACTTGATAAGTTTCACCTTCTGATCAAGGTGAGTCTCGGGTTGTAAAGCCAAAATAAAAACAAAACTTGTAAAAATCCAAACCCTGAAAATTATTTTCGAACTAAGAATACAAATGGGTCAAAGTTCACACATTAAACTTTCAGAGCCAATTCTTCTTTGCTTCAATTTTCTTCTTGCTAAATGCCATATCAATTACGTCACCATCTTGCTCGTCCATCCACACAAAATCTTTCTTATGCTTGTCAAGAGCTGTAAACTACTCCTTTCCTTATTTGGATGTGCTTGTTCCCAACACCTGTCAGAAGAAATGAAAACCATAGCGCTGATCGTGAATTGAAAACCAAGGAAAAAATGGTCGGGTTAAATAAGCGCTTAATGTTTTCAGCAATCTACCAAATTCTTGAGGAATTTTAGCACTGAAGCCGTTGCTTTCCATTGCTTTCCAGGTTGATTCCTATAAGAAATGTTAGGTTGTCTATTCAAGGTGATATAGAACCAACCAACTTTAGACTCTGATAATGCACATCACTACATGTGACTCCCCGCGAAGGACCCCTTTTCCATCCCACGGATGATGTAGTGGAAGTTGTTGCTTCAAAATTAAAACGAAAGGAAAAATTATAGGCAAGTAATTTATAAACCAAGTTCATTGTATGCAATGAACTTTAAGAGTACCAACAAACTAAACTTTTGTCACCTTGACCCTTAGTAACCATTGTATCATTCTCGTGCATGCTTTGGGTGTTCATCAAGTTAAAAAGAATCTGCGGACATATATTAATAATAAAAACAAAAAAGTTGATGTATTTTAGACATAATCATGTAGTCAATAATTTCTAAATTGGGTTGAAGTGAAAGCTTAGCTGACAAAATTAAATAATTTTTTTATCTAATCCACACAATGAGCAATGCCAAACATTTGCAAATTATTAGTATTAGGATCTATATTAGTGCTCAACCAAATCAAATAGAAAACAGATGTGAAATATTTAACTTATATTTTATCTATCATGCTAGAATCCTAATAAATATTAGTGTGAACTGACAAGCTTATAATCATTTGTGATAGTCAGTACTGCAAATCAATAAGGAAGTATAGCAAATCATAGTACATTGAAAAATCAATTAGTACACCATTATGTCATGCAAAAACACAAAAATGCATACTTTTTTACTCAATGAATAACTAGCAAACGAAGTGGTAAATATACCAAAAAGACAACATATATACCAAGGAACCCCTCTTTTTCCCTCTCCTATCGTATATGCTCCATCGACCATAGAGCACAATTTGCAATTGTCTATTTTATAGGTATCAAGGAACAGTAAATTATGAATTGTCCAAACTAACATTAATCCTGATCAACTATGGATACGGCTCGACATAGAAATTTCGAACATACTAAAATAAATTTACTATGAGCAAATGATATATGTTGGAGGAGTCTTGTATTGGCATGTTAACTTTGTTTAGTTTATCCGTGATTAGATTTGTAGGTTGCTCAACTAGAAGATTCATAGGTGTTGCAGAGGTCAAGTGAAGGTATATCTTATCCTGTTTATGCTTATTTATATATATTCAAAATAGATAATATTACAACCTTGAGTCAAAACATATACAATTAGTAAATGATAAAATAGGCCTCCGTTATTAATTTAGAGTCTCTAAATAGCCTTCTTTGTTGAATCGTAATTTGTACAGGGTTTCAAATCAAGGTCAAGAAGATTAGAAGCATGGCGTTAGATATGTGTAATTGGCTTTGTTACTTTCAAACTTTTACCAATTTGGCGCTAAGTAGCACATTTATCTTTAAGTCTAAGTCATCTTTTGGACAGGAGAAAAAAAAAACCAAATTGAGATAATATCTTAGTGATTTCAAATTTTAAAATATATCTAACATTTACTAAAATTGCCTTAACTCAACCAAATTGGGATTCTATCTCAAAACACCTAAAAAGCAAGTATATCTATAATGGTATTCCAAACTTGTATAAAAAATCTGATTTCAAGTTGAAAACAAACAGAAAAGTTAGGCACGATTGCAGAAAATCTGAAAGGAAATTAGGCACTAGAAAAAACCAAATAGGGAAATTGGGCACGATTGCATAACATCCCCAATCAGCAATTCAAAGACACCAAAGAATACTAATTGGAATGAAATCAAAGAGTTCACTTACTTGTGCTCTTCTTACTCAAGTAAAACCCCTTTCTTCCTCTCCCTCCCCCTGGTTATGCCCTCTTCGAACACTAAAACAAAATCAATTTGAGGATGAGAGAGGCTAAATATCATCCAAAAAGCATAAGTAGAGAGAGAGAGAGATTACAGAGATCGTGAGAGAAGAATTTTACCTAGAATATAAAAAGAGGATAACTGATGAGAGATGGGATCGTGACATAGATTTGGCGCAAAACTGAAGCGGGAGAATCAAATTCATGAAGGAGAAGAAAGGGTTGTTGAAGTAGTCGTGGGTGATAAAGAGGCAAGAAAAGTAAATCGCGATTTCATCCGACGACAATTTCACTCTTACCAAAGCCAACGGTTTCGTTTGTTATGTTGAAATTGAAAAGCATTCTCGACCCTAAGTGGCTGTCGCTAATTTGTTACAAAATAATTATTAAATAAATAATGGTATTAACGACAGGTATTTTAGTTTTGTTGACGATAAAAACCGTCGCTAAGTTGTGATAGACAATACCCGTCACAAATTGTTTACCTATGTCATCCCCAAAAATCAATTTTTTGGTAGTCCTGTACTAACCATCATCTTCATCCATTTCTCACACATGTGACCAAGCCGCTTGTGCCAAATACTTGTATCAATCCTAAGAGTGGTCACACAAATAGTGGAAATTGTGTCTTACGTTGTATACAACGTTTCTTGTCTTAAGCCCCGAGCTACTACCATAGCTCCCTTTGTGAACTTCCATAAATTATCACCAAAAGTTCTTAGATATCTACCATCATCCGATAATTAGCTAACCGAGATAAGGTTACGCCCCAATTTGGGTACAAGTCGCACATTCTTCAAAATCAGCATCGCCCCCTAAAGTAACTTCAACCTAGCGTTACCTTTTCTAGTAATATTAGACTTACTCTTGTATGTAAGCAAGACCGTATCGAAGTCGCATTTAACAATATTGGTTAAGAAACCTACGTTTGTAGTTGCATGGAATGAGGCACCCGAATCAACTATCCATGACTCGTTAACATCATCGCACGAAAGAAGTAAAGCTTCATCGGAACTAAATCTTCTCAATCAGGTTCATTGTATATTTCTCCTTGTTATTAACTTTCTTAGAAGAATTATAATCACGCCTGAAGTGACCCTTCTTTCCACATGTCCAACACGCATCTGGCTGCTTAGACTTTCCTCTTAACTATAAACGACCTCTTTTATTCTTTGGCCCCTTTCTATAGGACCTCCATCTTTCCTCGACATTCAACGTACTGCCATTTGTACTCAAAGAGGGTTCATATGGTTTACGTCTATTCTCTTCACTCATAATCAACAAGACTATAGTATCAAATTTAATTGTTTTTATACCCGATGAATTGCTCACAGCTGTAATAAACCATTCTCAGCTCTCAAGCATCTGCCCCAAAAGAGCCCACGCTCTCACCTCCTCGATAAAAGTAATTTTTACAGATTCAAGTTGAGCATGAATAGTATTGAATTTACTAATATAAACTTGCACACTACCATTATCTTTCATCTTTAAAGTAAATAAGCGACGTAAGAGATGTACCTTATTTGTCCCGGATAGATCTGAGAACATAGAGGATAAAGTCTCCATCAACCCCTTCGTTGTCCCAACTTTTGAGATCATATGTAGAATTTGAGATGATATCGCCAACCTAACGGTTCCAAGTGCTTTAAGATCCAAACACGCCCACTTTGTAGTATCATGACCAACCGGCTTAATTTCAATCCCACTGCGTGGTAAGTCAAGATCATTTTAATAGAGATAATATTTTATCTGCATCTTCTACACTACAAAATTTAAACCATTAAACTTTGCGATCTTCAATTTTTCTTCATCAGCCATCCTTCTTAACCACACAAGCCCTAGAATAAGTGTTCTGATACCAGTTATTAAGAGTTTAGGTAGCTAGTCTCTCTTCTACGATAAGAAATAAACAATGAAGAACAAATCAAATAAATCAAGATTTACCCAGAGGAGGGAAGTGGAAAACCCTTTTAGAAGAAAAACCACTCCCCGTGAATAATCCACTATAAATTAAAAGGTTACAATCAATATCTCCAAGCTTCTTAGAAGCTTCAATAAATTTTACAAACCCTAGTTCTCTGTAAAATTAAACTCACTCAAGATAACCTAAGAAATATACTGAGTATCCCTTATATAGTTGGGAGGTTATTACATCAATTAGGACTCAAAGTACGGATCACAAGGCAAGTCATCGTCTCCACTTCAAACTTCTAAAACTAAGTTTACAAAGTCAATTCAAACAGACTTCAAAGTCTATTTGAACAGAATATGTTTTGAGACTTCTATTTGAATAGACTTTGACTCTATTCAAACAGACAACTTTCTATTTGAGCAGACTCAAAAGTTTATTCTAATAAAGCCTATTTTGCCTCTTTTGTTCGAATAGACACAAAGTCTATTCAAACAGAACACTGAAAAACCATATTCATGATCTTTTCCTTCCATTTTCGATCCTCGTTCGTCCCACGAACTCCAATAAACATCCAAGAACATAATTCGAATTCATTCCTCAACACACACATATAGATATGAGAGAAAAGAGAGTTTAATATTGATAGAATCCTTGAGGATGTTCTTAGGTAACAATATTAGACCTTATTGGTATATATATATATAAAATTTCTCCATAAACCCTAGCTATATGGGCCTATTAGGCGTCTAGTAGAGATACCCCAACCCAGTTTGGTTCCTCCCCCCCCCCCCCTTTGGGCTGGACCCAACTCCTAACACTCCCCCCTAGGGGTGTTTCATACCAGGAAGACTTGCCTCGTCAAAACCTTAGCCTAGCAAAACCCCCTTAGCTAAGAAGTTGTGCAAGGAAAAAGTATAATGATGAATAAAAACTGAGGTTGATCTCCCCTAAGATCTATCTCCTTGAGATGTATCTCCCCGAGATAATGATGAATAAAAACTTTTGCATGTCGATTCCATGTACCAACTGCTTAAACGTAAGTGGTGCAAGAGTCTTCGTGATTAGGTTTGCAAAGCTGCCTTCTGAAATATTTTGAACAACGTCAATCTCATTCGCCTTCTGTAATTCATAAGTATGGAAGGATTTATGTGAAATGTGCTTCATTCTATTACATTTTTTATAAAATTGTCATTGACTTGAATGATGCAAGTCGGGTTGTCTTTGTACAGAGTCGATGTTTTATCTTGGATAGAGCATGCCACAACTTCAGTTGATGTCATGTATCTTGGAGTGCAACCATCATTCTCTGTCAGCTTCATGAAGTACAAGAATTTCTACGTGATTCGAAGATGTAACAAATACCGTTTGCTTCATCCCATTTTTGGGTAGAATATACCCCTGTATCGGCGTACCCTATAATTTTATGTTTACCATTTTTTGGTAGAGCATACCCCTATATTTTGTGTCAATTAGATACCTCAGAATGTGCTTGATCCCATTCTAGTACATTTAGGTAGGAGCAAAACTATGGCAAGCCAAACAGTTCACTGCGATTAAGTCATTGGGTCTAATATACCCAACCCGATATAACAAAGTACCTCCTAGATATAGTACCCCATCCCTAGGAGTTTCTCCTCCCATTAAAATGGTGGAAGATGTCTTTGTCAACATCCAAGTGATGGACGACAATAAGCGACTTAACACCGTGTACTGCATCCATGCCAAAGTGTTAGATAACTTTCCTCATATATATCGTTTGGTGTATGAG
Organism: Kingdonia uniflora; assembly: GCA_014058105.1. Taxonomy (NCBI): domain Eukaryota; kingdom Viridiplantae; phylum Streptophyta; class Magnoliopsida; order Ranunculales; family Circaeasteraceae; genus Kingdonia; species Kingdonia uniflora. Next base: position 1,992,717 of record JACGCM010001727.1, read on the forward strand.
TATGCCACTACCAAGATATTTGATCTGCAAATTGAGAAAATACTTGGATTACCAAGGTCTTTTATTTCAAATTCCTTCCCAAGGTATTCGACAGCTCTCACGATCTCCCTAGAGTATTAATAATATCCAAATCATTTGGTACACTATTATGGCGACTTAAGCCAACATCTGCATTCTTAATGAGAACGCATAAACATATAAGACTATTTCCAAAGTCCCCAACCTTCAAATATTCAGTCAACTAACAATGTCACATTAGTCTTGATTGCTTCAAGCTAACGGTGACTTATTCAGTTTTATCACATACGCACCTCGTGTACAGGGCTTAATTACTTATGTAAGCTTATACCCCGGGTAGCTTCATGTAGATATCAGTATCTAGTTTCCCATATAGATATGCGGTAATTACATAAAATTCATGTCTAGCTTGTCCTTGATAACTGATAAACTAATCAACACCAAAAAGTTATAGCATCCATAACTGGAGAATAAGTCTCATCGTAATCGATGTCAGGTTTCTTAGAGAATTTTTGGGCAACTAGTCTAAGTTAATTATGTTTTTGTACCATTTTTATGCGTAACCAACAGGCTCTATGGCATCACTTCGCATTATGCTAGAAAGTTAAGCTCTGCTGAATTCCAAACAACCACTTTGGCCAATGTACAATAACACACAGTACTCGTTTACAATAACTAGTTATGAATCATCATCCTTGATGGCAAGTACAATAGCGAATATGAATACCTTGTCGACAAATCTATACTAAACGATCCTACGTTATGTCATTACAGACTTTTAAATGATCAAGATCTCCTTATTATCATATGTATGTGTCACCCCAGTTTTATCTCGTAATGCATCAACTGGTTGCGTAGCTACTATTGTCTCATCGATGGGTGGTTCCATCCCCGATGAACCGACTACACCATTAGTCATATTTATATCTTATTTTGCAACACCCCGGCTCAGAATAATTTCTTCTAACGGTGCTCCGCATTAAGCGCGAGTCTTAGATTCATTTACGGATGCATACTAATTCCCTCAGAACTCTCAGTTGTATAAGTGCATTACTTGCAGGTACATGCACCTACAATACTTCAACAGTGTCTATGAATGTGTCTAATAATTTATTTATGTCATATTACAAGCTTAAAATATGTTGAACCCTATTGCCACTTAACTTATGTAAAAGAATCTAGATGAGACAATAATGTTGCTTTCCAACTAATCTAAGAAACATCATCAGCATTAACTGTCATATCTCCTCCCAATACTAGGAATATCATCTCATCAAAGTAATAATCTGCCCTGTTGTATATACGTCACTAGTAAGTTTCAAATATCTAATGATAGATGTGAATTATAACTTCGTGCATAGCAGATATGTCCTTGACACTTACACGGGACATAAACATGTGCATAGAAGGGCGACACTGGGATCCCACCCAATTACTAGTTATATTGAGAAAGCTTTGATGATTTTCTATCGGACGAATCCTAATCAGTATTTCAGGGAGCAAAAATGCATAACCCACACACTTGTCGAAAGCTATGATTGTAATAACAGTGGCCAAATGATTAGCCTAAATCGTTTGATTAGGTTCTCCGCTAACCCGAGTTGGGTATGAAATGGGGTACTCACGTTGCTCAATCATTTACCCTATTTGCGATAAAATAATCATCAAAAGCCTGTGAGCCAAATTCGCACGCTCTGTTAAGTCGCATCCACATGATCGACCAATCCAGGAACTGAGCCTGCCATCAAATGATCTAAGTAAGAAGTCGTACTAACGAGCATTCCTAGTTGTTAACAATAGGCAAACCTAAGACCATCTCCAAGATGTATTTATTATGACCATAAATACTCAAGTGGGCCACCATGTAGATGAATAGGTTCACATGTGTCTCCATGGATGCGTTTGGAGAAAAGGCAGGTTCCACTCCACCTTAGTCATACTAGGATAAACAATAGACTTTCCTTAAAAGAAATCGTTACACGTACACTCTCTAGATCTTCTTCCCTTTTAAGGAAAATCGAAATGCATTCCCGATAATCCTCTTCTTTATCCTAGCCCGAAGGAGTGTATTGGATACTGTTTTCATAACGTGTTCAAACCTTTTAACGTGAAATAATGCACAGAACATGGCTGTCATTGTATCCTATCATCTTTTACGTGATAACCATTATCATGTATGTCCTTACACTCAGTAAAATCCGACTGGATTTACTATTGTATAAAGCGGACTGGATACCTTGCACGTACCGTTAGGGAATAATAGCGTGACACTCCTAGGGCATTTTATTATGTTGGTCGTTCCAATGATATTCATGACATCCCCGATGCACAAGGTTATAAATAATAAATATATCCATATCTCAAAAGGATCGAGTGTGTGGTACTACTGTCCCTTAGACATGTATTGCCACTCATCTGATTATCGGTTAATATTCTATTAACATATATATCCATAGGGTAGGTTGTATGTATATAATAGATCGATTATCATACATGGAATTTAACTACTTCCCAAGTAATAAATTCCTATAAAAATCAAATAACAATCTCATAAATGTGATACCGAACACATGCATGTTACAAGCATTCTATTAAACTAACCAGTAAAGAGTTCCCAACTCAGTCAAAGATAGTACTAATAAAACATAACTACTACCATGCAACAAGTAAAGTTACTACTTGGTAATGTTCTTTAGGTGACATCATTCATCTATTGAGAATTTGTTATTGTTCATTCTTAGATATTAATCCAAAGCTGCATTGGTATCATGGGAAAAATCTAAGACAGCAGACTCTGCCGTGGTAAGGTCTGTTCCAGCTGTGATCACGTGATAAGTTGGGGATAATCTCATTAGATTGTCTAGGGTGCCTTGCAATCCCACGTTCAGTGCCCGATTCTCTCGTATCCAGCTTTAAATTCTTCCTTTTCTATATTAGTCTATTGGTGAACTTCTTGTTCCCCTTGCCTCAGGTTACTAATGCCTAAAACTTCAATCCTTCCATTGTTACTACCTCTCGTTTATTCACGGTTGTGGCCCTCTCCATAGCTTCCCCTGACTAAATCCAACATTGTGCGACCATGGCACATACTTACTCTTAGTAGGCATAAGCTTGAGGTTCTTAACCAGTAACTCATTATTTTGTTCATAAATGAGGAAAACTTGAATCAGGTCTGCGTGCATAGTGATCTATCGAAGATTGCCTCAGAAGCGCAATATTTGAAGGGTAAAAAGTTAACAGAATATTCCTAATATCTTTGTCTACCTCAACTATTTATCTACATAATATCATAGTGGATTTGCACTACCGAATAAAAATTTTGACACAGTCATACAATACAAGAATAATATAGGGTAATCTATTATCAAGTCTTCCTGATTAAGGTGGTGAGGGTATAAACAAAGCTCATACTCTATTATTTAGAAACTTATTGTTCCCAACAATAGTCTTTTCCAGATTTTGTAATAACAAATAGATTTCAGTATCCATACAGGTCAAGTTTATTAGTACCGAAATAGAGTTATAGTATGGGAGGAACTTAATATTCTGAGTATCATCAACATTTGTTATGCATGTAGATTAATACTAGTAGTAGTAGTTGATAAACATTCCTTGCATAAAGGCAATTCATAGTGTTCAAGTCAATGATTCCCAATCATTACTTGCAGGTAACTTTGCTCATGTCCTATTACTCGTAAAATCCTATTAAGTACATGATTTTTAATCATTACTTGTGATTCATAGTATATAGCGCAATAAAGTATACGATTCCCAATGATTACTTACAAGTAAACCTTGTTCATGGCTTTATATGAGATCCTATTAAGCGTTAAATCCCAACTTTACCCTGTAAAATGGTGATCTTAACCTTAAAGTATATTTTAATAGAGTCTTAGCTCAGACAACTATTTAAAACTACTCGATGTTGTGATCCTTATTCTAACAACTAGGATGTTTTAATCCCTAAAGTTCTATATGGTATATATATTATAGCCAAATGGCATATTTGTTAGGAATATGAGAGGTATTAGATGTTTAGCTAACAAGTGATCATACCCCAAAGTCTGCTGAGTTCACAAGATAGGTAGATTAATCATGTACGTGGGCTAACATTCTAGGGTATTATAGATTATTGTTAGTGCCTATATACCTCAAAATGTTATCAAGTAACATCTAACTAAGTCAATTCATTCTCAATTGATCTCTAATTAGTGTCCCTGACTGTTAATCGTGATTTAAATATGACTCCCAACCGAATTTTAAATTAGTCTTGGTTTTAGTATTATCTCTGACCCCTGGTGAGAATAATTAGTATCTTAAGGGAATACCATTAATATACTATAAGTTATCGTAAGATACTTGATTAGGTATTAATCTTTATTCTTATATCGCATACAAATTAGTCATTTATCCTATATAAGGCACCCGTTCACAAAAATATTTTACAAAAAAAAAAAAAAAAAAAAAAAAGGGTCCCCCAGGGTAGATCCAGTGAAATTTTCAATTTTTCGAAATAGTTTGACTAATTATGACTAAAACTTGGGCCCTGAAAGCTAATTTTAGTGTATGGACTGGTCTAACTTGGTATGCCTCACGTCTAGCTACAGTTTCGCCACGTGTCATCACCCTGTGGCATGTTTCACATACTAGTTATGTCACGTGTCACACACTGGCCTTTCCACACGTTGACACAGGATTGTGCCACGTGTTAGTACATGACCCTGCCTCGTGTTAACATAGGACTGTACCACGTGTCAGCACAGACCCTGCCATGTGGCAGCACGTGGTTGGTCCACGTCACCAAATCTGATCTGGTTTGTTCTGAGTTTAATTAAGTTTGATCCAGGTTTAATTTTTTAAAATTGGATTAGGATCGGGTCTATGACGTCAGCATATATAATAAAAATAAATATAAAACCCTAAAGGGTGATGACGTCAGCGTGACCCAATCTGTCGTCAAAACTTAATTTTTTTACCGTTAACTGCTTATATACAACGCTAATTTCCCGCTGACAGGGACATCACCCGATGAAGCAAAATATACCACCATGATCATCACAGAGTAGGCTTCACAACGGATATAAAACTTCTCAAACTAATCGCTAAAACAATCCTTATTTTTGTTTGAAAATAGCCTCCATGAGGGTGAAAAAACGTAAAAAAGAAAAAAAAAAGGTTTTTATTAGTAAAAAATTACGGTATTAATACATATACTCAGATCTATGTATCCTATAGATGAGATCATCAAATTAATACCAAAAAAATGAATTTAAGGAAAGATTACCTCTCTGCAACAACAACAAAAAATCCAAAAACGTTCCTTTGGAGAGTTTTTTTTTTACTTGGTCCACTAGCTCTTGGTTTTCGATGCTAATAACGTGTTTGATAACAAACTATCTAGTCTAATATACACACACACATATAGATATTAGAAGAAAAAAAAGAGCTTGATATTGATAGAATCCCTAGACGAGGTCCGAAAATGAGGACCCCCGTTAGGTTTTTTTTTAAGTACATATTTTATTGTAAAAAAATGATAAAATTTGTTAACAAGGTGGGGATTTGAACCTCTGACCTTATGATGAAATCAATCAAGTTAAACCAGTAGCACAACTTTATTTTTTGATATTTTGGGGGCTCTTTTTGTAATATTACTTAACCATTTGAAAGCCCCAAATTTACATAAAAATTTGGTGGCCTTGGGACCGCCTCTTACACCTATAGCTAGGGGCGGCCTTGGGTATATGGGCCTATTAGGAGTCTAGAAGAGTCGCCCCAACCCATTTGGGTTCTCTCCTTTGGGGCAGATCCAACTCTTAACATTTCATATCACCATTGTTTGCCACTCGTCCCCATGCCCACGTGCGGGCGAAATTTCGCAGTTCAAAAGGGAAAACTATAATTACCTCGTGCATATGAAAGGTGTGTGAGGTTGGAGATATAAAGCCACACGTAACAAACATGCACATTAAGTTTGTTACAAAACTCCGTACATCCGTAACGCACTTGTTAAAAAAGTACTTGAGCGACAATGCCAAATTTCGGATAAAAACAATAATCCCGAAATATCCGATATCTCGTGGCCAAGAATATCTATCCATCAAATCCCAAAAGCCTTCACCCATTCAAGTAGAACCGGGTGTAACATAATCACACTACACGCATCCCATCCCTAAAAGTAACATCATTAAAAATATATGAAGCTACTATCAAACACCAGCCCACATACACTCACCAATTTCCCTACACATCATCGAAAGAAACATAAACCCACCAAATTGTAATGGTAACATAGATGTCAGTGGATAATGTAGGGCGACGAGAGATGGCAATGCCGGTCTGGGGATCCTCGTGTTGGTGCGGGCAAAGGCCATATGAATGTTGTCTAGAGTAACAAAACTAGACTCAGTTATATAGGAAAAACAAGTGAGGTCCCATCTTGCTTTCTCTCTCTATAATCTATATATATATAAAGCGTAGCCTGCCAAGTACTGATTTCTGTACCTCTCCCAAACAAGTGAGGTCCCAAAAACTAATATTTTAGCAATTCACGTCTACTGTGTCTCCAAAACATTTTCTCTCTCTAGGATGAAGCAGTTTATGAGACGGCTCTCCCGAGTAGCCGACTCCTCGTCCAACCACTACTCCCGAGGAGGAGGGACCTCAGACTCGTCGCCTGGCATTCCAGTGTACGTTGGGGAGGAGGAGAAGGAGAAGTTTGTTGTGAGCGCGGATCTTTTGAATCGACCGTTATTTGCGGAACTGCTCAAAAGATCGGCTCATGAGTACGGGTTTGAACAGAAGGGCGTGTTGAGGATTCCTTGTAGAGTCTGTGTGTTTCAACGAGTTCTTGAGGCCTTGCAATATGACGGGGATCTCGAGGATGTTTTGAGACAATTCGACGCTCACGATGTAGTCACTCTCTAGTATATAATCTTCTCCGGCAGTTGCTGATAAATGAGATTACTTTTCTTCTTTTTTTAAATATTTTTATTATTATTTTTTTGTCCGGTAGCCGTACAGTTATATCGTGTACCCAGAATTGATGGTTTAGCTCCCACGTTTCGTCTCATAAATAGACTAATGCATTATTAGCTCTCAGAATTCACAATCAAAACAATTCTGAGGCTAATATGGAACTAAAACCGCCACAAAAAAGAGCCATGTATTAATAACATCTGAAACAAATAGCCGGACAAAATCCCTATAAAAAATCAAATGTGCATATCCAGCAGGGGCCTACAATTTTGAAAAGGGTAATCCAATAACCTTCTAGTCGTCTTTGACTGACCTGTTTTTTTTCAACTATGAACACTTCAAGACTAAAACATGGGGAAATACAAGTTTCTGTTAGGTTAACTATATTAATCAGGCCAACTTAGTCGTGCCATTTGAATAGGTAAATGAGCTTCAGACTTCGTAAGTTCATAAATCTCCCCAACCAAGAATTTGTTACTGAAAACAATCAGGCAAATACAGTAATATATTTTACGTAAGGACACAAATGTATTATTAAGTTGATACAAGCCAACCCCATATGGGGATCTTTGAAAACCCAGAGAAAGAGAACTATCTAATAATTTAAAAAAGAAGAAACGCCAACCCGTTCTCTATTCAGTTATGCTGATACATACCTACAGATGAACTGTAAACTATGAAGTCCTAGTAGATTCCTCACCAGCAAGATCCTCTTCGTCATGGTAGATATTCTCTGCCATCTGCCAGATTTGAAGTATGTTATCCTCTGCCACACTCGATATAACCCAATCTTCACAAGGATTCCAGGCGAAATCAGAGATTTTGCTCGTATGACCTCCATGAATGAAGAGCAACTCTGGTGGGCCATCCTCGGCATCTTCTGGCGATTGTTCTTCATCGATTCTGTCAAAAACGAACAATGTTGGTTAATACGAGTTTCGGAATAATCCATTATTTTTCATGCAGCAAAAACATTTTATACATATTTGATATTTCGGATAAGATGGAATTGAAGACATGGATATTCCTATTGCGCCTGCCACTGCAAGCATATGGAGGCCTTGACTTCACAAACTCGCTTGGTTGACACAGTAAGTTTTAAAAATTAAAAGAACTCGAGGTACTATCTACTATCTATAACCATCAAGAAAACATGGGGTGAACCTTGGAAAATCAAATGGAAGAAGATATTGCAATGACAGCATGATCAAGTGACTGGTAAGATCTAGCTTATAAATTGAGAGGAAAAGTTAAGCACCTAGACATGCGTGTTTGATTTATTTTGATGTGCGTAAGCTCAAAGTTTGGAAATTATCCAGGACAAAGTTAGACGCTCTTAGCCAAAAATCATGGAAATGTACCCCCAGCTCCAAGGCTGTCTCAATATAATGATGAATATATGATAAATGGAGGTCAAATCTAATTAGTTCAAGTGATCAACAATCTCATTCTATTCTCAGTTTTATATAGAGCTTCGTAATGTGGATTCTGCTGCCTTAGGAAAGGTGTTTCAACTTTCCATCATTAGCTGCATGATAACCTAATTAAAACGCTCCTGTTCTACATTGATCTGAAGCCCCTAACAATTTATTGTGTCAACTGTCGCATTTCGCATGACCATAAACCCTTCTTCTAACAGTTATTGCACCTATCTCTGTTTGAATATACTTAGATGACTCCAAACAGAATTTAATGGTTTGGGGCTACTGCACACTTAAGTAAAAAAGCGTAGCACTGTCTTTGGAAGATTGGATTTGGCTTCCATAGCCTAGGTCTTATTTGCAGTCCCCATTCTAGTTGGCACAGAATTACTAGAATCCAAATGTTCTTAATCATAGTATGTTTAGAGTCCTGAAATTTTCACGTGAGGAATTTATAGGGACCCGAGTTTTTATCCTGTCTGACGCAAATACCCTTCTACAATCTAACGCAAAACTCACTTTTTCTCTTTGTTTAATTTTGTTTTCATAATTGCAAAGCGAAACCCTCTCTCCTCAAAACCTAAATCTCCACAATACTATTGAGGGTTGAGGCCGATACAATGTAACTGCATAAATATCCAAATTGATTGCACCCACTATCTTTGCTTTTATCCTGTCTGACGCAAATACCCTTCTACAATCTAACGCAAAACTCACTTTTTCTCTTTGTTTAATTTTGTTTTCATAACTGCAAAGCGAAACCCTCTCTCCTCAAAACCTAAATCTCCACAATACTATTGAGGGTCGAGGCCGATACAACGTAACTGCATAAATATCCAAATTGATTGCACCCACTATCTTTGCTTTGCCCTTGAAGTGCCGATCATTTCTTTCCTTCTTTATTCCATTTCCATGTCCACAATCGTCCCTCTCACTGATCGTCACCGAGATGATTTTATGTAAAGTTTCAACAGGTCCAATTTCATGTTCAAAAGGGTGTGTAAATTTCAATGAACTGCCTCTACTTCCATGGCATAAAACTCTGCCCCTATGGGTGTTTAAGGTCACACCTCAGAAATCGATGTCTTCAGTAGTGGTTTCGCATCGCACCACACATTAATTTCAATAGTGAATTTTTTTTTTCTGTCTGAGCTCGGTACCCTTGCTGAATCCTTTTTGCAACTGTTAATATAAATTTCCATAAACTAGCTCCATAGTGATTTGTTTATTCGGCAACCATTTACCCTCATCCATACCGTATAGAGCATTTCCTTTTCCAAATCTCCAATCACTTTCCTAGCAAAGTGGTGTTCATTTCCTTGAAAAATTTTAAGCCCAATCCCCGACTTTCTTCTCCATAAACACTACCGACTTAAAGAGATGTAGTTTCCCCGGTCTACATACACCCTTAAGACCCTCTCAATTCTATTGCCCACAGAAGTCGGCAAGTGGGATTGGGATAAAGACATGTAATTAGATAAGAAAGACTAGAAAAAATGCATCCTCTTTTCGACAACATCTTCTTCCATAGAGCATCTACTGCTGAATCTTTATAACAGGATTCTAAATCTCAATACTAAGAGTTGGTACTCCAAGAGTCCCAGATAACATGTCGAGAGGGATCCAATGTCGTACCCATATGTAGTCGTTATTGCATCTATATTGAACCCTTCACTAACCCCAAAAGAAATAATCGAGCGAAATTTGCTTTAAGCCTGATGCAAGTGCAAAGCCTATCAACAAATATCAAAGTTGTCTTGCCTCGTCCTCATCGTTCCCAAGAAAGAAAATGGAATCATCTACAAGCTGGAAGAGAGTGATCTCTGGCGCCTCCTCCTTAACCTTAAACCATGAATAAGGTCAAGGCTGTCGGTCATAATTGAAAATTAGACTATAGAAATACATAGGCCAGCTAGCATAGTAGAAAGGCCAGTTAGCATAGTAGGAGTGATCTCCGGCGCCTCCTTAATTCCTCCAAATCACGTCCTCTCAACACAGTATAGTAGAAAGACCAGCTAGCATAGGCCATATACCTTGTCAAAATCAATCTGCACAGAACACCATCGTCATACACCATCTCACAATCAATCTGCAGAGAAAACCAGGGTTACTTTCCCGCATTAAATAGATTCATTGGTAATCAAAACCCCATCAACTATCTGTCGATCATAAACAAAAGCTCCTTGAAATTTGAATCAAGTTCCTATCACTGACTTTGCTATAATCTTGCAAACTTCCTCAATTAAGATCGGTCTAAAATCCTTCAAGGCACATGTTCCAAATCTCCACGGAACTAGTGTATTATACCCGTGCTATGTATGACTAATTTTTAGCAAAAAGGATTAGCAGGAGAGACTTTACCAAAAGCCTCATTTTATTAGCTACAATCGGGAATGGAAAGAAAGATTAATTGAAGGAGAAGATGAATGGAGAGATCAAGAGTTTAAAATAGTGCACCAACATACTTTGAGTTTCAGATAGTCAATTAATATTTTCAGTCGGTAAACAATATACAGTTAAGAATAAATAAAATGACACATTTTCTAGGATCATGCCACGTGGCACACTAATTTTTCAGAATTCTATGAGGAGCTCTCGTTTCTGCAATATCCTTATGTTTTATATAAAAGTACAGATTAGGAATTAGAGGATATGCTTTATCCACATATCTGTTCTCCATCCTCAATGTTTTTGATCATTTCTTTCCCACGCATTAATTTAATTTGTTCTCCCACTTTATTCAACTTAATTTGGTCTAAAGTCAAGATTAAATATCTGCATTGATTTGTCTAACCCAGCTATTACAGGGCTGGGAATATGTCCAGCAACACACCCAGCAGGGATTACCCCGGGGGTTCTTCACTACAACAATTTTTCAACTAAGATGATGCTTCATTAAATAAGCATACAAGCACTCCGAGAACATTTAGGTCAAACCAAGATGGTGATACATAGGACATCCGACACGCGTTGTCTAGTAGTCAAGATGAATCGAATAGACCCAGCCGTAGCACAATCACAAACCTGTGGAAGGGGTTCACTTATATGGAGGATGGGTTGAAGCCTGAACTTGAACCATTAACTTTCCATAACTGAACGTGCAATTCTAGCTTCTTCAGATTGGCATAAGATTCCATACACTACAATTTCCAAAGAAGTCTACAAATTGGACTCAGCCTATCTATAGTCAATGTATGATGCCGCATCACAACTCACTAGATAATGCCCTTCCTTCAAACCTTCCGAAACATAAATCTTGAGGGTAGATAATTCTCCTTGAAACTTTTTTCCTTAACCAAGTACCAAACAGACAAATCTAATCGTAAACTGTCCGTTTATAATCCACTTTCACTTCCATTCATCCTCCCTTACAAATCGGGGCTGAAGTAGCCTTTTAAACATAGAACTTACCACTCAACCATTTTACAGATTGCAAGCCTTACAAAGCGAGGGGTACATATGTCCCGCAAGTGGTTTTGCCTTGAACCAATCAAAATGCCAACAGCTGATCTCCGCAACATTTCTAAAAGTCACCTCACTACTACCCTCTCTGGAAAGATCATTAAGCATTTATGAGGATCCTCTCCGTAAAGATCATTAAGTTTTGATGATGGATCTCCAAAGGCCTCCATAAGAAATCTGAGGAATATTTGGGAGTCAAACAAACTCCTTCACCATATTTTGCTTTCAGCACAAAAGCAAGCCCCCTTCTCTTCCAAACCTCCATAAACATTTCAATTACAGGGCTCCGTTACTATGCATGCAAATATGTTTATGTTCTGATAATGAATGAAAATGGATATTAAGAAAAAATTCAACCCAACACAGGCGGACAGGTCCTAAGCAGTGCAAACAGCTGAGGCACCATGTATGTGTCAAAGGTGCATATAGGACTTGAATACAAGGTTCACATCCCATTTTTGAAGAAGAAAAATGCTACATCATAGATCTAATCTTACAGGTACAAAGTTAAAGCAGTATTTATCAACTCATCAGCAAGCTAAGTCTGGGGTTAGAATGATGAAATACCTGCTGAGATCCCACACCATAAGCCTCCTACCAAGACAACAAGAAGCCAATATTGTCTCATTCTTCGGGTTCCACGCAACCTGAAAAACCTCCTCCCTGTTGTTTTGTGACATCATGACAAGTAAGTACTTTGTTTGTAAATTTTAATGTCTCCCATGAAGAAGATATTCATATAGTATTGAAAAGATGTGCATAAAAAGCTTGAGTAGTAAAAATAGCAAATACATGACGTTATAATAATAGTGCTTACTTGTGACAATCAAATATATGAAGAGCTGTTTCGAGTTTGCGAATGTCGAAAAGCTTGACGGTTTTATCCGTAGAGCCAGTTGCAACAACCCACTCGTTGAAGGGGTTGAATGCCAAGCAGTTAACCTACAGAAGAGTATAACAGGTTACATAGTTGTCAATGAAGGCTATGCAACAAAATCTTTCGGAACATGGACTGACGACTCTATTTCAATACATTATACATAAGAAGAGCCTCTTAATAGTGATGACGAATGAACAAAGTTCTAGGTTCTGAAGTACAAACAACAACTATATCCTCATGATTCGACACTATAACATAAATATAACAAAATTCTACTAAGATAATACAAAATAATGTCTAAAGCTATCTAACATACAAAAAAAATGATAGCAAATGACAGGAATCGTGGTCGTACCAACCACAACCTATCATGGGCGTCAACTATGTGGCATACTCATCGTGGGTTCGACATTTTAGTTTCCTAGTATGCATAGATTCTAGTTAGATATGTTTCCTATTTTGGGGGAAGTAGGGTTTGAGAAGGAGAGGGCTTCTTCTCTATAAAGGGGAGTCTTGGGATAGATGTAAGTAGAGTTGTTATTTGAGAGAAAGCCTCGGTTAAGGCTAGGGAGAGAGAGCGATTTACTATTTTCTTGCTAGTACTCAATAAAAAAGATCGTTAGTTTTTTTGTTAATCGTTGTTTATGCTATATTTCGTATAAACTTGGTATCTAGAGCCAGGAAAATTCTCGGGATTTTGTTTTCTTTCACAACGATTAACAATGAGAAAGTCATCGGGTAGGAAAGCAGCAAAGAATCCAACACAAGGCGAGTGATTAGCGAAGTTGGAAGAGACAAACAATTTAATGGTTAACAAGATGGACACCATGATGGCGGTAATTCTCTCACTCTCCACCAGGAAGGCAGGAACCCTAGTGTCTATGAAGAACAGAGTGAAGGGGATCGTGAAAACATATGAAGTACGACAATCGGAAGAGGAAAAAGTATTATGATGGATGGATTTATGCGCAATGCACGCAATGTCGAAATTAATCCGACTAAAGGTTGTCGGGCGAGGGAAGAAAATGGTGTTTCCGGAACCACGAAACGAAGATTCAGATTTAGATGATGAGCCCAAGGTACCTACTCTCCAACACTTTTGTCAACTTAGAGGCCAACGTATGAAGTGTCGACAAATTTGCCAATCCAAGGGACAAAAACGATGTCGCTGAAGTTGTGCACAGGAGATTGGAGACTGAAGAGAGTTCATTAGAAAACCGAGCAGTGGCTAAGACTAACAAAATTCGCGGAGAAGGGCCGGGATGTTCGTTGGAAAATCAAAACAGAGTCGGGGTAGAAAGAAGTCCACCACGACTCTTAGGCACGAGATCTGATGCACAAAGCCAGAGCATGGCATGGAAGGCACAATGTATGGCATATGATACACATGCCAGGACATGCCCCGGGGAAAAGATGATGGCATGCAGGGCACTTATCAAGGCAAGGAGAGAGAATTTTAAGAGCTGCACATGCGGAGCACATGAGTCCTTTAATACCTCCACCAACTATTTTAAATGGTTAGTTGGGCTTGGGCTAGACCCAAAGTCTTGACCTTACAAGGGAGACTCGGACCCAGCCCACACCTCTTCTTCCCCAATCAACCCATCTTCTTTCTTCAACTACTGTTACAGCCACGAATCCAACCCCGACTTCCACCATTGTCGTGGCACCAACCATCGCCACGAATGCCAATCCCACACCACCAGTCATCACCCAAAGACAAGGGACCACTCCGACAGTACATGACACAAAACCTATTCCACACAATACCTCGACACCGCCACGACAAACAATACCACCATTCGTACCATAAACTCCACCAACTCTTCGGCATTTTCCAGGGGATGCGCACTCAAAGTTTCCTCCACAACATCACTTTGGGTTTGCACAAGGCTATAATGGTAATCATGATTCGTATGGGGTTCCGCCGTCGATTGGTCGACCGACCCAAGATGGAAATTTTTGGGGCGACAATGGCGAACATACAGGGTACAGTAAAGGGTACGCAGATAGATATGTACCGCCTTTTGAGAGGCGAGGGAGAGGCCTAGACGTGCAACCAAATAATTTTGCACCACGAACCCACAACGACAAATTTCGCAGTGATTCAGAAATTAGAGGTTGTTATTTTCAAACACAAAAACAGGGCGATCAAATCACTAACGTGTTGGTTTCCGCACTTCGAGTTGCAGGACAAGAGGTGAAGCTACACATTCCAGAGTTTGATGGTAAAGCTGACACTGACGCTTTTATGGATTGCCTTAACCGAGCTGACAAGATTTTAGCGTATAAACGTTATGGGGATCCCAAAACAGTTATTTTAATTGAGACCAAATTAACTGATAATGTGCTAAATTGGTAGAATAATTTAAATAAGATGCGGGCAGATGAAGGGTATGCATACATTACTGATTGGGCATCTATGAGGCGAGAACTGGTACATAGGCTTATCCCGATTTCTTATAAAGAGGATAGTTTTACGAAACTCCAAGGTTTGAGACAAAAGCTGAAGACGGTAGATGAATTTACCAATAAATTTTACCTTTTCCCCTCCAGGGTCGCTACATTTGAGACAGAAGCATAGAAAGTTAGCCGTTTCAAAACCGGTCTATCTAAAAGATTCAAGATGAGCTGACTATGGTCAACGTATATCCCATTGCTGAAGCAGTTGAGATATAGCCAAGCAGGAGGAAACACAACTCAAACCAGCAGCTTATTCTTCTTTTACTCCTACAGCAACAACCATGGCGTCAACCACTGTGACTCCAAAAACCACAGGGATGACAAGTTCATCGATATATTACAATTGTGGTAAGACAGGACATATGAGAAGAGAATGCTCGATTCCTAACTCTTCTTACTCAGCATCTTCACGATCACATTAACGAGGCGCTTCAGCACAATGGGGGAGACGACATCGAAGAAGAAACGGTGACCACAGTAATCTGTCATTCCCCCTGAATGTTGATAGGAATCGTGGTCGTATCCACCACGACCTATCATGGGCGTTTCCTACGTGGCGTACTCATCGTGGGTCCGACATTTTAGTTTCCTAGTATGCATAGACTCTAGTTTAGATATGTTTACTATTTTGGGGATATTTTAGGGGAAGTAGGGTTTGAAAAGGAGATGACTTCTTCTCTATAAAGGGGAGTCTTGGGATAGAGGTAAGTAGAGTTGGTGTTTGAGAGAAAGCCTAGGTTAAGGCTAGAGAGATATATATATTGTTTTTGGGATAGAGGTAAGTAGAGTTGGTGTTTGAGAGAAAGCCTAGGTTAAGGCTAGAGAGAGATATATATTGTTTTCTTGCTAGTAATCAATAAAAAAGTTCGATAGTATTTTTGTTAATTGTTGCATCCACTATATTCTTTGCATTATGCCTTTATCCTTATTCCAACATCTAGTAGAACATGGATATCACACTTTTGTGAGGATATCACAATTTTAACCATGAAACATAAGTGTACTAAACTTAGCAGCATCAATCTAAGGTGAGAAAGACCAGTACAATTCTATACTTAGCAACATATCAAAAGTGAGAAAGAGCAGTATGGTAAACCCAGCAATTCTCCACCATAAGAACATCTCTCTAATGGTGACTTCTCAGTTGGGACATACATCAATGGAAATCAAGATAAAAAGAACAAGTGATGGCCCGACCAAATGGGCCACATTTGGGATTCACTAAGCTTTAATTACACAGTTCAGACAGTCTATCAGATTAGTTATTTCAGTTTTCATTTAAACTATTTTTGGTAATTCTATTACTACTTTTTTTTTTTCAGAAGTTCTTATTCAATCAGTTTTTTATTTTGAGGAAATCTGCTTTATCTAGGAACAATGCTGATTTTAGTATGATTCTACATTTTTGATTAAAAATCACGGCTAATCGTCTTTTTAGTGTGTCCTTTACTTAAAAAGCTGTGAAGTTCTAGGAAGTAGGAAGTTAAGAGTACAGTCTTCATTTTTTCCTTCTTCTATAATAACATGATAAATCTTTGTTTCACGAGCAACGTTAATTACTGAAAAAACTGAAGATGATTAAAGCGGAGCAATTTTTGCTTCACGGCATTTCCAAGTTTTCCTTTATTGTTCATCTAACTTCAATGTTTGTTCAATTAATAGTGGTTAATCTTTACTCTCCTTGATTTCTGAACAAAAAATACCCTTTAAGTAAGTCCACAACGAAAACCCATAAATAATCTCAGATTGGGCATCTTTCTTTACCTATGTTTCTTCCTCGTTATAATCAGCTGATCTTAAGCTTGTCTAGAGGTTTCTAAATTGCAAGATTGTGAGACCTTTTCAAGAATGAAACTACCAACTTTTCTTAGATTCTTAGGCGATTAAACAGGCAATACAATTTCAGGAGACCTGCACCAACCTAGAGATACAAATGAGGGACAGACTATTAATCATATTCAGTGGAGAAAATTCAAGCAAGCAAGGTACTCAACAAAGAGCATATTCCACCTAACCAGTATATTTAGTAGCTTTGGGAAAGATTGACACTTACCTCACCTTGATGAGCAACAACAGATTGGCTTGGCTTGTTGGCAGATGGTGACCTTATATCCCACAAAAGCAGGTGGTGATCATCCCCAACCGAACCAAAGAGGTACTCGTGCCTCAGGTGCCATGCCACATCTTCCACGACACCTTCATGGAACTGATTTCACAAAAAAGTTTTAAGGGAATAAATATTCATGAACTACAAACGCAGAACCCAAAAGAAACATATATAATCTGCATTTTCATGTCAGAAATTAATTTGCGGCTTCATATAAAAATATTGGTAACAGAAAAATGAAACCGTGAGCAGAAACTAAGGATTGGAAGCTATAAGGTTAGACTCAACTTGAATCACGGCAGCTTCACTTCTGTTGAATTTTAGTAGTGCAAAATTGGAGGTATATTATGCAAAAAGGAACATATGAGTGATTTGGCCCTAAAAACAAGCAAGATTTGTATGTAAAATTAGTATATAGAAAAAGAGCTCAAACCTTGAAAATCTGTTGAGCATCAAGAGCCTTGTTCTTAGGTGTTGCATTAACGTCCCACATGCATATCTGAGCATCATCTGAGCCACTCAACAAATGACCCTCCTTAAAGACACTCCATGATAGTCCATATCCTTCTGTGCTGTGGCCTCTCAACCTCAAATCTGGATTGCATGCACCATCTAAAGGAGGCTTAGATGGGTGTTTACTGTAATCGAAAACATAGACCTCGGCACTAACCGTCTTTGTTGCTATAATAAATGGGTTTTGAGGCATATAACGTGCACGGTTAACCTCTCCTTCGTGATTTATTTGTTGCATAATTTGTACCTACAAATGGGAATTCATAAATAACTATGTTATGGACTTCATTACATTCCTATTTTGTTAACAAAGTACACAAAGTAATAGAAGGATACAAGTGGAGAAACTAAATAAAAATCGGTTTTGCACTTCAATAGTGAACTTATACCATCTAGAAGGGAAGTTAGCACCCTTTTCTAATGGAGAAAGCATAAAACAAAATTAGTTTTGAAATTTAATGGTAACCCGATCCCAACTGGGTTAGCATTTGGTACCTATTTTACAGTCAACGGAAGAACAACACTACATCATTGTGATAGAATCGATATTAAATTCTAAATGCTAGTTCAACAATGTTTAACATCTATCTATTATATAAGCCAAAATGGTGTTTATGTCAAGACAAACTGACAAAAATCACTAAGCTTAGAAATAACTAGGTCTGAGTAACGGGTATGCATCCCCTTTTGTTCGGAGTCATCCGCAGAATAGGAGGACTGGGGGCACTACAGTGTCAGCGGCTGGATGTTGAGGCGAAGAGGGATAGCAAAGCCAAGAGGGGCAGGGCACGTTATGAAAGGAAGAGGAAAAAAAACACAGGATAAACTGACGAAGGAACAAGATTCATTTTGGAGGGATAAAGATTTGAGTACATTTTTATACGGATTCTGCCAAAAAAAAAAAAAAAAAACCTAGGACCTACAAACTAAAAATCTCAGTAACCCATTTTTAAAAATTGATTATTTGCCCCAGAACAAAATAGTAACTAAACAGGAGGAGGAGCTGAATTGGGCAAATTGAAGATGAAAGAGTAGAGTCCCTAATCTAGGCATAAGTTGTGAATGGTGGTGACAAATTGCATAAAGAGGTGGTTCCAACTCAAACTCAAGGAGGCCAAAGGAGGAGAATATGCAAGTGTTGGTGAGTCGGTTGTTATGGTGTTCCTAGAGATGCCCAAAAGGAAATTATTGCTTGAACATTTTTTCATTGCGCTTCGCTAATTCCGTAATGTCATTGCGGTTTGAGTTGGTTTATGTAGTTTGTATTAGAAATTTATTTAATGTAGTTGATGTCAGAGCATCTTCAGTTGGAGCTTACAACCCCTTTGGCATTGTTAATTATTTTGGGTATTGCGCCGAAAGCACGCGTATGTAAAAGATGTAGTGCTAAAGGCACACCTTTGAAGTGGTGTAGCGCTGAAGGCATGCAACGTCGGGTCAAGACACGAGCACACACTAGTTTGAGGTCTTCCTAAGGAGTTTTAATTCTTCCCTTGAGAAAGTTGTGTCTATGATTAGCAAAATAATTTGTAGTGAAACTTATCCTTCTTCATATGCTTAGTCATCTTTATCAAAATCGCACTTTTCACAGTTTATAACATCAGCAAATATAATTTGGATTAATATATCCCAGACATATCAGGTTGGTGGTCAAGAAAAATTGGGATATCATGTAACAAGTTGGTACTCTCATCTAGTTAAAGAAAACAATTTTCCATGTGGCATGTGGGCCTTGTAGGCCTAATTTAGGTGTCTTTTTACGGGTTTGAATCAGAGCAGACCTACTTTGAGTCAGTCTTCAAATGCTAGGAAACTGAAAATGACACTAAAGACTCCTCTCTTTGAGGATTACCTGGCTTCAGCAAGAGGAGTTTTAAGAGTAAGAGGGACTCATCCTAGTAGCTAAGTATATCAGGTGTTGTTTTCACAAAAAGAAAAAGTTCAAGACATTAAAGATAAGGGTTAATAGAAAAATTATGAAGTTGAGGAGCGTTTTGATATTCACTCCCATTATCCTAACTGAAGGTTTGATTTGACAAGTTAATTTTTTAACTGTATAAATCTTGATAATGGTACTTTGAAACAAAACTCAAGACCAAATGGTTGAAATAATGGATAATTACACCAAATACTTCCATAGAATGGCAGCTGCCAGAAAAGAAAAGAAAAAAATAGTTTTACTGCCAATGAAATTTGGGACAAGAGGAGCATAATGGTATGATCTAGGAGTTCTACTAAGTTTGGGCCAATATTATAAACTATGTTGTCTAATACATCATTTCTTTATTAATTACATGATCTAATGAAGTAAATAGCCCTAAAATACAGGAAGAGGTTAGGTCAATGATTAAAAAGATGATAAAGGCTACAAACAACTAGCCATGCATTATAACAACTCCAAAAATATAAAAAGAGAAACAAAAACTAGTGAAACTGAGAGTATCTCCAACAATGAGTGAAATCTATTTCAAAACCACTAAAAAAATAGACTCCACTCAACAAAAACCGGTTGCTCCCACCCAGCAGTGAAAGAAGTCCCTCTTTTGAACTCAATTTTGGAGAGAGAACGTCTGAAAACAGACTTGGCAAGTGACTTACTATGTGGCGGCAAACAGTTTGCCGCCAACCTTTAATGGTCCAAAATCCAGATTGAACCACGTAGTCAACAAGTGTGTTTGGCATAGTGGTTATGACGTATAACTAACATATAAAGGTCCTAAGTCGAGCTGGCGTGGTGGTGGTTTGTCAAGTGAATCACTTGACTGCTGGAGATGCTCTAAACAAGCAAAAACAGGAAATATGGTAGACCAACCTTCTTTACAACAAAAAGGCATTCATTGACAATACTATCCCATCTGAAGTTGATGGGAAGGTTTAAATTTAGCTTGAGACAATGGCTTTTATAACTTAAATTCGTCTTAGTTTATATCTTTCTGGGTGAGTGAAATCTTGTACTGAAAGTAGGCAAATACTTGATTGGGGTGTCTTCATTATCTAAGACATTCTCGATTACTTGGTTTAGTAGATGGGTTTTGGTAGAGTCTAAAGAATAAGGATGCTCAAGTGTGGTCTGCTGTCATCTGTCTTAGTGTCTGTCAATGGGTTATTGGATGGTTTAGGAGATGTGGCTGTCTTAGGCCTGTTTAAGGGATGAGGCTTTAAGCCGGATGGTGTCAAAGGAGTTGAGCATAGAAAAATGAGAGATTTAAGTGAGAAAGTTATTCTAGACGTCATAAATTGTAATTTGCATGCTCTGTGTGGACAAGTAGAAGTTTTCAGGTATTTGTTTTGTCATTTGAAGATTTACTCTAGATTGCAGTTATTGTTTTATATGTACAAAGATTTCATACATTGAGACACTAATAGACAATAAAAAAATGTGATTCCTAGAAAGAGTGAATGAACAAAGATAATGTAGCATACATTCATCTCGCAGAAAAAACAAAAACATGTACAAGTTAGGCCATTAAATCTAAATGACAAGAGTAGAACCCCTCAAAGTCCGCTAAAATTCTTGGAGAGAATTTAGAGTCAATCTTTAATTATGTTTTCAATTCAATTATGTAGACGCATTAATGATACCCTTAATATCAATGATCAAATTAAGCATCTCTTGTTATATTTTAGTGACGACCTCATTGAGCCTTTTCTTCCTTAAAATTTCTCTCATGTTTACAAATTAGAAACTAGCAAGACACAGGTTTTGATACTAAACCAATCTAACAATTAAATAAACCTCTCTGTTAATCAAACAAAACAATCAGCTTTTCATCAAATCTAGGGTCTTTTGAAAAATAAAGACCCTCTCAGGAACTCCGCTAAGAAAAATTGGGACATCATGTAACAAGTTGGTACAGTTAAAGAAAAACAATGGCCGAGTGGCATCTGGGCCATGTAAGCCTATTTTAGGCGTGTTTTTTCCAGAATTGAATCATTGTAGGGCTACTTTGAATCCCAATCCACAAATTCCCGAAAACAAACACTAGAAACCTCTCTCTTTGAGATTTGTATTACTTGGTTTCAACATCGGGATTTTTATGAGCAGGTGGTAGCCAAGTATATCAGGTGTTGTTTTTCACAAAAAAAGAAGTCCAAACCATCAAAGGTACGGATTATTATAAAAAATGTGAAGTTGAAAGGCATTTGAGAGGATATTCATAGACATAAAGTGTGATTCCTAGAAAGTGACTTCCTGTTGGGACAAATAAAAACATGTACAAATAGGACAATTTATCCTAGATGATAAGAATAGGAAGATTACACCAGTAAAGCACGATACTCTTAACGACAGTATCTCTTGTTATGCTTCATTGATTACCTCGCTGTTCCTTTTTCTTTCACCAAATTTCTCGCACGGTCGCAATAAGAAACTAGCGAGACACACCTTATCATACTAAACCAACCTAAAAATGCTACGATCTTCTCAGTTATATTCCAATAATAAAATTAAAAACCTAACATTTCCCGAAAACCCCACAAACCTAAAATTGAGACCGAAAATCTCAAACCCCACAACACAATCAACAATTTTCAGATATAATAACAGCCAAGAACTACGTCACCAATACTAAAACTACATAAAAACACAAACTTTATACCCAACAACTTAAAAACCAATACCCCATTATTCATTTTCGCTCTAAAAAAACAAAATCAACAAACTCCGACTCTTAAGACATCATAAAAATCAAATTAAACAAAAACCCAAATTACCTTGCCATTAGCACATCCAAACCCTCCAATTTCCCCGCGCTCTTCGTCATACTGCCTCGCATCATTCTCAGCATCCTCCAATGGAAGTTGAACTTCAGCAATAATCAAGTAATTAGGTTCATTCTCAGCAGTGTGAGTACCCAAAATCATCTTCTGAACCGAGTAATCCTTCCCCGAAAGCTCCTCTCGATCAGGCAACCATTGTACAGTGAGTGAAGGCCACTCGAGAGCATGAGTGATGACGAGATCATACAAGAAGGGTGTGTTTTTCTTCCAGATTTTGTACTCTTCGTTTATCAATCTCTCCTCGATCTCTCCCCTGAACTCATCTTCATCTTTCGCCATCTAGGGTTAGGGTTTGAGATCTGGATTTGGGGAAAGTTTGGGTTAATTTGGTTTGTTTGTTTGTTTTTTTGAGGGTTTGGAAATGGTGCGAAATTTTTAGGGGTTTAGAAATTTGGAGGGAGAAGGAATTGGGAGAATCGCAAGGGAGAATAGTTTCTTTGCTAATTAGCTTCAGGACCCAAAATAATGTCCACCTTGTTATGTAATTATTATTGGGTCCAAGCCTACAAGGGTTTTGTAATTTGGGATTAGGACTAAATCCGATACTGCGTCCGGTCCGATCCGATCCCTTGGTAAAGGTTTAAGATCGACTACTTAGATCCACTAAGAAACCCGATCTTTTAAGGTCCGATCTAATAAACTAACGGATTGGATAAGGATTCACCTCAATCCAATCCGCTAAAAACCCGATCCGTTAATGATGCATACTATTTGTTCTAATATTGTAATTATCTATAACAAATAAGGTTATTTTCGTCTCTAAAATACTCAACTTTTTATGCCCTATAAGACTTAATTTCTAGACCGACATAATTCTTAAGTTCCAGCAAACAAAGTTATTCTTGTCTCTCCTGAAGTGTAGAGCCCCCAAATATTTAGGGTTTTCACAAGATTCTAACAAGATTAAAGAATTAAAATCGAAGATTGGATGAACCAAATCAACAATGTTCAAGATTGAAGATCTGATTTGTTTTTATCTAGTTGGTTTTCTCCTCTAAATGCACTCTGTATGTATAAATTAAATTACTTGATCTTTCATCTATCCACAATCTACATTACTCATATATTTGCTACTATATATCTTGATTTTAGATAGTATAAGAATTACATCTTCAAGTTTTTTTTTTTTCTCATACTTATTGTTTATGATTTTTTTTTTTTTTTAAATTTTAATTTGGAATTATATGGGATCTAAAACTATTGGCATGTCTTTACTCAATAGTTTATTTTTTATTTAGAATTTAAAATCATTGATCAGTTTAGCTCAGTTTAATTAGCATGTTACAAAACAAACTTGATCAGTTTATTGCATTATTCATATTTGATAAGATTTATGTAATGTCTAACTCTGCCCCGAGTTCCCCAACTCCTAATAACGTTGTGCTAGATGATACTAATCAAAATAACAAACATGAAAGGGGTTTGAGGTTAACAGTATGGCTTGAGTTTGATAGAAAAAGAAAACCAGATATTGAAGTTGCCGCTACATGTCATCATTACAAGAAAATATTAAAAGCGGTAGGTGGCAATGGGACTTCGCACTTGAGGAATCATTTAAAGATGTGTCTATTTAGAAAGGACAAGCAATCGAGGCAGCCACTAATTGTAACCAAGTTGAATTCAAATAATAATACAAGTTTTATCAAGACTTTGAAGTTTAGTCAAGTACGAAGTCGCGCTGATCTTGGGAGGATGATTATCAAACATGAGTACCCATTTAATAAAGTTGTGCATGAATACTTCAAGGAGTTCATGAACAACTTAAATCCGCAATTTAAGCTAATATCTCACAATACATTGAAGAGTGACTGTATGGGAATCTATCAAGAAGAAAAAGGAAAATTGTATAAGTTCTTGGATAAGCTTGACTTTCATATTAGTTGTACTACGGACTTGTGGAGCTTTGTGCACACGAAAGATGCATATTTGTGTTTGATATGCCATTTTGTAGATGAAGAATGGGCCTTGTAAAAGAAAATTTCAATTTTGTGAAAATGGAAGGAGATCACACAAGCGGTGATATTTATAAGGGAGTCATGGATTGTTTATTAGAGTAGAATATCAACAAAAAGTTGTTCACTATCACTGTCGACAATGGTTCTTCAAATTATAACATGATAACAAAGTTAAAGGTGGATCTTAATCGTGATGACCTCCAGATCTTAGGTGGGCAGATCTTCCATGTGTGTTATACGACTCATATAATTAATCTTATTGTTAAGGATGATTTATCTGTTATTGGAGCCACCTTACACAAGATTCGAGATAGTTGCATTTATGTTAAGAAGACACCGCAAAGAAAACTCAAATGGAAAAATATAATAAATCAAATGAAGATTACTTCTAAATGAGGGATTTGTACTGATATTTCAACAAGGTGGAACTCGACATATCTGATGCTTCAAAGGGCACTAGAGTACAAATATGCCTTCACACGGTTAGACCAAAGATAAACTATCTTTAAGGTGAATCCGTCGGTAGATGAATGGGAAATGGCAAGGGTAATATGCGATTGCTTAAAAATATTCTACGAATCTACGAAGACAATTTCAGGTACTAAATATCCAACAACTAATATTTACTTCTCTGAGGTATGTAAGATTCATTTGAATTTATTGGAGTGGCTTCAAAGCTCGGATACCACCATTAAATTCATGGCAATGTGCATGATGGAGAAATTCGAGAAATATTGGTCATGTTCTAGTATTCCTATTAACAGTGCTTTTACAATTATGAGTTGTATTCTTATTGACATATCTTAAGGAAGATAGTAAACTTTGTTCTTGAAGTTGAGGCTAATATTAATTTGATCATTGGACCATAAAAATGTATTATGTGTTGAAAGGTTTCCTTGTAGGAAGGATAGTATGTATTGTTGTTATTAGGAACATGATATCCAAGAGTAGTAAGCTAAACCTGGTTAATCTTAGCGCTACCAGGTATAAGAAACGAGAAGGGGGAACCACACTTGGAATATTATCATTTTTGCAATCAAATCTTATATGGGTATAAATGGGGTATTTTATTTAGACTTGACATGAGGACCTTAATAGTATCTTATCAAATTCCAAATCGATAATTGGGATGTTTATATTGTTGGAGTTGTGATTAGTAGATTTAAGAGTCTCGAACGCAAAACTTATGGTCAGAAATATGATATGTTTAGTTATGCCTAGAGTTGAGTTTTGAGAATATGCAGGTGGAATATCATTAATAAATCATGGCAGTAATGGTGGGTTAGTATAGTTGTTGTTGAACGTCTTATTAAGGCTAGATTATTAAGTTTCATATTAGTTTATTGAGGATATTGATGGTGCATAGTCTTTGTGGGTGGAGTTGTTTGCGGATAATTTCATCTGGCTGGTTTAGTGGTTGGACACCATTAGTTTTCTTACTATTGTAAATGGTTATACGAGGGTGGTCTAATAATAGTTATTAGGTATTATGTTAGTATAAGAATCAACGAGTTTACGCTGGACATTGTTTTTATTATTGGAAGTGTGTGATTTGTTAATTTTTATATATGGGATTTGTTTGATTTGAAGTTTTTATTATTGGAAGTGTGTGATTTGTTGATTTGTATACATGGGATTAGTCTGGTTCACTTTCCATCTATTTGAAATTGCAATCAATCAAACAGTAATTACTAAATCCCAGTAGATAATCTTCAGATTTTTATTCTCGTTATCTCTTCGCAATTTTCTGTTCTGAAATAGTTTTAGAGTTACTTATTTCGATGAAAATGTAGTAGCCGTTGGTAGACTACTATCCTTGATCTCTGACGTCATTATTTGATTTGTGTTATAATGATGTCGGCTTATCCATAGTTTATAATTATAGAAGATTAAAACTATACTACATGCTAAAATTTAATACTAAACCATTGCTCATGTATAACTTGATTTCCCCACATTATTGCTTGTATTAATTCCAACCTGCCATTGTCAAATCTCTAGATAAACAACATTGATGTGATGATGCACTTATAGTATAAATAAAATCCTTAGGAAGGTGCACATACATGAACTTGGGTTATTATATGTGGATATTTACACTATAAGTATGTTATTATTATAAGCCAAAGGGACACATGCATATCTTCTTGAAATCGTACTACATGCCAAAATTGTACTATTAACTTATGTTTGAATTATATACATAGTAGACAAAAGTTATTCATAATGCAATAATGATTTCTATGTGCTGGAACAAGGTCATATTTAGTTTCTAAAACTAGGTGGATATTTATGTGCTTATGCTATAAGAGTTAGTGATAAAACTAGTAGAATAAAGAGAGGTCTGTATGGCTCCCTTATACTTAAGTTTGAGATTATACATTTTAGAGATTTTGGTGTACTAGATTATTAGATGATAATTCCTACGAGATTGTGACTGATAGAGTGGTGTATAAATCATAAACAAGGCATCTCTAAGGTGAATGCATACATTATGGCTCTATTGGTCAAGTCTGCGGTAAGTCTTGGCATTTCCATGGGTTTCAATCCCTAAAAGAGCATTGGTCAGGTCATTAATTTAAACCATAGGCATCTCCTTGGGTTTTATCCCTAAAACAGTTGGTCAAGTCCTTGGATTCCGCAGAACCTTAGGCATTTCCAAGGTCTTTAAGCCCTAAAAGAGATACTAATTTGGATAAATTTTGGATTACTTTCCGAGCAGAAAACGGAAGATTTATAAGATATGGTTAAACCATATGAGAAAACCCTATATACAATTTAATGATATGATATTATTATTCACGTAGATGTAGTCCTTAAGTAGCGACACATAATATGGTTACAACTTGCTATAATTACTATTACTTTAATAGTCATGAATCGTACATACTTCGTTTGAAATTAGACAATTCCTTCTATATATTGTATCATTACCATTGCTTATATACCCTTATCTATTATGATGAATTTTAAGGATTGCGTACTTGCTTAACCGTAGCTTGCTAACGCCTTGCGCGATATATATTTCATGACCAGGTCATAAATATCAGTCAACTTGAAACTTCTTCTAATTAAAGGATATTATATCTAGCTTAAGATAGTGCTCTAATATTTTCTAGGCATATATTTAGTAAAAAAAATTAAATTTTACATTTTTTATGATCAAATATATTAGGCCACGATCAAATATTTTTAAGTTTGTAGAAATTTGCCAAAGAGTCATGTAAATTACCAGAATAACCTCTCTTTTCTTTAAAAAATTGTAAAAAAATGTGAACGATTTTACCCCACCCCCAAACTAGAAAGAAGCATTGTCCGCAATGTCTGAGAGTATACCTTTAAAGATGGGAAATAAAATCGAAACATAGTACATGATATGACCTGGGTTGCCTCCCAATTAGCGCTAAGTTTAGTGTCTTTAGCCAGACAAAACAAGGTACCCTCAAATTGAGTGAGAGTCAGGTCAGAAGGATAAAGATGTCAGTCCTCATAAACGGGATCTAAAAGCTTTAAGTCTTCATTGGTGTAGCTAAAATGTTCATAATAAGGCTTAAGCCTTTGCCCGTTCACTTTTTGTATTTTGCCAGTACTCAGTTCTTCTACTTCAACCGCCCCATGTGGATATACAATTTTAACAATAAGAAGCATGTCTTAACTTGATCGTAGTTTGTTGGGAAATAAATACAGCATTGAAGAGTACAACAAGACCTTTTGGTTTTGCTCAAATGATTTTTGCGATTTTTTTTTGTCATGAAACGCTTTCATGCGCTGCTTGCTTGTAAGTCTTTACTAAATGATATACATCATTCCATAGTTCTTCTAACTCATTAAGCTAAAGCTTGCGATGCAAACCTGCCTTCCCAATGTTAAAATTCAAGGCCTTTATTGCCCAATAGGCACGGGTGTTTTAACTTAACTGGGAGGTGACACACATTTCCATAGACTAGTCGGTAAGGGGACATTCAAATAGGTATCTTAAAAGTATTATGATAAGCGTAAAGATCATCGTTTATTCGAGTTGACCAATCTTTGTTGTTTGGTTTTACCATTTTTTGAAGAATGTTCTTAATTTTATGATTGGAAACCTCCAATTTCGTACTAGTCTGCGGATGGTAGGGTATAGAAACCTTGTGTATTACTTCAAATATTTTCATATTCACAAACCTTTGACTATTAAAATGTGACCCCATCACTAATTATTGCCCTTGGCGTACCAAAACAAGAGAAAATGTTCTCCTTAATAAATTTGATAACAACTAAACTATCATTGGTTCTGGTAGGAATGGCTTCGACCTACTTAGTCACATAGTCAACTGCTAAATGGATGTATGTGAGCCCAAAAGATGGGGTGAAGGTACCCATAAAGTCTATGTCTCAAATATCGAAGAGTTCAACGATCAAAATTTGGTTTTGGGGTATCATATTCCTGTGGGATAAGGCTCCCATTCTCTAACATCTATCACAAGCCTTGTAAAATTTATGAACATCATGAAATAAGGTATGCCAATAAAATCCATACTGGAAATTTTTTGCAGAGGTCTTTTTGGAGTTGAATTGACCACCAGAAGCTTGGGAGTGACCGAATTCTATGATTTTGGTATGCTCAGAATCTGGGAGACATCTCCTAATAATTTGATCAGAATAATATTTGAATAGGTACGGGCCATCCTAGAAGAAGTGTCAAACCTCACTAAGAAATTTATTCTTATTTGGCTTAGTCCAAAAACTAGGAAAGTGCCCTGTAGTAAAATAATTCGTTATGTCTACAAACCATGGTACGAGAGATATAAAGCAAATTGACATGAGTTGCTCGTCGGGAAAGGGCTCAGGAATAGGTAACGACCTATATGGAGAATCATTGGTTATTCGAGAAAGGTGGCCAGCTACCACATTCTCAACACCTTTTATTATCCCGAATCTCGAATTCAAAGTCTTGAAGTAATAATATCCACCAGATTAAGTGTTGTTTTGTATACACTATTACTTTAGAACCTATGAGATAAGAACACAAATTTTCTAGTACAAAGACCATCGCTAGAAGTTCTTTCTCTGTGGTTGTGCAATTCATCTTTTGAGCTATACATCCTAGTACTTGTACATATTCGGTAAATGAGCTTTATGTAACCTAAAATGCAAAAATTAGTTTTATAAGTCATGTTTAATAATAAAATTAAGGATAATAAACATTGAGTTATAGGGGAAAGGTGGTCATTTTTTTTATCCACTCTGCATGAACAAACAACACCTCTTAAGGAGATGATCGAGTCTAGTATATACACACTATCTCTTTAAGACAGATTTGCCCCTGCCACAGTGCTTTGTAGAAAATGTAGGCCCTTGTCTCCCAGGATACAACGATCAGTCGTAGAGTGAAAAAAACACTTCTATCTCTCTGCCAAACGAACCTTGATGGCATTTGTTTTCTCTCTTGAAAATGACTAAAAAAAACTCTGAAAAACTTATAATTATAAATGAAAACAAAGTTGGGTTATATAGAGCATAGGTGACTCTTTACCAAGGGTCACACCTTAAGTTAGTGTTTATTAACCAAGAGTCTCACCTTAAGCTACGTCTGTTGGAAACAACCCAACTCACACCTTAAACCCAAAAATTTGACTAAGTGTTTCAAGGAATCCCTATGAGCCCCAAGGCCGAATCATAGACTTATAATAATAAGCAGGTTCTTAGGTCGAGCAAGCCCATGGGTAGCCCATGCACCCAGGCTAGTTTGCACACATATGTCACACATGTCGCGCATGCGCGTGTGACCCACCAACTTTTATACACATCACAACAAGTTAAGTGTTAGACTTACTTATATAGTAGAGTTGAGCTTCCCTCATATCCAATATGTGACTAAATACTTAGTTCCGCCATTCAAACCAAAATCTTCTTTGTATTTTCAAACGATTATCCATATTTGAATGGTAACAGACAAACTTAATAAAAAAAATAGAGAAAATCAGGGAATGGTCCTGCATTGAGAGAGCTGTATTGTGGACTTGAACCTTTCCTAATAAATAATAATCGAATTTATACTGATTAATAAACATATGTCTTGAACTATCAACTTTAATGTAAACCAAGACAACAGTCTTCACAGTACTTTTCCAAACGTAATCAACTCTCACAGTTCTGTTCAATTCGGCCCTGAACAAACCCTGGATTCATAAGTGCTCTTAAAAAATTTTACCCTATAAAATTCTCGTGAAAGCAGCCCCACCTCACACTTACATAGGTGATTACCTATTAAGAGTACCCTGTCGTACCCCACTTGTAAATACAAAGCATAGGAATCATTAGAAGTTTAGAGAATTTACTTTGAAAATCGTTACAGGTTGCACTGTTCACATCATGGAATGAGCAGGAGTTAAGATATCCTCATTGCTCATGCTGAGTAACTCACAACTAGTTATCCTATTAAACCTAAATCATAGGATCTCCAATCAACTAGGTTAGGTTTCCGCTGAGGTTAACTCGTAATTTAAGGCTTTAAGCCTATTCCCCTCGATGTGGAAAATACTTGCATTTTTGCTAACCCTTTTGTAAATGAATTCGCTAAGTTATCACTTGACTTCACAAAGTCAATAGATATAACTCTACTTGTAAGTAATTTCTTTACAATATTATGTTTACGACGTATATGTCGTGACTTACCGTTATAGACATTATTCCTTGCCCTTGCAATAGTTGTTTGATTATCGTAATGATTACATAAAACATGTACTGGCTTTGGCCACATAGGAATATCTTCTAAAAACTATCAAAGCCACTCAGCTTCATCTTCTGCTAAATTTAGAGCAATAAACTCTGATTCCATAGTCGATCGAGCTATACATGTTTATTTTGAGGATTTCCATAAGACAGCTCAACTACTAAGTGTAAACACGTATCCACTTGTGGAGTACGACTATTTAGAATCTGATATCCAGTTTGCATCACTGTATTCCTCAATGATAGCTTAATATCTTGTGTAGTGTAACCCATTGTCTATTTTATCCACAATACGAATAGAGAAACCCTAGTTAGCAGAAAAGTACAAAGAACACCAAATCGGTTGGGAAAAATCTCTTTAAGAGCTTCAATGGCTTAAACGAAGTTAATTATAATAGAATTACTCTAAACCCAGAACTTCTTCCTCAAAACTTTTATTGAACTAATATAAGATAGAAAAATAACCTAAGTCCCCTTTATATACTAGGAAACTAAAAATAACAGTAGAACAAATCTCGAGGCAAACCTATGTCTCAGAATAATAACCTACGCCAAGCCTGTTCGAACGACGTTAGGTTAATTGGTCTTAAACCCTAGAAATATGACAACTCGTTCAAACAGAATCTAAGCTCGTTCGAACGAAATTTATCTATGGGCCAAAATTCTAGGGGATTGAACATTGGTTGTTCGAACAAAAATATGGAGTCGTTCGAACGACTTGGGTTCCTGGGCTAAATTCTAGGAAGTTGAAAAAGGGTCATTCGAACGACTTTAAACCTTGTTCGAATGACTTTGCGATAATCCCATTGTTCACATACGAGTTCACCTCAAAATATCCTTAGATCCTCATGGATCATGGCTCCTCTCTTTAGAAGCCTTGAGCTCCTGCTCAAGCTAGAACTAGAAATGTGGGAATGCGACGCTGCCCATTTTCGTGCTGTACCACTTCGACTTACTAGATAACTGACACTTCCTCCCAACTCAGAACGATTCACTACTACCCCATCTTGTAGTATGAAATTTCCTCTCTAGAATACCATCCTTCTGCAATGGATCTTTTCTTTCCATCCATAAATCATTAACTGACAGTAGGCGAGTGTCGAGTGTAGAGTCTTCATCTAACAGAAATGGCTCAAACAACTTCAAATGCTCGGTATTAATTACCGAATACATCTACAGAGAAGGCAGAAAATATAATTCATATTCACATGTCTTGCCTTGTAGTAACTTTTGGCAAAACACACTACCCCCCTTGGGATCATCATATCCTGCAACATACCCTGACGTAACAAAAGGCTGTATCTACATCAAAACTAACATAGTGGAAGTAGTTGGTAATTGGGGTCGAGATAACCTATCAGCCATTTTGTTGTCCACTCCCTTCTTATACTATATAATTAATGAGAATTGTTAGAAATACGACATCCCTTTCATCTGGCGAGTTTGCTGTAGCTTGGACTGTATAGCTAAAAATTAGAATGGTTTGTAATCAGTATATACCACAACCTCCTCTTGTAACTTCCCCATGTCAGTTTGTTGCTTATAAGAGGTTGTCATTGTAGACAACACTCTAGCCGATGTACTCCCGTGAACTAGTCGAACCAATAGCACAAACTTGCCGTTCGCATTAACTAACCGCTTCACCTGAGTCGTCGTTACTAAATTATTTATGGTGACATGCTCCTTACAAGCATTGATATGGAACTCTTTTCCCTCCTTCACAAGATGATACTTGCGAGCTCTACGGTAATGAATCGCATCTCGGTCCCAAAGATAAGGGCTACCCAAGATGACCTGACACACATCCAAAGGAACCACCTCACACGTCACCTCGTCATTAAACCTTTCAGTGATCGCAAACTTGAATGTACACTACTTCGTGATTATCAAATCTACATCTTTCTGAATCCACCCTAAACCATAGAGCTTAGGATGAGCTATAGTCGTCAAACCCATCTTCTTCACCAACGCCTCAAAAATTAAATATTTTTTACTACCCGAATCTATAATGGCCTCGATTAAACTCTGCTTCACCTAAATACTGACATGAAAAAGGTCTTCCCGACTCTCCTCCTCGGTGGCCAAAGTCTCCAGAAACATAAGTGTAAGCTTAGGATTCGGTTTAACTAAATCTGGAAGATCAGCAACCTCTGCAGCTAGTGCATATCATTCTTTCTTGTTCTTCTCCTCCTTCGGCCTATGCTCTAGGTGAAGTTTCCAATATTTATCTAAAATATGCCTACTCTCTTTACAATGATTGCAAAAATTCTCCTTGGATGAAGACCCCTCTCCTTTGGACTCTCCCTTATGCTCGTAGTTCTAACTAGACTTGTACCCTAACTTGTTCATGTCATCTTCTTTGTCACTCTTCAAATACTTGCCTTCAATAGCAATTGCTTTTACAGTAGCATCCTTGATATTTGCCACGATAAAGAGCTTCAACTCTCTTCTAATGGACTCCGACAAACCCCCCGTGTACTTCATGAACACCTCATACTCGTCCACATCAATGTCCAAAATCAAAGCTTGGTTAAGAAATGCCGTAGTACACTCCTGTACGGATTGCTTAAACTTTTGGCACAAATTGTGCTATTTATACCATCTCTCTTGCTCATACCCAATCGGATAAAACTACTTACGTACTAATACCTTAAATTCTTTCTAGCTCAAGCTTCTTACATCGTGGCGTTTCTGATAAGATTTCCACTATGTGAGTGCATGAATTATGAATTTCAACGTAGCAAAGCATATTTGTTGTGCATTGGATTATTCATAAATAGAAAAATAAGTTGCTAACCTATCTAACCAGTTATCTAATATCTCAGCATCGATTGAACCATCGAATACCAGAATTTTAATCTTAAAATTGATACGAAGATTACGTATAGGATTCGATGACTTACCAATACCCGATCGCTTCTGGATGGATTCGGCATTACTAAAATTACTATCTATCTCCGTAATATCATCGTCTCTATCCACCTCCAGAACTCCTTTCTTCCTCGAGTGGCCTCGTCGATGAGAGCGGCCTTACTGTGTCTCCGAAACAAAAGCCTTGGTAAGGTTTGTGAGATACAATTGTTCTACTAACTCGCATACAGTTGAAGGTAGGTTGGAAACTGTCGTTTCTAAAGTTGTAAGTCGATCGTTGGAATCGCCCATCTCCAAATTATCATTATTCTTTGAATTAGGTTTTCAATGAATCTTCACGGACTCACCAGCTTCTCCTTCGTTTACTTGAGACAGTCACATATAGAGACCATAAACCACAATCCACCCCCAAAAATCATAACTGGAGCCCTGATACCACTTAATCCACAATACGAATAGAAAAACATGTAGTAGCATATTCTACAGATTCAACAAAAGTATGCCAGCAAAACATAGTCGAAGACAACCATATGTGATTAAAAATACTTCAAGTCCTCGACCTTCCAAAAGTAGCCATTGTGCCTAGTCAAGAAAATAGTTGTTAGTGATCTGCGAAGTTCGCCCACTCCCCCCTGAATAGGAGACTATTTCTTTATGTTTGAAAACTGCTTGTGTCTACTATAAATACAGGCAGAGAATTGATGAGAAAGGAGAAACAATATGCAAATCTTACTATTTTGTTACTTTAATCCTACAATCATTCTGAATTATGTAATTACTAGCAAAATACTGGATTTTATATCAAAACCCTCATCGAGGTCATGGTTTTTCTCAGCTTTTACTGAGTTTTCCACTTAAAATCTTGTTTATCTAGTCTTATAGCATTCTTTTTACGAATAAGTATTGGCAAAAATTCTCTTTCAAAAAAATGCACCACTACAATTGGCGCCGTTTGTAGGAATTACCACACTTTTTTTTACTATCAATGATCTAGAAATTATCCGATATCAAACATGAACCTGAGAAGCCATTCCAGTACCGTCAGAGATCAGGAAATACCAGGAGCTATTGATCTATACAGTATGGTACTCGAGCTTCAGAAGTAAATGGCTACGAAAATGCCTAGAGACTGGAAGATCAGCGTGTCTATGTTGAACCTCTAAAAACGGAGAGAGACGAATGGGGAAAAGCCTTTGATCAGCGGAGTCAAATATAAATATATCAGAAAGAAATAGAACGACTTAGGAGAATACAAGATCGACTCACCGGTCGACAGACGTCCCCTCCACTCGCTCGGAGCGAGCATAGGTCAAGAACAATTCAATGCGATGATCCACCAAGGGAAGATGAGCTACAGATCTCTCGATCTAGATTCAAGAACTTAAACAGAGCCTCTTGACATTTTGGTTTAACATCCTCAGCATCGATAACTTAAGGAAGTTGACGCACGCGTCATCAAACCCCCCCCGTCTGAAAGAAGACCAATCAGGGATCGATTGGGACCAGAAGGACAGATAGATTTTGTTCCTCAGGTTGTAACCTTACCATTTCCTCCACAACATTTCCTCACCTTAGACAACCTCAACAACAAGATCCAGGCCATAAACTCTGACATTCTAGGCTGAAGATCTGTGCTTGATAGAATCGAAACAAACCCCATCTCCCCTCATCTCGAAATTATGCCTATCCAAGAAAATTTCCATATGCCCAATTAATTTATTCAGTATGCAGGCCTGACTGATCCTCTTATACATGTTTGATATTTCAAAGCCGCAGTTGGATTATATTCCAAACTCGACCACATGCTATGAGGCTATTCAACATGAGCTTGAAGGAAGAAGTGTTTTGTTGGTTCCATACTATTTAAGAGGCCTCCATCACCACATTCAGCCAGTTGCAACATCTTTTTGAATCCAATTACGCTTATGCTAGAGAGTGAGAGACCACTGTCGATTCTTTTTTTACTTCGAGCAAGGCGCAAAGAAGACCCTGGCAAGCTTTTATAAATGCTTCCTTTAGGAATTAAGGTAAATCGGGAATTTAGACCCTAAAATTGTAGTTCCAGTATTCACCTTCGCCCTGTATATAGACTCAAAAGTTTGAGAAGAGCTTACTCTGCACAAGCCACGAACAGTCACATAAATGATTGAATTAACTACATCGAACTAGAACGATCAAAGAAAGATAAGATGATGAGCTCGTCTGTCATCCATTCTCGAGAAACATCTTCGACCCTATCTCAACCAACAGTCACTCTTGAAGAGCTTAAACAACACGACAGAAGCACCGATAATAATTGAAGAAGGGATGGCAAACCCGACAGACCTGTTCCAGTTTTGCCACCGATGACCACAACTCTCCCCGCTATCTTGCCGACGATAAAGGAAGATGAGTGTTATCGTACACTACAAACTATTCCTTATCTTCCCAATAGACCACTCTATCAGTATCACAATATGCATAGCCATGAGACTGACACCTGTTGCTCCCTCATTCGAATCTTTCATCGTATCCTATTAGCTGGAAGACTCCACAATTATGACATCAAGATCTAAAAGTTTCTCGAGAATAATACAAAAAATAAAGAGGTGGAGCAAAATTAGATCCTGGGGCAAGCTCGCCACCTGTATATGATTAAGATTGAGAAGGGGAAGGAAAGAAAAGAAAACAAGACGATCGGATTACATCTTGCTGTAAAATGACCTCCTCAGACAAATCGGAAAAACTTTTTCCAAGCACAAGCAAATCAAAATGTCCTTACCAAATCACCTTCGAAGACTGCGACGCCAGCCACGTTAGATACCCTCATGATGACTCTCTCGTTATTATACTTAAAGTCGGACAGGACTACCTACATGCGCTTTTTATCGATACCGAAAGTGCCACATATGTATTGTTCAGAAGAGCGATTGAATTAACAATATACGTCGACTCTTTACTCATGGCAAATCATTACAACAAAACTTTCAAAACAACGAAAAAAATGGTTGATTATGCAGCTCTCGTCAAAGAAAAGATGCATAAATTCAAACATGCAACAATTTTTTACTTACCTCGACAAGAAAATTAACATGTCGATGCATTTGCTTATATCACTGCCATATTGGGTGACAATGAAAAAAGATCTTTAGAAATCGAAATCATCGAGCATTCCAGCCTTAATATGCTCTTAACACTCCAGATTACCATTGCTAAAAATAAAGACCCTAAAGAACTGGAGAAGACCATTCTATGCGTACCTCAACTCAAACATCCTCCCCAGAAACAAAGAAGAAGCTCGATCACTTTTGGCCAAGTGCCCCTGATTCACCGTCCAAAATCACATCTTATATCGCATCACAGGAGGATGACCACCTATCGAATGCATCTCTCAGAAATAAGCGCAGATCAAAATCAGAGAACTTCATGAAGGAATCTGCGACACACATGTTTCAGGAAGATCATTAGCCCAACGCGCTTTCATACAAGGATTGTACTGGCCCAAGATGAGACAGGACTGCGAAGACTTTGTTCAAAAATGCTACAAATTCCAAATCCACGCCCAAGACATTAAAAGTCCAGCGTTAGACTTGCATATCAGCAATGTCCTCAGGCCATTCAAACGATGGGAAATCGACATTATTGGACCTTTCCATCCAGTATCGGGAAACCGAAGGTTCATCTTAGTCGCCATTGATTACTTCACAAAATGGGTTGAAGCAGTTCCTCTCTGCCATACTGATGAAAATGAAGTCATCAAGTTCCTTTAGGAGCACATCATCGCCATGTTTGGCTGTCCGCATATGATACGCTCTATTAATGGAAAATAGTTTATCAGCTCCAAAGCACTTACTTTCCTCCATAAATACAAAATCTAGCTCATAACATCTATGCCATATTATCCTCAAGGCAATAGACAAGTCGAAGCCATAAGAAAAAACATCAAATCAAGATTACACAAGTGTCTCAACGACAAGAAAGGGCGATGGGTGGATGAATTGCTCAGTGTTCTCTGGGCTTACCGAACCACTCATCGAGTTTCAACAGGTTGTACTCCATTCATGATGGCTTTTGGTACTGAAGCGGTCATACTTTCAAACCTCGACCTACCAAGTACTCGACGGAAAATTTAAGATAAAGATAATGAATTTGGTCTCATTTACAACCTCAAGTGGATACAGAAAACTAGAGACAAGGCCATTACAAATTTGGGACGATACCATGATACATTAAAAAAAATGTGCAACAAGAAAGTTTAAAAATAGAAATTTGGTATTGGAGACCTTGTCTTACGACAAATCCAAGATAGTACTCGTCCTAAATTTTTTGGAAAATTATCAATAAACTGGGAAGGGCCATACATTGTCAGCAACAAAATAGATTGTGGAACTTATTGGCTCATGACTGAAGATGAAATACAACTTGAATATCCATGGAATATTACTCAACTAAAACTGTTTTATAGATGAGACACTGTAACCGTTTTTCATCGATTCAAATAAACAAATTTTGTTCTCAGTTTGCTCGTTCCTATTTAATTTGATCTCGATCTATACTTGTCAAGTATACATCAGACAAACAATCTCCTTACAATTTGATTTGATCTCGATCTATACTTATCAAGTATACATCAGATAAACAATATCTTTACAATTTGATTTGATCTCGATCTATACTTTTCAAGTATACATCAGACAAACAATATCCTTACTATTTTGATTTGATCTCGACCCATACTTGATAAGTATGCATCAGACAAACAAAAGCCTTACTATCTTAATTTGTTGTTGGTCACTACTTAACAAGTATACCTAAAGACTATTACTCAAATTTTACGCGAACAATATCCAGCTACAAGATATTCTACTTCGCGTTCTTTACTTATCGAACAACCTCTAAGAGAGTTCTTGTTCTTCTCAACTCTAAATCCAAATACCCATCTAAGGATATACATCTGGTACTCATTCTCATTACTTGTTATTTCATGGCCATCTTTCGCATATTACACAAACAAGCGTTCCTCATCTATTTGCTCGAATCTATAATCACATTCGATAAAATCACTTTATCAAATCTGCTACTTAAAATTATTTACAAAACAAATGCACAAAACTATTTCACAAACAAATTTTTTTCAGCAACACAAATATTCACCACAAACTACGAATTAAATTGTTTTGGTCTCACTGACCATTTTTACATCTTTTATCAACATAGTAATACTTACACAATGTTTAACATTTGAGAATGTGATTTTTCTTCGGTCACATTTAGGGCACCTTCAGGTACCTGCACATCTACTACCTCACCAGGACGAACATCATCAGGCTTCATCATCACATCATCTTCGATAACTTCAATTGCATCGCATACATCAAGAGTCTGGGGTACATCGTCTTCTGAGCTATCATCCAAAACAGCACCACCAGATTTCACAAGCCCCTTATAGTACTTTTTCCTTTCCCAATTCCTCATACTGTCCTCAAAAATGCACCCTCACTTTAAGACATTTTTCCAGTTTCTCCTCATTCATCTTAGCCCTCACATCATCGAGAAGTTAACCCTGCTCTTGCTCTATTTCTTTCCGAACATCGACAACTTCCTCCCTTATATCTTTTTCATAGTTGGTCTTCTACAATTCTAAAGATTTATTTTTCTCTTTCTCTGCCCCTTTCTTCGCTTCACCAAGCACAGCTTCCCTCGCCTTTTTCGCATCGAGCTTATACCTATTTAATGTTTCATTCAACTCAGCTTTCTCCGCGATCAGATTCTTCTCTATGTTTTTATAGGCAACAATCTGATTCGCCAACTCACCACTGCCCACAAAGCGACCCATAGCTTCAGTTACCAACTTCTTATTCTGCATCAAAGTCATATAATAAATATTTAAGTGACCTACCAATTTTTTCATTTGTAGAAAAGAATTAAAATTTCTCACCTTCGACATGTTCCTCTGACCCTCACTAAAAATATATTAAAGATCTCAATCCCCACCAAGCAATCCTTCAGCTCCTTCTTAAGCTCATCCGTCCCAGACGTATAAGCATCCATGGACTTCTAAATTTCTGTCTCAGCCTCTTCGACAAATTTATTCTTTGACGTCTCGCCACTGGTCTTCTTTGGGACCATACAACTAAAACCCCGTGGGGGGCGCCCATCCACCGCAACTGCTGATTTAGCGGTACTAGCCACCTCCTCCATTGCTGATTATCGAGTTAGCCTCTTATGAGGAAGCAATAGGGGAATATCAGAACTCGCCACCCTTTTCTTTTTATTCCTTCTCAGAGACTCACCTAGCATGGCATCAATCTCTGTATCAGTATTGTACCCAACCAATGAACTATTTTCCAGTGGCAAACTAGTATATGCGGCTCTCTTGTTCTTCGCCGATATTTTTCCATCGATAACATATACTTCCGAACCTTTTACCTTCGATCTCTTTAAACTAGCCTCTTGGAATAGCGTATTCACAAGATCTTGGTCGACGACCAAGTTATCAATCCTTCCAAAGATATTTCTCCTCATCTTGTACAACTCTTCCTTTACTTGTAACTTCTTGTCGACCTCTTTTAACGCTGCAAACAACATAAAACAAGTTTAAAACTCTTCGCATCTCATTCACACAATTTGTACATCGAGAATTACAATTACCTAACCACACACGTAAGTGAAAAGTTTTTCACTTTGAGGGCTCCCCGGGATCTTTCTTATCGAACTCATAATTTTTGGAGACAAGTAAGCGTTCATCGGTGTATCGCCCACCAGTTGACACCATATCATTAAATAATGGTCTTTTCAGGAACCTCGCCAAGTACTGGTAGCCTAGCTTCTGCGGGTTCATCTTGAGTATGTAGTACATACATAAATCATCGATAGTTATCAACTCCTCCCCCTGGCCTTAAGTAGACCATTTATTGCCCCACAAACCCTAAATAGATCATGCACATTCGGATTGAACTGCCCCGGTGCCACATCAAAGAAGTTCATTAATTTCCTTTGGTCCGCTCTTAAGGGAAGCTTCAATCCTTTCTTTATTTGATCTCGATGCACCAGAATACCATTCAAGGGTATTTCCTGGTCGATCATTTCATACTGGTACTCTTCTAACCTTTTATCCTCAGGAATACCATACTTCTTCTTAAAACTTAATATCTCTTTGGTCTCTGGACCCTTTCCATAATATGCCTCCTTGCCTTTCTCCACATCTTCTTCCCCATCCCCACTACCTTCTCGATCACTCGCTTGAGGCTCGTGATCTACATTCATCTTCGTGTCCTCCTTATCAGCTTGTTCGGCAATACAAGGTACCACCCTAAACTATTCTACGCTACCTAGATCTGCACTACTCGACCCCACCCATTATCTCCCTCCCAATTATTGAATATAAGTTCTCATATCAATCATAAGGGGCTCTACATCTTCGAGATTTGCACATATATATCTTTTTCATCATTTTGAATTGGTTTAGCCCTTTTAAAACGAACCTGTACAAAAAATTCCATATTTTTTACACAGTTAGAATCTATCATATGTAATACATATATATGTTCATAAGTTCATATATTCATAATTATATCGTTGTCGAGATTACTCTCCAACATGTCATTTCACTTTACTATTTGCTACTATCATTTTTATTTATACTTAATACTATAATTCTCGATACAGTTAATATGATTTAATTCATATTCCTATCTTCAATTCGTAACAAATATGCTCAGTTCTCGATGTCTTTTTATTTTTAATAATAAACATCTGTAACTTATTAATTTGGTTTACTTTTGGTCAAATTTCAGAAACTCAACCACTTCTCGAAGGTACTTCACCTGTTTCCCGCCAAAAACACCATCATTCAATAATTGAGAATTCCCCTTCTCCGGCATAAAATCTAGCAAAATACCAACAATAAACAGAGTCCCCGATAATCACGCCGTATCCAAATAACTTCTCTACAATCGCGCCGTATCTATAATCCCCTACAACTTCATTTCTTCCACATCACACCAATACGAGTCACAACCAAACCAAAATTTTATAAATACTCTGTCAAACCCTAATACTGTTCTATTATCTCATACTTACAAAGCATTCACTTTTGATTAAATTCATTATATAATAACACTGCTCTTTACTAATCCTATTCGTTTGAAACTTAATCAATCAAAACCATAAAACAACCAAAAACCAAAATCATTAACCTTGTTTAGGCGTTGCTTCCGTATCCCTTTCATTTGCTGGCTTTGCTTTTATAATCAGAATGTTAATCTTCTCCTTTGTAATTGTAGACAATAAATCCAACGACGAGCAAAAGCTATTTGTACTATAATTTTTTTTCTGTGTTTGAAAAGTGCGAACAGTCGCCCACATCATAGCTATTTATAGACCCCACGTGACTGTTCATCGCACTACTTTACGACCGTTCAACTCCTCAAACATAATGCCTTCTGCTTCTCTTCCCAGCCTCTTCGATACTTCACCTTCTCAGCGATGACAAACCCTTACACTCCCACTCTAATCCTTCCATATTTCAAAGAATTTCTTTAGCTACATTTATATACAACAAAATACAACCTATCTTGTCACAAAGATGACTCATCTTCTAATTCGACAACCTCTTTAGCTTCCAACTTCTTCTCGACACAACCACAAATGCTTATGTCGAGAATGGGGCGATTATAGTAGCATATATCCCAGATTCGACAAAAGTGAGCCAACAAAACATAGTCGAAGATAGCCATATGTGATCGATGATACTTCAAGTCCTCGCGAAGCTACTTCAAGTCCTCGACCTTCCAAAAGTAGCTGTTGTGCCTAGTCAAGAAAAAAGATGTTAGAGATCCGCGAAGTTCGCCCACTCCCCCCTTAATAGGAGACTATTTTTTTTTTTTGAAAACTGCATGTGTCTCCTATAAATATAGGCAGAAAATAGATGAGAAAGGAGAGATAATCTACAAACCTTACTATTTTGTTAGTTTAACCCTATAATAATTCTAAATTCTGTAATAACGAGTAAAATACTGGATTTTACACCAAAACCTTCCTCAAGGTTTTGGTTTTTCTTAGCTTTTACTGAGTTTTCCACGTAAAATCTTACTTATCATGTCTTATAGCATTCTCTTTGCGAATAAGTATTGACGAAAATTCTCCTTCCAGAAAACATGCCACTTCAGAACCCTAGTTAGTAGAAAATTGCAAAGAACACCAAATCGGTTGGTAAAAATCCCTCTAAGAGCTTCAATTGCTTAAGCGCAGTTAGTTATAATAGAATTACTCTAAACCCAAAGCTTCTTTCTCAGAACTTTTATTGAACTAATATAAGATAGAAAAATAACCTAAGTCCCATTTATATACTATGAAACTAAAAATAACAGTAGAATGAATCTCGAAGTAAACT
Organism: Kingdonia uniflora; assembly: GCA_014058105.1. Lineage (NCBI taxonomy): Eukaryota > Viridiplantae > Streptophyta > Magnoliopsida > Ranunculales > Circaeasteraceae > Kingdonia > Kingdonia uniflora. Next base: position 2,036,251 of record JACGCM010001727.1, read on the forward strand.
CACGTCTCTGAATAACAACCTACGCCAAGCTTGTTCGAACAAGATCCAACCTCATTCAAATGAAATTTCTTTATGTGTCAAAATTCCAGGGGATTGAACATTGGTCGTTCGAACAAAAATAGGGAGTCATTCGAACGACATGGGTTCCTGGGCCAAATTCCACGGAGTCGGAAAAGGGTCATTTGAGCAACTTTAAACCTCGCTTGAACGACTTTACGATAATCCCATTCTTCACATACGAGTTCACCTCAAAACGTCCCTAGATCCTCCTAGATCACTATTGTATGCTTTAAATACTGTAAAACCCTAATTAATGCTTCCCAATGGCTCAGTCCAGGGTTTATAGTATATCGACTCAGTTTGCTAACCGTATAAGCAATATCTGGTCTTGTGCAGTTCATAATATATATTAAGCTGCCTGTTATGTGTGCATACTCTATTTGGAAAATAGGTTCACTTGTGCGTTTAATTAATTGATGCATATTGTCGTATGGTATCTGAACACCACGGCTTCAAATTTATTGAACTTTTTAATTATATTCTTTATATAATGTGATTGAGACAACACAAGTCCCTGTGGTGCTCTGTTAATCTTTATACTAAGAATAACATCTGCAATACCTAGGTCCTTCATATCAAAGTTCTTGGACAACATTTTCTTTGTTGACATAATGATATTTATGTCAGTCCCCATGATGAGCATATCGTTTACATAAAGACACACAATTAGTTGCTCACCATTAATACTTTTAATATAGACATATCTATCACATTAATTGATTTCGAAACCATCCTTCATCATGACTCCATCAATTTTGTCATAACATTGTAAAGGTGTCTGCTTCAATCCATAAATCGGTTTAACAAATTGGTACACTTTATTTTCTTGGCCTCTGACAATGAACCCCTCAGGTTGGTTTATATATATTTCTTCATTTAATTCACTATTCAAGAATGTTGTTTTAACATCCATTTGATATATTTCGAGCTTATGCACTGCTGTAATAGCTAACAACATACAAATGGAAGTTATTCTTGTTACTAGAGAGAATATGTATCAAAATAGTCGAAGCCTTCTTTTTGCCTATAGCCTTTGGCAGCAAGTCTGGCTTTGTACTTTTTAATTGAACCATCAGGTCTCAATTTTCATTTGAAAATCTACTCTAGCCTATAGATTTGTTGCCAGGTGGAAGATCTACCAATTCCTAAGTATGGTTGTGCATTATAGAGTCTATCTCATTATGTACAACCTCATTCCATTTAGGGACTTCAGGTGTAGCTATGGCTTCCTTGAAGGTTTGAGGCTCAATTTCTAATAGGAATACTACAAAATCTTTGCCAAAAGACTTAGCAACATTAAGTCATTTCCCACGTCTTGGTTCTATATTAAAATTTAAACTTGTAGGAGTGGTATGTTGATCACTACTAGAAGCAACATCAGTTGTTCTTTTAAGAGGATTCATATTATCACTCTTTTTATATGGAAATATATTTTCAAAAATATAGCATCTCGTGTTTCAATCATGGTATTCTCATGCACATCATTTATTTCAGATTTGTATACAAGAAATCTATATGCCCTACTGTTATTGGCATTGCCAATAAAAATACAGTAAATAGTTTTAGGTTCTAACTTAGGCCTTTTTGGCAATGGTACTTTTACCTTTGCAATGCACCCCCACACTTTTAAGAACTTATAGAAAGTCTCTCTACTTTTCCAGATTTCATAAGGAGTTTTATCAATCTTCTTGTGAGGTAACTTCTTAAGAATGTAATTCGCAAAAAGTAGCTGTTCCCCTCACGAGTTTTGTGGCAAACCATAACTAATAAGCATAGCATAAAACTTTTTTTTAATGTTCTATGTTTCCTCTCAGCAACTCCATTTTTCTGAAGAGTGTAAGGTGCAGTAGTTTGGTTTATAATACCAAACTTAACACAAAGTTCTCCAAATGGAATAAAGTCATACTTCCCACCCCAATCAGTTCTAGCAACTTTTATCCTTTTGTTAAGTTAAGTCTCAACCTCATTTTTAAAAATAACAAATATTTCCAATGCCTCATCTTTGCTTCTAAGCAAGTACGCATGACTGTATCTTGTACAGTCATCTATAAGCGTAATAAAGTATTTCTTTCCACCTCGTATTTGAATAAACTTCAAATCGTAGTGATCACTGTGAATCAAATCTAGTGGTTCAGTTTTTCATTATTCAATAGAATAGAAATGTAATTTTGCAAATTTTGCTTTAACACGCACTTCTCATTATTGTTTACAATCAAGATTGAATTTAGGCAGCAATCCTAAATGGACTAATTTACACAGTGAACCATAATATACATGTCCTAATCGTTGATGCCAAACATTAAATGACTCAAGCAACTAAATAAAATTATCATTCTTATTGATAATTGAAACAGGTTTACATAAGACTGCTAGTTTGAACAGTCCATCACACTCATAACCCTTTCCTAATAATATACTATTCTTAGTCATGATACATCTGTTTGACTCAAATACTAGCATAAAACCATTTTTGATCAACAATACTCTGGAAACAAGGTTCATACGGATATCAGGCACATGCAATACTTCATTCAAAGTAACTTTTTTTTAGATGTGAATTTCAGGACTACTTTCCCTTTTTCTTCAACCCTTAACATCGAAATGTTGCCCATAAACATTTTTTCTTCATGTTCAGTCTTATTATAGGTAGTAAATAAACTCCTATCATAGAATATATGGCTTGTGTCCCCTGCGTCCGCAAACTATCCCCTGGAAATGCTTGCCAGGTTGATTTTGGAGATCACTGCACACAGGTTATCCATCTCAGTAATTTTTTCTTGAGTGCCATTATCACTTTCTGGTCCACGTTTACGCTTGTGGCATTCCATTGATTGTGCCCTAGTTTTCCACAAACATAACAACTCCATGTGAACTTCTTAAAGTCTTTGTCCTTAGGGCACAAAAAATTCTTCCCATTTTTCCCATTCTTCCTATTTTTCTTATGGGATTTAGGGTTTCCCTCGACCATGTTAGCCTTGGCATCGTAAGAATGAACAACATCTTTCTTATCGTTGGATTTGTATCTTCTTCGTTCCTTAGCCTTACTATTAGTTCCTCTAACTTCACTTCCTTCCTCTTATGCTTCAGATAACTTTTGAAGTTCTTCTAGGATGAAGGTAACTTCTCAATTATCGTAGTAACTTGAAACGATTCACTTAACTTCATACCTTCTGCATGAATATCGTGCAGGATAATCTGCAGTTCATGTATTTGACTGATTAGAGTCTGGAAATCCACCATTTTATAATCCAAGAATCTGTCGACTACAAATATATTTAGTCTGACATCTTTCGTCCTCTACTTATGGTCTAAGGATTCCCACAGTTCCTTTCCAGACTCCATTGGACTATACACATTGTAAAATGTGTTGTCCAACCTATTCCAGATATAGTTTTAACACAAAAAGTTAGAATGAATCCACGCCCCCACTACTGCTACGGTTGTTAGGTCAGTTTCTTCCTCCTTTAACTCTTGTTTGTCTTCCTTGAGGAATTTTGACTTGAGAAAGACTGACATCTTCTGGTGCCAACGTCTGAATTTAGTGTCATAGAATTTCTCAGACTTTTCCTTCAGAAGTTGTAGGTTGCTCTTTTCACCCTCCTTCTCTGTGAGATTCACCATTGTTGCAGTCTTTGATCACACAGAAAAATAGTTTATCTTGAGATTGTTATCCAATCTGCATGAACAAATAATACATCTTAAGGAGATGATCGAGTCTAGTATATATACATTATCTCCTTAAGACAGATTAGCCCCTGCTGCAGTGCTTTACAAGAATGTAGGCCTATGTCTCCGTGGATACAATGATCAGTCACAGAGAGAAGAAAATACTTCTATCTCTCTGCCAAACAAACCTTGATTGCGTATATCTTCTCTCTTGAAAATAAGTTAAGAAAGCTCTGAAAAACTGATAATCATAAATAAAAGCGAAGTTGGGTTATATAGAGCATAGGTAACTCTTCACCAGGGGTCACACATCAAGTTAGCCCCTCTTCACCAAGAGTCACACCTTAAGCTGCGTATTCTGGAGACAACCCAACTCACACCTCAAGCCTAAAAACATGACTACGTATTTCAAGGAATCCTCATGATCCCCAAGGCCGAATCATAGACTTATAATAATAAGCGGGTTCCTAGGTCGAGCAAGCTCATGGGTAGCCCATGCACCCAAGCTAGTTTACACACATGGGTCACATATATCGTACATGAGCGTGTGACCCGCCGACTCTCATACACATCACAACAAGTTAAGTGTTAGACTTACTTATATAATAAAGTTGATGTCATGCCCCAAAATCCAGTAATCGGTAGCTAGACCAATCACTAAAATTCGAGGATGTGCAGGTCGGGGAATCCAAAGATTTGCCCCATGAACAATCGAGCCGTAGACAAATTCAGGCTCAGTCATTCACAATAGTATCACAATAGAGTATTAAGGAAAAACATAAACAGCGGAAGACTAAGATAACAATATCTAAACATAAGATTCTACAAACCTCTGCGCAGTAAGCCCAACAGTAGTAACTGAAAAATAAGCCTCCAACCCAGTTCCCTAAAGATCACCACAGCAGCAACTAAAACTTGAAACAACCTGCCACTGAAAGGGGGATGTGGGAGTGAGCAAACAACGAGCTCACTAACTCCCAAGAATAGCTAAACGATTACAGTAACCAATGAGATAGATATAAATGATGATAATAAGACATAATAATATCTAACGATAAATATATATATATATATATATATATATATATATATATATATATATATATAAATACCATGGATGTTTAATAGGTATCTAATAGGTATATAACTAGTCTAATGATTATATGTAACTATACTATAATTATACATACATATCTCGAGCAAAGGAGGGCTAAGACTATAACTACACTCCAGTCCCAATAACTACTAACTACACTCTAATCACTACCGTGGCCCTCAGCGCCACAAGCAACTAACCCACCTCAGGAATACACTAACATACGAGGGTAAACAACCCTCAGCCAACCACCATCCAACCGGGTTATCCAAACCCTAATCAGGCACAACCCCGAAGCTATCACAAGCTAAACGAGATCGCCCACAACCAAAAACCAGCCTAAATCTCGCAACAACCAATCAGACTAATTAACCAAATAAATTACTCATATACAGAAGAGGGAGGAAATAAATATAGAGATGAGAGGAGTATGCAAAAATAATATGAATCTAATTACACTGCAAATCAATTAGGAGAAGAGGAATTTAAATAAGAGGAGAAGAATATGATAAACTAGGATAATCCCATAATTATCCCAATGCAATGATATGTTATGATGATGATATGATGGAAATAGATAATCTTATGATTATCCGAAGTGCAAAAGATTCTATATTAACCATAATGCAGAAAAGGTTAAGGATTTCTATCAGAAGAACCTACGAATTGGAAGTATGCAGAGATGCAATGATATGCTTGATGATGATGATGATGATGCAGAATAATTTAGCGATGTCAACCCAAAGGGCTATCCCCCAAGACTAAAGTGGGTTGACAACTGCTAAAAAAAGATTTACCTTACCGGATATTGTTGGATACAAGGGTACGATGTACTGTACTAGTTCGACCAGACTATGAGGATATTATATCAATTAATCAAATCTCATGGAGCCAACGTCTGAACTATATATATATTCCGAGGCATTTCAACCTCTAGGATAAGCCCTGTACCGGATTGTAAATACTGTCTCATTCCATCCCACACTCCCGAATGGGTGACTAGGTATAATAGTATCCATCCTGGACCCACTGTCATGCCCCAAAATCTAGTAATTGATAGCTTGACCAATTACTAGATTCTAAGTAGTGCAGGTCGGGGAATCTAAAGATTCTACCCCATAAATAGCCAAGCTGTAGATAAATTTTGGCTCGGCTATTCACATATAGCAATAATCATCAGAGTAAAGAATAAACAATAATAATATAACGCGGAAGCAAAAGACATATATAGAGGTGGCAAGCGGGTCGGGTTTGGGCTACACGGGTTGGATCAGAATGGGTTTGCAGGTCAGATAGGCAAACCCTAACCCGACTTGTTTAACTAAACGGGTCAGATAATCAAACCCAAACCCGACCCTGATTTAAACGAGTCAACCCGACCCGACCTGTTTAACTAAACGGGTCAGGTTTGGGTCGGGTTGTTTAACTTTAACAGGCTTACGGTTCACAGAATCAGTTACAGTTTAACAGATCAGAATCAGTTACCGCATTTACATAACAACAATCAGTTACAGCAATCCTAACAGCATTATATAATTAGTTCATAAATAAATCAGTTACAACATTACATAATCCTAACAGCAAAATCAGCATTACATAATCAGTTACAGCATTACAGAATCAGTTACAGCAAAATCAGTTTAACAGTTCCAACATTATAGCAGTTCCAATATCACTGCAGTTACAGCATTACAGAATCACCTAACATCATTACAGCAGTTTAACAGTTCCAACATTACAGTAGTTTAACAGTTCCAACATTACATAATCAGTATTACAGAATCACCTAGCATCATAGCAGTTCCAACATCACAGTTCCGACATCAAATAGCTGCACAACAACAATCACCTAGCAGCAGCAAATAACATCACAACAGTTCCAACATCACAGCAATCACCTAACACAGCAGTTCCAAATTTCCCAAGAAACAAAAAACTTTGGTTAGATAGGAAAATGACTGAATAAGGATCCGTCCGCCAAGTAGATAATGCATTCATGTCAAGCATAAAATAAGAAAGCGGGAGGCATTTTGTATGATGAAGTGAGAAATATCGAATCCCAGAGGGACTGTCCACTCTACCAGTACACACTACACAACCCACCACCATAAACAAGAACTTGTACCTTACATCTCTATCTTCCGTGGAATAGCCACGAGACCGATTAAATCACACAAACTAAAAAACCCAAGTATGCAAAAAAAAAAAAACAATCAAATCAATGAAATGAGCCTGCTTGGGATCTGAAGAGAATGAACAACACTATTTCTTTAATTGCCCATACTCTAGGAGTATTTGGGATAAGCTTATGATGTGGATTGGTGTTATCAGAGTGAGGGGGAATCTCAATGAAGAGCTTGCCTGGTGTATTCAGTACCTTGAAATCTAGAATCTTCAAGCTTATTTTTTACTATTTCATTAAGAAAATATGGAATCTGATAATTTTTGAAGAAACGGCTTCAACCTATGAAAGGCTAACCTCTAAAATCATCTATGAACTGAAGCTTAAGCTCAATCAGTCCAGTTTTGCAATGGTTGATAATGCTAATAGAGACTTGGTTCAAAGCTGAAATCTGACTGCTAACTGGACTTATACTAAGCTCATTCCTTGTAAATGGATAAAACCCCATAAAGGGTTTGTTAAGCTGAGCACAGATGGTTCCCTTAGTTCCTTGAGGGGTTATGGCTCTGTTGCTAGATTGTGGGATGGCAGAACCAATAGAGGCCCCTTAATATTGAATTTCATAAGCTCCAAGCCATTGATACAGGCCTTAAAAATGCTTGTTGTTATTGGTTAAAATAAAATTATGCTTGTCTTAGACTCCAAAACCCGAGCATCTTTTACAAAAATCTCCTAACAGGTGGTAGAAGCCATCATATATTTCAAGAACATGTTGGTTTGTAAAGTACTCTAAGCATATAAAAAGAAGATTCCCATTATGAAGAAAGACATTTATGTTCCATTATTTTTCTAAGCTCATTATTTTTCTAACATCTTTAGTTTCAAAACACAACAAACATGAAACATATCAATAAAGAGTTCCAAAGAAAGTAAAGAGTTTCAAAGCAGCTACCCAAACAACATCACATGGATTGTAGAGCTCCACTACCACTTGCAATGCTCTCCTTTTGACCTATGCAAGTAAAATAAAGAACATAAGTGCATAATCTTGTAAAATACTACAAACAACCAAAAAAAAACTTGATAAAGACAACTTAATTAACTTATAAGCGTAAATTACTTACGGTCAATGTTTAGCAAAACCATATCCTCGGCTAAATCTTCAAGTGTCGAATCCTCCATAAAAGATGAATCGCCTAAGATATTAAAAAAGCACTTGTAAATTATTTATACACAAATGATTCAAATTAATTATCCAAAAAACAATGTTAAACAATTTTAAATATATTACCTTTTGAATATAACCAATCTCTAGTACAAATTAAAGCCTCGGCATTATCTGGCTCTAGGGTACTACGGAAAGGATCAAACACTCTAGCACCAATGGAAAACGCCGACTCCGAGGCAACCGTAGATATGAGAATTGAAAGAATATCACGAGCCATCAAGGAGAGCTCCAGATATCGGACTTGGTTCTCCTTCCAAAAGCTAAGAATGTCTAGATCAAAAATCCTCTTTAACTTGGGCTCCTCCAAATACAATTGCAATTGAGATTTCCTAGGGGACGTATCCATCTCCTCATCATCAAAAGCATCAAAGGCCTAATAATCAATAAGAGAGTAAGACCTAAGAACTACAATTAAGCTAAACAAATATGAAAACAAATTTTTAATAATTAATATACCTTCAAGGCATCCATTCCCCTCCTAGAACTTGAATTGCCAACGCGAGAACTTGCTCCTCCCAAGCGACCTGAACTAGAACCTCCCACATTTGCATATGTTGAGTAATAGGTCTCGAAAAGAGCAAACAATTTATCCCGAACTAGTGTCATCTCAAAAGATTCAACTTCATAGATTTGCCGGTAGCAATACTCAATAAATTGGAGTTTATAGCGAGGATCCAAGACCATGGCAAAAACAAATATGAGGTTGTGCTTTGACCAATATTTCTTAAATTTTACCTTCATTTGTGAAGCCATTTTCATTAGATAAGTATTTGATCCCTCAATTGCTTTAGATAAAGCATGTTGTACCATAAAGACTTGTGGAAAGTACAAGTTGGGGGTAGTATACTTTATCTCAGAAAACGCACAAGTTACTTCATAAAAAACACTCAGAAACTCGCAAATTTTTTCTACCTTAACCCATTCTTCATCCAAGGGGCAATTCTTGTAGTTTGAATCAAGCATTTGGAGATGGCTAAATGGTCGGCGATAGTATAATGCACTATCAAGCATAAGAAATGTCGAATTTCACCTAGTTGGAACGTCTTGTCTCAACCCCTTACTAGCAGGAATAACTAGATTCCTCACACATTCCTTAAATGATTGTTTCCTCCCTTGAGAACCCCTAAAGTATTTCACACTCTCCCTTATCTTCTCCACAGCTTCATCCATCTCCTTTAAACCATCTTGCACTATCAAGTTTATAATGTGAGCACAACATCTAACATGAAAAAAATCTCCATCAGAAAAAAGAGCACTCCTCAAATTCAATTGGGTCTTAAGTAGCCCAACGAAGGAATCATTTGAGGTTGCATTATCCAAGGTAATTGAAAATAACTTCTTTTCAATCCCCCACTCAGACAAAAAAGTATAAATCTTCTCGCAAATCGAAGCCCCGTTGTGTGGAGAAGGCATATAAGAGTAATTGAGCACTTTCTTCTTCAACTTCTACTCTTTATTAACAAAGTGGGCTGTCAAAGAGATATAACCATCTCTTGTGACTGAGCTCCACAAGTTTGAGGTTAAACTTATTTTTCCAGGAACTTCAAGCAACATCTTCCGAATCAGCCCTTCTCTCTTTTATACATTTTAAGAATGTCAGCTTTCGAAGTATTCCGTAAAACTAGCTTGATCTCACGATTTGCATATGCTGCATAGTTAAACGCATTTCTTACTCTCTCGTATTCAAAAAAACTAAAAGGGAGGGAGTGCCTAACGATGGCAACATTCACCAGCTCACGAAAAATTTCAGGATCAAACTTAGATGACATCAACGACATATTAGACTTTGATTGGGACAATACCATTTGTCCCACATCACGACTAGTTCTTGCGGTGCAAGCTTTTATATGTCGTTTCATGTTACCCGTCCCACTTATCAAGTATGTGTGTGGGCAATAATTATATTTACATTTTTTTATACCATCATCCCCTACAGGTAGTTCAGTAAAGAAATTCCAAACATGATATTTATTTTGTCTTTTTCGCTTACCTTGACTAGGAGGTTTCGAAGCAACACTACTTCCCCCACCATCACCACCACCAAAGCCAAACACTTTATTAAGTGAATCACTCTCAACATTTTCAGCAATATTTACATTCTCCATCTATAAAAGTATAATATTAAGAATCTAAGATTGATACATTAGAGTATAATATTACCAAAACATATTAAAAAATGTCATATACAGATATACTATGTTACTTTACTGGATTGAAATTGGGTATACTAATTACTATGTCATATTAAAGCTTCATTAAGCTCAGTCAGACTGTCAGAGACTCAAAAGAAGAAGAAAATGTCATATACTATATCAAATGCCAATTGTCAAATCCAGACTATACGAATGCAGATACATGCAGAAATACCCAATTTCAGACTCAAATTAAACAAATACCCAATTGTCAATACCCAATTTCAGATACATGTTGAAATACCCAATTGTCAATTTCAGACTATACGAATGCAGATACATGCAGAAAAAAATGTCATATACTATGAAAATCACCCAAATTAAACAAATTCCCAATTTCAAATTAAACAAATACTCTAATAAGAACAGTCAGAACATGTTATCTTCAATCACCCAAATTAAACAAATACACAAATTAAACAAATCCAGAGTAGAATTGGAAGAAAAACCATACCTGATAAGAACAGTCCGAGCAGAAGTACCAAACAAAACCTCAATCTTTGAATGAAAAACCACTAATCCAGAGTTCCAGACTGTATAGAATAGAAGCACCAATAAACCATAATTAACTGTGTCTGTTGAAGAATGCAATGAGAGAAAGAGAGAGAGAGAGAGAGAGAGAGAGAGAGAGAGAGAGAGAGAGAGAGAGAGAGAGAGAGAGAGAGAGTGAGTGAGAGAGAGAGAGATGAATCAAGAATGAAGATTGACTGCGTGTGAGAGTTGGAAATGAAGATTAACTGCGTCAGAGAGTTGGAGATGAAGAATAAAGATTAACTGATTACACAAACCTTAATTAACTGCATTTGATTGAAGAATGAAGATTGAAGATGTAAGTTTTGTGAAGACTGATTGAAGATGTAAGTTTTGTGAAGAGTCTGAAGACTGCTTGAAGATTTAAGTCTGATTGGAGACTGATTGAAGATGTAAGTGAGTAAGTCTGATTGAAAAGTTGAAGATTTAAGATGTTGATTATTAAAGAATGAAGATTGAAGATGTTGAAGAAGCTAAGTCGTTGAGAGGCTGTGAAGTATGAGCTGTGAAGATTGAAGAATGAAAAGTTGGCTTATTAGGTCGTCGAATAAGGTTTTTTCCATTTGACTAGAAATGGTACCTATCACCTGATATTTACAATTAACCCAAATCTATTAAACGGGTCACGGGTCAACCCGACCTATTTAGGGTAAACCCTAACCCGACCTCTTTATTAAACGGGTTAGGCGGGTCTCGGGTCAAATGACCCGCGACCCATTAAAGCAAAACCCAAACCCTCTTAAAACCGGGTTGGGTCGGGTCGGGTTGGCGGGTTGCGGGTCACTTTGCCAGCTCTAGACATATATATACATATCAGATGGAAATGTGATACAACATCTCTAATAAAAGCTCAGCGGCAGATGCTGAGAACACCTACAAAAATCTAGAACCAAAGGAAATCTGCAGTGGCAAAATCTGCCTCTGAACTGGCTACCCACGCGGCAGTCCAAGCTAATCAACCTCTGAAATGGTTAAAATGCGAAAGTGAGCAAACAACGAGCTCACTAATCCAACAGAACTAAATAACTTACTAACAACTGGTACTGAAAAAATAGAGTAGAGATGAATGTAATATAGAACAGGTTAATACAATCTAGCAAAATAATAAGTGACCATAACAGATATAGAGTTGATAAGGAAATGAAATAGAGTTGATGAAAGGAGAGAATAAAGAAGGAATGTGAGAAGAGAGTAGAGTATGGAATATGAGAAGAGAATGTGATGATATGATAATATGCAATGCCATGACGTGAAGTAATGACTAGGATAATCCCATATTTACCCTAGATGCAATGATATGTTATGATGAGCAGGGATATTCCCATAAATATCCCCGAATGCAGAATGATTCAGTATTTTAAAAGTGTATGCGATCTTATTATAATGTTGGTTGATCAACCATTAACGTCTAATTTCTTAAAGAGATCAGTAAAGGGATACACAGGTACGATTTGGTTAAGCTCGACCAAGCTAGGATGGTCACACTTTATCAAAGTGGATTTGGGTGTATCAACCCGCGGAACAATAGTCCGTAACATTTCAAGGAATTTCAGCCTCAACGTGGATAAGTTGGGATCTCCATGACTCTGCCTCATACCATTCTACACTCCAGAGTGGTTGAACTAGGTATGATAGTGTCATTCCCAATCTCACCGTGTCTTTTAACCCGATCTCACGGACTCCTTGGATCCTGTCGGAGGTCAACCAAAACGGAGTATTCGTGTATTAAATCTCAATAAGTTTTGAAAGATGTGATAAAATTATAAAGGTACAACAGGTGAACAAGAAAACTACACAGCTGCCGCTCACACGGCAATACAAACAGGATGAATTGGGACTCGGTTGCACCAACTATGCATAGCCGACACAGCAACCTAACCGTCTCTACGTCTAACCCAATAAACTCTTAAGGCTGGAAGGGGCATTCCTGGGAAAGCCACGAGAACACTAACCCAACCACCACTAATTAACTCAGGTCCTATGCGAACCAAAAACCCACTCCATAAACAATTATAAATCTAAACTACTGGTTAACACTTCTAACAGAATAATTCCTAGGTTAAACTATAGTTAATCACAAAACATCTCTAAGTTCAATATAACTCTCTAAAAACGATACTCAGAAACTAGTATAGAAACTTAATAATGCTGGAATAAAACTCGCCTGAAGGAAATCCAAGTTCTGCGGAAGAACCAACCCGAAAACCCAACTAAAATTTGCGGAACGGTAACGGAACGCCTGATATATAGCGACGCTGAGGCGTCGCAACACATTGATAAATGCCTTTGTTCTCAACCTCAATGACGAGAAGATCCATGATAACCACCCTAAATGAAATCGGTCTAAGAGAAATCTCATGAGTTATCGTCACATCGACGACAACTGAGAATAACTACCTATGACTAAACATAACCTACAGGTTCTATCTAGTAACTAAACTTACAACTAACTCGGGTTTTACTAACTTATCAAACCCTTAAGTACTCTCGCCTAAGGTATGCCAAACCGATAACCCGTGAATGTGTCCTAAGCAATTAACCCATATACCAACATAATCATGATAATAAACATGATAAACTATGTGATTCAATAACTCACAAATCAATATAATGGTCTAGTTATTAAGGAAGATAAAACTCGCCTGACAAAATAACGCTCGAAACGACAATCTCGGCGAAACTGCCCAAACAGCACCCCAACGGAAATGTGCTCTGCGAATCGACTTCTGGAACTCTAAATCAATCACGGAAAGAACTGGGAACACCACAACATCAACTAATATCAAGGTCCATAGCCCAATCACAATTCTAACAAAGGATCCTTGCCCGAAACTGAATTTCAAATCTGTGCCACATTCGAATCAGCACCACAAACTGCAGTAAAATCCACAATCCACCACGCTATGCTACGCTACTCAGATCACCCACAACGCATTAAGATATACCACTTTAAGCCCACCGAATCAGCCGCCTAATAATCACAAACCCAGTGTTCAAAGGGCATTAAAACAGCCCTAACCCTTTCTTTAGAATAACAGCAGCGAAGGCAGCAATTTCGTTAGCGAAGCTCGCTAAACATTCACGGATAAAATCAGCAACTAGGCGAAGCAAACATCTGAACTGAAACGGCAACAATCACCGTTCAGGAAGCCCTCTCTGAAATAACATTGAAACCCAGCAATCCACCACCGAACACCCAAATCCCCCAATCAAGCACAACCCCAAAATCAGCCCAACACCTGCAATAAATCATACACTTCCATAAACCCCAAAACTCCATAATTATAAACTCTAAAATCATCCCATCAATAACCCAAACCAACACCGGAATCAAATATGCAATTAGGAAGAGGAAATAGGGAATTACTCCTCCACGGAGGGAACGGCTGTAACCGGCGAGGGAACGACGTCAAATTGGTGAATCGACGACGGAAACGCGGCCCTCTCTTTCTTTCTCTAGAACAACAAATCTCACCCTCTGAAAAACTAAAATCAGGATATAGGGGATGCTAACTCAAGCTCCAAACCAACCAAAAGTGAAGGAAAAGAAGGATTGAAGGGAGGAGAAGGGTTCTTTGGAATCGGTTTGAAGAGAAAGAGTTGGAGTCGGTTTGGAGAGAAAGAAAAAAAATGATTTGAAAATGAAATGAAGTGTTTATATAGGGGAAGCCAACACTCATCTCGAGGTAAAATCTAACGCTCGAGAATAGCTCAAAAGACCCAACTTGGTCGTCTGAACACACAAATGTTCGGACAAAAACAGAGAGAAAAATCATAACAAAAATATGCCCGAACATAAATAAGCAGTCCAAAAATTAACAGTTGGTAAGAGGAATCCATCCAATGGAAAAATAAAGGAATTTATCAGTAGAAAACCACAGAAATCCAAGGCTAACCAACGATTCTCCGAAATCACATCCACTTCACCACACTACTATCAAACACTATTAGCAACCCACACAGGGGTTCCCAAGGTCTAAACACCGCCTCCACAGCCTGACGGCCACCGAAACTCCTAAACCCAGTAAAGGAATCTAACTACCAGAAACTTAACCGAAAGGAATAAATGGATGCGGAATGGATAGAAAGGATAATATGCAAATGTGTAACGCGTTGGAGTATATGCGGAAGTTCAACGAATAACAATATATGCATAATAATAACACTTAATAAAAAAAAATATACCCTAAAAATCTGGGACATTACAGTTGAGCTTCCCTCATATCCAATGTGAGACAAAATACTTAGTTTTAACATTCATACCAAAAAGAAAACCAAAACCCTTTTTGTATTTTTCAATAGATTTTGCATGCCCATCACGTTATAGCGTTGTTTATGGCCAACGTGCGACCCAGAGGGGATGAAGTTAAATGTTCTACACTGAGACAAGTTTTTTTATTCTAGAGAGTTAGTTGACCATTTTAATTAGGGCATCACTACATACCTCTCCCTAATTATGAATCTTAACTTGGAAGGTTATGCACCTATTACAGTCAATAGAGCATCTCTACGAGAAATTGTCAGAGTAATATTTATTGGAGAACACTACGTTGAGGAGATAAAATAGAACAAATTGTCCATAAAGACCAGAAGAAGGAATGGACCAAGTGAGATAGAAAATCTAGACCCATGATAGACATATTTATGTGTCGAATTTAAGCCATTTTAACAAGTGTTTTTGGTCGTCATGAAACCCTTTTTATCTTATTATTGCCTAGATACATCTCTTTTAAGTTGTCTACTTTAATAGAGATGATTTGACAAGAATAATACCAAATTTGAGCTAAAATGACAATCAAAGTACTCTGCGGTGTTCCAACAATTTAGCAGAACAAGTTCAGTCTAAAAAGGGTTATTTGGAAGCTCTAAAATCTAAAATCTTCATTGAGACAAGTTACCAATAGGCTTGACCTATTTTTAATCTCTACATGACAAGGGAATAACAACCCAAAAAGATGGAGGATTACAACCACCACTAGCCAGCGATCACCGACCACCAAGGCATAGAAATTAGTGACCGTCGAGTTCGCAATCGCGATCTTCTGGCAAGAATCCCTTGGAGGTCTAATGAGTTAAAAATCTTTAATGAATGCACGAGCAACACTGCTGGAGTGATCTGAGGGGCAGTTTCAACATTTCAGGATCAGGGTTTCTCTTATTAATGTTATATTCTTCTTCTCCAAACCTATTTTTCATTTCAGGGTTATTTTGGAGGCTTAGATCTGAGTTTGCATCACTCTTACCTTATATTTAATTATATGATTCATTTACTTAATTTATATACATTGTTTAGTTTATGTCAATCATGCAGGGTTAATTCTTCCCTAAGACTAGATCTGAGAAGGAAGTTCCATAGGTGTATGTTTGAATTTTCTTGAAGGTGATAGGTCTGGCCTAGAGGTCTTAGATCATTCTTTCAGGTTGTTCTTCAACTTTCCTGAGCCTGGAAAGTTTGGGGAAGTGAAAAGTGAATCTAAAGTGGAGAGAAATTGATTTTCTGGATAAGGGATTGATTTCTTAGTCTACTTAGTGACCTCTAGATCTAGGATATATTATTGTCTTTGAATAACGAAGAACAAACCCTAAGTTAGAACCTAGAGTTTGAGTTTCAACCTTGACGTGTTGAACTCTATGATTTATTCCTTGTAGAGACATTAGAAAAAAAACCCTAAACCCTTCGAATTCGATCCTAAACAAGAATTCGAGGAGAAGACTAAAAACCTAATATTTAAAACCATATATGTTAATATAGACCTGAATTCCATGGTCTAGTTAATTTTAATATCCGAATTTCAGCACCTAGTTTAACGTAGATTTCCTACAAAATAAAAAATCCCTTTCCCCTAGATTTTATTTCCCCTAGAATAACGTACCTCTATTTGTTTCTTAGTATATTGAAATATGGTTCGAATAATACTTAATTATTTTCTTCTTAACGGAATCAGTTGTGGATTTATGTTTATTTGTAAGCCAATAATTAATTTAGACCCTTTATAAATAGATATGCCAACATTTTCTACCATTATAAATAATTCCAGTGAACCGTGTCTAGTAGACAATTGTACAACTCACTCTATATTTAGAAATAAGCAGTACTTCACAAACCTAACATTGGAAGAGTATAACATAGCCACTATTTCTGGCAGTACGAGCTTAATAGAGGGTTCATGTGATACTTGCATCATACTCCTTTCAGGTATGATATTAAATATCGACAAGCCTTGTGCATGGGTCTACTCATGGGTCTCGAACTAACACCCAAGGACAGGTCTGTCTTGATACAAAGTTTACACAAAATGCAAGTACAATGTATAGTAAATAGCATAGTCAGGCTACACTCCATAAATAATGAATTTATCAGATCAGACGGCGTGGCATAATTATTAGGCAGCAGTAGAAAGGAAGTCAAGGGGCACCTGTCCTGCGAACTAGCCATTACAAAGACTTGACGTAACTGCTTTAAAAATGTTTCCCACTTATCCTGGTGATTGTGGTAATTAACCACGATCAGGGAAAATATCTATAAATAAGTTTATAGAAGAACGAAAGGGTGTCAGGTTTCTAGCTACATAATCACCCCTTACTTTCTTAAAGAATACTCATTGTAACCTATATTCAGCAATTAATACGATCATCTTTTACTGGTCATAGTTTTTTACCTATTCAAAGGTTTTCACGCTAAGTTCTGTGTCTAGCTCAATTACTGGCTTAAATTTGTGTGTTATAGGTACATTTGGTGTAAGAAACTAGTTCGACTTTCGAATTTAGGCCCATACACCTTGTATTTAAGTAATTTTTAAAGGAGCTTACTTAATTTCAAAGATATTCGCTGAGGCGGATATCATTTGGAACAAAAGAAAAAGAAGAATATGAGTTTATTTTAATCACTTATATTACCAATGATCAACCTTTGATCTTGGAAATATTTCCAAGTCACTTATCGGGTATATAATATATATATGCATATATATATATATATATATATACTAGTAATACCCGTGGCTCGCCATGGCAAAAATGTCCCTCGTGACCAAATCACAGTGAATGCGTCCACGTGTATTCGGCGCTACCAACTTTTCTTAATAATTTTTAGTGTATCTTATTCATCATAAAATCACAGTTATTTATCTATATTAAGAACTAAGTTTCTTATCATGTGAAAAATACATTATCAGTCATACGCAATTATTGCATTCACATGCCTTTGAAAGCTTCAACTAATACATCCAGCCATCCATACGTAAATGGACTAAGATTTACTACTATTTCTTAAGGAAATCAAAAGTACATACATTACTTAAGCTTTTCGCAATTCCTATATTTTTTGCAATTCGTAAATTATTTACATGGAAGACCCTTGTACCATTATTAAATGGCGTTCCCAATTTTGCTATAAATGTTATAGAAAAGACATGAAGATAATTGTACAATCTTATGAAGTGCTTAATGTCAACTTCGATGAGAACTTATATACCCTTGATACATTAGGAATTCTATAAATATCTATACAAAGAACAATATGTTCAAAAAGAAATAACTATACAAATAGCTGAAGGTGAAAGCTCACTTGAGAAGGATTTCACGAAGAGAAGTTTTCGATCTAAAGAAGCAACCATCTCACCAATAGCAATGAATCTTCTCCCACACTCCGCTGGGTTTGTAAAGACATCAAGAACATATTGGAATTAACAAAAGCACAGGGATCATGCTACTCACCAATAAAAGTACAATCGCCCCTCAACAACATCAATATAACCATTTTAGATAACGAAGAGGCAATGCAAACTTGTCCATGGATGAGTTTATCCATTGTAGGTTTACCTCTTCTCGCCAAGTAGTATTTTGACTTCACATACATAGGAAACGTAATGGCAACATGGGTCACCCCAACAACTGAGGGAAGTAAGCCCCTACATTAATCCTCTTATACCCTCTTCGTGCACAATTGGCACCAAAGCCGTGTCTATATAAACTCTTATATGAAAAACTCTTGGCCTCATTCATTGTGTAAACTTATAATCTTTGCACCCTTGATTATTCTCTTTATTTGCATCTTATGTGCCCATGGCTGTTACTATTTATTTTAAGATTGCATTTTTTTGAAATATGTGTATGGTAGTATTACTGTTTGGTTTGGATATGTTTAATAGCTGCGATTGAAAATGTACTTTCATTAATTTTTAATAGCTTAACTAACTCTAACAATTTTTTTTCCTTTTTTATAGAGAAAAAATAGAAGAAAATAACTTCTAGCAATCCCAGTAAGGTCCTTTTTTTTTATGTTATTTCCAACTCTAAACAGTTAAAACATAGCAGAAGAAAAAGATAAATAATGGATTCCACCATCCCATTCAAGAGGATATGTTTTCCCTTTGAGGACCTTTGCAATGACCAACAATTAGTTTGTCGCAGCAGTTGTTGATGCTCTGGCGCTTGATGCGGTTATAATGTAATCCAGCGAAAGCCCATTATTCTCATCTATGCGAATGAAAAATGTCCTTGAGTTGCTCATTAGCATCAAATTATTTTGTGACACTAATTTATATATGAATTATTACTTTGCATCATCAGCAAAAGTCCAAGATAAAATATATGGAAACTGTTAACTAGTAACACTAAATGACTTCATCATTCAACTAAAACGCCATATAAAATTATGACTTCCATGAGTTCTCTTCCAAAGATAACATAAAGAAATAAACAATTATGTGTGAACTTGTTAACACATTTTTAATATCATAATACACCATGAGATAAGTTTAATTTTCACAAATCACATAAACCTATGCAAGCCCTCATTACTGTCCTTAGTAATTTTACACCTTCTTCATGGTAAACCCCCCCCCCCCCCCCCCCCCCATTGATCCACCAATGGTATTTTATTAAAAGAAATCCCAGCAATGTCCAATTACAACATTGACTCCCTTAACACCATTATAAACCCCAGTCCCCCTTTCATTATGCTAGGAGTCTTTCCATCTGCAAAAAAATAATAACGTAAAGGAATAAAAGGGTGAAGAACTCTAGATTGTTATATCATCATATACAAAACTTACTAATTAGAAATCCAAAAACCAAATAAATACCAATTTTCATATCTGCACCTATATTTGAGAAACTGCATGAGGCACTACAAAGATACAAAATATATGATGTAATTGTTAAAACAAAAAGTAACTTGTCCTGGGATAAAAAACACCATTCTCAATCAAGAAACATACAGCTGAAAAATCACATGAAAAAATCGAAAATGATTCCAAGAAAGAAAACATACTACATAATGAAATTAAGTAAAATTATCTGTAAAATTGCCTTATTTATGAATATTATCAATAAGTCATAACTCACGAACCTTTATAGTTGATACTTAATAAGAAGTAAGAAAGGAATCTGTAAAGGATGCTTTGAACATGAATCATAGTGAAATTAATCCCAGTGGTTGAGGTATTTACTCATTCAACTCTAAATAATGTCTGATATAATATGATGTTAGCTCCGCGAAACCTATAATCTAAAGAAGCAAATTAACTGACCTTCAAAATGAGTCCTGTCTTCTTATCAAGAACCAATCCCCTGACCTTGTATTCCCAATCTAATGTCCATTTCAATAACTGCACAAAGACCAAACCATATCAAAATCTTCGGAGTATAATACCTTAGCGAATATAACATAAGATATTATTTTGTCCATGATACAATAGCTAAATTTCATACAAACCTCTGATGGCTACCCTTTGCATAAACAACTTTCTGATAGTACTGTCATATGCCAAAGATTTAAAAGTTTTAGGCATATATTATGCCAAGGTGTAATCCATATCAAGCGCAACCACAACAATATTCTTCATATTTAAAGATCTGTTACAAAAACCTGTTTCCTCATATCAATCTTACAGCTCCATTCAGGAGATGACCAAATATCATTAAAACTGAGCTTTTGAGACTCTGGTGTTAGTTCATATATTCAAACTTCATTCATTGTATAGCTGGAATGCAATTGATTAGCTCATAATGGTAAAAACAAATTAGTATCGGCACCAAACTGTGGCTATAAAATTATCATCATTGTTTTAGGTTATAGAAGCTTACTGTTCTACCAAGAAGAATGCAGCTGTTGTACCAATAGTTGCACCACGAGAATCAGCAACAAGCCCATTGGAAACCCAAATAGATCGCCACCTCCAAGCTGGTATATTGACAAACAACGCTACCTGAAGTTACAGTCACAAATAAAATTAAAGAAAGCCTACCCAAATTAATTTAATATATGGAACACATCAAATGCAAATGAACAATACAAAATTATGAGGGGGAAAACGTATGGCACCTGAAACAAAGAGGTATAGTCGCCAGCAGGGAAAAAATATTGTAAAGAGAATAGCAGGTGCGTATGAATTGGATAATGATTCTATCAACTCCTAATTAACAGTTACACATGGATGTTAGTCTTATTGCTAAAATGCAATTTTCTTCTCTTAGAATATTATTAAGAACTATGGTCCAAGAAGAAAGTAATTTTTGAAAGGGTGGGTTAAACCAAAGAAAATCCTTCCAAGAGCGAGACACATACTGAGACTTCTTAATCCCAGTAAGAGTTGGAATTATATTAAATTATATTAGAAACAAAAGTAGAAGAAGACACGCGAACATGAGATCATAAAATTACAGCAAAATCATACAACAACCGGTAAGAAAAAGATATAACATATACTCCAAAATTGGCAGGGTGTTGGTGCTTACAGTTAGCACTGAAGCTGGTACCGCAGGAACTGCTAAAGGAATGTAAGCAATAGCCCTGTACCGATTCAAAAGGGAATTAGTCAAAGGTATAAATTACTAATAAAGAAGACAAAATTGGCCAGATCGGGAGTGTGAATCTCCTCTGTAAGTGTAATATTGGCTATACAAAGTCCTATAAAGTACACAACATACAATTAAATGATGTGCATCCCTCAAATTTTCAATTTCTGCACCTTGCTTGGTATGATTCATATAAAAAGATAAGCATATCTTAAGTTTTGTTACTCTCGAAGCGTTCATTATATCTGGCTTATTTGTACTCAAGGGAAATAGAGAAGTAATGATGTACCTCAAACAATTACTAAGGAATGCAGCCCGAGAACTTCATATTGGTGTCCTAAGTGTACCATAAAAGTACTTGCTTATGGGGAAATATCTCAAATATGTAGCGAAAATCCAGACCAAACTCAGTTAACTCGACCCTAGTGTAGCAAATCCAGTGGGTCTTTAACAACATCGCGCCCCAGACGGGGATTCTAATCAGCGCTTAACTTGTGGATTCCTCCGTGCCCTAATTTCCAGAGCTGCAAGAATTGGGTGCTGCAAAATGATAACCGCCATGGAGAATTCGACTGCGAATTTGACTATCAATACTCATAAGTTTTATGTCATTGAACTTGAGAGCTTCATTGACCTTACCCCAAGGCATCAGTTTGGATTCTCTGCTGCCAATGTTGCCATACTTGAAGCAATCGAAGGGTTCTCATAGGTTCATATAGTTGATCTAACAACATTCAAAATAGCAAGCAACAACGCAATCAAACTTAATAACAACAATGATCAAAACAGCAAGTAAAGAGAGAGGGGAAATGAATCTAGACAACAACAGAGTAAAGAACGAGGGAATGAGAGACACATATTACCAAACACACCTTGACTAACCCTATGGGTACCACCACCAGGTACCCTCGGTATACAAGACATAGCTTTGCGATTGAAGCTTTGAGGACATCAGGGAAAGGGATTGTGCTGGATCCATCAGTGGACATGTCTCCTTCTAAGGGTTAGATTGTGACCAGAGGTCGAGATGCGACAGAGGGTGCCATTGTTAGGGTTTGGAGGTTGGAGAAAGTGAAAATAAAATTAGGGTTTTATAGGTTTATATTGGGAAATATTATATTGATTTGAGTCTAAATTAGCTAGAGGGGATCAACCATGTCTGGATGTGGCATTGTGGAGATGGAGAGACGGAGAGATGGAGAGGAGAAGAAGAGTCCGGAGAGATGGAGAGAAGAAGAGTTCGGGTAGTATGATAGGAGAGAGAGAGAAATAATGTCGAAAGTACCCCTAAGCTAAAGAGTAGAAGTAATCTAGGTCTTCGATCTCCTTCCTTCCTACAAATCCCAGCCCCTCTTTTTCCTTGAGACAATGATGAATATGTCTATACGAAAAAACTGTTGCCTAATGTATAATATATATAGGTATTCTAGAGTCCTACGCAGTTACTAACTTCGACATTTTGAATGGAGTGTGTATCAGAATTGGAGTGATCGCCTTGGATACCTGGTTCAACGATAATGAAAACAATTATTAATAATTTAATCAATCACCTCTTCATGGCCGCAAGGCACATTTACTGAAATAAAAGCTATGCATTGCATGTTCACAATAGAAACTTGTAACTAGACCATCAATTACCAAAGTAGGAAGCGAATCACCTACTTTCCTTTAAATGATTCAAGGAGATTTATGCAAGCCAATCCACCAACAAGTGAAACCATTATGGTATTTCATGGTTATGATTGATGCATCATATCATTGGTCACCTACATGCATGTTTCGTCTAGGAACAACACATTTGCACGTTTACTTATACAATAATACACCTTCAGGCCCACTTTATATATTTCTTATCTAATCCATTAGGCTAGATGGTGGGAAGAAAGTTTAGTTCTCTCACATTTGATAATTATGTACTTCATCAATATAGAGCATCCAGTTTCCCACCTACATGCACAAAATGTCTTGGTAGAATCATCAATAAAGTGAATATAAATGATTGATAGACCTATTGATGCGTACTCAACTTTCGTCATCTGCTTAGGCACATGTTATCCTGCATGCTATAAGCTAATGCGATTATGGTCTATAGTTTATATCATCATTCACCATTGCAACTGTTGGCTGGGCTAGAGCCCAATGTCTCCCATTTATGCACATTAATGCGCAGGCCAATTTTGATTGTACCACCCAATAAACCAAATTGGGACCTCTACGTTGCCTAGGAGTGACGTAGGTTATGATTCACCATCTATTATTAGATACTTGGAACCTACTACTGGTGATGTTCTTATTGTACATTTAAAGATAATTACTTTGACGAGACAATTTTCCCGTCATTTGGGGAAAATAAGCCGCTCCCTTCCCCTAAGGTCTTCCCAATCTCATACTTCCCTCGCCGCGTCTCATCCCAGACGAATTACGTTCTGCTATCCTTTTCTCCCTAGGAGGCTCTCTTCTCTAAAGAAGGGTTTGTTTGTTTAGAGATATAAATAAACTTATGGTCTCTCTCTAAATAACAAGGATGACTATGAGGAGGAGAAGGAGAAGGAGAGACCATAATACTAACCTCTCATAAAGAGATTGCGTGGCTCACAATCTTTTTTAAACTTATAAGAGATCGTTTATTATTGGTTATGCTTTTTTCAGATATGACCACGATGCCCTGATTATTTTCTTTTATTTACCAATATACCCCTGTATGCTTATTTTTTTTGTGACAAAAAGATAAGAGTAGTGAGGGTCATCCAAAACGGTTCACGCGTCGCGTCCGTGTTGGGGAGAGGGATTATGTGGTTCAGCAACATGATACCCTGCGTAGAACTCCTCATCTAACCATAGGAGTGAGGCCTTGAGATTCGTGTTGTTGTACGATATCACATAAGGGGCGAGATATATGAAATAAATTTGTTCGAGGAAAAGCAAAAATGGAACAAAAGCTCTAAAGAAACAACTTTGATAAAATACCTTTTATTTCGTGCTAGAAGCTATTTGTTGAGAAATTATTTCATTATGGTAATGTGTAGTAGCAGGCTGGTGCTAGGGTTTTGGTAGCCTAAAGCCGCCCCCTAATAGTGAGGCCCTCCAAATTTTGGAGATATGTCACAACTCATTACATAGTGAGGCCCATATCGAAGAAAAAAGTGATCAATTTTTGGAGACATGTCACAACTCAATCACATCATCTGCTGTTTTAAATTTTGGTGCCCTTCCAAATATGGGGACCAAAACTGTTGCTTTGGTGGCCTTACCCTAACGCTGGCCTGTATAGTAGAGTGAATTTCCTAAGCAATGATTTCGTAGTGGTAATGTATATTGTAGCGTCATTAGAGCACCTCCAACAACATGGTATATTGTTATGGTTTTCACATACTTTTGCAAAAACCCCTTCCAACAGGGGTATGGGGTTCAACATACCCACCCCATACCCTTCCAAAGTATGCGAAACCTGAACTTGGTGAGGAGTATTCGCATACCGTCTACGTCATCAGGAGCTGAGTGGTTAAGTGCTCGCTAATTTTTTATTTTTTATCCCTTAGACTAATCAGTTATGCGCTTAGCCTGATATAAACAAATAATTTGGCCTTTCCCTGTTTTACTTATATATTTCTTCAATAAATCATTCGGCTTTTTTCTGCTGGAGCTAAACGGTTCAACGCGCGAGTGAAAAACTGTAATTCCTTGTTGGACGAAAACAGTATGAGATTCATGTATACTGGTATGCTAAACCAGAATTGCATACCTTGCTGTTAGAGGTGCTCTTAGCTTCTATTTTCTCAGGTTTAATCAGTTGGTAGGGCTAGTGTTTGGAAGACCAGAAGGGCCTGTGATCAATTCCCATCACAAGCAGCGCACCTTCCAAATTCTATTTTCTCAGGCTTAATCAGTTGGTATGGTAGGGGTAGTGTTTGGAAGACCAAGAGGGCCTGCAATTCCCATCACTACTACAAGCAGCTCCCATTAATCAAAACAATCTAGTTGAATAATTGTGCGTTTTTTTTTCTCCAGGGAAATTGAAATCTTCAATCTTTGGAGGGGCTTATGCCACGCCGTCTCAACTGAGATAGAACCCTTCAAGGACAATGAAGGTTTTGGGCCATGGGAGTTCCGATGTCCAACCACATTGCATGTTCTGAAGGCCCCATCACTTGTAAGCCACAATAAGGCGCACGACAAAGATAACGAGAGCTAACAATAATTTCAAATAGTACCTCTCACAGTTGAGATATCTCAAACAAACATCATAAGTGAGAAGATATAATTTTCGTAGAAATGGAAAAAACATGTCATACGTATAATGCACATGTATACAACTGATTGTATTATGTCATGAACGTGAACGAATGGTTCAGAGTATAGCTTCATACCGTTAGATCAATGCATGAGAAAATGCTCGATTTAGTAACCACAAGATGCAGGATCTCTAATTCTACGTATTTGAAAATGAAATCGGTAATCCCATCGGTTAAATATCTTCATAAATGGAGCTGAGTAAACTAACTAAATCCTGCACCCTATATTTCAAAGACAGGGAACAACTTCTTTGTAATCACATACTTACCAGTTACCATGCTCAATCTTCGGATTCTAAACCAGCGGAACCATTGTTGGGAGACTTAAATTGGGTAAATAATGCAGTCTTGTTGATGGGATCCTTAAACGAAGAAAAGGTGCAAGTTTACAGTGAATCCACTAAGGTCGTACAGACAGTCACGTCATGTTTTTGCTCTTTGTTGATCAGTATCATGGGAGGCCTGGTTTTGGTTTTGTGGGCTTTCGAGCGTCGTCCTTATAAGCAGTGGATAGTGCCCTTCGGTCTCATTGTTTCAGGAACTCCAATCATTGTTTGCTTCTCCATTTTTCGCTTCTATTTTTTGCAAGTTGTCAGAGGTACTAAGTCCAACCCAACCTGTTGACAGGTCAGTGTCCAACGACTCCATCCACGATCATGACCCTGAAAGAGTAGAGAGATAGTAGTAGTTTGTAGTAGTTCATATGTTAAGACTTCATAATCCTGCAAAACATAGGGGGCATTATATTGTTATCAGTTCTTTTCTTGCAAAACAGAAACTCTGACATATTTCATGTAACTTTTCTAGGCTTAATGTTATGTATACGTCCTTTAGGCCGAACATTATAATCAAATCTATATGATACACACAGTAACAATAGATTCTAACTACGACTGCTTCCTGTCTCGATGTCTGAGCGTGTGGGAAAATGTAGACCGCTAAGTGCTGAAATATTTGCTATATCCTCCTTAGAGAACATCGGAACGAACCATAAGGCCTTGTTCGTGCCAAAAACCTTCATCATAGATAAAACATACAAAGTGAGAGGGAGAAGTAGAAGAAGAGAGGTAGGGAAGGAGAGATTTTCACCTGCTCGAAATTCTTTTTGCGGCCCAAGTCATACTTCCATCTGACAGCTCTGTTCTTCTCATGAACCTGAAATCAAATCCCGGGAAGGTTTAGATATAACTAACTGTCCAACTCGCTTGCTTATAGGAAATAATGAATAAAGCTATAACTAGCTCGCCTGTATTGTGAGTTGTGACACTGTTATAATGTACACTATGGTTAATTTGGCAGGGACACGACATTGTAAGTAATAAAACCGAACTTGATTAGAATATTTTGTGATATATTTGCGAATATTTCAAGACTCGGTACAAGGACAAGGAAATTATGAAAGATAACAGTTATTTGATATGATGCCGGATGATATCGTTCAACATATCAAATATCTAATGTCATTTGTCACTATATATACAGAATGATCCACCAGAAGCATGGGCTGGAAAACCACAAAATATCGCTTCATATAGTGATACAACAAAAATATAACATATTCATTATTCTGGTATTGGTCAGACTTGCACTAATTTTGATATAGAAGAAAAAACTCGTAACAATCAACAGAATAAGGAATTCTCCCTAATGGTTATAGCATCTTTAATGTTTACGTAAGAGGAAACCCCCAAACACTCCGATAATTACAAAATATGAAAATGTAAGCTATTCTATAGAATTTTAAAAACTGAGGCATTCAAGCCATTGGAATGTTACAAAATCGAGAGCAAGAGAATCCAAGATTGTGAATGCCTAGGAGTTAGGTGATGCCTAATGGACCTGCTTATGGCATACAAATTGACAAACTCGTCCATCATTTCTTTGATTATTATTTCTTGTATGTCAACCACGACAATAAACTTGGGAAATATTGGCATTTAAAAGTTATAGCAACTTAACTTATAATACAAATTTTAACCTTATTTTACAGTTTTTGACAGCAAATGATTGAAGATGTTCTTCCAGAAAACATCTGAAAAGATATCTTCCGACAAAAATTTGTACGTACCTCTATTGACGTGGTATTGCTTGAAATAAGGGAAGCATGCATAACCAAGAAACAAATAAGGCTCAGTGCGAAGGCTAAATTAATAACTGAAACACAAAACAACTTCTATCAGGATAAATAGTAGTTGCAAATTCATAATCTCAAAGACGAGAGCGAAAGCTTTAAAAAGTTCACCAAAAGCCAAAACCGTGATAGCCAGATTTCCTGGAGAGATCGAATGAGTCTTCGCTTCTCCAAAGAATTTAATGAAGTGTGGCAACAATGTAACAGTATCCAATGTTGTCTCCAGAAATGTATATATCTGAACCATCAGAATGCATTAAAGTTACTTTTAGCTCAGATTTTGATGAATACTTGATAGCGGTAGATAAATATTCACATTTATCTCTTCATGGTGGGCATATTGCAATCACATTAGAGTTAAAATCAACAAAAAAACTTAACCATGGTGACATAATGAATCTTGACTTACCAGGAAAAGAAGAAAGAACTTGTAGTTGCACGCACCTACACAATTTACAACCCATATGCAATGGTGATCCATCTTTAGCACACATCTTTGGCCTGCAAGAAACTTTACACATAAATCTTTTACTCTACAATGTCTACAGTTATCACTCTAATCGGGTTTCATATGCATAATTTGAATTAAAACTTCTTTGCCGAAAAGATAAACTAAGACAAGGACAACGTTCTTTCCTCATAAATGCAAATTGTGAAACCCTTCTAGGACTTAGTATCATATACTTGTAACCAAGATATCTAAAGATTATAGGTATCCATTGAAGTAACTTGTGTTTCTCTCTCTTTCAATTAGTAAAAACTAACAAGAATAGATTCTTATATTTGTTAATCAGTCTAATCTGAATATTTAGTCAAGACAATAGCCAAGAAACTAATCTTAAGAGTACAATAGTGCTTAACGATCTTATGAATTATCATTGTAAGGAGTCCACAAATACTAGCTGAGAGTAGCTGAGAGCATAGTTAATGCGAATTTACGAACGTGGAAGCTTAATTCGTATGTGATTAATACTAAGTTTGAACTAAATCTCAAATAAAGTTTAATAAGAGGAAAACTCAACTCTTTTCATAAACAAATCAACTTTACTGACTACTGAGAGTCCGGATTTGCCAACCCTCCTTAACGGAGAGTTGTACTAACCCTCCCAATTATTGGCTTAACATTTTAAGGGTGTTAGGAGAGAGTTTTCCTATTTTAAAAATCTATATTTGCTAATTTCTCTAGAGAAAATCTCTCCACCCCTATTTTCTTTGTGATGTACTTCCTCTATCCTCATTACTTTTCATTGCTCACTCTCATTTAAATAACTGTGTGATAGATGATTTGTTCATTGCTCACTCTCAGAGCTTTTAAATTATCTTTTTTCAGCAAAGAAGTACAAAGAAATCTCTTTGTAAAGGAACACCTTCATATGTTCTCTTTAAAGAAAATTTTGAATAAATTATTGAGATTTTAGTTTTGGACCGTATATTTTAGTTTTAACCTATAGATGGAAGAGATTAAGGAGGAAAAGAGTTGCAGAGAATTAGATGAGATAAAAGGTAAAGGGGAGAGAGAAAGTGAAGAGATAAATAGGAAAGGGAGATGTGATATCCTACAAAAATATAGTTATTGGAGATTTCTGAAATGGGAACTTTTATTATAACTTAACGTTAAATCTACAACCAATAAGAGAGAGGGTTGTGACAACCCTCCGTTAGGGAGGGTTGGCAAATCCGGATTCGACTACTGAAGAACAAATAACTTAGACCTTCCTTTTATAGAACACAAGGGGGATTATAATTAGCAATCCTAATTCTAATCTAAATAAAATTCTACTTAAATTGAGAAAACTTATTCTTTAACCTTGTGTTGGTTAAACAAGCAAGTCTCTAAAATCTACTTAGCCTCTCCATTGTTAGCATCTCCAACAATGGAGAGGCTTGAATCAAAATAATATAAATAAAGATAATGGGTTGACGGTGAGAACGACTATTAGATGACGATTCACATCAAATTCCTCCCTCTACGGAATATTTCGACCACGAAATCGACAAGTTTTCGAAACATCACGGAACTCGAAACTTTATGATATGGCATACCCGTCTTCAAACTTCGAATTCTACCGCGAAATCTATCGTAAACCGAGGTCGTACCCATGTACGGGGGTACGATGTTATCACCAACATCCCTACGTCCATTAACGTATAAAATTAAAAGTTGAAAAAATACCGTGTTCCGCTCCTCGAAACCTGCTATAAAGTTTTCCCAAAACGGGTCAACATGCAAAAATAATTTTCGCCTAGGGCTATCATCTCCTTCATACGGATCAAATATTGGGATACCTTGGACTGTAACATGTGTGAACGGAACTGTTGGATAAGGTATATCTGCATCTCGTGTTGCGTACGTGTCTCTTTAATCCATTTGTGTGTGTCACTTGGATCGATAGCTACTACTGGAGATGCATTGCTTTATTCGATCCGGCTCGACACTTTGGTCATGCTCACTGCTAGAACTGATAATTAAGGCACGTGTTTATCACATGTTGGTGTACCTTGTAACATCCAATTACTTCTTCTTGTTTCTCCCTCACGAACTTGTAACTCGATTGAAGTTTTAAGCGAAAACTTTTGTGAATCTCTTCCTCCTCTCTTTTCCTTCTCTTTCCATTTTATTATCCTGCACTTTCTTCTCTCTCTACTCCTTCGACTCTCCTTTATACCCTTAAATTTGTTTGATGTCATGATCGTTGCTTTGGCCGGTGTATCCGTCGATATCCTAGCCGTCACATTGATTACTGCCACCGCCTTTCTCTTTCTGTCATTGGTACCCACAAATCTGATTGGTGACGTCCCCACGGTGAAATCTGTAACGCCATTATTTAGGTCTTTCATCCCGCCCTCAACTCTGGTATGGGGTGTCTTCTGGACTCGGACAAGAGGTCCAGTGAGTTCTCTATCTTGTTTCCCTTTCACCATCGTGAACACAAACCTGCAACTCTGTTCCTGGATTTTTAACTTCGGCACCGTTGCTGATCAAAACTCTGATATTAGGGTCTACTTGGACTCCGGTAATGCTTTCGTTGAGTCCCCTTGCGGTCGCTGATGGTAGGTTATTGATCGGACCTTTCAAGATGGTCGACGTCTCCTTGCTCGCGGTATCAAACATCGGGGTTTCTGATCTCACGTTGCTATCGACGGGAAGACGTACAAACGGGGTTTCCGTTTCACCGGTATTTGCGGTGGTGCTCTAATCTTTAGGATAGTCATCGTAAATAGGCGGTAAAATCGCCGTTGATTGGGGGGAGGGGGGAGGGAAGGCTCCCGTACTCAAAGCCTCAACAAGCCTATCGAGTCTTTCTGTCAATTTCGCTACATCTTGAGCGAGTGTAGGTTTTTTCGTCGCGGGTCTTCCACGAGGCATCTTACTCTTGAAACTTGCTACACCAGGGATGTGAACGCGGCTCTAAAACCAATTAATGTGAATCTACGAACGCGGAAGCTTAATTCGTATGTGATTAACACTAAGTTTGAACTAGATCTCAAATAAAGTTTAATAAGAGGAAAACTCAATTCTTTTCATAAACAAATCAACTCTACTCTACTGAAGAACAAATAACTTAGACTTTCCCTTTTATAAAACACAAGGGGGATTAGAATTAGCAACCCTAATTCTAATATAAATAGAATTCTACTTAAATTGGGAAAACTCCTTCTTTACCTTATGTTGGTTAAACAAGCAAGTTCCTAAAATCTACTTAGCATCTCCAGCAATGGAGAGAGGCTTGAATCAAAATAACATAAATAAAGATATTGCGTCGATGGTGAGAACAACTATTAGATGACGATTCACATCAATAGTTGTCGGTTATCCTTTAGAAAATTAACTACCTTAAAACCTACAACCACGCCAAGCGGTTGTAAAATTAATTGCTTACATAGAATGACTTTCATTCTAAACAAAGTTTGTTGATGCTTGGATCTTAGGCATTGATGAGTAACTTAAAAACGTTTGAGCTTTGAGGCAGGCAAATCATTGTCACCATCTTGATTTGTTGCGGTTACAAAGACCCTTAGCAGAATGGTCATGCTGGTCTGGGATCTTAGTATGTTACATCGCTTAAAGTTACTAGAGACTAATTACCTTGGTTCAGACTAGTAGTGGCATCCAACATACCTTCTAAAATTCAAATCTTTAGTTGGAAAGTATGACATAACATTGTGCCTGTTGATTCTGGTATTCAATCTCTCAACGTCCCAGTTGTCTCTAAATGTCAATGTTGTAAGAGTGGGGGTCTTGAATCTTTGAAACTTTACTAATTGAAAAGGACATTGCTGCTGCCGTTTGGAGATTCTTTGGCTTTGCTTGTGGTGTATCCATGGCTACTCATTCAGTGGTGGCTCTTTACAAATCGCGGCTGGCCTTGACAACATTCAAAGTCAAATGAGAGTTATTAGAGGTATCCCACTGCTCCTTTTTTTTAAACAATGGCTTAGTAGGAACAAAGCTATACATGATAGTATACCCATGAAAGTTGATTCAATAGTACTCAAAAGTTTGAAGTGGATCAGAAATCTATGCTTCTAAGTTCATCCCTAGTCAAAAGCTATTTATTTATCAACATGTATAGAGAAGCAGTTTCAATTATTTTTGATAAACTTTGCTTGTTGCATCTCATTTTAGATGAAGACCCTAGCTCCAAATTACTGGACTACAGAACTACATAAATTTTGTAGTTCTTATTCAGTTCTCTTGCATCATGTTGACCCCTTTATAATCCTTTGTACTTCATATGTCTTCTGCAGATATCTTGCCTCAACTTAGAATCCCATTGATTCTTCAGGGGATATCGTCCTTGCTTCAGTTTTGTTATGAGCAGGAGAAACCTTGTTTTCATCTTGACATAATAATGTTGTTTGCCTCGCACCTTTCCAGTTTATTAGAGCATTTTGTTATGCAAGTAGCATTTGATCTTGTGATTAATTTCCTTTGCCCATTTCAAATCCTTTGGTTATTTTTAAGATAGGTTTGTATCTGCCATAATTATGTAACATTTCATTTCTCTAGTCCAATGGTAACAATTTCACCAATTTTATCTTCTGATAAAATATATCCGTTTTACCAATGTTCCCTTAAATTAAAGATAAAAAAATGACTACAAGAATCTAAAAGCAAACATGTGCACCAAATATTTTAAAGGCAAAGTACAATTTTGTGAAGTTTCTAACTTACAAACGAGCAATGATGACATCGAGGGGGTTGCTATTTTGGCAGCGACTACAAAAACCTACATCTGGTCTTCTTCCATGACTTCTGAGGGAGACCGCGTTGAACCCTAGTTTCCGTGCCAACATACTCTGGTAATGACAATGAATCACCAGTCTCCAAATTCTCCTCAAGCATAGGTTCCCAATTTTCAGGACTGAACCAGGATCGTAAAGACTACCATGAAATAACTCCATGTTAAGAATATAAGCTGCAACAAATAAACTTAATGTTACTTATCCTTCGAGAAATACGCTATACAGTACATGTAAAGGTTCTTCTAGATTCTCTTTCTGCATTTTTCTTTGTAGATTCTTTCAATCAAACTTTCATTTAAAGCTTCTTAGTCAATTTTACTTCTATTTTTCTCTCTATTTATCCCAATCCAAAATTTTCTATTCTAGACTTTTGAGATTTCCTCTCCGGCCAATTATAATGGGCACATCTCACTTTCTCTTTCTAAACTACAACACAAAGATTCATACCCTATTAATCAACTTTTCTAGCAACCGTATAAACCATTGGAGGTGCTGAGGTCTGTAGTCAAATTGTTTTCATTTAAAAACATGTTCAAATGTTCTCTAAATATTGCTACTTACAAGTAATTATGACGTGGCACGTCCTAATAGGGTC